>JAODXP020000022.1:13906987-13941987 GCA_027497455.2 Sardinella longiceps | reverse complement strand
AACTTGCGCTCTCTTATTCGATTTCTCATATTTTCAGTGGAATAAATCACAGCCAAGTTGTATGGCTTGATACAGACAAGTATGCTGTTGCTGCATTTAACGCTTTGAATACATTCTTGAATAGATTTTTCCATATGAAACAGCCCAAGTGCTGAGCTTGTGTATTTGAAGTGTATCTGTGTGTCTACATGTTGTTTGTTTATTTCTAGGTTGTATGTGTGGTTAGTTAGGTGTATGTGCACACTTCTTGTCATGTGGTATCATCAGAAGGCTGTTTTTGAGGTGGGTGGTTTTAAAAGAGGCTGGAATGTGCAGCAGATCCGTTCCAAAGTGTCTTTTATGTCTCAGATCTCTGGCTTCAAGAGACATGGGACCCCCATCTCAGATTACCTCCACCAACAGAATACTAATCAGCAGTAACTTATAGTTTGGATCTCACTGTGTGTGTGTGTGTGTGTGTGTGTGTGTGTGTGTGTGTGTGTGTGTGTGTGTGTGTGTGTGTGTGTGTGTGTGTTTATGTGTATTTGTGTGTTTGAAGATTAACCTGATGGTGGTACATTAAGTGTGTGTGTGTGTGTGTGTGTGTGTGTGTGTGTGTGTGTGTGTGTGTGTGTGAGAGAGAGAGAGAGAGAGAGAGAGAGAGAGAGAGAGAGAGAGTGTGTGTGTGTGTGTGTGTGTGTGTGTGTGTGTGTGTGTGGGTGGGTGACTGTCAGCAGAACTCACTCGCAATAGGGCCCTGTGTAGTTCTCAGCGCACAGGCAGGCGTACTTATTGATGCCGTGCAGGCAGGTGCCACCATTAGCGCAGGCATGGCCGTCGCACACGTCCCTCTCCATATCACAGTTGGCACCTGTGTAGCCCACCTGGCACGTGCACCTGTACTCCAAACCCACCACAGTACAGTTACCGTGGACACATGGTGCCGACGCACACGTGTTCTCGTTGAGCTCACAACGTTTGCCTGCCCAGCCTGGGGCACAGTCACACTCGTACGCGTCGAAGAGGTCGTTGCAACGCCCGCCATTCAGGCAAACGGGCTCCGGTTGGCACACAGGCTCGCCCCAGCAGCCTGACCGTGGCACGGCGCCCGTAAGACCTGTTAAGTCAAAGCGCTCGGTCTGCAGGCGTGGCAGCGTCACCTCGTCGGTGCCGTAGAAGGGCAGCGGCACGCCACCGAGCTCCACCGTGCTCAGACACCCGGCTAAGCCCCAGCCGCCCGCCTCGGGTCCCAGTCCACCCAGCTGCACGTCCACATCGCCGTCACGGAGAAAGTCTAGGCTGCCCGCTTCAGCCGTGCCCGACGTGGACGAGAACTCCTCGCGATCATCCAGCAACAGCGTCCATGGCGAGGCCTCAGCCCAAGGAGCCACCATGAAGAACTCCACGCTGTGCCAGGAACCGTCGTTCACTGGCACCAAGCTACGCAGGGTGAGGGTCCCTGATGCCACCGCTGCCGCTGCTGATAATGACGCAGATGGTGATGGTGAGGATGAGGATGAGACCGACGAAGAGGAGGCATTGCCGCTCAACAACTGCAGAACTAGCAGCCCGTCCTGCAACCACACTGTAACAAATTCTGTGCCGCGCTCTGCATGCAGGATGGCGGCATCTCGCTGGCGTGTTCTCAGACTGAAGGCGATGCTGGTCAGACTGCTCTCAATCCTCCCACTGCCTCTGTATAGTATTGCTGTGTTACCCTGGAAAGTCATGTTGGCAAAACCTAAAGAAATAAAATATGAGTAAAAAATGAGGTAGCGTCGGAGCAGCACAAATGCAGTTAAACAAATTTTAATAGAGGTGTTCAGCACAACAGACTAACGTTTCGATGTTAGTACATCTTCATCAGAGTCGAATCCAATATATAGTCAGAGTATAAGTCCAATATATAGTCAGTATGTCTCCTGTTAATATTTCCAACATCCAAAATTGATTGAATCTATAGATGAAGCAATCTACATGCAACAGCTACACTATCCAAGATACTAAGATTCTCCCTTAGCACTAGGGCCTAATTGGCTGCATAAGGGCAGACAGGCATGTGAATCATACTTAATCCAAAGCAGGATAATCTGATCTCTGGAAAATCCCTGCCTCTATTCCAGATTTAACTCAGTAAATATATTGAGTGATTTAGTGCAGAATCTTACAGGCTTATGGAAGCTGACTAATATCTCACAAGCAGACTGCTTCAGCCCCCAAATAGCCTAATTTCAAAGTCTTGTTAAATCAGAAAGTAAATGTGCGTGCACACACACACATACACACACACATCTACCTCTCTTCCGTATAAATATTATTATAATATTATAATTATTACTGTACAATATATATCCTTATTTGAAGTGTGCATATCAAAAGTTTCTGGGAATACATAATAATCTAGAGCAGTTAGTTCACTGTTCTTTATAAACCATAACACATTTAATATAAGAGTTCGTTAAAGCTCAAAGTTAATTTCCCTTAGGTTAATTGCAAGCTTTCGAGCAGCTCCCAAACACACACATACACACGTGCCTACACACACACACACACACACACACACACACACACACACACACACACACACACACACACACACACACACACCATATACCAATACTGGTAAGTAAACAAAATAAATAAGTTACTGTGTGCGCATGATGTGAACTTATTGAACTTGGGGGAGGTGTTAAATGTGTGAGCTGCAGAGACTGGGATAGAGGATGGAGTGTGAAGGGTGAGGGTGGGGTGGGTGCTGCTGAGGCTTACACTCATAGCCGTGACCGAGGGTGCGGCAGACGGCGTCCGGAGGGCATGGCAACAGCTCACACCACTTCACCTCCTCACACTGCTGCCCGGCCGTGTTGGGAGGACAAGTGCATGTGAAGTCATCCCACACGGAGTAGCACATCCCACCATTCTGACAGGGTTTTTTCTGCAGGCAGAGAAAGAGAGAAAGACAGAGAGAGAGAGAGAGAGAGAGAGAGAGAGGGAGGGAGGGAGACACAGAGAGGGAGGGAGAGGGAGAGAAAAGAAGTATGACATATCAGATATTTTGAAAAAGATTCACAGTGACTGTTTTAAAATTAAAATAGACTATGTGTTGTAATGTGTTCACCATTATGTTCAGAAGTCCAACTTCAATAAAATCATAAAAAGCATTATTTAAGAGGGACTATTGTAAAGAAAATGACAAATGAAATGAAATATTGATGTCAATAACAACATGATAACATGAATGATCAGAATGTTCCATGCACAAAAATCAAACTGGGCAGGAGCAAACCCTACTAAAGACTGGGATTCCCCGAACACAGGAACGAGAGCTAGGCTAAGCTGCTTTAGCCGCTTTTTGATCACCCATTGCCTGTGGTGACCTGGGTCATGTCCCATTATGCTGGCATGGACGGCAGTGAGCTTAGGTGACGGTCGGCTGGTAGGTGGCACCATAGATATCTGATTCTGTAAGTAATATCTATGGGTGGCACTCTCCACCATATATGATATGTGACGTGTTTATGGACATTTCTATACAGTCATAGGCTAGCTGGAGGAGGTTAAGATGTCACCTGCACTGAACTGAATTTGTGAGTGAAGACAAAAGTAAAGGACGTGCGTGACAGTGTGGTGATAGTGTGTGTGATGTGGTGATGTATTGGTATGTAATGGAAGAACATGGTGTTAGATTAAATATTTGAGGGTGAAATGTGTACAACTTAACGTGAGTTCATAAATGTGTGCCTGAGCGTGTAGTTTCTGAGATTGAGAGCAGACTTAGAGAATAGTGTATCTGATGTTGATAGAGCTAGATGTGGTTAAGAAGTAAAGGATGTATGTGTGAGTGATATGGTGGTAACTCACAGCACATGTGTTGTCTCCTGCACATCCCTGGACCACGTCACTCATCCTCTGGGGCTCCAGTGAGCCGACCTGCTCCTCATCGAGCTCCAGTGTGAAGAACTCCAGAGACAAACTGCCCAGCCTCAGGTCCTGCACGCAGCCCTTGAAGTAGCCACCGAATGTAGCCGTGCCCCGCGGCTCCTCCAGTCCCCCGACATGCACAACGTCCCCCATCTGTACCCTCACGGGTCGTGTCTCCACGGCGACCGCTCCCTCGCCCCGTCCCGACTGCGCCAGACGCAACTGGCCTCCATCCACGCTGACGATCAGCAGGTGGACCTCGCCGTCATCCAGCCGGGTGATTCCACGCACCTCCTCCAGCTGGTGAGCCTGAGCATGCACCAGGCCGCGCTCCAGCCACACACGCAGGTACTGGCCCGTGCCGTTGGACAGCACCAGCAGGAGGCCCGAGGGACGCCGCGTCCGCACGAAAAGAGACACGGAAAGCGCGTCCGGCTCTAACGGGTCCTGGTCCAGGGAGAAGATTGCGTAGCTCTGCACATCCTCGTGCCCAAAGCGGGCAGTGACATACTCTACAGAGAAGGCAAGTATAAAAACAAACAGTGCATCAGATTTACTATAAAAAACGATCTAATGTAAATAAGCATCCATCCACACAGTACAGTTCTGGCCCTTATCATAGCTTACTGGATACATAATATATCATTCCCAAATAAAAGAAACTAGGTTTAAGGTGGAATGAAAATAAGATAAGAGATAAGATAAAGATACTTCATCCTGAAGTAAGCCATGTGTCATGTCATGTCAGATTGTACCTGCTGTGTAATTACTTATTCATTGCTCTATCAAATTACATTACATCAAATTCCATAATAACAATATGACCAATAATTTTATAATGATTCTGGAGAGGGTCAATATACATAAGCTGGCATATGAATCTTGTTCATTCTGCAGTGTGTGTGTGTGTGTGATTAAGCACACAATGTGTGTGCCTCACTGTTTTTCTGCACGCTATAATTACTAATCTGCTTTAATGTCAGCAGGCTATTAATAGTGCTCACGGGAAGCATTACTTAAGTCTCCTCTGGGGGAAATCAATCTGTCAGCCACATAATGGGAGTCGGCTGCCATGCAACTCCACTTCATTACTGTCATCAAATAACACAGCCAGGGTGACATAAACAGCACTTAGTCACTCGCCGAGCTGAACTCAACGCTCGTGACAGAGGTTAACATAAGGCTGTTAATCCCAGGCTTCTCAACTTCTGCATCGGAGGAGTTAGAAATGCAATATGGAACCCAAAGCACGCAATGACGGGCAGTGTGGCGCACCTTGAGGATTAAGACTACGACACAGACTGACACACAGTTGGGAATCTGGGAGGTGAGGGCAGATGTAAAAATATGGGGGGGTTTTTTGGTCAACTGTCCAGAATGTACGTCTGCCTCACAGTTTTGGATTGTCTTGAGATTGTTTAACTTTGAAGGTCATGATAGAAAGATTAAGAACAATATCTCGACAATGGTAATAATCATTGTCGTCATCATCATCCTAATTAACAGTGCTGATTGTTAATATTGCCATATGTTGTGATGTTTTATCATCAGTGCTTGTACAGGCAGCCTTGTTTGTCCCACTCCCACTCAGCCTTACCTTCAGAGCAGTTCTGGCCTCGGTATGGTCTCTGGCATTGGCACTGGTAGGCCTGCCACAGGTTCACGCACTGCCCGTGGTTCTCGCAGGGCCCGTCTTGGCAGCGGTCGTGGTGGCTGCAGCCTGGCGTGACGTTGACAGCCGAGGTGCTCAGCCAGTCCTCGGGTACCATGAGCTGCGAGTCCACGAACAGGTCCCTCAGGCAGCCAATGAAGCTGGGAACCAATGGGCTCGCTCCCTCCACCGCTGCCCCGATCAGTGTGTGCTGCAAGGCCGAGCCCAGGGGCCCGCTGTCCACCTGGATGGTGCCCTCACAGTCTGGACCGCCGACGTCCACGCAGTCGGTGTCCAGCAGGGTGAGCACCAGAAGGCCGTCGCCGAGCAGCGCCTGGACCCCATGCCACTGTCCGTCGCTCACATTCCGTGGCAGCTCCAGGGCCCCGAGCTGTGTGTACCCCTGCTGCTGGCCCAGGGAAACCCCGCTACTGCGGACACTGAGGCTGAGGCGCAAGCGCCCATCGCGCACCTCCAGGCTGAGCAGAGGACCGCCGCTGCCCCGCTGGAAGAGAACGGCGTCGGGCAGCACCGTACGGAAGCTTAACGTGATGTTGGAAGCCGCCTCAGCGTCCAGCAGTGGAGTCTGCAGAAGCAGCCGTCCGTGCTGCTCAAAGGAGAAGGTGGTGGAGGTCTGGCAGCGCGAGCCGGTGAAGCCAGCCAGGCACAGGCAGCCGTAGCCATGGCGACCCTCGCTCAGGAAGGGCAGGCAGGTGGCATCGTTTTGGCACTCATGGCCATCGCAGCCAACCAGCACCACTGAGCAGTTCTGACCGCCATAGTGGAGCCCGTCTGGGGACTGGTGCGGGCACACGCAAGTGTAACCACCCAGTCTGTTTTCACAGACGCCGCCGTTCTGGCAAGGGGAGGCCTCACATTCATTTACGTCCTCCTGACAAAGCCCACCTAGTACAAAGAGAGGGTAACTTCATTACTGACGCCCACTTACTATTTTTTAACAGTTTTAACAGTGAATTTTCATAAAAGCTTTATGGAGCTAATGTGATTTTTGTGGTTGTTTTGTTAGTTTACCTTTTCCTGTTGTGAGCTATTGCAATCGTTAATCGCAATGACCTTACTCAAAAAAATTATCACTGTTTTGAAATAGATCTTTTTTTTATCCAAACCAGTTATAGGAAGAATCATTTGTATTTAATTGACTGTAGATGCATCATCATGTCTCTTTTCACAGAGATAAATAATAAACAGTAAATCTATCATAAGATAACATGATCCTAATAAAAAAAGATCTTTTTGAGAGATAGTGCATTTACATACAAACTCCTCTTATGACTCTCATGAAATATTCATCTAAGCATATTAATCCATAACATGCTTTGAATCTATAAAAAACTAGTAGCAGTATATCTAACTCTCACATCTGCTGTACAATATGTTTAAGACCCAATCAAATCACTGGTGTATTCCAACAAATATCAACAGCATTGACAGGCAGTTAGTTCAGTTGCATAATTACATACTGTTTGCACATTTGCTGCCAATTGGCATGGCGTACTGTACCTTCTCCTGCAGATTAGTCAGGGAAGCCCTAGCCATGTTGTCACAAATGATCACTTCCTCTGATAATCTATTCATTTAGGAAACTGTTATCAAGACACGCGTTGAGGGAATGGCTTGCAAAGCATTGGGTGCTTATTAGCACATATGTGGGCTTTCAAAGGAATGCACATATGTTCAGAGCAAGCAGCTGGCTCCACAGAGCAGTAGTGGTGTTCAGTAATGGACCAAACAGATAGCTATCACAAGCAGAGCTGGAACAAAAGAGAAGCTGTACTGTTCCATGCAACAGAGCTAGCCCTTGGAGTCTATCTGTAACAGCAGAAGCTGTGGTAGTGTATTCCACTAAGTCACTTAGTGTGACATGACTGTATGCTACAAGTACAGACAAAGCAAAGGGTTTTACCTGCAGTTAGCAATAGAACACCCAAGGCCCAGACTGTGAATCTCGCCATGATCTCCCACCTATTCCATAGTCAGTCTCATGGTCCCCGCACACTGAGATGTTACGCGACTCGGAAAATGGGCCATTCTCGAGCACTAGCGTTCGGCAGTCAGGCTTCTTCCGACTGACTCGACACAAGGCGCTCTCCAGAAGCCAGATCCAAAGGATTAGCGCTAATGCAATTTGACCATCTTACAAATGCGAGGGACAAATTTAGAAGGCCACCACGCTGAAGCGGTGTCTACCCGAGGTGGCCAACTAGCCAGGTCGGATGGAGGCTTTCGTAAGCGAAAAGGCCAGAAGATTCACCCCATTACTGGCCTAGGTCAACCTGCATTTCACTGGACCTCAGTAAGAGGCTGCTGTAGACACTCTCCATTACTGGCTCATTCGGGCCTATCTGTAATCCACATGGCTTTCTGAATGTCCTAACCTTTCTAAACATTTTGACAACATTTCAGCAACATTTACATGTAACATAGTAGTGTGTTTTTTTTCCTGTATACATTTTGAGTAGATACCTTTAATTCCTGGTGGGCATCTGCAGGTGTACCCAGCAGCATAGCGAGGGTCGTAAGTCTCAGGGAAGTCTGGTTCTATGCCGTAAATCTTCTCCAAGGAATGCTCGAGACAGTGGCCACCGTTCAGACACGGGTCGCTGGCACACTCACTCACATCCACTTCACAGCGCGGCCCTTCAAAACCTGGTCCAAAGAGTGTTTAAAAAGGGAAATGAGATTCTCTCTCACTCTCTCTATCTCTCTCATCTCTGTCAGCTTCCTCTACTTCATCATCAAAGCCTGCTGTGGCATTGGTTAACACAGACGCTCAACTACTGAAAGAGAACAACATGCGTGGGTGCTATTTTAATGGATATAGTCTTGTGTGATGCTCTTCTGCTTTGATTAAGAACAAATGAGAGGGTTTTTGCCTAATGTATAATGTATAATATAGACAACAATATGAGTCCAAAGCACAAACAGTTAAGAATTTACTGGATGTATCTTATCAAAATCAGGAGATCCAATCAAAAACACCTAAATGCAAAAGGGTTCTTCAAAGTTTATCCTAGCGCTAATCAATCCCCAGTGGAACACATGATACTACACCGTTATTTACCAGTCATAACCCTAACCATAAAAAACCTAACAGCTCGATAAGTTCATAAATGGGGAGTATAGAGTGTTGCTTTGTGACACAGTACCTGGCCAACATTTGCAGGTGTAGTCTGTACCATTCTCCTCACACTCCGCACCGTTGAGACAAGGGCCAGACAAGCACGGCGGCACAGGAACCTCACAGTAAAGCCCCATGAATCCCGTCTGAGAGCAGTCACAGGTGAAACTGAAATAACATGTGAATCACTGCATATTCAACTACCATTGTAGCATTCAATCAGGTACATAACAAAGATATGCAACTGTGTCAAATCTGTGGGTTTTTTTTTAACACAAGCGGATGTATTTCTTTTTTTATCACAAAATGCTGCACATTAATAGTCTTTAATTAACAATGTCAGTAAAAAGTGCTTTGTCAATGTCACTATGAGGATTTACCAATCTGTGAGCTTTGAATCCTATATCAGATTGTGTGACATGACATACCTATTTATGCCATCAATGCACTGTGCATCGTGTTGGCACAGCTGGCTGCTGCATTCGTCAACGTCTACTTCACACCGGTCGCCCTGGAAACCAGCGGCGCACACGCAGGAGAAGCCATTGACATAGTCATGGCAACGACCCCCGTTGAGGCAGGGCTCTGACTGACACTCATCAATTTGGACCTCACAGCTGACACCTGCACATCAGAGAGTGAGAGAGAGAGAGAGAGAGAGAGAGAGAGAGAGAGAGAGAGACAGAGAATATGAGAAAGAGAGAGACAGACAGAGAGATGGAGTGAGAGAGAGAGAGAGAGAGAGAGAATGTGAGAAAGAGAGAGACAGAGAGATGGAGGCAGAGAGAGAGAATTGTGCGTTCAGTGAAGCTTGATTCCTACTCCCTGATGTTTACCTGAGACGCATCTTCATTCACACCATCTGGATTACTTAAAGCTGGACCGAGAGAACAGAGAGGAGAAACAACAAACATCCTGCTGAGATAGAGAGTTTCTGTGTGTTGTATTATGTCAGGAGCTGACAGAAGCAGATGCTGGACTCCGATTAATATTTTATTTCCCCCGTCTCATCTCATCTCCTCTCCTCTGCTCCATCAAGCCTTGTTGTTATGTCTGCTTAATGAAGCAGTGGATTTCTATTTACACGGTTAACCTTGCCTCGCGGGGGCCATGTATTGGAGAATTTTGAGCTTCATCCAAATGAATAAAAGAAAGACTTTACCATGTTTATATTTATCTTTTAAAGATAACTTAGTGATTCTTTTCTTTATTTGGCTCCAAACACAATTCAAAAAAAAAAAAAAAAAAAAAAAAGTCCAGGTTCAAGCTTTTTAATGAAAAATATAGCTGGCAGAAACACTGAGAAATATGATAGTCTGTTTACACATATCGACACTCAATGTCTCCAGAGGCACTGATGTCTCTCTCTCTCCCTCTCCCTCTTTCACACACATTACAAAACAATACACTAACACACCACTAGATGGAATCCTTTCACTTGCTGGCATACTTGCAACACCTTCACCTTAAAGAGTAGCTCTGGAGTAATTTTACAGTAAGCATGGCCCTGTTGCATAAACCTTCTAGATAGCACTAGATAGCGCACAGAATGAAAGAATTTGGAGCAGCATAAACCAAACGCATACACAATGGCGAACAAGCATTTTACATTGAGTCACCGGAACCTCAGATCTGACTTTCACTTTTGAATAATCTGAGTTTCCATTGGCGCAGTGTAAAGTACTTGTTTCTGCATTCGCATTCAGTCTATGCTGTTCCAAATTCTTTTGTTCCACTCCCTAACAAGTGCATTTAGCAAGCTCATTCAACAGGGCTATGCTTGAAATCACTCAGTAGCAACACTTTAATAATGTGCATGAAAAGTGTATACAACTAAACTAAACTATACAACCAGAAAAGTATATACAACTAAACTAAACTGTAAACTAGAAAAGCGCTCAGAGAGCACAGACCTCCGCCAAGATCATGTGGTCACAAATGGTGTGATGACAGACGGATGGACAGACACACACACGGACACATACACACACGGCGGCGAAAACATAACCTCCTTGGCGGAGGTAATAAATAAAAACACTGCAAAACCTTTTTCTCTTTAGAGGAGGTATGCTGGTATTACCATGCATCATTATTACTGAGAGGGATGTTGTAGGACATCTATCACAGGTAGGTAGGTACATCTAACTTTAAAGGCAACATGATTGAGACAAATGTGTACATTTGTTCAGTGTGAATCAATTCACAGTTTTATAATTACTTAAACTTTTCTCCCAATACTCTATCTGACATCCAGTGCATTTATTAAATTCTGTTTGAAACACAGATCCTACCTGTGAACCCCGGTCTGCACAGGCACAGGAACCTGCCGATCTTGTTCACGCAAGTGGCTCCATTCTTGCAAGGCTGGGAGATACACTCATTCACCTCGATCTCACACAGCGGCCCCTGGAAGCCCGGCACGCAGAAACAAGTAGGCCCGTCCCCACGGCTCCGACAGATTGCCCGGTTGTGGCAGGGGTTAGGGGTGCACTGGTCCAAGGGCGTCTCACACTGGAGTCCCGTGAAGCCCGGCTCACAGGCACAGCTGTAACCCCGCTCGGCACTCTGGCTGGGTGGCAGACGACACAGGGGGCCCCCCTCATTCTCCTCCATTCCACAGTGGAGCTTTGCACACTGCTGGACTCTAGACTGGCACGAGTCCCTGACTGTGCCTGCTTCACAGAGACATAACACCTCCTGGGAGTGGGCAGAGTTAGGCTTGCATGTGGTGTTCCCCTGGCACGTCCACGGTGGTGGGCATGGCTGGTGTTCCTCCGAACATGATGACGGGAGAGGACTGGGCGATGGAGATGGGCACTGACACAGGTATTCCAAGGGAGTCTCCTGGCATGACCCCCCATTCTGGCATGGATTTGACAGGCACACAGAACTGGCTTGGAGTGAAGATACACCTAAGAGTGAAAACACGTATGTTATTTCAACTGAGACAACTTCAGAATATCAGTAAAAAACATTATAAATACAGTATATCAACATCATAAACATATAGTACAGTAAACATAAATCTATCTGGATTAAGGGAATGGGAAGTGCACAAGGATACTAGGAACAAATTCCTAAAAAGACATACTGTAATTGCTGTTAAGGCCTTGATTTTTTTTAAAATATCTTTAGAAAGAGGTGCAGAATGTATATATGAATACTTGCATTTACCACTGGCTTGGTGTTTAAGATCCTGCAAGTGTCCAGTGGAGTCTACACTAGAGGTGACGGAGAGAACCTTCATTTACCCTGTAATGATCTAATTTAATCTACAAAGCTGGTGAATGAACCAATTTTTTTTTTATTACCTTTCATTCTCTCCTTTATGTCTCCACTGACAAAAATGACTGCAGGGCTGGTAAATTAGCCTAAAACTCCATGGAATTTTGCCTAGTGTCCCTTAAACACTTTATGATTTAAATTTGCCTTAAAGGAGACGTTTGGTGTGATAAGGACCCAAATATATTGCAACATCATAAAAAGTTGGAGCATTTGCCGGGGAGCAGAATTTTGATACGTTCATGCAGGCCCAAGAAAACCGCTTGCTAGTTGAGGCATCCAAGGGCACCCAGCTAGGCGTTAATGGCCAAATCGCTATTTAACTATAAAAAGGCTCAAAATAAAAAAAAGCCCCATTTTGTTGATAGTATAATGACAGTTCCAACATTTAAATCCAGGGATTGAAAACTTAGTAACTGTACAGATCGCTACTTACCACCTACTGTAGCTGGGTGCCCCCGGAAGCTACAAACCTATCAAAATTCTGCTTCACACATTCAAACTTTTTATGATGTTGCAATATAGTTTGGGTCCTTATCACACCGACCAAACAACTCCTTTGAACTGCCAAGCGGCTTATTCATTTATGCATGGTTTGGCCTAATCTGGCAATTATTGTAGTTATCCAAAAAGAGGTATCAACATTGAAACTGTCAACACTGAATCATTGAGCATTTACTGTTTATTAACAGTAACATTGCCATATTCAAATAAATAATTAGGCAGGCCTATATGTTGTGCTACAATACAGGTGCAGTCATTCTTTGTGTGGTCTTCATGGGAGGGTTCACTTTAACAGTCATTCTTGGCACCAAACAACAATTACACTGACTGTATTCTTGTTGAAAAGCCATTTTCTCCTTCCAGTGCTTGGCTCAAGGACGTTTACCAACTTTAGGGTTTTACAAAGCATCAAATCAAAGCACCATGGTAACCAATTCAATGTCTTCAATGCCATGCACTCTTGATCACCATGGTGACAGAGTGCGGACAGAAGTCAGTCATTTGTGCTATGATCTCTGTATTCAAGGCTGCCCTCTCTTATACAGCAGCTGTTAGTTTCCAAGTATCTCATATTTTTTTCCTCTCCTTTCCTTTATATGCTGCCTTTCTCAAGTGGTGGTTAAATGTATTTTTAAATATCTCACATGCTGAAATGAAACACTTGGCTATTAGCATAACTAGGCACAGCCAATGCCAACATCTATAGCAAATTCTGTTGTGTAGGCTATATTACATTTTTGAATGAAGAATTAAAATTCAAACATTTAATGAATAACATAACATATTATCAGGACAGCATGATTCAATTATTATGTCAGATTTTTTTGTCGAGAGGCACAGTGCATCAGGATACTTTCAACCATACTGTATAACAGATTACAAACACACACACACACCGATACTGGAAGTGATAACGTGAAGTGTGAACACACGTGATAAGTCACAAGGTCAAGTTCGGCTCTCTGACCAGCTTACGCAAAATCCGATAGTCTTTATCAGCAACTTATGTAGACCTGAGCAACCGATGCAGAGACATGCTGGGCCTACTCAACACCTTCCCCAGGTTGTCATCTGAAATACACCACAAGCAATCCTAAATCCTCTGAGAGGGATTCCCACAGCGTGATACTGAACTGATCATTGGATCTCCGATCGAATTAAGAGTCTTCACTGTAAACAAAGCCTCCAACATTTTAAGTCATTGAGTGGGGGCAGACACACCAAGCCACAACCAACAGTGAAACACACACTGCATACCATCTGTTGCATGTCTGAAACGGTGACACTTCCCTATGCTAGTGTGTGTGTGTGTGTGTGTGTGTATGTGTGTACGTGCGTGCATATGCATGCGTGTGTATACATCCCTACTAAATAAACTCAGTAGGGAACACTGCAATATCGTAATGGTTGCATTTTGCAATATCTTTAGCATCTTAATCTGAGTCTGCAGAAGAATGGATGTTATACTATTGTGGAGAGTCTGCAAGTTGCTGTTATGAATCTTATATAAATTAGACATAGCACATCTGACCACTGATGGTTTGATTTGATTTATTTATTGACAGCACATCAGCTGTCCCCTTTATAGGAGCACTTTATAGGAGCACTGTCCTTCCCAAAAACAATTCTGATCTTTTCTGACATATATTCTTTTCTGACATATATTCTTTTCCTTATTTCTGATGGGATGACAGAACTTTTCAAAATTAGAGTTACTCATTAGAGTATAGGATACATATTTTGTCATCAGTCTCATGTGATTAACTATGTAGTAAAAAGAATAAATAATAAATGTAAGTGTTACAAGTGTGTGTGTGTGTGTGTGTGTGTGTGTGTGTGTGTGTGTGATGGGGGGGGGGGGGGGGTAATGAGCCGTGTAATGCAAGGAATGTGCATGAAAATTGCCCCAAAACGCTTCTCTGGACACTCCTGTGATATAGGCTAATGCCAAATGGCGAAGCCCTATTTTTGCTGAGTGTCTTAAACTCTAAATATATATGGAGTGTTAAGACATGACATGTTAGACAATTTAGTATTGTGATACAGTATTAATATTTCTGATTCCACCTGATTCCACCTGTTCATTAAGCAAATTTCTAGAGGAACAACTACTGGTTTAGACTATACAGGCAAGGGCGATGGCTTACTCATTATAAGAAAGTCCATCATCATCTGCACTGTAAAAACAGACTTGAAATGAAAATGTAGCATTAAAGAACCATGCTTTAGTATGCATGTTGACTAAGAGTGCATGCAATCCTTAGAGATAACCTTATACAATTTCTTCAGAATATTTGAAGAAAATGTGGCAATTGCCACTATTATTTAGCCTCCTCTTTTCCAAGTGTCTTTGTAATGCAAATTAGCGTGATTGTTCATTTGTGATCGTTGTACAAAGACCCTTTTATCTGTCAATGAGGAATTCCATGGTGACAGTCCTGGCAATGGATGCTCACTTTAGAGCATGTGTGTGTATGTGTGTGTGTTTCAGAGGCGATAACAAAACAGCACACAGTGGCTGGTGTCTGGTGGATGATGTAATGACACTTTCTTGCAAAGATAGCTTTAACTACATTGGAACCCATCTCCATAAGTGCCATGTCTTTTGCATTGTAACTAATCCTTACTGAAAACCACAAGTGATTGTGAAATGGTCAATGGGCTCTTGAATAGCAAATGCAATCAAATGGTTGAGGACACACATGCTTAAGTGCAGGAGACTCTCCATCTGGCTCTAACAGAAGTCCAAATGAAATGCAATCACCACATCTCTCTCTATTTTACTGTCATAGCTTAGCCAACATTCAAAATAGGCTATACTTTCACAAGCACATTTATCCCCATTATATATAGCCTATAGTTCGCAAGATGAGAGAAGTCATGAACAGTATAGACCAATTTGCACACAAGCATGAAGTAGATTTCTTTAACAAATTACAGTTCAAAGCTTGTAGCCTTAACGTTAAAATGAAGAACTGTATGAATCTCGTTGAAATCAACTGCACAGATACATCGACAAAAGAAAAACAGAACTTACTTTTTAGCCATACGACCACTGTTAAAATCAGAAGAAAGCGAACGGATGATTTAATCTTGATTAACAGTAATGCAGCAATATCCATTTTTAGAAAACATCCTGAACTTGCTGTCCGTTATTATCTTCCTTTCATAAAAGAGCAGACAGCCTGGTAGTGAGAGAGATTCAACGGCTAGTGTCAGACAGGGACGGTGCGTGTGTGTGTGCATGCGTCTTCCCTTGTCCTATTGCGCACCAATAGGAAGCATCATGCGGGCCACTTGAGTTGATCCTCCACACAGATCTGGCCGCCAGACCTAATGAGCATCTGCCTGCTGAATATTGATCGAGTCTTAACTCAAAATCACCACACTACCGAGAGGGGAAACGAACTTCGCGACTAATAAACTTTCTCAGATGATTACAGGCCTACTGCTTTTTCGCGTATCCATCGGAACAATTTTGCATCACGCACATTTCATAATTCGCTAAATTTGGGGTAGGCGTACATTCGAGCAGCATTGTTGTGACCAGGGTCTCTCTTTTTTCTGTCCAAACAGTCCCATATCTTGTGACCATCACACACACACACACACACACACACACACACACACACACACACACACACACACACACACACACACACACACAAAATCAGCCCATTTCTCTACTGACATCCCAAATGTTTTCACTGTGCCTAAACAAAGACAAAATAAAAACGTGTATTTAAAAAAAAAAAAAAAAAGTTCCCCAAGAAACTAAACTAGTTGTCCAGCAGTCGTGGTACTGTACTTCATGGGTCTACAATCTACATTTCACTCACTGCATCTCTGTCAGTAGGCTATACAACATGTTCTAAGTCACATTTGCCTGAAGAGGTAGTCTAGGCCTACCAAGAGACTGATAAAGTTGAGAGGAGAGCTTTAATGGTGCAGCTCATACTATTCAGGTGGCTAGCTAGCCCATGATTGGGCATGCTGACATGCAGTTGGTGCTTTTCACCAGACAAACAAAGAAGTTCAATGCCATTGTTCAGATTGCTGTAATTTTGAGTGAAATAATGTGTCCCACCACAAGTGTGACTCCTGTACACAGGCTTGAAGCAGTGACAGTCACCTGGTTACATAACAGTAGAAGAAAAGAGTCAAACCGTCATATCTACGGTCAGAGAACATGTTAACCAAGATGGACTGGCCATAGGGCATACAGGGCAATGCCCGGTGGGCCGATGGCCATTTTTGGGCCGGGATTGTCATAATTTACTCATTTTATATTGAATAACATCATTGTTGGGCCACCATGGCCACAAATGCCCGTGCCATTTTTTGGTCCCAGTCCGGCCCTGATGGCAAATGGTCACTGGTCAATGGTGTAAGAGGTTGACTTCAGTTTTATGTTCTTGTAGACAATCAGAGAGGTCCCAGGTCTAGTCAGCTACTGTTAACATGTCCTATGTAACTATTCACAGTTTAATCTAACCACTGAGCTTAAAAGGCTTCCAACACAGGGATTAGATGCAATCTGAAGGCTAGGGGTGTGAGGAGTTACACTCTGCGAGGGGTGTGAATGAAATTTTTCTTGCATGCTCCCTGCTCATCTTTCAACGTGAACAAACCTGTATTTCATGAAAACAAAACATCTGATGCATTTCACTGTGACTGATCGTCCACAACATTTTGCTCACACTCTGGACAATAATGGACTAAGTAGGCTGATGATAGCTTCCAGGGCTGGACTGGAACCAAGAAATGGCCCGGGCATTTTTGGCCATGGCAGCCTACCCTGATTTTATTCAATAGTAACTTCATAGCAAGCTGAAATAACACTCTAAGCACACATTGCATGAACATGAGAGATTTAATTGGATTAGTCCCAATATCCTTCAAGAAAATTATGTAAACTATAACAGCCCCGGCCCAAAAATGACTGTCGGCCCACCCGGCATTGCCCTGTATGCCCTATGGCCAGTCCATGCCTGATAGCTTCACCAAGGACACAATATTGTACAATGACAGCAGTCTTCTGTGCTCGCCTCTCATCCAAAATTTGCATACTTTAGTGTGATGAGTTTCCCTCCTTTACCTTTCAGCCACACAGAACACATCTTTGATTACCAGGTGATTTTAAAAACTAAATGGCTAAATGGTTGCCTATGTCACATGACCAACGTGAAGTCTGATCAGAATAGTACTTTTCATGGAAACAGACACCAGAATTTTTCATCAGAAAACTTCAAATGGAATGGCAGAAAATCTATCCATGTAAAACGACTATGATTCACTGTTGTGCCAGACACAACTCGAACCACATTATTTATTTTGCAGATGACACAAAAGTAGTGGGGCCTCATCAGCAATGAACCAACTCAGCTAACAGAGTGGAGATATAAATACACCACTTCATTAACTGGTGTGGCATCAACAATCTACACCTCAATGTCTACAAAAAAGGAAAAAGGAAAAACTCATGTTACACACGCCACTCACCATCAGTGGTACTGCTGTGGAATGAGTAAAAAAGTACCAAGTTCCTGAGAGGTGCACATCACTGATGACCATCTCCCTTGTCAAGAAAGCACTGCAAGGTCTCAACTTACTGCGTAGGATGAAAAAAGCCAACCTAGCACTCACCACCTTTGAGGGCAGAGGTCTTCAACAGGGGGGTCGGGGTCCGTGGAGGTACTACAGGGGGTCTGCCAAATTATTATATCTGAAGTATTTTTTTGTTATATATTCCACCTACTCAATTAGCTTAATCCTTTGCCCCACTACAATTAAAATTCGTCCCTTTATGATGCATTTTTTTAGCCATTGGATTAGGTCTCTCTCCTTGACCCCTCTCTACTTGACCCCATCAAGGATCCTTTTCCGTCGTGTGTAACCTATGTGTGAAAACAGGCTTTTTTCTGTCTGTATAGTCAGCAATTATAAATACATAGCCTACAAATGTACATCGGGTATAGTTGTGTGTGGACCCTATTATACAAGCCTAGCCTGATTGCCATCGACTTTCAAAGCACTACGAGACTTTGGTCTGTCCAAAAGCCCACATAACAAAATAACGCCTGGTTGACCCGCCTCCCTGAAATGCCTCGGTTTGCTAGTGGTCGATGTTAGAAAATGCTATGCCGAAGCAAAACCAATCACACCACTCTTTCCTCTGACGTATGTGACGCGAAGGGAATTGCTTGAACAGGGCTGAGAGCCGTTGGAGCTGCTCAAAGTTGATTGGTTCTCGAACAAGGGGGGGGGGGGGGGGGCCCCATTTTTGGGGAATTCAGAAGTCCTGCCCGATCAGCAGCTGGCCAGACCTGCGACAGCAACGCCAAAGGTGTTACGTCACTGGGAGGGCGTGCCAGGCTAATACAAGCCCTGTCTCAAAGGCAGATTGATGCAGCTGTTAGTATGTGGAGTGTGCCTGTGTGTGGTAGGCCTAGTCTACTGCATTTGGGGATGGAGGTCCGCAAGCAGACTGTCTCGCAGAAAAGGGGTCCTTGGGCTGAAAAAGGGTGAAGACCCCTGTTCTAGGGTAACATAAAGAGGATATCTACAGTCTCAGTCTGGTCTGACAGCTGCCCTCTTCCTGATTAGCCTGACACGCCAGACTATAACATGAATGTATAGTCTAGAGACCAGTGATAGACCCCCAGGTAAAACTGCTAAAATTAATCAGCGTGACTAGCAACTAACAAGCGATTTAAACAACGCTAAGTCCGCCCAAAAACTCCCTGTTGTGATTAGCTAAACACCATGATGTCTCAATACAACCAAGGGTGTAAACAGCCCAGAAACAGCTCAGAGGCCATCGAGGTCTGAGCTATGGCTGGTGCCTAGACCCACTCGCTGAGCAAATTAAATTTGCCGCTAGAGTGGTGTCTAGAGTTCTAGGCTACTTCCTGATCAGAAGTAGCCTGACACGCCAGACTATTTCATAAGAATGTATAGTCTGAAGACCACTGATAGACTGTACCGCAATGGAGGGGCGGGTGATTGCGTTGTCTTTCAAACTGCCTCTCCACGTAATAGGCTAGCGTTCCGACCACTGGTACCAGCTGGTATATCAAACTTTTTCCCGTAGCCCGTCGGTAACACGGCAAAGACATCTTTTTCAAAACGAAAAACTTCAGTGCACTTTCTTGTTTCACTTTCAAAGAAAACGACAAGTGCAATTCGTCCAAAACTAAAGCCAAAGACGATTCTGCTCTGATTTGAGCAGGGCTGTCGTCATCGTACAAAGCCTGCCTTACGATTTCCTGTACACATACTGCGCTGTGATTGGTTATCCGCCGCCAGAGGAAGGATACAACGGGTTTCTATCAGTGGCCTCTAGACGTACCTGCTGTGCAAATTAAAATTTGCTACCGCTAGGGGTACGTCTAGAGTTCTAGGCTAGATCAGAAGGCCCTAAGAATGATGGTGAGGAAAGCAGCTCAACACTGTAAACTTCAGGAACATAAACCCAACACACACAAAAGTCCACAAACTGTCAAAACAGTGAATCAACAATACTTTACTTACATATGATTTACATATGCATTTTTTTTTTTTTTTTGCACAAGAACATAATTTACAATGTCTCTCTCCATGCTGCTATTTTGCACTTTCCCAGGGAGGGTAGAAGCGGACCTTCACATACTGCATCTTATGTTATAGCATGTAGTAGCATTACAACATTGTTCTTTTAATTCGCTTATTTATTTGCACTTGTCTAGTGTGTGTCTATTATATGTTTAGTTTATCGTTAGTTGTGTGTCAGATTTTTACTAAACATTTGGGGTTTGTGGTAACAGAATTTCAGTCTTCTGTGTAATTTCTGTAACATGTCTGATTTGACAATAAAGTTCACTTTGACTTTAGACATAGGCCCGCCCTAAAGGCTGCCTGACAGTGACTAGCCGTAGCCTACAATAGGCCTACAATGCTACTGTAACAATATGGTATTTGATATTTGAAAGATATTTGATCTGGGACAGGACTTTTATTGAGGGCCACAAACATGGGTGAAAAAAATGCACATTCCTCAAGTTTCTGACCATCACTAACACAATCCTTTTGTGCCACCACTTATTTGTATACCTTTCCTGTTGGTAAGCAGGTAAGATGCAGTGATGTATATCATAGGCAGTCAGGATTGTGTTTGCAGAAAGTGCATCGTTAGAACTGTTTTTAAACAGGCTACATGCACCAACAATTCATTCAAGCTTTTTAGGCGGCCGCATGAAAATGTAAAGGGCCGCATCTGGCCCCCGGGCCTTAGGTTTGATCTGGGAGGTTAACAACCCCAAAATAGGCGAGTGGAGAACATGGGTGGAGAAGCACTAACCAATGCAAGTAGGAAAAAATGCTTAAGAATTGCCAAATAGATCACTACGCAAAATGTATGTGAATAAATTCCATAGTAGATAATTAGTCTAATAGCGACTGTTTGCTTGCTTGACTAATATAAAATTTCCATTTGTGCAGTTACTGACAGAAGGCTCGGCGCATCAGTTTTTGTGGGCGTTAACCAAACGTCCCGTCGTAAACCGTTCGTTTCAAGATAATCCCGCCCACAAACATTCCCATTGGTCGTGACGTACTGGATTTTAAAAACTTGCTTAGCATTTATTGGTTTACCTTTGTTTATCTCTCAGCGATTGGATAGTAAATGTACAGTCTACAATTTTATTGGTTGGCAGTATTGTCGCAAGTTTCAAATTGATCTGAGAATACAGGAATTAGTAGCATGTGCAGTGTGTTGTCTAGTTGTTCCTCAACAGTTGTACCTCAACCTGACGTAGCGTTTACTTTTATGTAGGATTTTGTCGCCGGAATGTGGTATACTTAGCAAACATCGTTTAGTTTGAAAAGATGGCTTCGGCTTTCCAAAAAGCTGAATCGATGGCATTTAGTCCTACAAACTACCTGCCTGAAGAGCAATTCTGCGGCATTGGCGTGGAGACGAATAAAGAAAATAATGACTCGATTCCTATCTTGAGTTTGGTTAAGTTTTCTAGAGCTCCTTTCGTGTCATTCGGAACTGTTAAGTTGGGTTCATCTAAATCCTCCTTATTACGAGTTGAAAATCCAACTGATGAGGTACCCATCGTTGTGGTCGTTGACAAAATCGCCTCGTCCAAAGGATTCTCAGTTGACCAAACGAAGTTCACAATTGAGGTAAGTAATCCTAATCACAGCCATTAAAAAATTGGCCAATGTTGTTAGTTTGCTGTAATCGCTTGGTTATTTCGCTAGGCTATCGATGGGTTACAATGCCAGCGAACGTTAGTGTTCTTATGCCCATGTGTTGATTGGTAAAGTCACATGTAAAAATAAGGTATGTCTGCTTCGTACGCACTGTTAAACTGAGTCTGATTTATTGTTCCTTAGCCCGATGATAGTTCCATTTTGACCATAACTTGGACGCCTGTGGAAGAGGGAGGTGTCAGGGAACTTATTACCTTCATAGCAAACGGAGTTGTTAAGCATCAAGCCGTTTTGTTGGGCAAAGTGGAGGCACCAAAAAAGAAAAAGGTAAGTTGTTCTCCCCATGCTTAGTAAGCACGAGTAGTGTGGATACTTATTTGCTTGACAACTTGGTGGTGTTCATAGAAGGTAGGGCCTGGTGTGAATGCTTAGTGTTTCTTTTATCTTATCTTGTCTTTTAGAAAAGCTTGTGGGACTCTATCAAAAATAAGAAGACCAATACTTCATATCGAGTCAAGAACACTGAATCAGGACCACATAAAGCAGCCAACAAAACATTCCATGTACCCAGACAACCTCAGTACAAAAGAGAGAAGCTGAGGAGTCCCCTGTCTCAGCGTAATATCGAGAGGCCTTCTCAGAGACCCAACACCGCAAGTGTGAAGGAACGTTTGACTCAGGAAAGGCCCTGCACGCCCCAGTCCTTGAAGTCCCTTCAGGATGACATCGAGAACCTTCCCCATCAAAGCATCTCCCCTAAAGGGCTGCTGGTCCCTGCAGATAAACTTTTAGCCGTACCTTCCACAATAGACAGGCCTCACACTCCAGGTGGTTTGTCTGAACGTAGAGTTTTAAACAAGACTCTGTCTCCTATTGCAACAACGTACAGGTCAAATAGCCAGGCTTTTCAAAGCCCTCTGCCTGTGATTAAAACACACCCAGCAGTCTTCACCTTAGATGAGGCACCATTGCCTGGTTCACCTGGACTGTCACTGAAAGATGCTTTGGTCATCATCGACTCTGATCTGAGTCAGCCTGTTAGCCCTCCAAATGCGTGTTCAAGCTTTGACTTCTCAGATTCCCTGGAGTCTGACAAGGGAAGCCCAGGTAATGACTTGGGAGAGCGCGAGGCAAGTGAGGAGGTTTCCCTTCACCTGAATGTTGCAGAGCCCCGACTCACCTTCTTTGTGAAACCCAAACCAGCCACAGAATCTGGACGTGGTAATAAGGTCAGCTTTGAGGGCTCCCTTCCTGAAAAGCAACCAATCTGCTCTGCCACAATTACCAAAAGCAGGGTAGCGCCAGCACTCGAGAGCAGTCATAAGGAGCGCAAAATCAAAACATCACGCCGCAAACTCCTGCAGGATACGCTGAGTGCCGCTCAGGTGGAATCTGTTGACCAACCAGCGAGAAATATAGCTGCTCTGCCTGTGATTGGTTCAGACAGTAGGCAGGGCACGCCAGACAGCTCTGTGTCATCTTCAACTGCCTCCAAGAATGAATTCTCCCCCTTCGGATCATCTTCTAGTCGTGCGTCCAGCTCTGCCTCTCACTCTTCACCTCTTGTCAAAGTTGCAACGCCACCCTCCAGCAGCGGAGCAACCAGCCAGCCAACAGGTTGCTCACCTGAGACAGTAGAGTGTCTGTCGAGGGTTACTGTTCCAGATGTGCAAGAGCAAGAGGAGTTTACTGTGTACAGGCCCCCACCACCACATCTGGGGAAAAAGAGAAAGAGTGATGAGTTCCTGAGGGAAAATGCAGAGGATGCAAAGAGGAGGTTCCAGGTGAAGAAGGGCAAAGCACAGTCCGGCCAACAGGAGAACATCACCAGAGCTCCAGAGCAAGTTCCTGTGGCCCGGTCCACAGTGGAGCATAAACAGCCCAAAACTGCTGGTAGGTAGAAACCACAAAGAGAACACAGCGTTTGAGTCTAATATTAGGTCTCATGTAAATATAATTGGCCTACTACTTAGGCTACACTTTGATTCAGTATGATTGTTAAATATCCTTAAAGAGAAAGTTCTGAGAAAATTACCCTGGACTAATACATCAAGTCTGTCCATAATTATGTCATTGGATTTTAGGGAGTCTCTGACAGGTGTGACTTATTTGTGAGTTGTTTATTTATTTATTGTTTTAAAGCAGTGCCAATCTCAAGATCCTACACAAGCAAAAAGACTTCAAGGCCCCAGTCCAAGCCACCACCTCCAAGGACAAACCAGAGAGGTAAATACATGCCTGATAGAAGTCAAATATGGAATGATGTCATGGTTTATATATTTTGTGTTAATAATCTTATATTTCACAGCTCCCTCGGTAAAGTCAATGTCTACTTCCACGGTGAAGAAGTCGAAAGTTATTGCTGTTGCACAGTCAAAACTGACCTTCATAAAACCAGCCCAGACAGGTGACTGCATCTGCATATACTGTATTTATTGTGAATATGTATAAGCCTGTCCTTTCTTTGCTTTGCATACTTATTTTGCTTTTTCAACAGTCATACCCCGCCACCCCCTTCCTTTTGCTGCCAAAAACATGTTTTATGATGAACGGTGGCTTGAGAAGCAGGAGCGAGGATTCACCTGGTGGATAAACTATGTCCTTACACCAGATGACTTCAGGGTCACCACAGAGGTCACCAAAGGTGTGTGTGTGTGTCCGTGTGTGTGTGTGTGTGTGTGTGTGTGTGTGTGTGTGTCCGTGTGTCTGTGTGTGTCCATGTTCACCGGTATAACATTTTGTGCAATGACATTTTACATCAAGTATCAAGTCCCAGTGATCCTTCAAAAAACAAAATGCCAAACTCTGTCTCATATTCAAGCCCTTAGCTGAGTTATTGTTCGACTTGAGATGGTGAATGTTAATTGTATTTGTGTGTGTCTGCCTGCGTATGTGTAGTGAATGCCCTGTCACTGGCTACTGGGGACAGCAAGTTTGCCATTCCCAAAGCGCCAACCAAAGAGGAGATGTCTTTGAGGACCTACACAGCCCGCCGACGACTGAACCGCCTCCGTCGCTCTGCATGCCAGGTTTTCACCTCCGAGGCTATGGTGAAGGCCATCCAGAGGCTGGAGATAGAGGTAGAAGCCAAAAGACTGCTCATCCGCAAAGATAGACACCTGTGGAAGGACATTGGTATGTGAAAATTAATTTATTCAATTGTGAAATTAAAAAAAGACCTTTGTATTGTGCTATACTGTAGCTCTGTTGCTATGGTTGATGAACATGTTTGTAATGTCCTATTCATTTATCTCATCTTTCAGGAGAGCGACAAAAAGTTCTAAACTGGCTTTTGTCCTACAATCCTCTCTGGCTGCGTATCGGACTGGAGGTACTGTTGATGTGTAAATAGCTGATGTACTAGTGAAAGTATTGTATTTATTTTGCATCACATTATGCATGAAAATTTAGTTGATTAGATCAGTTGATAATGCAGTCACTGTTTTCCACAGACCATTTATGGCGAGCTGATCTCATTGGAGAGTAACAATGACGTCATGGGGTTGGCCATGTTCATACTTGGACGCTTGCTGTGGAACCCTGACATCGCAGCAGAATACAGACACCCTAAAGTCCCTCACCTGTACAGAGATGGTAATGATTAATATTACTTGTTAATTATGACATTCACCATAGTCCTAGCAAACACCAAAAAAGTGATGAGATCAAACAGCTGGTGCTGACTGGTACTATTGCCAACAATGGGTCAAATATGCTTATTTGTTTACCTAAGGCACAAGGCTCAAATGCTCTGATAGAACAGCAGTATTGTGTGTTCCATCACTTAAGCAATATGTTATGTTTTCAACAGGTCATGAAGAGGCTCTGTCACGTTTCACCCTGAAGAAGCTACTGCTGCTTGTCTGTTTCCTGGACAAGGCTAAGGAGTCGAGGCTGATTGAACATGACCCATGTCTGTTTTGTATGGATGCTGAATTTAAGGTAAGGTTTCTTTATTGGTGTTAGTACGAGTTATAGCTGCTATGTGTGCTGTATCTGTGTGTAGCTGCTATTTGTCAATCGAGCCAAGTTGATTAAGTCATTCTGAGAGTTGCTTTGCACTCAATTGCATTGCATTTATCGGTAATACAGCAACCACATGTGGTTGTTAGAAGACAGCCTGGCCTAAAGGAGCTTTTTCACATAATTATAGATGAAGCACATGAAGTGGCCTCTAGTGGTCAACGTGAAGAGGTGCATTTATTAAGAGAAGCCTACAATACAAGAATGTTCCCCACAAGTTAATTTTTCTGAGTGTATCTGGCATACTTTTTGGAGTGGGAAAAAAATCCCACTTGCATAGGAATGCCATGGAGTCAGAGTTTATGCAAACAAAAGCAGAAGTTGATGGAAAAGCACCCTAAGCTATGTTATTTGGATGCTAACTTCAGAGGACTTAGGCAACTTTGTGACTTGGGCATGTCTTTACATAACATCAATATGGTTCTTTCTTCTTCACATTCCTTTACTTTTTCTTGGTCATCTTTAGATATTTTAACCTCAAGTCACAGATCATTTATTGTCTTTGTGTATGAATATGCCTGTATTATGTTTGAATTATAATGACTTAATTCTTACAGACCAGTAAAGATCTCTTGCTGGCTTTCTCACGAGATTTCCTGAGTGGTGAAGGGATCCTGTCCCGGCACCTCGGGCACCTTGGGTTAGCTGTGTCTCATGTCCAAACACCTCTAGATGAATTTGACTTTGCTGTCAGGAACTTGGCCACAGACCTTCGATGTGGAATTCGTTTGGTGTAAGTCATCCTCTTCTGCCAAATGTCAAAGACTAGCTTGTTTTAGTGAGATTTGAATGTATTGAGATGATTATTGTGAATAGCATGCTTTGATTTCCCTTACATGCTAGGTTGGTCCTGTAGCTAGATTCTTTTTAAGGACTGATTTTGAGAACAAAAATGTTGGTGTGTTGTCTGATATTTTTTTTCTCTCTCTCCAAACCAGCCGTGTCATGGAACTATTTATCCAGGACTGGAGCTTGTCAAAAAAGCTTAGGATGCCAGCCATCAGCCGCCTCCAGAAAGTCCACAATGTGGAACTGGCCTTCCAGGTGCTGAAAGACAGACAGGTGGACCTGAAAGATGACCGTGGTGAGTGGGCATGTTCATGAGTTTGCATGTTTTATATCTATTTATTTTTATTTGTCCTATATTGTATCAGGTGAAGTCCAAAGCGTATCTTAAATCTCTTTTACAAGAGAGCCCTGGGAGTACATATAAAATATAAGCCTCAATAAAAAGAAGGAAACTGACATAGTAGAAATGTTTAAAGATTAAAAAAAAAAAGTATTAAGCATTAATTCTCTTTATTAATATTTAGTGTCACCATAGCCATTTTCACAAAACACTGTAGCACAAGTAGGGGTAGCAGTGAAATAAAAAGTATACTATGTAGTTATTAAAATACAGAATACATATACCATAATAAATAAAAACAGTCTATACCAAAGGTTTGTGTCTCTTGGGTGAAGGTTCCAATATTAAGGAGTAGAGTTAATAAAATCTTGCATAATTAAGAATTTTACCAAGCTCAGTCACTGTGCGTAGAATGTGGAGCGGTAAGCAGGTAGACAACAGGCTTGAACACTGTTCTAGTGCACTGTTATTTTATGTCAGCATATTAATTGATTGACACATCTTTGGTCTTAGCGCTCTAGGTCTAGGGGTCACCTTGTAGACAGCCATCTCATAAGGACGGCAGTGATGTGTATATGATTGCCTTTTGAAATGAAGTGTGCTGCACATGGTTGCACAAATTGTATGTTTGGGAGTTGATGGGGTATGCTATTGTCATACAGGCGCTGTCATTGAGTCTCGAGACATTGTGGATGGACACAGAGAGAAAACCTTGAATCTTCTGTGGAAAATCATCTTTGCTTTCCAGGTATGCCCTCATTTATCTGTTCCACAATGTAGGAGTGGGATATACAAATACTGTATGCTTTCTGTATATTATCTGTGTTGCACGTTGCTTTTTGATAATACAAACTTGAAACACAACTGTTTTTGTTAGACATTGTGTCCCTTAGGCTATACTTTGTAAGAAGCTACTAGGTGGCAACTTGACTCCTACAACTTAGAATCCTAATTTTAAAGAATGGCTACAAATTATCAAAATATTTTTTTTATTTTTTTGCCCATATCACCCACAAGGCTTTTGATATGTTTGTATAACAAAATGAATAATGCATGTAACTAAGCTTTGACATGTCTGTCCATAAACGTACCTTTTCTTCATATTGAGTCTGATCAATTTTACACCGCTCTGCTTAGGTTGAGATCTTGCTCGACGAAGAGCTGCTGAAGGATGAAATCAGTTTCCTGAGGAGGACCTGGCGAACAAAGCAGAAGCTGAACTCCCTCCGGACAGATAA
Organism: Sardinella longiceps; assembly: GCA_027497455.2. NCBI lineage: Eukaryota > Metazoa > Chordata > Actinopteri > Clupeiformes > Clupeidae > Sardinella > Sardinella longiceps. The sequence goes on along the minus strand of JAODXP020000022.1, from coordinate 13,913,920 downwards.
AACTGTCCCACTGAAGCCCATGAAGTCCCAGCCTGAGATTAAACACAGCAGTGTGAAGATCACACTCCTCATGGACTGGGTGAATGCGGTCTGTGAGTTTTACAATCTAAAGGTAAGCCATCTTCTTGATAATTAGTATGTGACCCTGAATCTTCATTACCTTTTTATTCCCTCCACTTCGTTTACATGTCTTTCTTTTTTTTTCTCTTCTCAAGGCTGAGAACTTCACAGTCGCTTTCTCAGATGGCAGGATTCTTTGTCATCTGGTTCACCACTATCATCCTGGTCAGATGCCCCTGGATAAAATCCATCAGGAGACCACACAGACAATCGAGTGTGGCTACCGCGGGAGAGTGGGGCTCAATAATTCAAGCAGTGAGTCGGATACCTCTATGGATGCTGACCCGCTGGTGCCAAATGGTAAGTCGCATTACTTATGCACATTTTAATAGAGAGTATAATTACTTTGTGTCAGGTCATGGCTGATCATCAGCAGGCTGTATTTAAAGGAGAGGTCCGTTGTGATAAGGATCCAAAGTATATTGCAACATCATAAAAAGTTGGATTGTTTGCCTGGGAGCAAAATTTTGATATGCTTGTGCCGCCCGGAGAAGACCACTAGCTATTTGTAGCTTCTGATGGCACCCAGCTACTGTAGGTGGTAAACAGCTATATGTACAGTTACTAAGTTTTCAATGCCAGGCAAAGTGAGTGGCTATTTTGAGCCTTTCTGTGTTTTAAAACAGTTATTTGGCCACCACATTGGCCAAATGGAAGGTCATTGGGTTTGTTTTGTTTTGTTGTTTTGTTTCCTAAATTATATCTTTTATTTATTCTTTCCTAGGCCCTGGATCTTCTGTGGACTTCAAAGACCTACTGGACAATGAAAAGTGCAATTTCATGTTGTTGAACACTGCCGTATCTTACCTGGGAGGAGTTCCAGCAATGATCGACCCCTCTGACATGTCCAACACTATTCCAAATGAAAAGGTTAGTGCTTATGGGCCTTTCTGATTGGACATTGTTGTGTCCGAGTGGAGAATGCATCTCACAAAAGAGATGAAGATGGAGGTCCAAAATGCTATGGAATATAAAATTAACTTTATTTTACTAATCCATTCAATCAGGCTTCCTGCCAACCCCTGGTGGTAAAGAGAATGAAAGGAGAGAGGTCCTCTATAGCTACTTTTGTTTACATCAAGTTAACTATGATTTTGGTTTTTGATTTTTTTTCAGGTCGTTACATGTTTCCTGTCGTTCCTTTGCACTCGTTTGTTGGACCTTAGAAATGAGACCAGAGCTGCCAGGGTTATTCAGGGAGCCTGGAGGAAATACAGACTTAAGAAAGACCTTGTGCTCTACCAGGTAACCTCACCAGCAAAAGTCAACCAATACACAGCTCATCTCATTTTGCACAGTTGCTCATGAAAGTATTATTTTTCTCCCCTTTCTGTTGCTTTCTGCTCAGCTGAGGAATGCGGCAGCTTCAAAGATCCAGAGTGTGGTGAGGAGGTTCCTTCAGAGACGTCGAGCCGAGAAGCATGCTGTGGCTGCTGTAGCCATCCAGACCGCCTGGAGGGGTTATGCTGCACGTCAGGCATTAAAGCGCCTGAGGTTGAGTCACCTTCTTGCCCACCATAACCATGCTGCGACTATCATACAAGTGGGTCCTTGTCTGTGGATTTGTTTATGTTACAAAAAACATGATATTTATTTACTTTAAAGGAGACATAGAATGGAAAACCACTTTTACATTGTCTTTGATGAATTAGGAGAGGTTGTGCATGGCCAAAGAGCTCTCATGAGCATGAGGCATGGTTCTGCCTTTCTTCTTCAATTCTTGAATTTAGAAATAGCCACTAATACATGGGCGAATTAAAACAAAGCCTACAAGTGATGTCAAATAGCGCAAAGCCATTGCAGTTCAATTGTGCTTGCCAGAGAGGGTGTCATTTAGGCAAAAGGAGCAATTTCAATACACATACTAAATATGAGAGGTGTTAATTTGTAAAAATAAAAATCTGTAATTTGTAAAAATAAGATCAAATTATATTTTACTAATAAAGATTTTTGTTTTTATTTTTTTCCCTCTTTGTCTATAGAAAGTCTACAAAGGATGGCGAACCCGCGAATTCCTGAGGCGGAATCGTGCTGCCACTGTGATCCAAGCCTGGTACCGCATGCATGCCTGTAGGAAAGAATATCACAAGCTTAAATGTGCTGCAGTGACCATTCAAGCATGGTTCAGAGGTCATGCCCAGAGGCGTTACTTTCTGGCTTTGAAACTTCAGCAGTCCTCCGCCATTACAATTCAAAGTGCCTACCGAGGCTACCTGATCCGTAGGAAGGTTGCCCAGTTGAGGGGAGCAGCTCTCTTGGTTCAAAGGTGGTACCGAGCTTGCCATCAAAGGGACCAAGAAAGACAACATTTCCTGAAGATGAAGAAGGCAGCAGTAACCTTGCAGGCAGCATACAGAGGCTTTCAGACTCGCAAAGACCTGGAGAGAAGACACCAGGCAGCAGTGACGATCCAAACTGCTTTCCGGATGACTGTTGCTCGAAGGGATTTCCAGTCCTTGAAGAGTGCAGTAGTGGTTGTGCAGCGCAGGTATAGGGCCAAGGTCCTGGGTGAGCAGGTCAGGAGGAACCATGTGGAGCTCAGGCATGCTGCTGTGACCCTTCAGGCCATCTGGCGAGGAAGGATGCAGAGGAAGAAGATAGAAAAGCTCCACAGATGTGCAACACTGATTCAAGCACAGTATCGTCGACACAGGGCTCAGTCTCATTTCAGGGCCCAAAGAACAGCAGCTGTTGTCATCCAGCGGCAATACAGAGCGTTGCTCTTGGCCACACAAGCGAGGACTGAATATCTCAGACTGAGGCAAGCTGTAGTTGTGTTGCAGGCTACATATCGTGGCATGAAAGTCAGGCAAGAGTTGAGGACGAAGAACCATGCCGCCACAGTTATCCAAGCTCATGTGCGAGCCTTTGCATGCCGTCAGCGGTACCTGGCATTGAGAGTGGCAGCAAGTTTAATCCAGCAACGTTATCGCGCTCGGTTGCTTGGTCGAGCTGAACGAGACCATTACCAGCATCTTCAGAGAGCCACAGTGAAGCTTCAAGCCACCTTCCGTGGACTTCTGGTCAGACGCCGCTTGCAAAAGGAACATCAAGCAGCAACAATCATTCAGGCATCCTTCAGGGCACATAAGGTGCGGATATCTTACTTGGCAACAAAATGTGCAACCACCATTATCCAGCAGCGTTATCGGGCACTTGTCATAGGAAGGCAGGCACGTAAAGACTTTTTGGAGAGAAAAACTGCAGCTGTGACATTGCAGTCTGCACTCAGGGGCATGCAGGTTCGTCATCGTGTCAGACAAATGCACTTAGCAGCAACAGTCATTCAGGCCCATCTTCGAGGGCACACCCAGTTTATCCAATATCAAAGGTCCCGTTGGGCAGCAAAGATAATTCAGCAGCGATTCAGAGCTCATCTGGCCAGGAAAACAGCCATGCTGGAGTATGGAGCCCTAAAATCAGCAGCTGTATGCATTCAGGCCCATTACCGTGGTGCAAAGTTGAGGAAGCATCTGGCAAAAATGCATAATGCTGCCACAGTCATTCAGAAGACATACCGAGCATACAAACAACAAAAAGAGTACACTCTTTTCAGAGAAACCACAATAAAAATTCAGAGGCGGTTCAGAGCCACACTGACAGCACTGCAGGAGCAAAGAAAGTTTTGCTTGTTGCGAGCTGCAACCATTACCATCCAGGCCATGTACAGAGGGATGAAGGTGAGAAAAGAGATTGAAAATCAACAAAGGGCTGCCACAGTGATACAGGCATTCTACAGGATGTATAGAACAAGAGTTCGATTCCAAGCCATGAAGCTGGCTTCAGTAGTGATACAGAGGCAATACAGACATCATCTGAAAGGAAAACAAGTCCGAGAAGACTATCTAAAGCTTTGTCAGAGTGCAGTCACAGTTCAAGCAATTTTCAGAGGCAATAGGACTAGGCGTGAGATTCAAAGGATGCACTCAGCAGCTTCCACCATTCAGGCCCAGTTTAGGATGCGTTGTTGCCGAATACGCTATGTAAAGCTCCTGTGGGCCACCAGGATTATACAAGAAAAATTCAAGGCCAATAAATTGCGGGACTCTTACACCGAGCAGTACAAGGCCAAAATAAAGGCTGTTTTGACAATCCAGTCTGCATTCCGTGGATATGAAGCAAGACAAGAGATTAAGATGAGGCACATGATGGCTACCCTTATTCAAAGAAGGTTCCGAACTGTTAGGGAGAGGAACCACTTCCGAGCACTCAAAGCAGCTGCTGTGTTCTGTCAAAGGCAGTATCGTGCTCAGCAGATAGCTGTGCAGTGTCGGCAAGAATACCTCATCAAGAGAAAGGCTTGTGTCATTATTCAAGCAAGTTTCCGAGGCATGAAGGTTCGACAGCGCTTGCACCAAGAACATAGGGCAGCAGTAGTCATACAGGCCTACATCAGAAAACATCTATGCCAGTCGTACTACAGACGTCTGTTGAAGGCGGTGCAGATTGTACAAAACCGCTATAGAGCCAATCTAGAGATGAAGAAAGACTTGGAGGACTATAGAAGAAAGAAGCAAGCAGCCATGGTGCTTCAGGCTGCGTTCCATGGCATGAAAGCAAGGCAACGTTTGCGACAGATGCACCAGGCTGCAAGTGTTCTGCAGAGCCATTTGCGATGCTGTCGGGAGCGAAGGCATTACTTAGCCCTCCAGTCTTCTGCCCTCACGCTTCAACGGCGATATCGTGCCATGAGGGCAGGCAGGGAACAAAGGCAACGCTACCTGTTTCTGCGGCAAGCAGTGCTCACTCTCCAGGCTGCTTTTAGGGGACACATGGCAAGGATGGAGGTTCTTCAACGCCACCAGGCAGCCACAGTAATCCAGGCATGTTTCAGGAGACACAGGGAGGAAGTGAAGTTCCAGGCCATGCGATTGTCTGCCATTATTATCCAGAGACATTATAGGGCCTACACCATGGGGCGCGGCCTCCAAAGAGAGTATGTTAAGTTGAGGGACTCGGCAATCATCATACAGGCAGCTTTCCGAGGTTATCGTGCCAGGCAACGAGTGAAGGTTATGCACCAGGCAGCCACAGTCATCCAATCTCACTTCCGGGGGCACAGGCAATGCTCATCCTTTAGGAAACAACGCTGGGCCGCCATCGTGCTTCAGCAAAGATTCCAGGCTCTACAGCGCCGAAATTACGATTTGCAGAATTACCAAAGATTGAGAACGGCAGCCATTTGCCTCCAAGCAGCTTATCGAGGGAAGAAGGCAAGAGTGCAAGCAAGGCAGGAGAAAGCAGCAAGGACCATCCAGTCCATTCTCAAGATGAGTGCAAAGAGACGTCATTACATTAAATTGAAAGCTGCCTCTGTCACTATCCAATCTGCATTCCGTGCTTACCGTGCACAGCGACGGTACAGAGAAATGCGTGCTGCAGCTACAGTTATCCAGGCATGGTACCGGTCGTGCCAACAGGTTCGAAGGGAGCAAGCCAACTTCAAAGCCATCCGACAGGCAGTGTTGACACTACAGTCAGCCTTCCGTGGCATGCAGGGAAGGATGATTGCTAAGAGAGAACATGCTGCCATCAAGATCCAATCTGTAGTGCGAATGACTGTCCAGCGCAGGAGATTCCTGCAAATGCAAGGCAGCGCTATCAAGCTGCAAGCAGGCATCCGGATGTTGATTGCCAGGAGGAGGTACCTCAGGCAATGCAGTGCAGCCCTTCTCCTGCAGAGGCGCTACAGAGCACACAAAGCTCAGCAGGAGCAAAGACAGCGCTACCTACACATTCTCAGAAGTCTGACTGTCCTTCAGGCACACATCCGTCGGGCTCTTGAACAGAGGCGGTACCAGAGGCTTAAGAGAGGTGCAATCACAATCCAGGTAATAGCACTTGGATGCATGTTTTTGTACCCTGATGACCTCATTCATTTGTAATGTAGAATAATTGTAATATTCTCATCAGCTTTACTCTTTATGATTTATTTGTCTCTGTGATATCCCCCCACTAGACTGCTTACCGAGGAGCCATTGTGCGACGACAGTTTGAACGACAAAAGGTTGCCGCTTCCGTCATTCAAAAACATTACAGAGCTCATGTCCACTCCCAGAAAGAGAGGGCCCACTTTTTGAAGATGAAGACATCCACCCTTTCAATTCAGGTATCCTCAAAGATTTTACATTTAAGTTGCTGTTTTAAGTTGAACATTGCTCAATTTAGATTGTTTGAGTGTGTTGTGTGTTCACACACTGTTTTGTTTTGGTTATTGGATTTCTTGAACGCAAGTAAACACCTAGGAATAGATTATTACCAATACCTGATTATTGCCAGTTTGTAAAGTAAACACGATCCCTGATTAATGTTTTTTTCTGCATTGATTTGCAGAGAGCATTCCGACAATACCAACTCAGAAAGCGTGCTCAACAAGAGGAAGCCACGGTGAAGATCCAGGCATGGTTCAGAGGAAGCCTGGCCAGACAGCATTGTGCTGCCCGACGAGCTGCTGTCACAACCATCCACAGATGTCTACAGACCCGGCTACAGCGTAGGAGGTACAGTAGGGTTTCATTTGGAATATGAATATCATCTGCAGAATCCTCATGAGGGACTGCATGCATTTTGAATTGTTTTGTTTGTGTTTCAGATTCTTGATATTGCAGCGGAGCACTCGACTGATTCAGCAGCGATGGAGAGACACACTGGCTACAAGGCAGCAGCACCAAAACTATCAGCTCATGAAGGCTTCAGCGATCACCGTCCAAGCCTCTTGGAGAGGTCACAGAGCCAGGCAACGCATTCTCCAGGTACTCAAATTTTATTTTTCTGAAGAGGAGAAGCACAGCTCAAGATCAAGTTTAGGCTGTG
>JAODXP020000022.1:13878948-13906887 GCA_027497455.2 Sardinella longiceps | reverse complement strand
ACTAAATAAACTCAGTAGGGAACACTGCAATATCGTAATGGTTGCATTTTGCAATATCTTTAGCATCTTAATCTGAGTCTGCAGAAGAATGGATGTTATACTATTGTGGAGAGTCTGCAAGTTGCTGTTATGAATCTTATATAAATTAGACATAGCACATCTGACCACTGATGGTTTGATTTGATTTATTTATTGACAGCACATCAGCTGTCCCCTTTATAGGAGCACTTTATAGGAGCACTGTCCTTCCCAAAAACAATTCTGATCTTTTCTGACATATATTCTTTTCTGACATATATTCTTTTCCTTATTTCTGATGGGATGACAGAACTTTTCAAAATTAGAGTTACTCATTAGAGTATAGGATACATATTTTGTCATCAGTCTCATGTGATTAACTATGTAGTAAAAAGAATAAATAATAAATGTAAGTGTTACAAGGGTGTGTGTGTGTGTGTGTGTGTGTGTGTGTGTGTGTGTGTGTGTGTGTATGGGGGGGGGGGGGGGGGGTGGGGTAATGAGCCGTGTAATGCAAGGAATGTGCATGAAAATTGCCCCAAAACGCTTCTCTGGACACTCCTGTGATATAGGCTAATGCCAAATGGCGAAGCCCTATTTTTGCTGAGTGTCTTAAACTCTAAATATATATGGAGTGTTAAGACATGACATGTTAGACAATTTAGTATTGTGATACAGTATTAATATTTCTGATTCCACCTGATTCCACCTGTTCATTAAGCAAATTTCTAGAGGAACAACTACTGGTTTAGACTATACAGGCAAGGGCGATGGCTTACTCATAAGAAAGTCCATCATCATCTGCACTGTAAAAACAGACTTGAAATGAAAATGTAGCATTAAAGAACCATGCTTTAGTATGCATGTTGACTAAGAGTGCATGCAATCCTTAGAGATAACCTTATACAATTTCTTCAGAATATTTGAAGAAAATGTGGCAATTGCCACTATTATTTAGCCTCCTCTTTTCCAAGTGTCTTTGTAATGCAAATTAGCGTGATTGTTCATTTGTGATCGTTGTACAAAGACCCTTTTATCTGTCAATGAGGAATTCCATGGTGACAGTCCTGGCAATGGATGCTCACTTTAGAGCATGTGTGTGTATGTGTGTGTGTTTCAGAGGCGATAACAAAACAGCACACAGTGGCTGGTGTCTGGTGGATGATGTAATGACACTTTCTTGCAAAGATAGCTTTAACTACATTGGAACCCATCTCCATAAGTGCCATGTCTTTTGCATTGTAACTAATCCTTACTGAAAACCACAAGTGATTGTGAAATGGTCAATGGGCTCTTGAATAGCAAATGCAATCAAATGGTTGAGGACACACATGCTTAAGTGCAGGAGACTCTCCATCTGGCTCTAACAGAAGTCCAAATGAAATGCAATCACCACATCTCTCTCTATTTTACTGTCATAGCTTAGCCAACATTCAAAATAGGCTATACTTTCACAAGCACATTTATCCCCATTATATATAGCCTATAGTTCGCAAGATGAGAGAAGTCATGAACAGTATAGACCAATTTGCACACAAGCATGAAGTAGATTTCTTTAACAAATTACAGTTCAAAGCTTGTAGCCTTAACGTTAAAATGAAGAACTGTATGAATCTCGTTGAAATCAACTGCACAGATACATCGACAAAAGAAAAACAGAACTTACTTTTTAGCCATACGACCACTGTTAAAATCAGAAGAAAGCGAACGGATGATTTAATCTTGATTAACAGTAATGCAGCAATATCCATTTTTAGAAAACATCCTGAACTTGCTGTCCGTTGTTATCTTCCTTTCATAAAAGAGCAGACAGCCTGGTAGTGAGAGAGATTCAACGGCTAGTGTCAGACAGGGACGGTGCGTGTGTGTGTGCATGCGTCTTCCCTTGTCCTATTGCGCACCAATAGGAAGCATCATGCGGGCCACTTGAGTTGATCCTCCACACAGATCTGGCCGCCAGACCTAATGAGCATCTGCCTGCTGAATATTGATCGAGTCTTAACTCAAAATCACCACACTACCGAGAGGGGAAACGAACTTCGCGACTAATAAACTTTCTCAGATGATTACAGGCCTACTGCTTTTTCGCGTATCCATCGGAACAATTTTGCATCACGCACATTTCATAATTCGCTAAATTTGGGGTAGGCGTACATTCGAGCAGCATTGTTGTGACCAGGGTCTCTCTTTTTTTGTCCAAACAGTCCCATATCTTGTGACCATACACACACACACACACACACACACACACACACACACACACACACACACACACACACACACACACACACACACACAAAATCAGCCCATTTCTCTACTGACATCCCAAATGTTTTCACTGTGCCTAAACAAAGACAAAATAAAAACGTGTATTTAAAAAAAAAAAAAAAAAGTTCCCCAAGAAACTAAACTAGTTGTGGTGCAGTCGTGGTACTGTACTTCATGGTTCTACAATCTACATTTCACTCACCGCATCTCTCCCAATACGCCAGTAGGCTATACAACATGTTCTAAGTCACATTTGCCTGAAGAGGTGGTCTAGGCCTACCAAGAGACTGATAAAGTTGAGAGGAGAGCTTTAATGGTGCAGCTCATACCATTCAGGTGGCTAGCTAGCCCATGATTGGGCATGCTGACATGCAGTTGGTGCTTTTCACCAGACAAACAAAGAAGTTCAATGCCATTGTTCAGATTGCTGTAATTTTGAGTGAAATAATGTGTCCCACCACAAGTGTGACTCCTGTACACAGGCTTGAAGCAGTGACAGTCACCTGGTTACATAACAGTAGAAGAAAAGAGTCAAACCGTCATATCTACGGTCAGAGAACATGTTAACCAAGATGGACTGGCCATAGGGCATACAGGGCAATGCCCGGTGGGCCGATGGCCATTTTTGGGCCGGGATTGTCATAATTTACTCATTTTATATTGAATAACATCATTGTTGGGCCACCATGGCCACAAATGCCCGTGCCATTTTTTGGTCCCAGTCCGGCCCTGATGGCAAATGGTCACTGGTCAATGGTGTAAGAGGTTGACTTCAGTTTTATGTTCTTGTAGACAATCAGAGAGGTCCCAGGTCTAGTCAGCTACTGTTAACATGTCCTATGTAACTATTCACAGTTTAATCTAACCACTGAGCTTAAAAGGCTTCCAACACAGGGATTAGATGCAATCTGAAGGCTAGGGGTGTGAGGAGTTACACTCTGCGAGGGGTGTGAATGAAATTTTTCTTGCATGCTCCCTGCTCATCTTTCAACGTGAACAAACCTGTATTTCATGAAAACAAAACATCTGATGCATTTCACTGTGACTGATCGTCCACAACATTTTGCTCACACTCTGGACAATAATGGACTAAGTAGGCTGATGATAGCTTCCAGGGCTGGACTGGAACCAAGAAATGGCCCGGGCATTTTTGGCCATGGCAGCCTACCCTGATTTTATTCAATAGTAACTTCATAGCAAGCTGAAATAACACTCTAAGCACACATTGCATGAACATGAGAGATTTAATTGGATTAGTCCCAATATCCTTCAAGAAAATTATGTAAACTATAACAGCCCCGGCCCAAAAATGACTGTCGGCCCACCCGGCATTGCCCTGTATGCCCTATGGCCAGTCCATGCCTGATAGCTTCACCAAGGACACAATATTGTACAATGACAGCAGTCTTCTGTGCTCGCCTCTCATCCAAAATTTGCATACTTTAGTGTGATGAGTTTCCCTCCTTTACCTTTCAGCCACACAGAACACATCTTTGATTACCAGGTGATTTTAAAAACTAAATGGCTAAATGGTTGCCTATGTCACATGACCAACGTGAAGTCTGATCAGAATAGTACTTTTCATGGAAACAGACACCAGAATTTTTCATCAGAAAACTTCAAATGGAATGGCAGAAAATCTATCCATGTAAAACGACTATGATTCACTGTTGTGCCAGACACAACTCGAACCACATTATTTATTTTGCAGATGACACAAAAGTAGTGAGGCCTCATCAGCAATGAACCAACTCAGCTAACAGAGTGGAGATATAAATACACTACTTCATTAACTGGTGTGGCATCAACAATCTACACCTCAATGTCTACAAAAAAGGAACTGCTTCAGGAAAAATCATGTTACACACACCACTCACCATCAGTGGTACTGCTGTGGAATGAGTAAAAAGCACCAAGTTCCTGAGAGGTGCACATCACTGATGACCATCTCCCTTGTCAAGAAAGCACTGCAAGGTCAACTTACTGCGTAGGATGAAAAACCAACCAGCCAACCAAAAAGCCAACCTTAGCACTCACCACCTTCGAGGGCAGAGGTCTTCAACAGGGGGGTCGGGTCCGTGGAGGTACTACAGGGGGTCCGCCAAATTATTATATCTGAAGTATTTTTTTGTTATATATTCCACCTACTCAATTAGCTTAATCCTTTGCCCCACTACAATTAAAATTCGTCCCTTTATGATGCATTTTTTTAGCCATTGGATTAGGTCTCTCTCCTTGACCCCTCTCTACTTGACCCCATCAAAGGATCCTTTTCCGTCGTGTGTAACCTATGTGTGAAAACAGGCTTTTTTCTGTCTGTATAGTCAGCAATTATAAATACATAGCCTACAAATGTACATCGGGTATAGTTGTGTGTGGACCCTATTATACAAGCCTAGCCTGATTGCCATCGACTTTCAAAGCACTACGAGACTTTGGTCTGTCCAAAAGCCCACATAACAAAATAACGCCTGGTTGACCCGCCTCCCTGAAATGCCTCGGTTTGCTAGTGGTCGATGTTAGAAAATGCTATGGCGAAGCAAAACCAATCACACCACTCTTTCCTCTGACGTATGTGACGCGAAGGGAATTGCTTGAACAGGGCTGAGAGCCGTTGGAGCTGCTCAAAGTTGATTGGTTCTCGAACAAGGGGGGGGAATTCAGATTTTTGGGGAATTCAGAAGTCCTGCCTGATCAGCAGCTGGCCAGACCAGCGACAGCAACGCCAAAGGTGTTACGTCACTGGGAGGGCGTGCCAGGCTAATTCAAGCCCTGTCTCAAAGGCAGATTGATGCAGCTGTTAGTATGTGGAGTGTGCCTGGTTTGGTAGGCCTAGTCTACTGCATTTGGGGATGGAGGTCTGCAAGCAGACTGTCTCGCAGAAAAGGGGTCCTTGGGCTGAAAAAGGGTGAAGACCCCTGTTCTAGGGTAACATAGAGAGCATCCTCACCTACAGTCTCAGTCTGGTCTGACAGCTGCCCTCTTCCTGATTAGCCTGACACGCCAGACTCATAACATGAATGTATAGTCTAGAGACCAGTGATAGACCCCCAGGTAAAACTGCTAAAATTAATCAGCGTGACTAGCAACTAACAAGCGATTTAAACAACGCTAAGTCCGCCCAAAAACTCCCTGTTGTGATTAGCTAAACACCATGATGTCTCAATACAACCGAGGGTGTAAACAGCCCAGAAACAGCTCAGAGGCCATCGAGGTCTGAGCTATGGCTGGTGCCTAGACCCACTCGCTGAGCAAATTAAATTTGCTGCTAGAGTGGTTTCTAGAGTTCTAGGCTACTTCCTGATCAGAAAGGCCCTAAGAATGATGGTGAGGAAAGCAGCTCAACACTGTAAACTTCAGGAACATAAACCCAACACACACAAAAGTCCACAAACTGTCAAAACACTGAATCAAGTTCTACACAATGCTTAACTTACATATTATTTACATATGCCATTATTATTCTTTTTTTTTTTTTCATAATTTACAATGTCTTTCTCCATGCTGCTATTTTGCACTTACTTTCCCATACCAGAGAGGGTAGAAGCGGACCTTCACATACTGCATCTTATGTTATAGCATGTAGTAGCATTACAACATTGTTCTTTTAATTCGCTTATTTATTTGCACTTGTCTAGTGTGTGTCTATTATATGTTTAGTTTATCGTTAGTTGTGTGTCAGATTTTTACTAAACATTTGGGGTTTGTGGTAACAGAATTTCAGTCTTCTGTGTAATTTCTGTAACATGTCTGATTTGACAATAAAGTTCACTTTGACTTTAGACATAGGCCCGCCCTAAAGGCTGCCTGACAGTGACTAGCCGTAGCCTACAATAGGCCTACAATGCTACTGTAACAATATGGTATTTGATATTTGAAAGATATTTGATCTGGGACAGGACTTTTATTGAGGGCCACAAACATGGGTGAAAAAAATGCACATTCCTCAAGTTTCTGACCATCACTAACACAATCCTTTTGTGCCACCACTTATTTGTATACCTTTCCTGTTGGTAAGCAGGTAAGATGCAGTGATGTATATCATAGGCAGTCAGGATTGTGTTTGCAGAAAGTGCATCGTTAGAACTGTTTTTAAACAGGCTACATGCACCAACAATTCATTCAAGCTTTTTAGGCGGCCGCATGAAAATGTAAAGGGCCGCATCTGGCCCCCGGGCCTTAGGTTTGATCTGGGAGGTTAACAACCCCAAAATAGGCGAGTGGAGAACATGGGTGGAGAAGCACTAACCAATGCAAGTAGGAAAAAATGCTTAAGAATTGCCAAATAGATCACTACGCAAAATGTATGTGAATAAATTCCATAGTAGATAATTAGTCTAATAGCGACTGTTTGCTTGCTTGACTAATATAAAATTTCCATTTGTGCAGTTACTGACAGAAGGCTCGGCGCATCAGTTTTTGTGGGCGTTAACCAAACGTCCCGTCGTAAACCGTTCGTTTCAAGATAATCCCGCCCACAAACATTCCCATTGGTCGTGACGTACTGGATTTTAAAAACTTGCTTAGCATTTATTGGTTTACCTTTGTTTATCTCTCAGCGATTGGATAGTAAATGTACAGTCTACAATTTTATTGGTTGGCAGTATTGTCGCAAGTTTCAAATTGATCTGAGAATACAGGAATTAGTAGCATGTGCAGTGTGTTGTCTAGTTGTTCCTCAACAGTTGTACCTCAACCTGACGTAGCGTTTACTTTTATGTAGGATTTTGTCGCCGGAATGTGGTATACTTAGCAAACATCGTTTAGTTTGAAAAGATGGCTTCGGCTTTCCAAAAAGCTGAATCGATGGCATTTAGTCCTACAAACTACCTGCCTGAAGAGCAATTCTGCGGCATTGGCGTGGAGACGAATAAAGAAAATAATGACTCGATTCCTATCTTGAGTTTGGTTAAGTTTTCTAGAGCTCCTTTCGTGTCATTCGGAACTGTTAAGTTGGGTTCATCTAAATCCTCCTTATTACGAGTTGAAAATCCAACTGATGAGGTACCCATCGTTGTGGTCGTTGACAAAATCGCCTCGTCCAAAGGATTCTCAGTTGACCAAACGAAGTTCACAATTGAGGTAAGTAATCCTAATCACAGCCATTAAAAAATTGGCCAATGTTGTTAGTTTGCTGTAATCGCTTGGTTATTTCGCTAGGCTATCGATGGGTTACAATGCCAGCGAACGTTAGTGTTCTTATGCCCATGTGTTGATTGGTAAAGTCACATGTAAAAATAAGGTATGTCTGCTTCGTACGCACTGTTAAACTGAGTCTGATTTATTGTTCCTTAGCCCGATGATAGTTCCATTTTGACCATAACTTGGACGCCTGTGGAAGAGGGAGGTGTCAGGGAACTTATTACCTTCATAGCAAACGGAGTTGTTAAGCATCAAGCCGTTTTGTTGGGCAAAGTGGAGGCACCAAAAAAGAAAAAGGTAAGTTGTTCTCCCCATGCTTAGTAAGCACGAGTAGTGTGGATACTTATTTGCTTGACAACTTGGTGGTGTTCATAGAAGGTAGGGCCTGGTGTGAATGCTTAGTGTTTCTTTTATCTTATCTTGTCTTTTAGAAAAGCTTGTGGGACTCTATCAAAAATAAGAAGACCAATACTTCATATCGAGTCAAGAACACTGAATCAGGACCACATAAAGCAGCCAACAAAACATTCCATGTACCCAGACAACCTCAGTACAAAAGAGAGAAGCTGAGGAGTCCCCTGTCTCAGCGTAATATCGAGAGGCCTTCTCAGAGACCCAACACCGCAAGTGTGAAGGAACGTTTGACTCAGGAAAGGCCCTGCACGCCCCAGTCCTTGAAGTCCCTTCAGGATGACATCGAGAACCTTCCCCATCAAAGCATCTCCCCTAAAGGGCTGCTGGTCCCTGCAGATAAACTTTTAGCCGTACCTTCCACAATAGACAGGCCTCACACTCCAGGTGGTTTGTCTGAACGTAGAGTTTTAAACAAGACTCTGTCTCCTATTGCAACAACGTACAGGTCAAATAGCCAGGCTTTTCAAAGCCCTCTGCCTGTGATTAAAACACACCCAGCAGTCTTCACCTTAGATGAGGCACCATTGCCTGGTTCACCTGGACTGTCACTGAAAGATGCTTTGGTCATCATCGACTCTGATCTGAGTCAGCCTGTTAGCCCTCCAAATGCTTGTTCAAGCTTTGACTTCTCAGATTCCCTGGAGTCTGACAAGGGAAGCCCAGGTAATGACTTGGGAGAGCGCGAGGCAAGTGAGGAGGTTTCCCTTCACCTGAATGTTGCAGAGCCCCGACTCACCTTCTTTGTGAAACCCAAACCAGCCACAGAATCTGGACGTGGTAATAAGGTCAGCTTTGAGGGCTCCCTTCCTGAAAAGCAACCAATCTGCTCTGCCACAATTACCAAAAGCAGGGTAGCGCCAGCACTCGAGAGCAGTCATAAGGAGCGCAAAATCAAAACATCACGCCGCAAACTCCTGCAGGATACGCTGAGTGCCGCTCAGGTGGAATCTGTTGACCAACCAGCGAGAAATATAGCTGCTCTGCCTGTGATTGGTTCAGACAGTAGGCAGGGCACGCCAGACAGCTCTGTGTCATCTTCAACTGCCTCCAAGAATGAATTCTCCCCCTTCGGATCATCTTCTAGTCGTGCGTCCAGCTCTGCCTCTCACTCTTCACCTCTTGTCAAAGTTGCAACGCCACCCTCCAGCAGCGGAGCAACCAGCCAGCCAACAGGTTGCTCACCTGAGACAGTAGAGTGTCTGTCGAGGGTTACTGTTCCAGATGTGCAAGAGCAAGAGGAGTTTACTGTGTACAGGCCCCCACCACCACATCTGGGGAAAAAGAGAAAGAGTGATGAGTTCCTGAGGGAAAATGCAGAGGATGCAAAGAGGAGGTTCCAGGTGAAGAAGGGCAAAGCACAGTCCGGCCAACAGGAGAACATCACCAGAGCTCCAGAGCAAGTTCCTGTGGCCCGGTCCACAGTGGAGCATAAACAGCCCAAAACTGCTGGTAGGTAGAAACCACAAAGAGAACACAGCGTTTGAGTCTAATATTAGGTCTCATGTAAATATAATTGGCCTACTACTTAGGCTACACTTTGATTCAGTATGATTGTTAAATATCCTTAAAGAGAAAGTTCTGAGAAAATTACCCTGGACTAATACATCAAGTCTGTCCATAATTATGTCATTGGATTTTAGGGAGTCTCTGACAGGTGTGACTTATTTGTGAGTTGTTTATTTATTTATTGTATTTAAAGCAGTGCCAATCTCAAGATCCTACACAAGCAAAAAGACTTCAAGGCCCCAGTCCAAGCCACCACCTCCAAGGACAAACCAGAGAGGTAAATACATGCCTGATAGAAGTCAAATATGGAATGATGTCATGGTTTATATATTTTGTGTTAATAATCTTATATTTCACAGCTCCCTCGGTAAAGTCAATGTCTACTTCCACGGTGAAGAAGTCGAAAGTTATTGCTGTTGCACAGTCAAAACTGACCTTCATAAAACCAGCCCAGACAGGTGACTGCATCTGCATATACTGTATTTATTGTGAATATGTATAAGCCTGTCCTTTCTTTGCTTTGCATACTTATTTTGCTTTTTCAACAGTCATACCCCGCCACCCCCTTCCTTTTGCTGCCAAAAACATGTTTTATGATGAACGGTGGCTTGAGAAGCAGGAGCGAGGATTCACCTGGTGGATAAACTATGTCCTTACACCAGATGACTTCAGGGTCACCACAGAGGTCACCAAAGGTGTGTGTGTGTGTGTGTGTGTGTGTGTGTGTGTGTCCATGTTCACTGGTATAACATTTTGTGCAATGACATTTTACATCAAGTATCAAGTCCCAGTGATCCTTCAAAAAACAAAATGCCAAACTCTGTCTCATATTCAAGCCCTTAGCTGAGTTATTGTTCGACTTGAGATGGTGAATGTTAATTGTATTTGTGTGTGTCTGCCTGCGTATGTGTAGTGAATGCCCTGTCACTGGCTACTGGGGACAGCAAGTTTGCCATTCCCAAAGCGCCAACCAAAGAGGAGATGTCTTTGAGGACCTACACAGCCCGCCGACGACTGAACCGCCTCCGTCGCTCTGCATGCCAGGTTTTCACCTCCGAGGCTATGGTGAAGGCCATCCAGAGGCTGGAGATAGAGGTAGAAGCCAAAAGACTGCTCATCCGCAAAGATAGACACCTGTGGAAGGACATTGGTATGTGAAAATTAATTTATTCAATTGTGAAATTAAAAAAAGACCTTTGTATTGTGCTATACTGTAGCTCTGTTGCTATGGTTGATGAACATGTTTGTAATGTCCTATTCATTTATCTCATCTTTCAGGAGAGCGACAAAAAGTTCTAAACTGGCTTTTGTCCTACAATCCTCTCTGGCTGCGTATCGGACTGGAGGTACTGTTGATGTGTAAATAGCTGATGTACTAGTGAAAGTATTGTATTTATTTTGCATCACATTATGCATGAAAATTTAGTTGATTAGATCAGTTGATAATGCAGTCACTGTTTTCCACAGACCATTTATGGCGAGCTGATCTCATTGGAGAGTAACAATGACGTCATGGGGTTGGCCATGTTCATACTTGGACGCTTGCTGTGGAACCCTGACATCGCAGCAGAATACAGACACCCTAAAGTCCCTCACCTGTACAGAGATGGTAATGATTAATATTACTTGTTAATTATGACATTCACCATAGTCCTAGCAAACACCAAAAAAGTGATGAGATCAAACAGCTGGTGCTGACTGGTACTATTGCCAACAATGGGTCAAATATGCTTATTTGTTTACCTAAGGCACAAGGCTCAAATGCTCTGATAGAACAGCAGTATTGTGTGTTCCATCACTTAAGCAATATGTTATGTTTTCAACAGGTCATGAAGAGGCTCTGTCACGTTTCACCCTGAAGAAGCTACTGCTGCTTGTCTGTTTCCTGGACAAGGCTAAGGAGTCGAGGCTGATTGAACATGACCCATGTCTGTTTTGTATGGATGCTGAATTTAAGGTAAGGTTTCTTTATTGGTGTTAGTACGAGTTATAGCTGCTATGTGTGCTGTATCTGTGTGTAGCTGCTATTTGTCAATCGAGCCAAGTTGATTAAGTCATTCTGAGAGTTGCTTTGCACTCAATTGCATTGCATTTATCGGTAATACAGCAACCACATGTGGTTGTTAGAAGACAGCCTGGCCTAAAGGAGCTTTTTCACATAATTATAGATGAAGCACATGAAGTGGCCTCTAGTGGTCAACGTGAAGAGGTGCATTTATTAAGAGAAGCCTACAATACAAGAATGTTCCCCACAAGTTAATTTTTCTGAGTGTATCTGGCATACTTTTTGGAGTGGGAAAAAAATCCCACTTGCATAGGAATGCCATGGAGTCAGAGTTTATGCAAACAAAAGCAGAAGTTGATGGAAAAGCACCCTAAGCTATGTTATTTGGATGCTAACTTCAGAGGACTTAGGCAACTTTGTGACTTGGGCATGTCTTTACATAACATCAATATGGTTCTTTCTTCTTCACATTCCTTTACTTTTTCTTGGTCATCTTTAGATATTTTAACCTCAAGTCACAGATCATTTATTGTCTTTGTGTATGAATATGCCTGTATTATGTTTGAATTATAATGACTTAATTCTTACAGACCAGTAAAGATCTCTTGCTGGCTTTCTCACGAGATTTCCTGAGTGGTGAAGGGATCCTGTCCCGGCACCTCGGGCACCTTGGGTTAGCTGTGTCTCATGTCCAAACACCTCTAGATGAATTTGACTTTGCTGTCAGGAACTTGGCCACAGACCTTCGATGTGGAATTCGTTTGGTGTAAGTCATCCTCTTCTGCCAAATGTCAAAGACTAGCTTGTTTTAGTGAGATTTGAATGTATTGAGATGATTATTGTGAATAGCATGCTTTGATTTCCCTTACATGCTAGGTTGGTCCTGTAGCTAGATTCTTTTTAAGGACTGGTTTTGAGAACAAAAATGTTGGTGTGCTGTCTAATTTTTTTTTCTCTCTCTCCAAACCAGCCGTGTCATGGAACTATTTATCCAGGACTGGAGCTTGTCAAAAAAGCTTAGGATGCCAGCCATCAGCCGCCTCCAGAAAGTCCACAATGTGGAACTGGCCTTCCAGGTGCTGAAAGACAGACAGGTGGACCTGAAAGATGACCGTGGTGAGTGGGCATGTTCATGAGTTTGCATGTTTTATATCTATTTATTTTTATTTGTCCTATATTGTATCAGGTGAAGTCCAAAGCGTATCTTAAATCTCTTTTACAAGAGAGCCCTGGGAGTACATATAAAATATAAGCCTCAATAAAAAGAAGGAAACTGACATAGTAGAAATGTTTAAAGATTAAAAAAAAAAAGTATTAAGCATTAATTCTCTTTATTAATATTTAGTGTCACCATAGCCATTTTCACAAAACACTGTAGCACAAGTAGGGGTAGCAGTGAAATAAAAAGTATACTATGTAGTTATTAAAATACAGAATACATATACCATAATAAATAAAAACAGTCTATACCAAAGGTTTGTGTCTCTTGGGTGAAGGTTCCAATATTAAGGAGTAGAGTTAATAAAATCTTGCATAATTAAGAATTTTACCAAGCTCAGTCACTGTGCGTAGAATGTGGAGCGGTAAGCAGGTAGACAACAGGCTTGAACACTGTTCTAGTGCACTGTTATTTTATGTCAGCATATTAATTGATTGACACATCTTTGGTCTTAGCGCTCTAGGTCTAGGGGTCACCTTGTAGACAGCCATCTCATAAGGACGGCAGTGATGTGTATATGATTGCCTTTTGAAATGAAGTGTGCTGCACATGGTTGCACAAATTGTATGTTTGGGAGTTGATGGGGTATGCTATTGTCATACAGGCGCTGTCATTGAGTCTCGAGACATTGTGGATGGACACAGAGAGAAAACCTTGAATCTTCTGTGGAAAATCATCTTTGCTTTCCAGGTATGCCCTCATTTATCTGTTCCACAATGTAGGAGTGGGATATACAAATACTGTATGCTTTCTGTATATTATCTGTGTTGCACGTTGCTTTTTGATAATACAAACTTGAAACACAACTGTTTTTGTTAGACATTGTGTCCCTTAGGCTATACTTTGTAAGAAGCTACTAGGTGGCAACTTGACTCCTACAACTTAGAATCCTAATTTTAAAGAATGGCTACAAATTATCAAAATATTTTTTTTATTTTTTTGCCCATATCACCCACAAGGCTTTTGATATGTTTGTATAACAAAATGAATAATGCATGTAACTAAGCTTTGACATGTCTGTCCATAAACGTACCTTTTCTTCATATTGAGTCTGATCAATTTTACACCGCTCTGCTTAGGTTGAGATCTTGCTCGACGAAGAGCTGCTGAAGGATGAAATCAGTTTCCTGAGGAGGACCTGGCGAACAAAGCAGAAGCTGAACTCCCTCCGGACAGATAAAACTGTCCCACTGAAGCCCATGAAGTCCCAGCCTGAGATTAAACACAGCAGTGTGAAGATCACACTCCTCATGGACTGGGTGAATGCGGTCTGTGAGTTTTACAATCTAAAGGTAAGCCATCTTCTTGATAATTAGTTATGTGACCCTGAATCGTCATTACCTTTTTCGTTTACATGTCTTTCTCTTTTTTTTTCTCTTCTCAAGGCTGAGAACTTCACAGTCGCTTTCTCAGATGGGAGGATTCTTTGTCATCTGGTTCACCACTATCATCCTGGTCAGATGCCCCTGGATAAAATCCATCAGGAGACCACACAGACAATCGAGTGTGGCTACCGCGGGAGAGTGGGGCTCAATAATTCAAGCAGTGAGTCGGATACCTCTATGGATGCTGACCCGCTGGTGCCAAATGGTAAGTCGCATTACTTATGCACATTTTAATAGAGAGTATAATTACTTTGTGTCAGGTCATGGCTGATCATCAGCAGGCTGTATTTAAAGGAGAGGTCCGTTGTGATAAGGATCCAAAGTATATTGCAACATCATAAAAAGTTGGATTGTTTGCCTGGGAGCAAAATTTTGATATGCTTGTGCCGCCCGGAGAAGACCACTAGCTATTTGTAGCTTCTGATGGCACCCAGCTACTGTAGGTGGTAAACAGCTATATGTACAGTTACTAAGTTTTCAATGCCAGGCAAAGTGAGTGGCTATTTTGAGCCTTTCTGTGTTTTAAAACAGTTATTTGGCCACCACATTGGCCAAATGGAAGGTCATTGGGTTTGTTTTGTTTTGTTTTGTTGTTTTGTTTCCTAAATTATATCTTTTATTTATTCTTTCCTAGGCCCTGGATCTTCTGTGGACTTCAAAGACCTACTGGACAATGAAAAGTGCAATTTCATGTTGTTGAACACTGCCGTATCTTACCTGGGAGGAGTTCCAGCAATGATCGACCCCTCTGACATGTCCAACACTATTCCAAATGAAAAGGTTAGTGCTTATGGGCCTTTCTGATTGGACATTGTTGTGTCCGAGTGGAGAATGCATCTCACAAAAGAGATGAAGATGGAGGTCCAAAATGCTATGGAATATAAAATTAACTTTATTTTACTAATCCATTCAATCAGGCTTCCTGCCAACCCCTGGTGGTAAAGAGAATGAAAGGAGAGAGGTCCTCTATAGCTACTTTTGTTTACATCAAGTTAACTATGATTTTGGTTTTTGATTTTTTTTCAGGTCGTTACATGTTTCCTGTCGTTCCTTTGCACTCGTTTGTTGGACCTTAGAAATGAGACCAGAGCTGCCAGGGTTATTCAGGGAGCCTGGAGGAAATACAGACTTAAGAAAGACCTTGTGCTCTACCAGGTAACCTCACCAGCAAAAGTCAACCAATACACAGCTCATCTCATTTTGCACAGTTGCTCATGAAAGTATTATTTTTCTCCCCTTTCTGTTGCTTTCTGCTCAGCTGAGGAATGCGGCAGCTTCAAAGATCCAGAGTGTGGTGAGGAGGTTCCTTCAGAGACGTCGAGCCGAGAAGCATGCTGTGGCTGCTGTAGCCATCCAGACCGCCTGGAGGGGTTATGCTGCACGTCAGGCATTAAAGCGCCTGAGGTTGAGTCACCTTCTTGCCCGCCATAACCATGCTGCGACCATCATACAAGTGGGTCCTTGTCTGTGGATTTGTTTGTTACAAAAAACATGATATTTATTTACTTTAAAGGAGACATAGAATGGGAAAACCACTTTTACATTGTCTTTGATGAATTAGGATAGATTGTGCATGGCCAAAGAGCTCACATGAGCATGAGGCATGGTTCTGCCTTTCTTCTTCAATTCTTGAATTTAGAAATAGCCACTAATACATGGGCGAATTAAAACAAAGCCTACAAGTGATGTCAAATAGCGCAAAGCCATTGCAGTTCAATTGTGCTTGCCAGAGAGGGTGTCATTTAGGCAAAAGGAGCAATTTCAATACACATACTAAATATGAGGTGTTAATTTGTAAAAATAAAAATCTGTAATTTGTAAAAATAAGATCAAATTATATTTTACTAATAAAGATTTTTGTTTTTATTTTTTTCCCTCTTTGTCTATAGAAAGTCTATAAAGGATGGCGAACCCGAGAATTCCTGAGGCGGAATCGTGCTGCCACTGTGATCCAAGCCTGGTACCGCATGCATGCCTGTAGGAAAGAATATTACAAGCTTAAATGTGCTGCAGTGACCATTCAAGCATGGTTCAGAGGTCATGCCCAGAGGCGTTACTTTCTGGCTTTGAAACTTCAGCAGTCCTCCGCCATTACAATTCAAAGTGCCTACCGAGGCTACCTGATCCGTAGGAAGGTTGCCCAGTTGAGGGGAGCAGCTCTCTTGGTTCAAAGGTGGTACCGAGCTTGCCATCAAAGGGACCAAGAAAGACAACATTTCCTGAAGATGAAGAAGGCAGCAGTAACCTTGCAGGCAGCATACAGAGGCTTTCAGACTCGCAAAGACCTGGAGAGAAGACACCAGGCAGCAGTGACGATCCAAACTGCTTTCCGGATGACTGTTGCTCGAAGGGATTTCCAGTCCTTGAAGAGTGCAGTAGTGGTTGTGCAGCGCAGGTATAGGGCCAAGGTCCTGGGTGAGCAGGTCAGGAGGAACCATGTGGAGCTCAGGCATGCTGCTGTGACCCTTCAGGCCATCTGGCGAGGAAGGATGCAGAGGAAGAAGATAGAAAAGCTCCACAGATGTGCAACACTGATTCAAGCACAGTATCGTCGACACAGGGCTCAGTCTCATTTCAGGGCCCAAAGAACAGCAGCTGTTGTCATCCAGCGGCAATACAGAGCGTTGCTCTTGGCCACACAAGCGAGGACTGAATATCTCAGACTGAGGCAAGCTGTAGTTGTGTTGCAGGCTACATATCGTGGCATGAAAGTCAGGCAAGAGTTGAGGACGAAGAACCATGCCGCCACAGTTATCCAAGCTCATGTGCGAGCCTTTGCATGCCGTCAGCGGTACCTGGCATTGAGAGTGGCAGCAAGTTTAATCCAGCAACGTTATCGCGCTCGGTTGCTTGGTCGAGCTGAACGAGACCATTACCAGCATCTTCAGAGAGCCACAGTGAAGCTTCAAGCCACCTTCCGTGGACTTCTGGTCAGACGCCGCTTGCAAAAGGAACATCAAGCAGCAACAATCATTCAGGCATCCTTCAGGGCACATAAGGTGCGGATATCTTACTTGGCAACAAAATGTGCAACCACCATTATCCAGCAGCGCTATCGGGCACTTGTCATAGGAAGGCAGGCACGTAAAGACTTTTTGGAGAGAAAAACTGCAGCTGTGACATTGCAGTCTGCACTCAGAGGCATGCAGGTTCGTCATCGTGTCAGACAAATGCACTTAGCAGCAACAGTCATTCAGGCCCATCTTCGAGGGCACACCCAGTTTATCCAATATCAAAGGTCCCGTTGGGCAGCAAAGATAATTCAGCAGCGATTCAGAGCTCATCTGGCCAGGAAAACAGCCATGCTGGAGTATGGAGCCCTAAAATCAGCAGCTGTATGCATTCAGGCCCATTACCGTGGTGCAAAGTTGAGGAAGCATCTGGCAAAAATGCATAATGCTGCCACAGTCATTCAGAAGACATACCGAGCATACAAACAACAAAAAGAGTACACTCTTTTCAGAGAAACCACAATAAAAATTCAGAGGCGGTTCAGAGCCACACTGACAGCACTGCAGGAGCAAAGAAAGTTTTGCTTGTTGCGAGCTGCAACCATTACCATCCAGGCCATGTACAGAGGGATGAAGGTGAGAAAAGAGATTGAAAATCAACAAAGGGCTGCCACAGTGATACAGGCATTCTACAGGATGTATAGAACAAGAGTTCGATTCCAAGCCATGAAGCTGGCTTCAGTAGTGATACAGAGGCAATACAGACATCATCTGAAAGGAAAACAAGTCCGAGAAGACTATCTAAAGCTTTGTCAGAGTGCAGTCACAGTTCAAGCAATTTTCAGAGGCAATAGGACTAGGCGTGAGATTCAAAGGATGCACTCAGCAGCTTCCACCATTCAGGCCCAGTTTAGGATGCGTTGTTGCCGAATACGCTATGTAAAGCTCCTGTGGGCCACCAGGATTATACAAGAAAAATTCAAGGCCAATAAATTGCGGGACTCTTACACCGAGCAGTACAAGGCCAAAATAAAGGCTGTTTTGACAATCCAGTCTGCATTCCGTGGATATGAAGCAAGACAAGAGATTAAGATGAGGCACATGATGGCTACCCTTATTCAAAGAAGGTTCCGAACTGTTAGGGAGAGGAACCACTTCCGAGCACTCAAAGCAGCTGCTGTGTTCTGTCAAAGGCAGTATCGTGCTCAGCAGATAGCTGTGCAGTGTCGGCAAGAATACCTCATCAAGAGAAAGGCTTGTGTCATTATTCAAGCAAGTTTCCGAGGCATGAAGGTTCGACAGCGCTTGCACCAAGAACATAGGGCAGCAGTAGTCATACAGGCCTACATCAGAAAACATCTATGCCAGTCGTACTACAGACGTCTGTTGAAGGCGGTGCAGATTGTACAAAACCGCTATAGAGCCAATCTAGAGATGAAGAAAGACTTGGAGGACTATAGAAGAAAGAAGCAAGCAGCCATGGTGCTTCAGGCTGCGTTCCATGGCATGAAAGCAAGGCAACGTTTGCGACAGATGCACCAGGCTGCAAGTGTTCTGCAGAGCCATTTGCGATGCTGTCGGGAGCGAAGGCGTTACTTAGCCCTCCAGTCTTCTGCCCTCACGCTTCAACGGCGATATCGTGCCATGAGGGCAGGCAGGGAACAAAGGCAACGCTACCTGTTTCTGAGGAATGCAGTGCTCACTCTCCAGGCTGCTTTTAGGGGACACATGGCAAGGATGGAGGTTCTTCAACGCCACCAGGCAGCCACAGTAATCCAGGCATGTTTCAGGAGACACAGGGAGGAAGTGAAGTTCCAGGCCATGCGATTGTCTGCCATTATTATCCAGAGACATTATAGGGCCTACACCATGGGGCGCGGCCTCCAAAGAGAGTATGTTAAGTTGAGGGACTCGGCAATCATCATACAGGCAGCTTTCCGAGGTTATCGTGCCAGGCAACGAGTGAAGGTTATGCACCAGGCAGCCACAGTCATCCAATCTCACTTCCGGGGGCACAGGCAATGCTCATCCTTTAGGAAACAACGCTGGGCCGCCATCGTGCTTCAGCAAAGATTCCAGGCTCTACAGCGCCGAAATTACGATTTGCAGAATTACCAAAGATTGAGAACGGCAGCCATTTGCCTCCAAGCAGCTTATCGAGGGAAGAAGGCAAGAGTGCAAGCAAGGCAGGAGAAAGCAGCAAGGACCATCCAGTCCATTCTCAAGATGAGTGCAAAGAGACGTCATTACATTAAATTGAAAGCTGCCTCTGTCACTATCCAATCTGCATTCCGTGCTTACCGTGCACAGCGACAGTACAGAGAAATGTGTGCTGCAGCTACAGTTATCCAGGCATGGTACCGGTCGTGCCAACAGGTTCGAAGAGAGCAAGCCAGCTTCAAAACCATCCAACAGGCAGTTTTGACACTACAGTCAGCCTTCCGTGGCATGCAGGGAAGGATGATTGCTAAGAGAGAACGTGCTGCCATCAAGATCCAATCAGTGGTGCGAATGACTGTCCAGCGCAGGAGATTCCTGCAAATGCAAGGCAGCGCTATCAAGCTGCAAGCAGGCATCCGGATGTTGATTGCCAGGAGGAGGTACCTCAGGCAATGCAGTGCAGCCCTTCTCCTGCAGAGGCGCTACAGAGCACACAAAGCTCAGCAGGAGCAAAGACAGCGCTACCTCCACATTCTCAGAAGTCTGACTGTCCTTCAGGCACACATCCGTCGGGCTCTTGAACAGAGGCGGTACCAGAGGCTTAAGAGAGGTGCAATCACAATCCAGGTAATAGCACTTGGATGCATGTTTTTGTACCCTGATGACCTCATTCATTTGTAATGTAGAATAATTGTAATATTCTCATCAGCTTTACTCTTTATGATTTATTTGTCTCTGTGATATCCCCCCACTAGACTGCTTACCGAGGAGCCATTGTGCGACGACAGTTTGAACGACAAAAGGTTGCCGCTTCCGTCATTCAAAAACATTACAGAGCTCATGTCCACTCCCAGAAAGAGAGGGCCCACTTTTTGAAGATGAAGACATCCACCCTTTCAATTCAGGTATCCTCAAAGATTTTACATTTAAGTTGCTGTTTTAAGTTGAACATTGCTCAATTTAGATTGTTTGAGTGTGTTGTGTGTTCACACACTGTTTTGTTTTGGTTATTGGATTTCTTGAATGCAAGTAAACACCTAGGAATAGATTATTACCAATACCTGATTATTGCCAGTTTATCGGCTTGTAAAATAAACACGATCCCTGATTAATGTTTTTTTTTTTCTGCATTGATTTGCAGAGAGCATTCCGACAATACCAACTCAGAAAGCGTGCTCAACAAGAGGAAGCCACGGTGAAGATCCAGGCATGGTTCAGAGGAAGCCTGGCCAGACAGCATTGTGCTGCCCGACGAGCTGCTGTCACAACCATCCACAGATGTCTACAGACCCGGCTACAGCGTAGGAGGTACAGTAGGGTTTAATTTGGAATATGAATATCATCTGCAGAATCCTCATGAGAGACTGCATGCATTTTGAATTGTTTTGTTTGTGTTTCAGATTCTTGATATTGCAGCGGAGCACTCGACTGATTCAGCAGCGATGGAGAGACACACTGGCTACAAGGCAGCAGCACCAAAACTATCAGCTCATGAAGGCTTCAGCGATCACCGTCCAAGCCTCTTGGAGAGGTCACAGAGCCAGGCAACGCATTCTCCAGGTACTGGAATTTTATTTTTCTGAAGAGGAGAAGCACAGCTCAAGATCAAGTTTAGGCTGTGTGTCAAGAGCATGTTTAAACATCTCTAAACGCGAAACTGCGATGTAAATACATGCTCTTTCATCAAAGTGATAACCAGACCTCTGTTGGACTTTTTCCTGAACAAACAAAAAAAATATTTTTGTGTATAATTTCACTTCTAACCATGTGATGTTCTGCAGGAACGGCTGGCAGCCACAGTGATCCAAACCTACTTCAGAGGTCATGTCCAGAGGCAGGGCTTCAGGCGCCTCAGAGAAGCGGCCGTAAAGATTCAGAGGCGTTTCCGAGCAGTGCGCCAGGAGCGTGTGGAGAAGGAGAATGAGAGGTGTATGAATGCGGCCGCCATCACCCTGCAGGCATACTGCCGTGGCTGGCTCGCCAGGAGACAGGTGTGTTGTTTAATATTCACCTGATATTGTTAGTTGCATTGCCGATGGTTGGAAGCAGAGAAGTTGGTCAAGTTTCAAAGTAAAGGGGTGGGTTGAAACAGGATTAAATGTACTTCATTTTAGAATCATGTTGTTTCATAGATTACATGTAAACCTACCTAGTGATAAAAATAACACCAAGGAATCAACACAGTTCTTTTCTCAATCAAACTCAGCTTAGACTGTCTGGTCCATTTAGAATATTAATTCAAACCGCATTCACATATCTCGATGCATTCAATCCGATGTCACCTTTTGACGTGTACAAGTTCCCCAAATTGACATTTGTTTACATGTGGGTGCCTTAACTAGCATTTGTTAAGTTTACTGCCAGTCCAGGATTAAAAGATGCCCATAAAACAACCATGTAAGGTGTAGTACACGGTTTGTTGTATCCCATTACAATTATGAGGCTGCAGCTTGACTTTTTAGTTTTACATAAACTTTCATCCTCTTGGCTAGCTAACAAAAAAGTCAGCAAAGTACCATCTAGTTAATACCACACTTAACAGTATGCTGGGGGTGACTTGCTAGCATGCTTGATAGTTTTTTATGGCAAGATATCAACCAAATTTGTTGTGCAGCTATTAGGCAAAACAAGATTTATGCAGCTTGTGCATTCGCGTATTGCCACACATTTATCCCTACAGATGTGCAAACAGGAAAATCTTCCAATTGCAGGTTTACATGCCCACCGATTTGTCTATCAAAAAGTATACACTACCTCTTTCTATAGGATTCAAATTTCAATTCGATGAAGCAGAATCTGATCGAATGCCACGTATCCATGAAGTGTTTTTAATCTCATTCAGTAAATAAATTCAGTATTTAATTGCATTGTTCAGATTAAAACAATGCAATTAAACCTTCCCATTGTTTCTTCAGATCAAGGAAGCAGCGAATGCCCAAAGAAGGTTGCACTTTTCAGCAGCAGTGTACCATCACCTCTGTGCTGTGAAGATCCAGCGGGCATTCCGGGCCCACCAGGCTCTCAAAGCAGCCAGGAAACAGATGCATTCAGTCATATACATCCAGGTGTGTACACTGGAGTGACATTGTTGCATTGTGCATTGACAATTACAGCCGTGGAAAATAAGATGGCTCTTCCCAGCAGAAAGTGTTCTCTGGAAATTTGGTTTATATTAGTTTCATGTAGGTTTATCATTAGTTGTCTTGACTTTTTTTGTTTTACTTTTGGGTTTTGGTTTGGTTTTATCCATCAGTGTACAAATATAAATGTGTATACATGTATGTGTTGCTTCCTTGTCCACCAATCATGCATTCCATGCGTTTCCAGCGGTGGATGAGAGCCAAGCTCCAACGGAAGCGATACCTGGAGGAGCGTCGTCAGATCGTTACGGTCCAGAGAGCCGCCAGGGTGTGGCTGGCCAGACGCCATCGGGCAGCCACAGTCATCCAGCACGCTGTACGGGACCTGCTGCTACGCCGCCGTCAGGAGCGGATGCAGCGCGGCATTGTCATGGCTCAGGTACGCCCGTTTGCTTGCCATCATTGCTAAACGTCTCCATAACTTCAGATAACTTTAATGTAATTTGTGTAATAATAATTTTGTTTTAGTGTATGCATTTGATAGCTAGATTACACCGTCTTTATGTGACCAATGAGCTGATGCTATAGTTGTGCAGTATGTCAAATATACAAATTGGGTGATGAATTTGGCCTTTCCTTGCAGGCTTTATGGAGAGGTCATCGCTCCCGAAAGCTGAACGACACACAAAAAATTGTTGCCGTACGCCATCGCCTCCGCAAGGTCAACCAAGAAGTAAAGGAAGAGGATCGCCTACGCAATAAGACCGTGACGGCTATAGGCTATCTGCTGGGATGCCACAACTTTGGCTACATTATTCTAGCCTTGAAGTATTTAGGTGAGGTTTGCTGTGAAAATCAGAGGTTGATGACATTTAGGTTAAGTAAAGTGAAATTGTCTTGTAGGATAAGGATACCCTCGTATTCAAGTTATACTTGTACTTAAAACTTTGTTTATTACAGATGGTTTGTACATTCGGTAGAGAAACAATTGCTTGTTGGAGGGGTTTTTAATTTTAAAAAGATTGGATCAGCCCTTTAGTGATGGCATTTTTAGCTCAGTGTTCATAGCTCCTCATTGTGTTGAATGATATCGGGCACATGCTCAAAGGAATAAAATCCTGTCTTGCACTGCACAGAGATTATAATCGAACAGAAGTGCATAGAAAGGCCTGGCCATATGTGGCCATACTAGGACTACTGTAACATTCTGTCTTGTCTGTCATCATTAATCTGCAGAGACTGCAACTAGGCTTTCGCCCGAGTGTTGTGAACACCTGGTGAAGAGCGGAGCGACCGAGAAAATAGTGACCCTCATCAGGAGCTGCAACAGGAGTCTCCCCTCCATGGAGACCATCAGCCTATCTGTCCAAGTGCTCCTCAACCTCTCCAAGGTAGGCTAGTTTTTTTTTTTTTTTTTTTTTTTTAAATCCGTCCCCCTGAACACAGGGCTATGCTTTGGCTGTTTGGTCTCCCTACACCATAAGGTGGACACCCTAATGGCCATGATGACTACAAATAATATGTTTGTTTTACTGTCATGCCTATCCATTGCATGTGTAATGTCTCTAGTACTCTAGAGGCGAGAAATGATGTGAAAGATGATGATATTCAAACATGTTGCCCTACAGTACAACCGGACCATAGATGCCGTGTTTGCAGTCGAGCATTCTGTGGACATGCTCCTGGATCTCCTGCAGATCTATCGGGAAAAGGCTGGAGACAAAATGGCAGACAAGGGAGGGAGCATCTTCACTAAGGCCTGTTTTCTGCTGATTCTGCTAGTGCAAGACCGACACAGGGCAGTGGTAAGGAAAGCCAGTAAAGTAACAGATATTGTAACTGTTAAATGTTACCTGTCATTTTGATCAGTATGATCAGTTAATTTGTAGAACTTTCATCCAACACTTAAAGCAACATTGAATAGAAAAGTAGTGGATAAGCAACCTAAATGACACACACACAAATTTCCACATTTTTCCAGAGCTTCATTAGCACTCACTCCTAGAACATGATGATTGTCTTTTGAGAGCAATACACTCAGAAATGTCATAACGTAAAGATTTTCAGTAATTTTGCGGTAGTTTCCTACCCTGCACACAGATCTACACAGTGCAAGGACCATATGTCAAATAAACCTACTAGTGCAGATTGGTAACATTGTTTTGCTACAAAGGCAATTTTTTTATCATAATGTGACCTAAAAGGCATTTTCATCTTTTGTCATTTCAAAGGAAGTGAAAAACATCCCAAAGGCTGTAGATCGTCTTCGCAGCATCTACCGCCTAACAATGCGTAAATTCAAGAAGGACTCAGAGAGAATGATGGTCAAGCAGAAGATGAACGCCTCCCTCAATGGTAGTCTCCTTGTCCAGGCAACCCCTCGCAAATCCAAGATGCCGAGGTACACGCACACACTCACCCCTTCACTCACTTAAACACACACACACACGTATGCAAACTTTTTTTTAGACATTTTGAAGTATATATTATGTATTATCGGTATATTTATAGTACTGGCAAAATGAACTGATTAATCATGTGATTAACAGAGAGGATTCAAGGGGAGCTTTCATGATCTTGGTGATTAATTAAAAAAAAATTAACTCAGATTAGTCCTGATGGATATGGTTCCACTTTCATGGCTTGTATTGTGTTCAATTTCAGATAGATAATGGCTCGGCTATCAAGTTAATCAATACAAAGATTATGGCCTAGCTCCTGAATGTCCAACAACATGTTTGGGGAATCCTTGGGGGTAGGGGCCAGGTGTGAATTGCCACATTTGAGAAGAACAAAGCCAACTATTTAGTATCAGGGCCTTTACAGGGCAAAGTAAGGATCCAATAAACCCTAGAATCTGATTTCTTACCGGACATGAGTGGCGATTAAATCACGATTAATCATTGCAAAATTATGTGATTTAATCAGATTTTTTTAATCATTTGACAGCACTAATATTATATAAATGTGTATTTCTGATGGAAGTGATTTTTTTTTTTATTTACAGGTTTGCCCCAGATTGGGTTCTCAGGAAAGACAAGCTGAGAGACATCATTGATCCTCTTTATGCCATCCAAATGCTTGCATCTGCATTAGCTTTGTAAATTGTCATATTATTGTATATATGTGTGTTTCTTTTTGTTGTTGTTGTAAATGGATATCTGTTTTTGCCTTTCTAAAAATGCAGACTTGGTTTTACTTTTTTAATCCTATCTCAGCCTTGGTGAATGACAGTGTGAAAATATGGACTTAAGAAATGAGACGATTGTTCAAAAATGTGGGAAGACCTGCAGATCATACAAAGACTAGATTTCTCAATCTGTCCCACTGCTGAGAAGCTTTGTAAATATTCTAGACATGAATGAGTGAGTGAATAAATGCTTTTTATCCCTTGCATTTTCATGGTTTTTATTTTACTACAAATACATACAGTATAATATGGGTTACATGCTGTACAGGTGCCGGTCATAAAATTAGAATATCATGAAAAAGTTGATTTATTTCAGTAATTCTATTGAAAAAATAAAACTAGCATTATGTATACATCCATTCCACATAGATGGATGTATTTCAAGTGTTTATTTCTTTTGATTTGATGATTATATTGGAAAAATAGTGGAAAAACCCAAATTCAGTATCTCAGAAAATTAGAATATCACGCAAGACCAATACAAAAACAGAAAAAAAAGAAATGAACACTTGAAATACATGTGTGTGTGGAATGGATGCATATATAATGCAGATTTCATTTTTTTAAAATAAAATTACTGAATTAAATCAACTTTTTCATGATATTCTAATTTTATGACCGGCACCTGTATATAAGGTTGTATCCTTATCCCTATCTTCTGTTAAACTGATGATCAAGGCCGTTTCCCATTGCCGACTAACTAGTTGCTAAATGGTGAGCAACTATGCTTTGGGAAACAGACTCCAGTTTGGTGACAATGGAGAACTGTGTTTGCAGAGAACAATGCAACTATACTTTTGGGAAAACAGAATCTAACTAAGTGACTTCCACTGCGGAGGAAACCTTCTTAGACTTAACGATTAACGCTCTTGGGCATTATTCTGGTTTGAAATTGATTAAGGGCAACATTCAGTTTACATGAGATATTCTGCAAGGTCAATTGCGTTTCAAACAAATATCTACATGTGAAAGCGTTCATTGAGGAGCTGAGAATGACTGGCAGTCATATTGTATCTACTGTATATTGACTGATTTTAATTGGCTTGACTGCAATGTTTCTAAGTGAAACAGATCTTGCACATCACAGTCTTCGTTAATTTTACATATAAGGTCATTTTTTTTCAATTAAAATATATCTTTGACAAACTATAGTAGGCAACAACAGTCGTGTGAAGTCTTGCATTGCCCAAGAATTCCGGGCCACCCTCAGCTTGCTCGTTTCTCATTGGGTCCTGATTTTTGTGGGATCGCGAGTTGAGGAAATTGCCTCATTGGCCATACTAACTTGATTGCAAGATTTCATGCAGCAACAGGAAGTATGGGCAGGCCCAAGCTAGGTAGACACCAGTATTTTCTTGTCATGAATTACAGAATGTATATTTAAATTGGAAAACTAGGAAAGCACTCAATGTAGAAGAATTGAAATTAGCAAACTAGAAAAGCACTCAGAGTGCAGACCTCCGCCAAGGCAATGTGGTCACCAATCGCCACCAAAATTTAATCAGTTCTTACTTGTCCCAATTGTCCGGAAATTTCATGAAAATCCGTGCAGTACTTTTTGAGTTTTGTTGTACGCAGACAGAGACAGACAAAAACAACCTCCTTGGCGGAGGTAGAAATGAACTTTACTGCTAATTTAATAGATGTATTTGTGACACGTAGGAAAGTACATGTTACCGTCTTGACATTGGTGTCTAAACTGAGTATTTTCTACAGATCTTGTGCCTGGTTTGCAAATAAATGTAATATGGTCTTTGTGTTCAATATGCCGTAGATCATCTTTTTTAACTTTAAATTCAATGTTTCTGTTCTCCATCTCTTCTGCTTCTATTGTGCATGGTTCTAAAGGAAAGAAGAAATGAAAGGGATTAAGACTTCTCTTTATTGTACTAGATGAATAAATATGGGTATTATATACATCAATGTAAATGTATGAGTCCCCCTTTGATAGTATCTACCCTTTGGCAGAATCAGAATTAAATGCAAAATGGATGTACTTACTACGACATTTAATCGAGTTATTGTCCCATCGTCCATTCCTACACCGCATATATGAAGGGTACGACCCACTACCCTCCAACTTATAGTAAAGTGGGCACTTAAACTTTACCCATTCCCATTGGTCGTACACTTCCTTTAATTTGCCAAGTACATCTCCAAATTCAACAAAAGGTGGTGGACCACATGAACCATCAGAGACTAGCGGTGAGAAAAACAAAGGAAAAGCAGGTGAGAAGGACATTAAATGCCAGTAAATATTAGGCCTATATTTTTTCATTTATCATTATTAGTATGTTTTGTCATTAAGAGACTTCATGAATGGTTTACTAAAGTTCAAGCTAATAGTCTAGAAGAAAATACTTACAACCACATCTTGGAAAGCTGTTGCTCCACCGTCCATTTTTCATACAGGTTATGATTTGCTCCCCACGGAGAACCATAGCTGAATGAGTGCAACTGAAATATAATTTTGTTCCATGTGTCACAGGACTATCACCACTAGGTAGGCCCCTCACGTTGACATCTCTATGAATTTCTTCACGTGGGCAAGTGATTTCTATGGCAGATGCATACAGTATGCATTAGGTTGCATTTCTTTTT
>JAODXP020000022.1:13746425-13878848 GCA_027497455.2 Sardinella longiceps | reverse complement strand
TAAACACTTATGTGATGAACTATGCCTAAATGTTGTGGAGAGTAATTGAACATAATGATTTGCATGGATGTATCAAAGCATTTGGAACTTGTTTAAAGAAGAGAGACTGTTTTTTTGATGTGCACAAGTATGCAATTATGTAAAGATTAAGCAGGTAATTTTGAGAATTTCAATTCTCATCTGAGAAATGTACCAAAGCAACAAAGAAAAACTGTACGTGCCAATATGTATGTCATCACTAATTCGATCTCGCTACTAACATAGAAACTTACATAAAACATACTATCAAGACATGACATCAGGGTTTTGATGATAAACACTTGCAGGTTGAAATTGACATACCACAGAGTCTCTTGGGAATCCAGCCTCCACGTTTACACGTAGCAGATTCTTCAGTGTTCTTAAAATTTCCAGAACAAGAATAGCGTACAATGTCATTGAAATTAAATGTACGTCTTCGCCCATATTCAAGTCTTGCATTTGATCTCCAGTATTCAGGCCAGGTGCAATAGATTACTGTAGAAAAATTAACTATTTGTGTCAGTGGTTTCTTGCACTACATGGGATACACTAAATGGGAGTCATTCACCAACCATAACAAATTTGGTCTTCAACCCCACTTCTGCACTTTTTACAAAGTAACTGGCATTCACCATTATCTTCCTATCTGGAATTTGTTCTTAACTAAGAACAGAGTCTATGAACTTTCCAGACCAGTTGTACAAACACGCAAATGATCAGTTATTGCAATTTTGGCATAAAATCATATGACTATTGATTACAGCCTAATGCATTGGTGGTTAATACTTACAGTAAGTGTCTTGTTAATTAAATGTGTTTGTATTTAGGAAAAAATTTAAAGGGGAAGTTTGGCTTTTAGCCTGTTCAGCCCCTTTTCTGGAGTGTCTAGGATGAAATAGAATCAACACCAAAATTTGGACTAGCCCAAAATCCTGAATAAATTATGAATAAATAGACAGCCCTGGCTGACCCAAAAAATACTATTGGCCCACCAAGCATTGACCTGTATGCCCTATTGCCAGTCCATGCCTGGACAAATATTTAATAATATATAAAATAAATAAAATATATACTAAATTACATATAATAGTTATATAAACATAATATCTTAATCTTAAAGTAATACGTCTGTTTGCTACCAAAATAGTTTTGGAACATCAACGGACACAACTAGCCACTCAGCGAGCAGCACATGTTTTAAAATAAAGGTTTAAGGTTGTTTTAAGGACATTATTGGTTATGCACATAGCAAGCCATTCTGAAGCAGACAGACATCCGAGACGTTGGTGTTGACGATTCTATTTCATCCTAGACACTCCAGAAAAGGGACTGAACATGTTAAACCAAACATCCCCTTTAAGAAGATATTGGTGAATGAGGCCTAATGTTGTTAAAAAAGTTGAAGATGGCAGTTACTGTACATGTTACCTTTACAGTCAGGCATTCTCCCAGGCAGCCAGTTCCCATCCGCTCCACAGAGGAAAGTATCTCTCTGTTTATTTGTACTGGTTTCATATCCGTCTTGACAATCAATTTCAACCTTTTTTCCAGGTTTGAAAATATTTTGGCCTTCAGGTTGTCTCTTCGTTCCAGGAGAGGCTTTGCTTAGGCTGCATGTGATCTCTGCAAATCAAGCATACAAGAAAGAACAGAGCAGCAGGTCACACATCTTTTCGGACGTTTTCCTCTAGGTCTGTTGCTCATATTATAAACTTATCAACTTTCTATGAATTGTGATTATCCAGCAACTATAAACGGTCAAATATGTGTGACTTTGAGGCTGATAAATAAACAATAAAAACGTTGCCTGGTGTCCCTTTAAGTCATTAATTTACAGAAAAAAAATTAATTAGATAAATTATATTATTAGTCCAATTTTGGCTTGATTTGTTTCCTTGATTTATTATAACATTCAGGTTGCAATTTGATAGAGATGTCATGGTCAATGTCATTTTTGCATGTTTGTCCGTTTGTGCTCTCTTTACCTTTACAGTCTGGTGTTGAGGTCCATCCAAATTTAGCGCATCTTGGGTTTGGTCCTTCAGATACTTTGTATCCTTCATCACAAGTGTATCTGAGGATATCATCTTTCCTGAACACTAGCTGTGTGCTTATGACTGCCCCGTGTGAGATATTAGGTTTTTCACACTGTATCTCTGAAAGTACAGTAAATTTTGTTAGTGTTTGATTCAATGGGTATGCAAATAAAATTAGCAGTTTGCATTAAAATAGCAAATAGTGCAATACAATTACAACAGTTCTATTTTATGGTCATTGTTCCAAGTACTACAACAGAATAAATACTACCCATACAGCTTTGCATAAACTTTTCATAGTTTACTTAAAACTTATCAGACATATGTGACTATAAAGAGGCCCTATGCAACTCAGGTTGCATTATCCAGTAGGCTAAGAACCAAACAAAGCAATTATAAAGCATTTCTGCCAATAGCAGGGTCTCAGTGACGTGATAACGGAAGCGCGAACAATTTGAACGGATGGGCAGGAGGTGGAGGCAAGACAACACCAATGGAGGGCACAGAGAAAAGTGCATATTGTAGTGGTTTGGAGCCGGTATGTAGGGAAAAATACAAGGAGTTACAAGTGACGTAACGTGAAATCCAGCTATAATCCTCCATGTAGAATTGTGTAGACCTAGTTGATGGAGTAAGCCGCTATCAAATATATCGACAGTTGAATGGGCTAAGAAACACAAACTATGTGGTAATTCAAACAGTAAGATCCAACTTACGTGACAGTTTTTGGCTTAAACACAAGCTTAACAGCTTTAAAAAAGTGTTGTGTTGATGTCAATACTTGCACACTTACTGCTAAGGAACATGTCAATTGGTTTCCTTGCATTTTGTTTTTTATTTTGCATAAATTAAAAATCGCCAAAAATCAATAAGTTGCTTTGCTTTTCCACCCTTCTTAAATACAAACATGTCACTTACACACCTCATGTTGGCACACTGATTATATCTTTTGCATATTTCTTGTTAATAGCTGCACCTTAATCCCCAAAAAGACATTTTCATAAACTAGAGATGGCGTGTCTAACAAACTTTTAGCCTGTCAGCATTTGCATGTGTTTGCATAGTGTTGTGAGATCGGTGAACAGAAATCCTCTTGCTGTGCCAACGTAATTCTTTTTAATTGTTAGACACAGCCAGTCAGCCCCCATCCGCACCAAAAGTATGAAAAGGGGGAGTGATAACGGTCAGAGATGTTTGAGCAGGCTGGAGAAACCCACTTGCTAGTTGTAGCTTCCGGGGCATCCATTTACATTACATTTATGCATTTAGCAGACGCTTTTATCCAAAGCGACTTACAAAAGAGGGATAACAATCAAGCTGCAACACAATACAAGTAAGTGCCTACTGGGAGTGCCATTTGCTAATAGGAGAGCAAGTGCAAGAGTTTAGAAGTACTTGATCAGTGCATTCCAAGTAATTTAACGAACCAGGACAAGAGATACTCTTGAAAGAGCTGGGTCTTCAAGAGTCTCTTGAAAGTAGAAAGAGTGCCTGTTGTTCTAATAGTCTTAGACTAGAAGACTATTCCACCAGTTAGGAACAATGCATGAGAAGAGCCCAGATTGACCTGTGCGCAGTGCTGGTCGTTCCAAGCAGCGATCCTTGGTTGAGCGGAGCGATTGGAGGATCGCTGCTTGGAACGACCAGCACTGCGCATCCAGCTCGGGGGTAAGTAGTTATCTGTACAATTACTACGTTTTCAATGCCTAGCTTTAAATGTTGGAACTATCATTATACTGTAAACTAAGTGTGGGGCTATTTTGAGTCCTTCTATGGAACAGTGATTTGGCTATTAACACCTAACTAGATGCTCCTGGAAGCTACAACTAGCAAGTTGTTTTCTCCGGCCTGCAAGAACGTATAAAAATGCTGCTCCCAGCAAGTGTTCCAACTTTTTATGATGTTACTTTGGATCCTTATCACACCAAATTTCTCCTTTAAACATCTCCAGCAAGCAACAATTTCTCAATAGCCGAGATCCCACGCCCTTGTACGAATAGAAGCGTAGATTGAGGTGCTGATTATGACCAGGCTAACCATGGACCAACCAACAAACAAAAACTTCTTGTTATAACAACTAAAAAGGAAGCTGAAAAAAAATGAGAAGGTGAAAATGAAAAGTGTCAAAAAGCTGTGTTACGTTTACACTTTAGTGGTCAAAGACAATGGAATCAGCTATTACTAGCGAGTCTCAATGCTGAAACGAAAGTAGAACAGCAACTGAACAGGTTACACGATTTTGTGCTTTAAACTGATGTCTATACACGCATTATGAAGCATCATGAAGAGCTGTGCAGTAAAGTATTATGCAACATTTCAGTCCGGTCAAATTATTTATGAATGAATAGGGTAGTACAGTATAGGCCTGTACACATAGTGGAGATATTCACAGATATACCACAGACGACTCTATACATCTGTTTTAAACTAACATATCACAATAAACTTTACCAGTTTTAACTGACTTTTCAAACACATTTTTTGCATTGCACAGGAAAGAATATTTAGCTAGGAACAGGCAAAATGACAAGCCACACCACCATCATTTTCCCATAACTTTCTGTCATGGTCACTGGTCCTTAAATGACTAAATTGAAAACTATCTGCCCGGCAAAGAGCTAAATAATCATCCAACTCATTCATCCATCTGTCTTCCTGTCATGACCGAGTTTGCTAGAAGTTTAAATCACAATGTCCACACAAAATGTACCTCTACATGTTGGGATATCATCACTCCATTTCCCTTCATTAGTGCAGTGTATTTCTACAGGTCCATTTAACTGCATGTCTTGGGACTGGCACTCAAAATGAATGACATCTCCATAGCCCCCGTCTTCAACATTGCCCGATGCCTGGACATTATCGGCCACTTGTATTACAGGACATTTTACCTCTGAAATGTAAAATGTACAGTACAAATAAAGAGTACTTGCATTTTCTCAAATTTTACTATAAATAGGTAGACCTATATGTAAAATCAACTGTTTTATTTTATTCCACATAGTACAAACAACATTTATTGTTATATAATAAGAGCCTTCTTAAGATGCAATAAACCAAGCATAGCTAAGCAGAAATGGAAGTGGGTAAACAGAAGTAAACAGACACTTCCAAAATTCCAAAATTTAGGAATTAAATTTATAGTTTAATTTTACTGTAACACACCTTCACAGACAGGAACATCATTGTCCCAACCACTAACCATACAGGTCCGCTTAGTGTTCCTGCTCATCATGCGATACCTATAAAATACGTTTTGGACAAGACACACACACACACACACACACACACACACACACACACACACACACACACACACACACACACACACACAGGGTTAGCACATACAATTCACAAACATACCAGTTATACACATATCCCCATGGGCATGGTACCTATGGCTGAACCAAACCTGTGAGGCTATCCGTGATCACCCTCATTGTCTCAATTGCCATTGGTGTGTGTACTGTATGAATGTGAAGCTAATTGTAAAAGCGCTTTAAGTGCAGCCTACTGTAGCCTGCTTGAAGTAGCAAATGCTATATTCCAACTAGTGTTAGTATATAGGCGACAGTCTGCAGAAGGTGAGTGTAATTTAAATATCACACCCAAATGATTGGAAATGGAAATTATTGGAAGGGCCGGTTCTAGGGGTTACATGCCGCCATTCTGACATACTGCCTCTCCGACATTGACGTCTAATTGTCGGAGTGGCTGTATTTCCAATTATAGCAAACGTCCCTGCACTCCAACATTGTTTTTTTCTTAGTCGGAGTGGCAGCATGTTTGCTACTTTTCAACATACCGCCATTCCGACATGAGGCAGCCTTGCCTTATGGCTGAACCATGATGAGGAGGCCAAAATTGAAAGCCAAAAACTTTGAATTTGTAGCATATTCAAATGGATAAAACTGCTGCTGGTTCAATGCTGGTTTCCTGCGTGTGAGAACAACACAAGCATGCGCCTGAACTCATAAAGCAGTTAAATGGATAAGTGTTTTTTTTTCTCTGTGACCTTTGCGTATGCTTGGCCTAGGCCTACTTCCATAATGAAAAAAATCACCCTTTTTCTGGAAGCTAAAAAAAGGCTTAATGCAAATCAGGGGTGCCTTTAAATGCTAAGTGTCTGTTCGGCACTAATGCCTACGTTTCACCACATTATAAATCAAGGATAATATCTTAACAAAAAAAAAATATACTGGAAACAAACGTAGCCTAAACTTGGATGAGTTGTAGGGATAAGCAAACGTCGGGTGGCCGCCCGCCCTGCTGAAGAAGGCAGCCGCTTTTAAACAGAGTAGCCTAAATCAACACAAAAACAAACAATCAAGTCCCAAAAGTTCAATGCACTATTATCCCCAAAATAAAAGTTTATGGATATCCTGTCTGATCGTGGTAGCCTAGACTATAGATTGGTTACCAAACGTAAAGGAAAAATCAAGTAGGCTAATAGAGATTTTGAGCAAAATGCATCTCCAGCTTTTGCCTTGCGCGTTATTGGACATAAACTTTACCACTTGCTTTCTTGCAGACCACCACAGTATGGTGGTTTGTTAACAAAGGATTAGAGAATAAATAAATGGGATATAATATTCATTCAACTGTCCAATCTCATGCAGGCTATCCAAATCTGCTTTCTGCATAACGCAGCAACAGAGAGGTGGTGCAAAATGCACTGTGCACTTATAACTCATCATTATGAAGCATGAGCAATCGAACATATACAATGTAATTTTACAAATTGAAACATTATAATGCTTTGTGACACTTCAAGTTTAAAGGCTTATAGATAACGTTATAATGCTTTATCACCCGGTGGAATGGAATACTGTTTTCTGATTGGCTGTCATGGTGTCCGTTAATTCTTGATAACAGGACACCTGAGGCATTGTTGGGTTAAAAAAGTTTCACCAGCGTTCTATATCAATACTCTTTAGAATGTAGTCTTTTGATTGATTGATTGATTCTTTATTGAACAGCCACATTTAGGAAGAGCGTTCAAAAGGATAAAAAAGACACAGAAAAGCCCAAGGGCTTATTTCCATTGTGGTCCTTGGTGTAAAAACAATCAAGACATAACATTTAAGACAAAGAAAGGGAAAGGGATCAACAAATGATATTAAAACAAACAAAGACAAAAACAAAGGACACCATATAGAAAATAAAAAGAAATTAAATACAAATAAGACATGCAGACAATACAAACAGAAAAACACATGTACTAAAAAATGATTTAGTTTATAAGTTAGTGAGCCATCTTTTAATTAAGGATTTAAATTGTATATATGGTGAGTTTAGAGATTTAATGTTAGTTGATATGCTATTCCATAACACTGCTGCTGAGTATAGGAAAGAGTACTTTCCCATACAGCTCTTAAAACGATCATAGCCTATAATCAGTTGAACTCCCCTGGTGGAGTAATTGTGTGTGTCGCTTACGTCTGGAAAAATAGTTCAGTAAACATTTGGGAACCAAATCTTGTCTTATCTTATAGACTAAACACAGCTTCAACTGAGAGACTCTCTCCTCCACTCTAACGCTATCTAAGACTAGCAAAATGGCCTGGACAGAGATGAGTTACTAGGATGTAATTTAAGCAGTAACTCTGACTAGCTTATCTTGACATATCTAATAGTTTGTTTATGAGGGCTTGTGTAGTGCCAGTGTACCAGGATAAGCAGGCATAACGTTCAGATGGCATTGGACAGGTGCATTACTCAAGACTGTCGAAGTATTGCTGCCTACAAGACATAAAGTCTTGCGGATCTTCTTTCATATGAAAATAGTATCTCAAATAGGATAACTTCTTACTAAACGGAGCACGTCTTCGACCTAGTCCAGTGGTTCACTCTATCGGGACACCTCGCGATAGAGTTCTGCTTGGAATGCTTGCAAGGTGAGTAGGCTAACACTCCATGGACAACCACCACCCCATTCAGAGCGCATTCACAGTGGCAGACCCTGCAATCAGTGGACAGTCTATAGTGTTCCACAAGCCTGGAACGAACACGCACACACACACACACACACACACACACACACAACCATTTGTTTGTTCTTTTTCTACAGCATCATTCACACAGTGAATAGTTATGCTACATTATCCACTAGCTGAAGCAAACTCGTACTTTTGCTGATGACTCGATGCTCACAATGCTGTCCTGTCTTTGACACTTGCTTAAACTCCCACGGTGCTCAACCACTGTCTTGTGTGACGTCTGCACTGTTGCTGGTGGCTCCCACCACTGACTCACTGCTCTTTGCCACTGACATACTGTCTCGTGCAGTGTTCTATTGTGACACTGTTCTATTTAGTGCACGTGTGCTACTGGCCTACTGTCTTGTGGTACTCATCCAGTGTCCCATTTTATGTTCCTACCCTCTAGTACAGGGGTGGGCAATTATTTTGGTCAAGGGGCCACATTGATTTTGACTAACTGGCCGGGTGTTAACAGTTAACCAACTGATGTCGGTAGATTGGCAAGTCTCAAGCCAGTAGCCCCACTTTCTTCAGAGGACATGTTAATATGCAGGTTTAAAAGGGTTGAATTTACATTCCATGAATACAGCACATTTGATAAATAAGGCCTATGATCTAAATCACCATGACTAAATGAGAAATTATTTTATTTTGGGAAGGCTCCACGGGCCGCATTACATAGCGCAGCGGGCCGCATCTGGCCCCCGGGCCTTAGTATGCCCAGGTATGCTCTAGTACCACTTGCTACTCTTCCATGGGTTAGATTTGCAGGACGTAGTAGAGGACCACTGAGAGGCCCGGGACATTGCTTAAAACAAGTAAGTGAGTGGAACAGTTAGAGTACAGCACAACCTACTCCTACTGCTAATCAGATTCTGGACACAAATGTATGCATAAAAAATAGCACAGCTTGCAGAAATGCAGTTTTTATCCTGGAATTCATGAGCTTGCTTTTTCCCACAGACTCATGGGTGATGGTGAGGCAAAGACAAACTAAACCTCGAGCACCTCAGAAAAGTACCACCATTGTGACTGACAGACAGTTCAGTGTCCGGGCCTAGTCAACTGTCAATACAACAACACCTGTACCGAAACATCTATCAAGAAACAATATCAACTACATAAAATGCAAAAGAAATAAATGCAACTATTTGACAGCACTGTCAAAATGCATGGACTGTAAAAAATTGTTAACAACTGTACAAACACAAAACAATAAGCAATACACTACAGGGAATTCATGGCCTCAGAGATTAACTAAAAGAACTTGAACATATGAATTATGAAAACACAAAAACCCTCAAAATTATATGGAACTAGAAAAGCGCTCAGAGAGTGCAGACCTCCGCCAAGGCAATGTGGTCACAGACACAATATAAATTCCAGATCATGTTCTGGATAACCGATTGCCACCAAAATCGAATCAGCTCTTGCTTGTCCCAATATACACATTGTCTGAAAATTTCATCCAAATCCGTGCAGTACTTTTCGAGTTGTCCTGCTGACAAACAAACAAACAGACAAACAAACAAACAAACCAACAGACAAACCAACGCGACCGAATACATAACCTCCTTGGCGGAGGTAATAATCTTTCAAGACTCAACAAAGGTTTCAAACAGAGCAGGTACCGCACATGAACCTCGGTTCTCTGGCCCTATAATGCTTGCACATAATGTCACTTTCTCTGAACGCCAGTTTATCCGGCTGCACAATTCCCTTCGAATCAAGCATAGCACTTGAACTTTCAACCAAGACCTAATGGGTTAAGGCAGGGGTCGGCAACCCAAAATGTTCAAAGAGCCATATTGGCCCAAAAAAACAAAAACCATACCTGTCCGCAAAAATCTAAAAGCCTT
Source organism: Sardinella longiceps (assembly GCA_027497455.2). Lineage (NCBI taxonomy): Eukaryota > Metazoa > Chordata > Actinopteri > Clupeiformes > Clupeidae > Sardinella > Sardinella longiceps. Next base: position 13,868,951 of record JAODXP020000022.1, on the reverse strand, counting down.
ATATAAGGCAACATGTCAATATGCTACATAAGCTGTAGGCTATGTCTACTATTAAAATGACTAAGTAGGCTACAAATACAAAATGAACATTCATGATTGAGTGTTTTTCCATGCAGCGCATCCTTGAGAGAATTACGCACCGACTACTGATGTAGTCTACGATAGGCCTATTGCTGCTGTCAAGTTTTGTTGCACTGGTTTTAGGTCTTCAGAGCAAAAAAGTGCATAGCCTCAGGCTATTTTCAGCCCGTGTGGAAATTAAATGTTCTCTTCAACGTCAATAACAATAGAACTCACTGTTCAATAACAATCAACAGAGCGCAAAAAACAGCAGCCTGTCGTTAAAACGCTCTTGCAATTATAAAAATAAAACGGCTGCCTTTCGAAAAGGTAAGTCAAATGCCAAGTTAAGTAGCCTAAGTCAGTGCAAATGAGAAAAATAAATAAAACAAACTTTTAATTCTCTCCCATACTCAGCGTCAGACATTACATAAATTACAATCGCAAAGGAATAACGCAGCTTGAAATTAAAAAGCAGCTGGCTTAAATATTCATCAGTCAGTCGAAATCAACAAAATTAAAATAAGACAGATAAACTTCGATTTCTGTGCATTATCCTCTTCTCATAAGTTCGCAAATGCCACGAAGTCTGTGCAACTGTCAAACGCATCAGCATCCTTCTCTTCCCCCTCAGCTACAGACACGTAGGCTATCATCGGACCTTGCACCTTGCAAATAATCACTGTTGAGGATGTGATCGTGATGGGCGTCTTTGATCAAAGAACTCTCTCAGGAATGAGAAGTGGCAGAGCGTGCCTCGCTCTATCCCTGACTGTCAGCTTGCGCTCGAATTTCCAGCACAGGAGTTTCCAGCATTTGAAGCGCAAATTTCTTAAATAGGCCCTATCAAATAAAATTAAATATATTTACAACTACATAGGCTACATTCTTACAGCATACGAATGTTTGTGTCATGTTTACCCCTTCATTTTGGCATTAGTTTAGTTTTTCCATCCATATTTAAAAACAAAAGTTATTTTTCCATTTTCACACATTTTTGCAAAACCTCCATTGAGCAACTAAGGGGTGCTAAAGAGCCGCGTGCGGCTCAAGAGCCGCAGGTTGCCGACCCCTGGGTTAAGGCAACATTACAAGGTGAGGAATAATTCTTATGATGTTCTGCATTGTCTCACAAGAGTTGGTAGGTTACAATGCCTAATGTGCAAGGAGTTTGCAAAAATGTATGAAAGCTACTAATTGGCCTACTAAAATCTTCATGCTTTTTGTGAAAATAATTACTTTAATTACTGTCTGAGGAAAAGAGATGTTCGCTTAATTCTATCATTCAGGCTTCATTCAGGTCATATTTACAGCGATCGATCAAAATAATAGGCTAAAGTTGCCTATGGCAAATGGTCATATCTTTTACAAAAGTGTACTAAGGTCTAGTCTGTCTTTTAATTTTTGTTAGGGCCAAAATTGGCTTTAATTTTTCTGTGATGTAGAAACCTTTCTATGCTGATGAAGTTATTTGTACTTGGTTACTGGTAATTACCGTGTCAGTCTAGAAACATTGTGAACTGCCATCACAAAAACTGGAGAAGTAATATCTGGCAAACTTTCTCTCACAGCCTAAAACAAATGTATATATTGTGTGTATAGACTAGAGACAAGTAAAGAAGTAATAGTGCAATGTTAACCACTGGTGTATGAATAAGCCTCACCCCGTCTTGCATGTGTACTGAACAACAGCTCCAAATACAAAGTCTTCGTCAGCAACCAACTCAAAATCTCCATTTGGAGTATCTCCTGGGTGACCACATGGCTTTTCTGGAAGGAAAAGCAAGAATATTATAATACTTACAGTACATAGGTAATGACTAATCATTTGACCAAGCATAATCATAAATACTATAACTTGCCTTGTTTACAATATGGGATGATCAATTTATCAAATTATCAAAAGTTTTAGACACATGTACTCACTCTGGCAAGGTCTTCCTGTTACCGACCATCCTTGACTTGTGCATTTTGCCCGTTGTAGTCCAGTATAACCTGGCTCACAACGTAGTCTTACTGTCTGGCCAACAGTGTAGAGACTGGAGTCGAGACTTGATAAATCCACATTGTCAGGTCTGGTCAATTGACTTTTTTCACAGCCTACACAAACAACAAAGGTTTTATGTTAATTTAGTGAAAATAGTCTTATTTACAGGCATATTCAAACTGAGGCCCAGATGCCACCACAAAGTGGCCAAAACGATGTTCCAGTCAAATAAGTAAAATGCAAGTTCTCAGAATGTAACCTCAAAATAGCAGAAAACAGACCACACCACTCACAAAAATATAGTTACTTTGAAGCCCCCTCCAACCCAAAATCATTTTGATAAGTATTCCAATTTATGCATAAATAAAGATAATAAGAAAGTATATTTCAGTAATTAAGAATATTAAGAAATTTACAGTAATTCGCTTAATGCACTTGTGCTGGGGTCAAATGTGTCCAAAATGCCTTTTATTTCAAACAGGAAAGTGTTACCTCTTTTGTTGTTTTTCATTTTGCATAATGTTAAGAAAATAAACATTAAACATTGCTTTGGAAAAAATAAACATTGCTTTGGAACTAGAGTTTGTGCTGACTTGAAGTATCATTACTTCATACTGACCACTATGGAATTATTTAGAATTATCGCATGACTGCGGAATGTTTTCATGTAATGGAAATAAGCTTATTAAAGGTTGTAAAAATACACATAGAATAGAATATCACATTCTTGGACAATTTACCTTGAGTTTTTGCTGAAGTGCAGAGACACATGAACACGACAAAGGGTAGAAGTATAGCATGCATTTTAGACACCATCCCAGGCAAATGGTCGTCTCCCTGGACTGACAGGCAGCAAGATTCAGTTGTTGTCTCTGAGTTAATAATTCACCATTGTTTTCACTTGATGTGTCCATAAAAAGGAGATATCAGGGTAGATCTGCTGCTCTGCTGCGCAGCAGTAGACTTGCTCCCGCGATATCTTAAGGCCATGTGACAACAACTGCCGTGCAGAAAGAACGCCCATTCTGCCCATGTTGGACAACTTTTCACCCAAATTGTACCACGTTGTAGCGCAGGCTGCACAGCAGAAGGCTTCTCCCATATGTCAAACACGCTCATTATCATTGCGACTCCCCGCACTCCCCACCCTGCCTATGTTGTCCCCTAACTCTCCTATGAACACTATGACCTCGTAACATCCCCAGTGGCATTAGATAAAATCTCCAGCCTCCATCACGTTACTGTCGGATTGTGGAGAGGCATGGTCAGAAGACATAGAAGCTAGCTGGCTAGCGCGATAAAAACACTGTGCTCCCATATAAACTCCGACATCACTACTAACTTGCCTCCTAGCTTCACGATGAACAATCCGACCCCCTGAAATATTGTTCCCACCACTAACATTGGCCAAGGGATTCGATGTTTGTGCTTGGTGTGGGGCTAAATTCTCACTTTGACCAGCTGCATCATAACAAGGCAGGGACGCATCTAAAGCGGGTGTCTCCCTCTCCCAGCCACTCTCATTTTTATTATTATTATTATTAATAGAAAGGCATACATACAACAATAAGGATATAAACAATACAACAAATAAGGATCATACAATCTTTAAACCAAGGGGTAAAATGAAGATAAAACAAAACTCTCACTGGTCTCATTCATGCCCACTGACCGCCGGTGAATGTCACTTCCGGCCGCCTTCTACATATTTCTGACTTTTTTCTCGAAAATTTTGACTTTTAATCTCAAAACTTTCGACTTTGTATCTTAAAACTTTCGACTTTATTTCTCGAACGTTTTGACTTTTAAATGTTCTACTTTTTTCTCAAAACTTTTGACATTATTTCTCGAAAAATTCGACCTTTTTCTCGAAAATTCTGAGTTTATTTCTCAGAGATTAGCAAAATATATATCTCCTATTGGCCCTAATACTCTTCCGTAGCTGTGCTTCACCAGTGACATATAGACAAAATATCTGTGTATTTGCTTGAATGCAACAAAATAGCCTACAAAGTAGATAGGAAACTCTCTAAAGTCCAGAGAACAACAAAAATGTAATCAACTTGCATCCATATTAGAATAGGCCTACTAAGAAAACACTTTTTTTTTTTTTAGCAAATTCTTTTTTAAAATTTGCATTTAGGTATAGGCCCATTCAATGGAAAAATCTTTACTTTTGAGGGCATTTTAAAAAAATTCGAAACATCTATTCACACTAAAAAATATGTAGGCCTAAGGAATAAGGTATTTCTATAATTGTTGGCAGGCAAATCATTATTCCACCTAATATACAGCGTTCTGCTAAAACTTAACACAAACATATTTCAAATTTTATTTGTTGCCATTTAGTGGCTTCCACAGATAAATAAATATTTTGTTGCGCACTACAAGTAACAAACTGTACCGTAGTACTGTAGCCTGTGAAATCACCAAATGATGTTATGCACTAAGTACTGTAGCTGCCCTGCGAACAGCATTCAAGATTGGGGTATAATAAGCATTTATAAAAATACATTAGAAAAGGGCCTATTGCAATTGCTCATGATCTGAGTGAGTGTGGATTCCAGGAAAAGAAACAATGTTATATATGAACAAGTCAATTTGTTCTCTTACAGCCCGGCATTGATCATAATTTATCAGTTTAAGCGTTCGAATGTCTCAGTTAAAAAAATCAGAACTTCTACTGCATTCATGGAAATATGGAAAAGTTTTGGTGGATCTTGCAAAGTAAATTAAAAACAAGTTGGGCTTGTGCTCTTGTCTCACACACGGCCTGCCTGTTTACAGGCTGGGTAACTTCTTGGGTAACATGTAGATGTGAATAAGGCAACTGATGATGAAAGTTTTATTTGCATAACAAATAGCCTAACATGCAACATGTATCCAAATATTGTGCAATCTGCAAATAATTGTTTGTATTGTTTTACATCAACCTTGCCTTATCCTTTATTCTCCATTGCTTCAAACACATACAGACAAATACTCACGTATTTACAAATACATGCAGCACATAAAACATTGAGAACTACCATCTTCATCTTTATAAGATTACATTGTAGCAATAGCAATTCAAAATTAAGGCTAATAGAATTAATGTTTCATAAAACCTTGTGTCTATTATCACTATTATCTATTGTATTCATAAACACTGAAATGTTATTGTGATGACAATTAAAGTGCTTGAGATCACTTGGCATTAGCCCACATATTCTTAAAAGGAGTAAATTTGTAAATAATGCTATATTGGGAAGTCCAAAGAGAATTTCTGTCATTGTTTACTTTACCTTTTGTACTGATACTGTTGATCATTGACTGACAATCAATATGCATGTGTATTCCAGTTAACCACATGACTGAAACAGTTTTGTAATAGTACCCCCACCAACCCCAAAACATCCCTGGAAAACAATTGCAAAACAGAGCATTGCAACAGCAGCGTAAAAAAACTCATCATGGCAAACCAGCCCAATTCTGTACTCGCTTGTACAATTCATCCTGACCTGGACTTCAGTCATTAAAAAGGCTTTACTTCTAACCTGTGGTGCTTTCAAATGAGATACACTGAGTCTTGGCTAGCCTCTCTACCATGGATGCTTGTGTCACTTTCACCATGTTTCATCAGATGTGGTAGCAAAGTTCCTTAATTAGTACACTGGATTGAGGGTATACCGATTATCCGCCTATACAATCAAATTTATTTGTTGTTGTTGTTGTTGTTGGTCCTGGTACACTTACAAATCCTGAAAATTCAAGTTGTGATTTGGGAAAATATCACATTTCTTGGTCACTTTTGAACAACATACTAATGGAAAAAATTGCTAACCACCTAATCTGATCCTAATGTTCTATGCTCCGCACAAGCTAAAATTGGACCATAGGATCAGAGGACGGCTGGATGAAAGTGATGGTTGGAATGCACCATTCTATTCAAGTCCATATCCAGACCCTCCACTACAGGTCCCATGTACTGTAAATTAGGCAGGTTCTTGTTAATGTTTTGTATATGTACAGGCTATCAACAGTTAAAGGACGGTGTTTGAGATGATAGAAGCTCAGTTTTCTTAATTCTTTATTGCTGCAGATTCTTTAATTAGTGTTTAAAAAGCAAGTTACTGCTGTGGCCACAATCGATGACACTGGACAAACAGAGACTGCACATTGCACAGTGGAGCTTTAATTGCATGTAGCAGTTATTGAACATGTTGTAGGTCATTCTTCAGTAAACACATAGACATGCACACATAGTTTTGTGTGAACAATCATACCTCCCACACTTCTGTTTTTGTTAATATGCAATGCTAGTAAAAGCACAATCACATTACATTAACATATATCTTTCCATTTGACCCTAGAGCTAGATTGAAGTGTTTGAAAATTGAATGCAGTAATTTATGTGTTTAAATATGGGGTACAGGCTATCCATTTGTGTATCTGTATGTAAATCTGATATGTATCTTTTCTTGCCTTTAGTGGATGGTAAGTTTAGTTTTCACTGAATAGTTGTAGGAAGACTTTTATTCTTTAGCGCTTGACTACCCATCTATGAATGTTTAATGATACAGCATATTTGTGAAGCCTAAACGTAAAGCAGATTTTGAAATGATGGTGTATAAGTATTTTAGTCGCACTCGGGGAAGCGCTGACTCATGTCATCACTATCCTTCTTTTTGGTCTTCCCAGATTTGCAGACAAATGTCAACCTGTCAAGATGCTTGATATAGCGTGGAACACCGAACCATTGAACACTGAACCTGAACCAGGGGTTTATAAAATTAATTTTCTTCTTAATCATGTCCTCTTCTTTCACTATGCAGCTCACTGAAATAGACCAAAGTAGATGCAAGTTGATTGAAAAGTACTTGTTTACATCAACAAATAAAACATTTTGCAAAACAAAGAAAAGACAGGATGATCTGATCAAATCTGATGCACTTACTTTTGCATGTTGGTGGATCGGTCCAGTTTCCAGATTTACATATAATAGAATAGGATCTAGATTCTATTTCTACAAAGTTGTAAAAGTCATCACATTCATATTTGACTTTAGTTCCATTACCGTATTTTTTTTTCTCCTTGGACACAATCCTACCATTGTTTAGTCTTGGTGGAGCAGTACAGAATTCATAATCTCCTATAGAGGGGAGGGAAAAAAGAGACTTGTTTTTTTATGTTATGTTTTATCCAGAGTGGCACAGATTACAATATGACATTTTGGAATCAAACCCAATAGCTCACCTGATGTTAGTTGAGTGTTGCTCAACTATCATTAGGATATAGTTTCTATTATTGAGTATTGACTGCTCATTGAATAACAAATATGACCAATAAAGCATAAGTTTTGAAAACATGCTTTCACATAACCACTTTTTCCAGTAAATTTCATAAATATAACATTAATACATTAACATTCATTAATATAACATCCAGTGCATAGTTACTTTGAAAAACTGAGACATTTCCCGCTCAATGGTAGCCTAGAACTCTAGACGTACCCCTAGCGGTAGCAAATTTGAATTTGCACGGAGGATACGTCTAGAGGCCACTGATAGAAACCCGTTGTATTCTTCCTCTGGCGGCGGATAACCAATCACAGCGCGGTATGTGTACAGGAAATCGTAAGGCGGGCTTTGTACGATGACGACAGCCCTGCTCAAACCAGAGCAGAATCGTCTTTGGCTTTAGTTTTGGACGAATTGCACTTGTCATTTTCTTTGAAAGTGAAACAAGAAAGTGCACTGAAGTTTTTTGTTCTGAAAAAGATGTCTTTGCCGTGTTACCGACGGGCTACGGGAAAAGTTTGATATACCAGCTGGTACCACTGGCCGGAACGCTAGCCTATTACGTGGAGAGGCAGTTTGAAAGACAACGCAATCACCCGCCCCTCCACTGAGGTACAGTCTATCAGTGGTCTTCAGACTATACATTCTTATGATATAGTCTGACGTGTCAGGCTAGCTCAATGGTGTTTTTTGCCCACAACGGCACCTTCCAGGCAGCACAGCTTAAAAGGCACTACCCTTACCCTATTCCTAACCCTAACCCCCTCAATCCTCATCTTACCCCTAAACTGAGTGGAGTAGTGCCTTGAAGATAGCGCTGCCTGGAAGGCACCGTTGAGGGCAAAAAAATGTGCTTCCCTGTGTTTATGCCATTTGTTACCTCCGCCACTGAGGTTATGTTTTCTCTGGCGTGTGTGTGTCTGTCTGAGTACAACATAACTAGAAAAGTACTGCATTGATTTGGATGAAATTTTTGGACAACGTGTGTATTGTTATGAGTAAAAACTGGTTCAATTTTGGTGGCGATCAGTGATCCAGAACACCATCTGTGACCACATTGCCTTGGCTGAGGTCTGTGCTCTCTGAGCGCTTTTCTAGTTTATTTTATATTTATCAAAGGCATGCCAGGCACGTTTGGTTTGCTATGAATTGGAACCAACTACTTTAAAGCAACACTATGGCCTCGTTCAGATTGGCATCCCAAATCCGATGTTTTGCATATCCAGATTGTATCTAGAATTGATTTTGGGTGGTCGGAACAGCAGAAAACCACATGAATTCCAATTTTTCAGAATCTGATACGACCCACGGAGATGGTGTCAATTGCGATTCATATCCGAATTGCTGCGATCTGAACAGTTATCCTATCCAGTTATATCAGGACACCTCAGTGGCCATTATCCCTTACGTACTGTATAAGTGTTGTAAATTCACAAGCCAATGGTGGAGCTGAGAGCCTTCATTCATGTAATGTATTCTCATTCTACATTCAAAATGTATTCTTATGCTACACCAATAACATTGGATAACAAGCTTGTATTTTCTTGCAGGCCGCAACTGTTAAAACAGCAAAATCTGCAAAAAAGGAACAGCAAAAATGAAGACAAAGGCCCCATCTGAATAATTTTCCAGAGCCGCTTCTGCTTATGAATAAGTACTTACTAATGCATGTTGGTAAGGTAGACCATGAACCATTAGTACAGCGTCTTTTTCTTTTTCCGTCATTTAGTTTGAAACCATGATTGCATGCAAACAACGCAGTGTTGTTCTTCTTGTCAAACTGCACTATACCATTTTCAATGGTGATTGTGGGACATAAATTGACATCTGGTTGAACTGAAGAAAGAAAAAGTTATCCCTTAGTGGAAGTTTCAATTAAACCCTACTATATTACATATACCTGTACTGTATTCTTAAGGCCAATTCAGACTGAAAATCCACAACGAGACAATATGGTTTTAGAGAGGAGTTGTGACGATGTGAATCAATCGTCTCATGCAGTTGCGAGTTGTCGCAAGAGATTTAAAATATCAAATCCCAGTTTAAAGCTCAATTCAGACTGAAGATCCGCAACGAGATGAGACGGTTTTAGAGAGTAGTTGCGGCGGTGTGAATCAATAATCGCTGGTTGTTGCAAGCAGCTGCGAGCAGTCACAAAAGATTTAACATGTCAAATCGCAGTTCCAGAGTTTTAGAATGTTGCAGGTTTATAGAACGTTGCAGTCCGTCTCGTCGCGGATCTTTGGTCTCGAGCTACCTTAAGAGTTTTAGAACATCGCAGCCTGTCTCGTCGAGGATCGTTGGTCTGTAGCCAACTTACAGTGCAGAGTTTTTGTACACAGCCTCAGAAAAATGTTCAAATCATGTATGTCACATACACAGATTACGATGGCCTGCATTTATGGTAATACAGCAATATGCTCAGTAAAATGGCCTATTCAGCCATGCACAGCCATGTTGTGTGTATAGACACAAGCATGGACGTGACAACTGGAGCATGGTTCAACCTTTTGTATTCACACAAGAGTGCAAAAATGCAGCTGCCAACCACACTTCCAGCTACTTGCTGGTCATGTTTAAAAAATAATACAAATACAAGAGAAAAATTGCCTCGTGATCACAATGTGGTGTGATCCATGCTGGCAGTGAGCAAGCGATTTAATTACTCCTAACACAAATGTGGCAAGCTGTAGAAAAACAATAGGCATGCTTCTGCAGTGCACCATTGATTCAGCGTTATCATGGACATAAAAGATACCGGGAACACTTTGCGGGAAGGGTACATGAATTATCATTAATTCATGCATGATTTCATTCATGATTCATTTGTGATTCATGCATTACTTCATCTCTGAATATCTAATGACTCATCAGGTATTAGCATGAATTCATTGTTTATCATTAATGACTTCCTGCTGAAATAGCAGATGATCTTAAGCATTAATTACTCTGGGTACATCATCATGAGTCATGACTAATTACACATGATCATGATGTTTTTGTTCAAAAGAATTTGATATAATTTGATATAATAAAAGAACTTATTTAGCCTACTTTGGCCTTACCTCACTCACGTCAGATGTAGCGCTAACGCACGAACATCTCATGGTCACCGATAGATGAGTTATTTCAGGAGCCAGAAATCCTTGAATCTAACTGGACAAACGGCTTGTCCATCAATTTAATTGACGTACACTTCAGCCAATCACATCGAAACCAACCGATGACGCTGGTTACGTTTGTTGGATTGGTTGGATTCAAAACAGTTGCTTCTTCGCTACATCACACGCTCTACAGCAGCCAGCAGCCCTGATTGGTTCGGTTAGAAAATATTGGGCTTGAAATGGCTCTGAAGGGCTTCAACATCAGATCGTTGCGCGGAAGTGCCTTACGAAAGTTACGTAGCACATCATCTGACGTGAGTGAGGTAAACTTTGGCCTAGTTCCTCATATCTATCCCACACGTCAAGTAAATTTTACCAGTTTAACCATGTCAACACTTTAGTTGAGGGGGCACAAACTTAATGAATTCATCATGATCATGCTAATTAATCATGAGTCATGCTAATTATTCATGACTCATGATGATGTATCCAGAGTAACTAATACTTAAGATCATGTGCTATTTCAGCAGGAGGTCATTAATGACAAACAATGAATTCATGTTAATTCCTGATAACTCATTAGATTTTCAGAGATGAAGTAATGCATGAATCATGAATTTATCATGAATGATTTCATGCATGAATTCATGATAATTCATGTACCCTTACCGTAAAGTGTTACCAAGATACCATTTGAACGGTCATACCTGTACTGTCATTTGAACAGCTTATCTACTTTGGAGTTCCATGTGAAACATGCAATAAGGGGATAATTGACATACCACAAAGGGTTTTGGGAGTCCAGCCTTCAAATCCACATGTAGCAGTCATTTGCGCTTTTCTGTAATTCCCATAGCAATCATATTCGACAATTTCATTGTATTTAAACATTCCTTTAGGAAATTTCACATAGTCATTTTGTGGCGGGGAGCAAAAGATTTCTGTTGAAAAATAAATAATTTATATCAGTGAAAATTTTGCATAGTATTGGCAATTCTGAAAATGTTTTTTTTTTACCAAAGTGGAGCTGAAACTAGTTGAGGTAAAGGTAAAAAAAATATTACCTTCACATTTTAGTGTCTTCCCTTTTGGCCAATTGCCATCTTCTCCACAGAGAAAATAATCTCTCTGTTTTTCTGTAGAGGTTCGATATCCATCTTCACAAACAATCTCAACCTTTTCACCAGGTCGGAACATTTTCTGGCCTCCATGGAGTTTTCTGCCCTCCTGGGAGTCTATGTCTACGCATGTAATCTCTGCATATCAAATATAGGTAAAATAAGACAGTGAATCACACTGCTCTACTGATCTACATCTTAGATGATGAGATATCAACTACACTAGGGTTTACTGTACACTCAGTAAAGTAAAAAGTGTAAAACAAACTATCTGTTGATTGTAAGGTAAGTGGTTGGGTTTGTTTCACAACTGAGCATGAATTAGGCTATTGTCTAAATTGTTAGTGATTATTCTGATGCCTTATGTCCAGTTTTTCATGTCATAATTTTTCTTTATATCTTTAATTCAACGGATAATTGCCATGTTTGCGGGTGTCTGTAAAGCAATAATTGGTAGAGAGCTTACTGGTTGGCACTGGTACTGAATGGTGGCTGGCCATACAGTGGACCAAGACTGACCTGTTCTGCCCTACAAAGTCAAAGTGCAGTAACTACGAAGACAGTGAAACTGAGAAAAATGCCTTTAAAGTTTACATAGTGTCCTGCAAAATATGTTGTAGATAGAGGACTGGTTCATCATTCATTCAATGCCTACTAAGTATGGATTTTTTGTGAATATTAACTTTTTTACATTTATTAACATTTATCTGTGTTAGGAGGCAAAATTCACCAAGAAATGCAGATACTGCGTTTTGTCTTTGGATCAGCTTACACCAGCAGAATGGTGTTGCAGCTACAGACAGCAGTATTTTCTAAATAAATTCAAATATAAGTCACTTGCTGTATTTTTCAGAACAAAATAGACATCTTGTAGTCAATAGATAGTATTTAAGACATTAACAAGTGAAAATATGGCTTAGGCTAATGTTTTCAGTGTTTAATTGGGTAGCTAAATTGCTAACAACTAGCAACTAGCCAACAGTAGGCGTAACCTAGCAACCAGAGGGTCAACAAAGTCAAAGTGCAGTAACTGACAATTTCTTACTGTTCTTACCAAGTCAAACAGCAGTAACTTCACAGTTACTGCGTTTTGATTTTGTATTCACTTGATTTTTGTAGTTACTGCAAATTTGACACCCCTGTTTCTCTAAAATGGAGTATAATTGGACTGGGATATTTTGTCACAAGACAGAGCCAATGTAACAAAGCCCATTTCTAGTCTTAACTCAATTTTGACAAAATCTGTAGTTACTGCACTTTGACTTTGTAGGGCAGTGTTGGTGTGACTGAGAGGATGCGGGCATTATGCCAGCTTAGAAGGCATCATCTATCAACCCAGTCATACAAGCTTGCAGAGAACATTTAGAATAACACACCGTATTTGCAAACTGGCAGCTAAAGATAACTGAAAAAATTAAACTAAAGTTTCTTTGCATTACATTAATATTAGTGTTTGCTGCTGTTTCACCATTCAGTGATGTGCTGTTCTGCAATTATGAATTGAGCAGACCAAAAGGCACTGTCACTGTACTGTAGGACAGAGGAAAGCATAAAAGGAAGGCAGGAGGAATTGATACATTTTTATAATGGGATGCACCCAATACGTACAATTTCCTGAATGTCTTTTGTGTCATTTTTGGTGTGTATGTGTTAAAAATATATTTTATAGCTTATCATTAGCTGGCAGTGAGCTACTCTGTCTAAAGCCGTCCACACACTGGCTCCAACAGCATTGCGGAGCACTTAACTTAGCCCCACAGCATGAGAAATAACAAAGGATGTCAATGGACGGCTCCGACAAAATAGACTTAAATCGTAATTCACAATTGGAAGGGTTCGGCGCTGGTGTGCGGGGTTGCATTGAAATCAATGGAATAGAATGTTGGAAGCGTGTCGGAGCCGGTGTGCGGACGGCTTAAATCTATTTCCTATCTGATAGCACTCATTAACCTCAAACAAGACAACTATGGGTGGATATGCTCCAATAGGCTATATATATATATATATATATATATATATATATATATATATATATATATATATATATTAGTGCTGTCAGTTTAACGCGTTAATAACGGCGTTAACGCAAACCCATTTTAACGCCGTCAATTTTTTTAACGCGCGATTAACGCATTCGACCCGCCATTATCAATGGCATTTGAAAAAAATATATCTCCGACATTCCAACACCTCCCGACGTTTCAGTAGGCTATGTCCTGTGTTTGTATTTGGCTTGAAGTAGGCCTACTGCTTAGCCTAGGACCTAGGTTACTCATGCCTACAGTAACCTACACACGCACTGTACACACGGCAAGGGTGTCTGTCTGCACTCTGCTCTGCTGCTCCGATGTCAGTGAAAACAAATATTTTACCGACACAATCGTTGACGTTCACTCGCATGTTCGCATAATTTAGGTTGTTAATTAAAAAAAAGCTAGAGGATTGATGTTGCCACTTAGAAATCCCTTCTCTTGAACTGAATACCCCGCAAATAGGCTAATATCAGTTTCAAAATTGCAGCGCGAGTGAGAGAGGTGAAACAGGTCAGAGCGCAACTGAGAGAATGTTTGTGAGCGTCATTTGATGTCAGTGAAAACAAATATTTTACCGACACAATCGTTGACGCTCACTCGCATGTTCGCATATTTAGGTTGTTAACTAGCTAGAGGATTGATGTTGTCACTTAGAAATCCCTTCTCTTGAACTGAATACCCCGCAAATAGGCTAATATCAGTTTCAAGATTGCAGCGCGAGTGAGAGAGGTGAAACAGGTTGGAGCGCAACTGAGAGAGAGAATTTGTGCAAACGAGACGCATATACCTGATTCTGAACGTATGACCTTGCCACTAAAATGAGAGCTTCTTGCAGGGCAATTGCCAATATGGCAAAATGCATTTTAAAGGTATGCTCATGCAATGTAGGTTTACTCATGTAGACCATAATGCCATATTTTCATTGAGCCTCTTTAAAATATAGGTTAGTATAGCCTAATTTAAAGGGCCACCATCCATTTTTTTTTTTTTTTTTTGTAAACTTGTGAACTAGCAACATAAAAGACATCAACATCTGGCAGTACTTGAACATGTTAATAATTTCTGATGCTGTAACTGGGTTTTCTTTTATTTTAAATTGGTATTCACCCCCACCAATGAATGCTGATAACAGCATTAAAATGAAAATAGATAAATAAAAATGGAACAAAAAGAAATCGAGGGACATTTAGAATAGAAAGAAATTTGCGATTAATCGCGATTAATTCTGAGTTAACTACGGCAAAAATGCGATTAATCGCGATTAAATATTTTAATCGCTTGACAGCACTAATATATATATATATATATATGGGCAATTCCACGAAAAAGTAAACCTCACCTTAAAACTTTAAGTCTCACCTACATGGACATACAAATTCTTTGAGAAAACTTCCAATACAAAAAAGTATTGTCTCGATGTAAATATTCAACTGAGCAAGTTTCGAAAGGATATCTGTTTGTTAAAATTTTTACCCTATTCAGCTATAATGTAAGTCTATGGAGGGGCTTATAATGGGCATAAGTGGGTGATAACACACACAAAGCTGCAATACTATCAGTTATTTTTCATTGTTATATTACTATTTATCTTGTTACAGGTTAGAATCCACCGTTCACAATTGTTTTGTATCATTTTGGAGGGTTTTTCCAGACGTCACGTCCATAACGTCACATCCATAACGCCATGTCTCCCAATGAAAACCAACTTTTTTTACATTTACATTTGAAATTAAGTCTTTCTCTGTCTTTACTGAGGTGTCCTGTTTGGTATGAATGTAGTAATATTTACATTTCTCTAGAAATTTCACACACTTCACAGCAAAAACTACGCTCTCTCAAAAGTTTGTCCGTTTTTCGTCACGTCCATAACGCAAATTGAAAGGCTCATATTCTTATGATGCAAATCATGATATTATTTTTTTCTGTTTGCCTGTATTCAGCCATGGAGTTTGCAGAAGAATATGAAAAAAAATTGTGAAATACTGCTAGGTTTGCGGAGGTTATCTGGCCTTTTGTTCATCAATAATGCATGAAAATGTCACGTCCATAACGCTGGAATTGCCCAGCGTTATGGACGTGACATTTTCGGACAAAACGGACAAACTTTTGAGAGAGCGTAGTTTTTGCTGTGAAGTGTGTGAAATTTCTAGAGAAATGTAAATATTACTACATTCATACCAAACAGGACACTTCAGTAAAGACAGAGAAAGACTTAATTTCAAATGTAAATGTAAAAAAAGTTGGTTTTCATTGGGAGACATGGCGTTATGGATGTGACGTTATGGACGTGACGTCTGGAAAAACCCTCCAAAACGATACAAAACAATTGTGAACGGTGGATTTTAACCTGTAACAAGAGAAATAGTAATATAACAATGAAAAATAACTGATAGCATTGCAGCTTTGTGTGTGTTATCACCCACTTATGCCCATTATAAGCCCCTCCATAGACTTACATTATAGCTGAATAGGGTAAAAATTTTAACAAACAGATATCCTTTCGAAACTTGCTCAGTTGAGTATTTACATCGAGACAATACTTTTTTGTATTGGAAGTTTTCTGAAAGAATTTGTATGTCCATGTAGGTGAGACTTAAAGTTTTAAGGTGAGGTTTACTTTTTCGTGGAATTGCCCATATATATATATATATATATACTGTATATATACAGTATAGAATATATTCTTTCTTTTGATTGTCTTCTTGTTTTTATGGGGGCCAGCCTCTGTATTTTTTTTACCAGTCTTTACCTTTACATTCTGGAGTTGGGGTCCAACCATCTTTTGTGCATTTTGGGTCTGGTCCATCAGAAGCCTTGTATCCTTTATCACAAGTGTATTTGAGCACAGCATCTTTCTTAAACATTTCTTGGGTGCTTGTTCTTCCATGGGGGATGTCAGGGCTTTCACACTGTATTACTGGATGTACATTAAATTGTTTAACAGTTTTGCAGTGTGTACATTACACATTTTAAACTATGAAAATGAAACTCTGAAGGGTAGTATAAGATTTGGAATGTTACTTACAAATGCATTTTGGGGGTCTGGTCCACTCTCCTGAATAGCATGTCATTGTCTCTTTACCATCAACTTTATAAGACTGATGGCATTTATATGTCACCTCAGACATATGTTTGTAGTTCCTTTCATATGAAGTATCACGTATGATGGCATTTTCAATATTTGGTGGAGCAACACACCAATTATCGTCACCTTGATTAGGAAACAAAAGTTCTTTATATCAGCTGCACACTGACAGAAACGTGATTACAACATCAATTACAACTAGAAAAGCACTCGAGGAGCGCAGACCTCAACCAAGGCAATGTGGTCACAGACACAATATAAGTTCCAGATCATGTTCTGGATCACCAATCGCCACCAAAATTTAATCAGTTCTTCCTTGTCCCAACATAGACGTTGTCCAAAAATTTCATCCAAATCTGTGCAGTACTTTTCAAGTTATGTTGTACACAGACAGATGCGCACACACACAAACAGACGGAGGCGAAAACATAACCTCCTTGGCAGAGGTAATAATACTGCATGGGGGAAAAGAATACACTTACGTTTACACTCTGGTTTCTCCCACTCTCCATCTTTACACTGAATTTCTTTTAATTCTGATGTGTAACCTTCTTCGCATTGGAAACGCTGAGAATCTCCATTGCTATAAAATTCCCTTGCAACCTCTTTGTATTCTACATGTTCAACCACTGGCCTGGAAATACATTGATCTTGATCTGGAAAAGGCAAAGAAAAAGATGGAAAGAAAAAAAAAATATATCTCTTATTCAATATCTGATGCACGTGTATTAAATGGAGAATCACATTGGGTTTCTAAGACTGAAGAGCTAAAATAGCCTATGATTCCAGGTAAAAGAAGTTTTATAGTTCTTTTTTAAACTTTGTACAGGCATGTGATAACATTACAATAGCCTATCTTGTGTGTAAAGTCATCAGAATGTTGAAACAGTTATTGATACCATCAATTATTGTATTAGTGTTATAGTGTATCAAAATATTCATTACTGCCTTTATAATGCTTTAGATAGATAGATAGAGTCCTTTAGGTAACACTTTCTATGAACCCAGTATTCATAGAGCATTATAAATATATTCATAAAGGGTTATAATGGATTCATAAAGGCTTATGACTACCAACATTAGAATTCATACCTGCTTATATGCTCTCATGATTGTACTCATAAAGCAGTATAAAGTTATCTCATAGCCTTTAAAACTTGAAGTGTCACAAAGCATGTAATGCTTCAATTTGTGAACTGTCGGTTTCTGTGTTACCTCTTTTGTTCCATGACTTTATTATAATCTTACACTTACCAATGCAATTTGGTTTTATAGACCATGATCCTTGACTGCAGTGACTTTTTTTCCACCTCCCTCCAGTATTTAGTTTGAAACCTTGATTACATGCAAACACCACAGTGTTATCGTCAGGCTGCACTGCGTACCCATTTTCAATGTTGGGTGGAAGACATACATCACGGTGAACTGAGAGAGAGAAAAAAAACAGAAACAAAAAAAAAGAGAAAACAAATTGTTATAGAAGTTTGATTTGTACATTCTAAATATTCAGAGACCAGAGTAATCTTGCGTAAAGACTAATCCTAAAACTTCTGAGAAGCATGAACAGGATTATATTATCTATTCATAACATGAAGATAAAAGAAATCAATCGCATTTCCTGAAATTTTTGTGTGAGAAGAATTGACATACCACAAAGAATTTTTGGAGTCCAGCCTTCAAATTTACATGTAGCAAATGTTTGAGTTTTTTTATAATCCCCATTACACTCATATTCCACTCTTTCATTGTAATTATATGAGTATTTAAATATAGGCCTCCTTGGAAATTCCACATGTTCTTGATAAGGCCGATGGCAAAAGATTTCTGTGGCAAAATTAATCATTTGTTTTGTGGTTACTGGCAAAATCCCAATAAATATATTACCACAGTGAAGTTGGAACTTAAACATGGTAATTACAAGTGCTACCTTCACAGTTAGGTGTCTTCCCTGTTGGCCATTTACCATCTTCTCCACAGACAAAAGTGTCTTTTTGTTTATTTGTAGAGGTTCGATATCCATCTTGACAAACAATGTTAACAATTTCTCCTTGTCGAAAAATATTTTGGCCCTCAGGGAACCTTGTGGTTCCAGGTAGGGCTTTGTCAAGGCTACATGTAATCTCTATAAATCAAACATAGGTAAAAAGAGAACAGTAGGTCACACTTGACTTGGGCTCCTGTAGAAAATGTACTGTTAAGGTTGTAAACTTTTGATTACTATATAAATGATCAACTACACTATGAAACTATCACTATTTTGTATTTTGAAATATGGTTAGAAGTTGCATTTGGGTAAGGCATTTTAACAGTTCAATAGCAGATAGCATAACAAAAATACTGTATCTGTTCATGTGTGTATTTTAAAGAACTCTTCACCTTTACATTCTGGTGGTGAGGTCCAACCAAACTTTGTGCATCTTGGGTTTAGTCCATCAGAGGCCTTGAATCCTTTATCACAAGTGTATCTGAGGATATCATCTTTCCTGAACACTGACTTAGTGCTCAATACTCTTCCATTTGAGATGTCAGGTGTTTCGCACAGTATCTCTGGAAGTACATTTCATTTGTGATGCAATCTTTATGACAATTTTGCAGTTTGCTCTTTAAACATCATTTCAGAGGATTTACAGTCATTACAAAATTACATATACACACAGACACACATGCAAATACATTAAGGATAAACTTGACTTATACAAACTTGCAATTCTGAGAAAAAATGGAAGATTTGTAACTAATGAAGTAAAATGACACAATACAACATGACACGCCATCTTTTCTTTTGTACTTTTTTGACATGGCTTGTCATCCTTTGGTGACCGCTGAATTTTTCCTTGACAATGTAGCATAAAATGTACTGTACCTCTACATGTGGGGATATCATCACTCCATTTTCCCTCTGCAGTGCAGTGTATTTCTACAGGTCCATTTAACTGCATGTCTTGGGACTTGCACTCAAAACTAATGACATCTCCATAGCCCCCGTCTTCAACATTGCCAGAAGCCTGGACATTATCAGTCACTCGTATTATAGGACACTTTATCTCTGAAATGTTAAAAATATATGATAATTTTGTGTGTGTATACTTTTCCAATTTTTCCTCAATAATAGTTCCAACAATCATATGTTTTTTATAGGCTGCTCATGTTCTTCTCTATTGTCAAAGTTGTTAAATTTCTAAAATTTAGTACATTCAACATGTCAAAGCGAACATTTACCATGGAAACAAAACCTGTGGTCAGACAACTGTAAGTGACCACTGAAAAATATAGAAATACCACACCTTCACAGACAGGAACATCATTATCCCAGCCATTAACCATACAGCTCCGCTGAGTAATCCTGCTCATCATGTGATACCTATAAGGGAAATTTTGGAGAAGCAAATATAACAGGTGGAGTAAACACTCAATCAACAGAGGTGAATGTATGCTTGTCATGAAAGTTTGATCATTAAGACATTTGCTCGTTTTGCCCTTCTGTAAGGATGTGTACATTTACTACAGGTGCGTAAAATTGATTTTTCTACATGTACAGTATAAGAATGTTGCCAGTTTGCACAGTTCATCTGGATCTTTTTTTTTTTTACATGGATGATTGTTACTAATTGATATGGAAACCCGCTTCTGCCACATAGAAAAAGAAAATACTGGATAAGTGTCAACCCAGTATGATCTGCTACTACAGACTCCAGTTGAAAAGTGCCCTTGAAATTGGATCCACGGCTGTTGAATTGAAACTGTTAATTGTGACACTACTGCTTGAGATGGTGTGTGAGAAGTGTGAGAACAATGTTTCACTTAACATTTTGAGATTTATTTCTGACAAGCAATGTTTTTTTTCCTTTCCTTGTAATTGATATTAGTTAGCACAAGCATAAAAAGTGAAAACTCTTTTGTAGCGATCATGTTCTTCAGTTGCATTTCATTTCCTATACATCAACAACAATTCTGCAAAACATGTCAATCATTTCCTGATGACACGCCTCAACCTTTCTTGCTGGTGAGATGGTGCATTTTGCAGAACTTGACAATAGATGGGGGCTGCACACAACCACACAGGACCCAAACAGCCCACTGTGGTACTCTGGATGATTTTGACCGAGGGAAGGGACTAGCCATTTACATGGACTCAAACCTGGATCAACACAGTTGATGCTCCCAAGGAAGACAAAAGTAACCTTGGCCTTTATCTTGACACACACACACACACACACACACACACACACACACACACACACACACACACACACACACACACACACACACACACTTCACTATTTTAAGATTACTTTTCCATTCTAAATATCTCCTGCATTTACAAGTAAATCCAATATAATCAATATTCAATTTAAAACTAGAATTGTCATTGAGTAATACAGTATGTATCTGATGACTGCACAATCTGTAAACAATGTGAAATGACACAAAAAACTGAATCAGCAATGTTGTTGAAACATAAAATATAAATGTAACATAGTGTGCAGAGTAAGTAAAGAAGTATAAAAGTGCATTGTGTATCACAGTGTAAGAAGCTTTACCCGATCTTGCATGTGTACCGAACTACAGCACCAAACACAAAGTCATCTTCATCAACCAACTCAAAATCTCCGTTTGGTGTATCTCCTGGGTGACCACACGACTTTTCTGAAGAAAAAGAAACAAAACATATTGTTAAATTTAAGTCAATAGGTTTATGTATTATTGGACCATGACATGGCATGATCATACCATAATGTGCTGATTTGTTTTTATATGGTGACACTTACTCTGACATCGTCTTTTTGTAATTGTCCATCCACCATTTTTGCATTGAGCCCGCAGGATGCCAACATAACCAGGTTCACAAAGTAGTCTGACTGACTCTCCATCTTTGTAGCTGGGGTTAACACTTGATAGATCCACATGATCTGGTATTTCTAATGTGCTTTTTTCACAGCCTATGAATGATAAAGCTTTTACTTCAAGTTCTAAAACTTGTTTGATCACAGAATTATTGCCAGCATGCACTTAACGTGTTTGCCAGCATGCAGTTAACGTGTTGCAACGTTCCTGACACATTTATTTTTCTGCTACATCTTCACATCATTCTTTCTGGTTAGTCTGCAAAAAGGCAATATAGTAGTGTAGTGGCTTGTTAATCATGGTGTACCACAGTACTTTATGTTAAGGTGATGTGTTATTTATACATGAAATCATTAATGACAAACAATGAATTCATGTTTTTCTACACATGAATTTCCAAGATTGACATCAGTTGGGCTCCTAGGCTAAAATCATTGAAGAGAGCTTCATGTAAAATTTTACGCACTTGTCAGGGCCGGTTCCCCTATAACGCTCACTCTTAGCGCACTAAGGAGACTCGAAAGTTGTATCTTACCAAAGTTGTTTACTTTTCTGAGTGTGTTGCCCGAACTATCTTCTTTACTACGTTGTTCTTAGTTATCTCTTAAGATGCCGAATCCATGTGTCTGGCATTGATTGTTGTCATTTGCGCTTCTTTTAATAAGTAAAAATGTCTTTTCAAGGATTAAGTATCAAGTAAAAATATAGTGTGTCAATGAGGTGTGTAAGTAGCATGTTTGCATTTTAGAAAGGTTGAAAAGCAAAATTGGAAACCAATGGGTTTATTTCACACCTGAACTTTCAGAGGTTCAAAAAAAACATTCCATGGCAGTAAACTGAATAATAAAGAAAGTAAACGCACTCTCAAGCTTTAACTCTTAACTACTTTTTAATGACAACATGTCCAAGACGGACGTGTTTCGGCCTATGCCATCCTCAGCGTCTTACCGAGGAAGGAACAAGCTGTTCCTTAAAACAGGTAATGTGACGTCACCTAATGTCAGCAGTAAACTGAACATTCTATCATTGAAATGCATTGAATTTATCCCTCTTTCAGACTTGAAAAAAATGGGTAATAACATTTAAAACATGTCTAAATTTGCTTTCTTTCAAATATTGCACATCTGAAGCCCACAAATTCTGAAGTCCCATATAGATAAAATAGGTTTTACATTTTTGTGCTTTAAGCTTCTATCTATCCGGGACTTCCCAATTTGTGAGCTTCCCATGTGCATTATTTAAAAGAAAATGACATGTAAAAGAAAAAACATGTTTTAAATGTTATTACCCATTTTTTTTCAAGTCAGAAAGAAGCAAAAATTCAATGCAATTCAATGATAGAATGTTCAGTAAACTACCATGGAATGTCGGAATGTTCAGGTGTGAAATAAACCCATTGCTTGTTCCTTGACTTTAAAAGAGATGCCGAATAAGGTTAAAGTTAAGAACTACTTAGTGATAAGAATGTTTTGGCGAACAGTACTATAACAAGTTTGTCTTGGACACACATCTGTAGGCATGGTATTTTCTGAATGCAGTGAATTGACGAGTCTCATTCCTTAGATATTTCACTCCTATCTCCGTCAATGTACAAGGCCAGGGAAGTGGTAAGAAAAGGGGGCAAGGGGAGAAATCTGAATCTATTTCGACCTCACTCAGACCGTCACCACGGACCCGGTCGTTACACTCTGGACATATTACTGCATTAATATGAGAGCTGTAATTAAACTAACCCAATATGCTTCATGAAAATTGTGAGTAAATGACAGCCCTGGCCCAAAAATGACTGTCAGCCCACCGGGCATTGCCCTGTATGCCCTATGGCCAGTCCATGCCTGCACGTACAGCGTGTGCGCTGTAGGTTTCAGTTTGTCTACTCTATTGAGCAGTGCGTGCGTGCATATCAGTCTTTTTGTTTGCTGTTGAAAGAAGCATTGCAAAGAGGCATTAAACAAGCAAAGCTTATTTTAAGAGCTAAATAGACAGAAAATATTAAGGTTCATTTACTTTGACTTTTTCCTGAAGTGCAGAGGCACAAGACAAAGAGTAGAAACACAGCCTGCATTTTAGGTACCAGCCCAATCAGATGATCCTGCAGACCTTTTCCTCTGGATTTGGCTGTGAATTCTGTATTTCTTCTAATTCAATTTCTTCTCTACCAGATGTGTCTACAAAGAGAAGTCCTAGACATCAGTGAAATATATCATATAAACAAAACAAAATTCAGCAACGTATGAAAAATTCTATAAGGGCCCAGAGAATCAAATGATATAGCATGTCAGCTGATCAGACAACTACATCACAGTTGTTTGACATGAACTCTAAACATGCTTTTTGCTAATGGACTGTGTGTGGACATTGAGGCAATGGGGAAATGGAAATGCATTGCTGTTGTTTTCTCTGTGACAATTTCTCTTTAGCCTCCAAGCATTGAGTTATTTGAGTGGTCAGTAGCTCTTGAACTATATGTCTGATTATCCTTATGACTCCCTGAATAGAAAGAATCTCTGGTTTGTATCTGGTTAATGGCAGAATTTAAGTACAACAGGTGGACAAAGGCGGGTCAGAGGTTTTGAAAGATGTCTTTTAATCATTTATGATGAAATGCAACGGTTAAAATTGAAATTTTGACAAATGCTTCCGTTCCGATCATATTGTAGTGTAAAATGTTCAATGTTCGTTTGATATATGGACGGAAAAAGAACGTTGCGCAACCACAAGAGTTCCTTTGATCAACAAATTTACACACCGACGGGAGAAAAATATAGGCAGAAAGAGCAGAGTAGGTACTGATACCTGAACTTACTGAGAACTAGCTCACTAAAATAGGCCTATACCACAAGCAGCCGGAGAAGGAAAAGAGCTGGAGTGCTCATACTCCTCATTCTTATACAAAAAGCTCCAGGTGCGTTCACACTAGATGTGTTACGGAAGTGTTAAGTCAAGTTCCATCAACGATACATTGAAATGAATGGGCAATTTCTATAGGATGTTTGCTATATTGCTGTGTCTAGTGTAGCCAGTTCCAATAATTATAATGGAGGCATATTATTATGGCAGATATGGCTTTGACTCAATGCACCCAGTGTAGCTATGCATTTGTCAAATCATAAATGAACGGCACACACAATATTTCCACCTGGACACCTTCCTTTGTTCTTCCATTGGGTTTGGGGTTTACAGTTCTACAGTTAGAACCCACTGGTAGATTAAATGTTCTGCAACCTGGTAAGTGAACTGCACTGGGCCCTGCATCTTAAAGTAACTGAAAATGCACCCGGTGACAGTCAATGACAGCTTTAGTCATTGTGAAAAGGAACATTTGTTGTTGCGGCGGACAGTATTTTTGATCAGGGGTGTTTTCACAGGTTGGCATCCCCGCATTAGCTACTGAAAAAAGATTATTGGTTGCGATTTTCTTCATGTGTGTGGTGCAAAACAATGACAATATAGCATGCAGTCTGAGCGTATTCTTAAGATCTGAAATCTAAGAAGTAAGAGGCAAATGTTGTTTTAAGTAAGTAATAACAAATAAATTAAATGAAAGCTATTATTTTTACATTTAAAATATGACTAAAATCAGGCTAATGTTTGACTTAAGTTGTATGAAGGGAAATAGGATATACTTACACAGCATAGAATTTGGAATTGTCATAAATCGCCCAAAAGCCCATGAATACAGTAGCTGATGCTTTTAACATTAGCAACACAGTTGCATTGTTGGATTTCGAAACCTGGGTTGACCACAATATATTAATGGAAGGTATGTAAAGTATAGGCTATTAAGTAAAGGCTTGCCAAAACAACAAATGGTTACACATTATTACACTGTACTTACTAAAGCTCACGATGCAACTCTTATACAAAACAACATTATAGCCTGTTCTGTACTCAAACTCCTGATTTCTATCAGATAGTCAAACTATCAAAGAAACAAAATACAAATGTAACTTACATACACACACTCTGTACTCTGTAGTGCACTACTGTTCTCTCTTGTTCTCTTTTTCTTCCTCCTGTTGCACAATTAACCCCCAGACTTGATAAACATCAGTTTGTCTGTTAACGTACTCACTACCTATTCTGCTTTTACGTGGAATTCATTGCACAATGAAATATTGCAAAACCTCCAAGTTAACAATAGTGAGAAAATAGATGTTTTGGGTTAACACATTTTACATACAATGTGGACCCAGCTGGTGTTACTCGAGTAAAATAATACTCAATAGACAACACAGTGTGTGTACAAATAAAACAATATTTACAAGACATAGTTGTATATAGTGTACATTGTATAACCATATATATTGACACATTGGTGAGATGTGATAGTTCAACTCATCAATGCAAGGAATACAAGGAAATGTAATTGTCACATGCATAGTGTGTGTCATGCAGTTGAATTGTATATGTTAGTCTATAGGCCTACAGTGCATGGATCATGGTTTTGGAGGCACACAATTTAAGGTTGGCTGGACACTGGATTTGTTGTTTGACATATGTAAGTTTGTGTGTAGTCTTTTTTAGAAAGAATTTGGTCATGTGTATTGCATTTGGAAGTTTTGCAACATTTCACTTTAAGCAACGCTTTCTAGAGAAAGCATGACACTTAAAAATGAAAAGACAAAATAAGATGAAAAGAGGAAGGAAAAGAGAAAAGCACAAGGCCAACAAGTAAGTCAAATGTAACATTTTGATAAACAGTCAATTTTCTTTTGATCAATACAATTGAATACCATTTATGCTGAGATCTAGAGATAACAACATGTTTATATATATGAGTTATAGAATCTAGATCTAGTGGTAGCAATTTGAATTGCTCCGCAAGTACAGTCTAGCCATCAGACATGGGGAATTGTGATATTCATTAAGGGTTGATGTGAAGAACCAATCACAACGTCTTAGAGGACAGGGAATCATTGCACATGGGCTTAGCGTTATTTGAATTGGCTTGTTCGTTGCTCTGGTTGGTCGTATAGAGTCGTGGTTGTGATGCTCTCCTATTACGTGCAGAGGCAGTTTGAAAGACAATTCTTGAGCCACGATCTAGCCTTCATGGTCAGAGTCAGACTTTATGCTACATCTCTGTGCTGTACTGTCTCAATAACCAATAGCTACAGCAGAATGGAAACCAATTGGTTACACAAACATGCTTGTTTATGGTACCAAAATACAATAAAAAATGTTGGATTTGAGAAATATATTAAATTAAGCAATTAAGTATTTTTAATTTCAATTTCATTTGAAGACATACAATTTTTACATCATCAGTTAGTGAATATACAGAAATTATCTTAACATTAGTATCACACATTATATGTTACCTCACAGGCAATTTAGGGTAAGAGAAGCTCATCAGACATTCATCAGATTCATTGCCAGCTTTGGTGTAGGTAGGGAAGGGAATAGGAAATGAACTTAAAAGTTCAAGGGTAAGGGAAGTCGTTCTAACAGTTTTGTGGCAGCCCATTCTATGACACTGTTGTGTTGCTTTATATGTGAGTGGAAGAAATTAATGAACATGGCGTGACCAGTGCCTCTTTGAGCCGGTTAGGGTTAGTGTGTGTTAACAGTCTCTCAAGAATATAATTTGGGAGGTAGGAGCAAATTGATTATGGTGTCAATGGTGTGTCTGATCCAAGTTGATTTTAGAATGGAACCTGGGCTCCCTAGATCCTTGGCATTGACATCGCAGCAGGGAGCAGGCATGGACTGACCATAGAGCTCACCGGACAATGCCTGGTAGGCTGACTGTCATTTTTGGGCCAGGTCTATGGTAATTTACTCATAATTTTCTTGAAGACTGGGACAAAAAATGGCCTGGGAAGTTTTGGCCAAGGCAGCCCAAATTATTTTATTCAATAATAAAGTAACATTTAAGTTGGGCACATTGGGCTAGTCCAATTAAATCTCTCATGACCACGCATGGTCCCAGTCCAGCCCTTCATCACAGCCCCAGTTTGTCCACTATCCCTTTATCCACTATAGCCTACAAGTGACATTGCATAAAAGCATTAGTTAAGTTAAAATAAGTATGTAATATACAGTAAACCTGTTATGTGACGGTATTAAAGGAGGAGTATGTGATCAGGAAAAAATGTTTTGAAAGAAACAATTCAAGGTCCAATGGGTTTGACAGACTTATCACCATCCAATCATTTTTGCTGGTTTCTTAAAATGATTGGATGTTGTTTTTCCTGTCCTGCTCCTTCCACAGGTGACTAACTAATTTTGTTTTTGAATTGGAGGGTAAAATTAATGGTTTGCAATCGAGGTGTTCATATAATTCTAAGCAATATAGTAAAAGATACTCCAGGAAAGCATTACATACCCCACCTTTAATGGCTAAATATTTTATTCTCTAATTACCCAGGTTAAACAAACAAAAAGTGCTGTACAATTACCTCCTCTGTTCTATAAATTAGTATATAAGGAGTTTTAGACATGTAAATAAAAAGTAATGATGTTATAATACTGAAACAATGTTCAGTCATGCGTTGATTTTCAGATTTAAGTTGGCACTGCTGATTGCTCTGGAGGAGGACTTGTCTCTGGTAGTTCGTGAACATACAGTAGCTGAAACACAAACATGTTGTTACATGAGGCTCACTTCAATGACAAACAGAAAAAAAATGCTATCTAGCAGCTTTGGACACACAAATACTACCTTGCAGTTTTCTTCATCTACTAGTTTCACAGGCTTGGGTCTGGTGTCCACGGGTCGTACAGTATAACCTAAAAAGAATATAGCAAAGTGTTAGAGACCCACACAGAGCATAATCCACACAGAGGCCCTATTTCACAAAATGATTTTGTACATTCCCAAACAAAGTGGGTATTGCGCCTTTCATAACTTCAGGTCTGGTGGATGCATTCCAAGAACTAATACAAGCTTCTAATCAAAGAAGTAGCACACCATTGATGCTGATGCAAAAGTAGATACTTTTAAAAGGTATATTCCATTATTTAGCTTCCTTTTGGCTCCACTCATTTCATTTCGTTCCACCAGACAGTCAAAAAGAGCATAATGCAATTTAGTTTTCACCGACACTGAGCTGTGCGGGCCAAATTCAGTAGACAGAGTGAGAAATGGAAGCAGCGATATTGCACCCAGACAGCACCAACCTTGAGTTCAAAATAACAAAACATTTTTTACACGTTTTACACCAACTGTAGCAAAATATTTCAAAACATTGTGACCACATAGCACCCTACTGGCAATACTCTAGAGAGAAACCGATTGCCAGTGGAGATGTTCCAGACGCTTTACACGAAGTGAAACAATGTGAAAGTGGGTGGTCAAATCAGGCAAGCAAAATAAAGGTCTATTTTGAAATACATCTTGAGCATTAATTATCCCTATAAATAGTTCCCCCAAATGTTGGTTTATGTTTCTGCAAATTAAAAAATAAAAGATTAAAATAAAGTTCAATTCAGTTCTGAATTATCCAGCCAAAGGGTCTTTTGACTGTAGCCTATAGCCAGTATGCTCAAGCAGACGTCTTTGTGCATTTTAATCACTTGTTGACTGCAGCATAAAAAAAGTTAAGAAAATCACCTCAACTAGATGCCTGAAGTGGTCGTATGTATGATCGTATGTCAGGATCACAAATAGAATTGATATTCCACCCGTCTTTATTTCTCCTGTGACAAATGGTGAATTGAGCTACTAAACAGATGACATTCTCTGTGGCCTATGGCTAACACCCACCTGTGGAAAGGGACAAATATAGGCTACCAATGGGTTACATTTAGGGCAGAGTTAAAGTAATTATCCGGAGTGAATCAATTATGTAGCCCTGCCGTTTCACATTACTATGTGCTGTCGAGCGACACCATTTTGAAAACGGGAAAATTTGTTGATAGCCTGGTCATTTTCTTCTCTCTTCATGACTTCGTCTGGGATTCTGCTCATTGACCTCGTTCACATCAACCACATTAAACCTGAGTTGTGAGAGATCATAGATGACGTCACATTTTTGCTTACATCTGTAGCGTAGCCTACATCACGACCGCGCAGGCGCAAAGCAGGCTGTGTATTTTTCAAATGTGCATTTGGGTGAAATCAGATCAATCCGTTTCAAACTTCTACCGAGTCCACGCCTCCAGCTTGCAATCATTTTTCATTAGCCAAGGTCCCAGAGTCTTATACAAAGCAAATCATAGACCAAGGGGATGGTCAGAACCAGGCTAATTATGCACCTTTTTAGCAATTTTAGCATGTTTGGGATTGATTTTGTTTATTTCATAATCAACATTAGAAAACAACGTACAGTATAACACTCCATTCATCCAGTCTATGACCCTCTCTTTAATACTTCATATATACTTACCCCTTGTGTGTACATACAATCTTGCAAGAATGAACACAAACAGCAGGGTGAGAAGAGGAGCCATAGTAGCCAAAACTATTTTACTGACACTGGACCAGTTGAACTCTTGTGTTGAGTTCATGCTTCCCCCAGCTGAGGAGGAGGTCTTATCTGAAGGAAAATAGAAAAAACAAAATCCTTTACCATTGTGTGAAAAACATAGCTATCTCTGAGAAACAATAAATGATCTGTATGTTTGTAGAGTGTTTTCTTTTGCAGTGGAATGATTGACTAAATATAATTTATTCTGACTCTATATGGGTAATATACTATCAATTGAACCTCCAAAATAGTAAACGAAATCTGACCTTATCTCTAAAAGAGAAAACAAACTAAACAAATGACATGGTGTATGTCCTATTCTTTCCTATCTGGAGAAAAGTATGCACATAAACCAGGTTTCATAAATATAACATAAAAAATAGATTTAAAAATCTAGGAAATAGTAATACTCTCAAGACATGGCCGGTCAGAGGGTAGTCCATCATTGCATTTACATGTAGTCTGTGTAACAGCAGGAGATTTCGATGTGACAGGGGAAATGGGAACATCCTTAGAAACTTGAGGTGTGACCGTCTTCTGAGTTGGCATTGTGGTGGGGCATAGCAACTGTTTGTCCGTATCAATATCAATATCATTAAGAGTCCTTTTGTTCAATGTCTCTGGACTCATGCACACAATTGTAAAACTGTAATTGTATTTAAAATCAAAGTAATCTGTTAGGGTGCAGTCACATTGCCAAGGATTACCATGTAAGTCCATTTTCGTCATTCTCCTGAACACTCTAAGTAGAGAATCAGTTAGTGACTTCAATTTATTATTGGATAGTTTTAGAGTGCGTAAAGATGGCAGCTGTTCCAAAACCTCAGCTGTTAATGAATTTATTAGATTATTGTCAAGATTTAGTTCTATTAAGTTTCCTAGACCCTCAAAAGCACCTTGAGTAAGATTTTCGATGCTATTATGGGAAATGTCCAACAATTCAAGCTGTGGAAGTCTGCTGAATACTCCCTGGGGAATGGAACTAATTTTATTCTTAGACAGATCAAGTAACTCCAGTCGGTCCAGATCGTTAAAAGCCTCTATAGAAATGGAGTCAATGTCATTAGAATTCAGTCGAAGATCTGTGAGTTTTCTAAGACCACTGAACATCTTTTCATTAATATTCCGAATTTTGTTTTGCGTCAAATGAAGTGAGGTAAGTTGACTAAGATCCTTGAATATTTTGTCAGGAAATGTAGTCAGGTTGGTGCCAGAAATCTCCAAGACCATGAGTTTGGATAAACCCTCAAAAGCACCATCCTCTACAGAAGTAGTAGAGGTACCCAGAAACTCCACCCTCTCAAGCTGTTGGTTCTTCATGAAGGCCTTTTCCTGAATTGTCTTAATTTCACTTAGAAACAGAACTTTTGTACTGTTGAAATATAACAGTGACACGCGATCTTGCACTTGGGGGTTTGAATAGATATCTATGTAAGTGGAGCATATTGCTAGTTCTCCACATTGTTGAGTTGAACAAAGTTGTGACAAGGTCAAGAGCCAGATGGTGGTCCAAAGCATGTTCCTTAAAAACACACACAAAAATCAGGGTTAAGAAACATGAAAGACTTGTGTTCTTTGAATAACAATACGTGTGATGTGACAAAATTGTGACAGAGTTGACAAAGTTTTTGACAGAATCTAAAGCCCCCTGTTTTCTTAACTTCCTTTAAGAGCTCAAGTAATTTTCAGAGTAAACAAATTTGCAATATGAAAAACAGTAGCATACCTGCAAACATGAACAAGCTGACTTGTCAAAAACGGGTGAATAAGTACCTTTGTATGAAATTACTTGTCAACCACATGGCTCTTAAATAAGAGCCAATATAATCTGATTCCTAACCCTTTAGTTGTAAACAAAATACGGCATAAACATACATAAATAGGAACTACTGGTGTAAAACACAAAAACCTGGCTACTCTAGGGGGTGCTCAAGAGCAACAAACAACAACAACAACTAAAACATAACTGCATAAGTGTGGTCTATGAAACACATACAGTATTTGACACAACTTGATATTTTGAGCTAATTTATTTCATGGTATGGTTATGGTTTATATTAGATATTTTCATATACAAAGTGACTCACAACAACTAGAAACATTCATTATAGTGTCATCATCATAGTGCCAACAACACCGACCTGAGCTTCAGTACCAATAAGTAATCATACATATCAAAATAATCTTCTCTCAAAACACAGCATAAGAAAGAACTCAATGCTACTAGACTACTTCAAAAAATAAAATTTACATCCAAATTCCCCATTGCAAATGAAGCATTTTATCGTATAACAGTAGTCTACGTACATACCAGCAGATTGTGAAGAATGTTGACTTGATGACCAAATTCAACTAGGACCAGAACTATAATAAGAAATCTCAAAAGAATCTCATTCTTTTGTTTTCATGACCCGAGCAGCTTTGACCCCACCTCCACCACATTTCCTCCTGAAATTGAATGGAAGGCATCTGAATACAAGGTGGGTGTGGAACAAGGATGTTATTCTCATAGCAGTGAAACCTGCTTTGAAGCTCTACTCTAGAAAGCAGCATATTTTCAAATAGAGACATGTGCATATAAAAATGGCAAAATCACAACATGCAGAATAGAACATTGGCCACCAAAACCAAAAAAGCTCTAGCTTTACCAGTAGTTAAATTGAAATTGTATATTTTAGTTGTTGTTGTTGTTGTTGTCATCATGTCTCTCAATTCTATCTATTTATGTCTATTTTCAATCTGTTTTGCAGAGAAATTTTTACACCTCTAAAACAATTTTGTTAAAAGTTACAAATATTTATTTATTTATTTATTTATTTATTAGGTCACCAAAATGTTCATGACCTCATGGCAATGGACTTTTCCCATGAGAGCAGGGTGGAGGCATGAGTGGGGAGAATGAGTTGTCCAGGGTTCACACATCCTGGGGAGTGTGGGAAGTACTACTGTAGGTGCAGCGGTTCCAGAACCACACACACACACACACACACACACGCGCGCGCACACACACACACACACACACACACACACACACACACACACACACACACACACACACACACACACACACTATAGCCATGAAAACATCTCCACCATAAGGGAATTCATGTATTTAGACTTGGTATCAGCATAAGGCTTTTTTTCATTTTATTTATTAATTTGTTAGTGTGATGAAGTATTATAAAGTAGGTGACTCCTCTATCCATGGTACTAGAACATAGTAAATTCACTGAAGCTGATTTCAAAATGTTAGGACACAATGGTGATCACTAGATGTCAGCAAAACACTTTGTAAAAAGATTCAAACTCAACTCCCTGTGTTTAAACAGTGCACGCCATTAAACTACCCCCCCCTCCCCCACACACACACACACACACATACACACCCTCGCTCACACACCAACTCGCACGCACACACACACACACACATGCACACACACACACACACACACATGCACACACACACACACACATTATTCTCATTACACTTTTACATCACTGAGAGGATTAAAGCAACATAGAACGACTCATCTGTCTTCTGGGAGCACAATTAAAATGTCTCAGTTGGGTGACTATAAGGCTGAGTCTCCTCAGTTGTCAAAACAATGCTTTAGGTTTGACTTTCTATCTGCAGCATGAAAACGAGGAATAACACCTTTTGAAACTGACTTACTATGGAGTAGCCCTATATAAAATTTGCTAGAGTATATGCAATTATATTTCCTATAAGACACTGAAGCAGTCTTTAGATATCCTGATGCATTTCTTAATATTTATTTGTGGCTCACATTAAACAAAAGGCCTATCATTTAAGCCCAACGTAGCTGGGGCTTCCTTTACAGTAATTCTTCTCTCCCTCTCTTTCTCTCACACACACACACACACACACACACACACACACACACACACACACACACACATACACACACACACACACACACACACACACACACACACACATGGCCGTAGCAACAATAGGTAATTTTTTCGAGCCGAAAATAAGTCAAACATTCTTCAGACGCGCCAATTATTTAATCCTTTTGCATGCGTTAGTGCCGCAAAACATATCTCCGGTTTTGCTTCATTGTCTTTCGGAAGCTTTATATGGGCATGATACCTCTTACAATCGAGGTAGTTGGTATCAAATTAAACTAGACAAGCAGATCTATCCATTGGTATCATTGGTGACGTACTTGTTAGAGAATGAGAGGGTTTAATTTCAGTGTAAAGATCGCCTACTGTATATTTAGGCAAGGTATGTCTTTATCTAGTGTTAAAGGCTGAACTTGCTAGATCATCACACATTATAATATAGACCTATAATTTGCAGAGATAAGTTTTCAAGTTTTCAATCTCATTGAAACCTGTGAAATGGACACAATTTTTAAAACTGTAATCTGTGATGGGAGCACATTATTGTAGACTAAATGATTGGAGCACTTAAATCACATCCACTGGACACAACTCATTCACTGAAGTAAAATATATTTTCTCCAAACACAATCAGTGGCAGGTTACACTGTTGTCACAAAATCATAAATAGCCTAAAGAATTCTGTGCTAAAAAGATACAGCTGCATATTCAGCATTGCTCAGTTATGTAGCCTATTAGGAAGGAAGGAGGAGCAGTGTCTCATGGACTTTCAGTGGGTGTAATTTCTGTGTTTCCATCAGAAAAAAAGTCTATCATGATGTGCTCCCACCATTGCATTTTTAAGAATTGTGTTCATTTCACAGATTGCTGTGCGATCACTTTGAAGTTTTCTATCACCCAAATTCAGAAATGGAGCACCCTCATTTTAGGTGGTGCTGAAGTCTCACACAACTGGTGGGAGCATGCAAAGGGAGAGGGGGTTTCTCAGACCTTTCCCTTTACTGTGGCAGCTATGCATATAATATTGTATCTAATATAATAAGTGAGTTTAGCAAAGTTAGTATGAGCAGGGGAAGTTCAAAGAGTAGATCTCTTATGTTCAAAAATTTTCGACACGTTCCGCGCGCATCTGGGACCTCGGTAATTTCAAAATGCTGGCTACGGCCCTGCACACACAGACACACACACACACACACACACACACACACACACACATACACACACACACACACACACACACACACACACACACACACACACACACACACACACACACACACACAAAGCGATGAGAGAAAGGCATGCTAATTCTTCTCAGGGATGGAAGTGTATTTTGTCGTTTAGTGTATTATGTATCTTAAAGTAGTCACTGCAAGAAAGATGAAGAGTGCCAAATGTTGACTGGTATGCATGTTAAAAATGATTTAATCACTGTTACGGCCGACTCTGAACCATAACATAAAAATGGAGGCAGACAACAAGGTTAAGGTTAACCTTAATATATTTTATTTAAAGTAGTCAAAATTAATAAATACTGTACTTGCAATGTAGATGTCTGGAAAAAGGTAAATGGAGTGTATGTGTGCGAAGTGTGCGTCAGTAGACAGATAGAAAGAGGGAGAGACAAAAGAGTGAGTGAGAGAGAAAATAGAGAATGGCAGAGAGTGCCCAAAATCAAAATAGTGCCCAACACAGAGAGAGAGGAGAACCCCTTAAATACGCAGCCACACCCCTCTACAGGTGTGGCCCATGAACTAATTAGCACCGCCAGGTCTGTGCTGTCCATGCACTGACTGCAAAACCCGATGGAGGCACAGGGGGTCGTAACAATCACATACAAAAGAAAAGTCAAAAGTCAAAAGAATGACATGCATCCCATCATTGCATGTTAATATGGACGCATTTTTATGCATCATGATTAATTATGGGTCAGATGCTGTAATATGGCCACAGGAGTGTGTCATGGTCAGGAAAGAGCAGCAGCCCCACCCTGTCTCGAACCTGGGTGGGCACCCTGTTTTCTCCCGTTTGTGACAGAGTATAATAGACATTTAGTCTATAGCCTTACAATTCTACAGTTTTGTGGTTGAAATGTTTTAAAGAGAATGTATATCTCTTAGTAGGCCTATATCTCTTTCCACTGGCAATAGCAAACAGAGGAGTCTGTGAAACAAATTTTGACCTGTTAGCCCCATTCCAAACCAGAAGCATAGACTGGAGTGAGGTGAATTGTGATAAGCAAAGCTGCAACTGAAGCTGCAGCGACATCACAGATAAGTGGGAGGCAGTTTGGAAATGAGTACATCCGCCATTATCAGTCTCTCGCAATTGCGAATTGGGTTCCATCCATGGACTGCCACTGTAAGGCCTCAAACTAGCTTGGCTACAGAGAACAGATGTCACTGTGGATACAGGAGCTTTCTGAAAAACAAAGAGGTCCTCTCTCATGACGTTCTACCCTAACACTAAGTGGTAGTACAAGATGTACATGTTGTACAGGATCCAACTGCAGACTGGTTCGTGACCAAGACACCTGAGATTGCTGTCAAGTTTAGTAGGGACAATGGTGTTGAATGCAGAGCTGTAGTCTACAAACAGCATCTTTATACATGCATGTATGGTCTTCTCAAGGTGCGTCAGAGAGGAATGCATCAGCAGTAGATCTATTCTCTCTGTAGGCAAGTGGATGAGGGTTCAGAGGAGGTATATTCATACTACAAATGATGTTCCTCACAAGCCTCTCAAAACGTTATTCATGATGGGAGTGAGTCCCCCAGGACGGCAGTCGTTGAAGGGGGTGATTTTGCTTTTCTTTGGTACTATGATGGATGACTTGAAGCTGGTTGGCACAAGACACATTGACAGAGAGAGGTTGAATATGTCCATTAACACATGAGCCAATTGCTCTGATCATGCTTTGATGACACAACCTGGTATCCCACCCGGCCCTGCTGATTTGTGAATGTTGATATGCTAGAAGGATTTCTGAACATTTGCCACTGTAACCATTAAGGCTGGAGGCTAGCTGAGAGGTTAGTGATGGAGGGGTTCTTTCTGAAGGGTCGTGGTATCCTCTTAGCAGACATTGAAACAGTTTAGTTTATCGAGTGAAAGGTGAGAGACATGTGAGAGACATTTTCTTTTCTCTAATATCAAAAATCATGCAGTCCCTGCCACATGCTTATTGAATCACTAGCCTCCAGCTGCTCCTCAATCTTGCTTGTAGTTCACGGAGGACTGAGGGAAGTTCAAGGGGGTCCTGTTAATTATGTGCTTTTACAGGGCATATTAATGCTCCCAGAACCTCCAGCACGTTCCAGCACCACTGTGGAAAAGGGAAAAACAAGAGAACGACATGGAGCACCATACATCTGTGCATCTCAAGAGACCTCCATACAGCTGTTAATTACTAATGAAGGACACACAGGGGACTGTGACTGAGGGCCTACAAAATGGAAGGAGTCTTATGAGAAAGAAGACTTACAAATCAGCCTTAAGAACTTAAATTGCAATTAGATGAACGGAGTACACATACATTAACCTAACTGATTCAATTAAGATACGCAAAAACTTGCTGCTTTGTCAAAGAGGACATGTGTCAATGTCAGACAAAAATAATTAAGAAGATTTCACCTCTTGTGCTCAAGCTTTAACATAATTTCAGTTTCTTTCAGTATAACTGTTTCAACTGAGACTGAGTGGTGAAACTGCAGTCTTTGATGCAATTACAGTACATACTGCACAAATCCTTCTCATAATTTTTTTTTACCTTTGCTGCCAGTTGTACAATTCAGTTGTTATTTTGAGAGAAAACTTGGAATTAATGCCATGAAGAAGTGCTGGAGAAAGTGATCCAAGATTCATCTAAGTTTTCTAAGTTTACATAAGTCTCGGATGTTAAATGAAAAAAAAAAATACTTTAAACATTGGGCTGGGCAGGATCCTAGACCCAATACCTTGTATTTTTGTGTATTAGAAATAAAGAGACATACTTTTTACTATAGGCCCTTAAGAGACAGAGTCACTGACATTGCAGCATCAGTGCCTATTTTGGGCCACTTGACACAAGTTGTCAACAAGAGCTCAGTGCTCATATGAAACAGATGAAACCATGGCTTTAAGAAGAAAAAAAAATATCTATGGTTGTGTCTTTCCATTGGGTGGCTCAGTGGCACCAGAGACATCATGGGATTGATATCAGTGCTATCACTCTTGGTAACATGGATTCTCTTAAAATCTCATGTAGGATATCTGCACAGCCTTGCCGAATTATTAATAAATGGGTTTATTAATGTTGCGTTTGCATGTTAACCTTTCTTTGGACAGCCACAAGCACACAAAGATTTGTCAAAGTGAGATTTGAAATCATACAAAAAAATGCAGACAATTACCTGGATGCAGCCTTATAGAGGAGACAGCATTCAAAAGAGATAGAAATTAGTACACTAAGAAAACAAATTATTTTTGAGACCACAGAAGAAGAAAAAATACTTCAAAACACTTTCTCTGTGTAGGTGAAAAACATTCTAGTCATCCACTTGTGTATACCAACTAACAAGCTCAGTGTTTAATTGGGGCCAGAGTCCCAGCTGGGCATCATTGTGTTTGCGTGCACAAGAGAAAAAGGGAGCTCAAGGAGCTTCAGCACCATTTCTGAATATTTTAAACACATCAGTTTTCTGCAGTAGCCTATACCTACCTAAGTTCTATCTCAAATTAAAATGAAACAAAACATTTAATTTTATAATATCCAGACACTTCGCAGGATGATAACTGTATCATAAATGCCATACACAGGCCCTATATCTATAAGTTGATTTTTTTTATGTTGTTGTTGTTGTTGTTAAACTTTGGCATGACCTGAAATAAGGCGATGCTGTGAGTCTTCTTGAGATTGTCTAGAAGCATCCTTTCAGGCATAATGTAGTGGCTGGCAGGTTCAAAAGTAGTAACCATGCAGTCAGTGCCTCTCAGATAAATGTTCTTCCCCTGCTGACTCAACAAACAGCTTACTGTCGCCCACACCAATCTATCAAGCACACATTACAAATGAGGCTTCCTTTAGCTTGAGAAAGTTCACATACACACTGAGAGCACACAGACTCAAGACTAATAGCTTTCATTTCTTATGGGTTTATGCACACTAGAGTACAAAAATACACAAGTATGAAACTTGCAAAAATTAATAAAAGGGTAAAATTGGCTACAACAAAACATGTGTTTCTTCATTTGGATATGGTTAGGAAATAGCTCATAAGTCCACTATGGAAAGGATATTGAACTGACAAATTTGACATATTGAAATGTGCACATGTACTGTACATGCAATTCTTTGTTGTCAGTGCTGTATGTCTATGATACTTTTCTTTGGGTGAGTGTAAGGGAAACACTGAATTTCCATCTTAACAATTCTATTTTATTGTGAACAAGAAAACAACAACCAGTGTAAAATACTGGACTACTCATTTGACAAGGTCAATGCAGGGAACTTCTGGTTAAATTTAATATTTTGAAGGCTATAGACAGGACACAAATAGTTCCATGTGACCGTAGACCTATCCAATCATTTTGATCCATCATAGTTATTCGAACTAGGATCTTTTAGGTATGTATGTATATTTTTCTCAGATTTTTTGGGACTATTGCACAATATTTTTCATATTACATTATATAACTATTATGCATTTTGTCAGTTGCAACTGCAGACCATATTTTATTTCTCAAGAGTCAGGTATGCCTGCATCCATTAGATACCCTTTACAACTGATTGAATGAACTATGCTTCTCCAGACCCTCAAAACATTGGTGTGCAGGTGTTCTAACTTGAATCTGGTCACCCTAAATAAACCATTAACTGGTTCCTACAGCAAGAAGCAAGAATTGGCAAATATTTTAATGTTCTGTATTTGTCCTTTAGGAAGCAGATAGTAAGATACAATTTTACATGACAGATATAGAGCCAAATGTAAAGATTGTTTTTCTAGACAACAAGCATATGGACACAGGAGTGCAAAATACAGATTGCACAGAGCAACAATGTCCCCTAATGTGACCTACGATGGAGACATCAGAGCATGCCCAAGCTGCAGAGCCACACAACTTGCTTCCAAAAATAACTCTAGAATGCAAGTCATGAATACAAATACCTTATCTCCAAAACATAAAATAACATAGTATGCTTGCTTTCAGTATGAAACTTTTTATACACATGCTTAACCAACAACTAGAGAATTACCTTAATCAGTTCCTACCACTTCACATATGTGTTTCAACAAAGTTTATCTAAGTATGTAAAATACTATTGGACTATATAAATCAGAGATGGCTTGCCACTGCAATATTGATAGATCCGTATCAAATTGGGTATTGTACTGTACATCTACAGTAGAGGCCATAGTCTTGCTGGCTTCTTTGCCATAAAAAAGTGTGCATATTTTACCCTACATTACCAGTACGTTGTTACTTCTTTTTTTCCCCACCAGGCCATTTTTGAAGATTCTTGTCCATCATGCCATACCTGCCTTTTCCTCATGAACTGAGCCATTAACGTACAACCCTGTGATTCCCTGTTGACCATTCAAGGCTGCCGGAGTGGAGTGTGGAGTGATGAGAAAGAAGGAGAGGTGAGAGGAGCTACGGAGCGTAAATTGCATTCTGAGGGCTACTAGCTCACCTCCGCAGGAGAGAGGGAGCAGAGTAGGGATTGAACTTGGGTCTTTGCAGTGGTGGGATCACAACCAGCTCAGTAAGCCACTGCAGGGGGTCATGTCAAGTGACATTTAATCTTATTCTCCTCGAGTTGAACAAGAAATGGGATTCTCAAGTCTGACAATCACTTTTTTTTTCAAATTCATCAATGAACTTCTTTAGTTTCTGTTTTTCTTTGTTTTTTGCTGTAAATGAATTTTAAAAGTATAATTTTCCAATATTTGAACAGCACAGTCCGATGAATTGACAGCCCTTTCCTCAACCTACATGTACGTACACAATTAGGATTGTGTATGTGTTTGTCAGAGCCACTATGTCCCATTTATAGAGCTAGGGCTGAAAGGATTAATAGGCTACTGATAGAACAGACAGCTGGATGAATTCATTGAATCTGACTTATTGTGTATAGGATTGGAATCACTTGTGGCAGCTTTAACTAAAAGTCTATTATATAATCTTGCGTTCTCTTGTAGGCCTACATTTGGGCCAGTCTAGTATTCGAATGTCATCTCATGCACCCACGTGATGCATACATATGCTCATTAAAAAGTAGC
Source organism: Sardinella longiceps (assembly GCA_027497455.2). Taxonomy (NCBI): domain Eukaryota; kingdom Metazoa; phylum Chordata; class Actinopteri; order Clupeiformes; family Clupeidae; genus Sardinella; species Sardinella longiceps. The sequence continues at coordinate 13,827,891 of JAODXP020000022.1, read as the reverse complement.
TTGGGAAGCCTTTCATGTTAGGAATTAAGTATTACAACTGGGGCAGAATATTTTGCCTGCAATGCTTTGTAGACATTAAAGTTGCTGTTCCCCTGAGATGCACGTTGTCAAGGTTAGGGCGAAAAGCTGTGGACATCAATACAGCACCAGCATTAGATGCTGTGTTGTGATGGAAAAACAAAACAAACAAAAAAAAATGTTTTTGGCAAGGGTATCAAATGCCTCGAGCAATGTCATTCCTACTGCTTGGTTGTCGCATCGATGTCCGCATCTAGTGCTGCAGATATTAGGAGGGAAATGTTGGTGAATAACACTGAGGATGACTAAAAGCAGACCATGTCTTTTATTAGCAGTGAAACCATGAACAATGTAAAAAAAATCATGTGTGGAATACTGTATATGGGAAAAAAAAGCTTTTTGCTTGACTGCATTTCATAATGTACAAATAGAAAGATTAAATTGTATTGATAGTAGTCCATGAACAGATAAGGTTTGTGCTCATGACTCAGACTAATGATCAGTTCTGGAAATTGGATTATACCTGTGTGGTGGATGGGTCCTCCTCCAAACTTTAACAATCCCCATGAAAAAAATGCATAAAGAATCGATTACACCTGTCTAATTTGGTCACCCTAGTCCTTTGATATAAATTGGCTAAAATATATCTAATATCTAAAATCTTAATATTGTCTAGACCATAGATTCATATTTTTTAAATGTATTAACTTACCCTGGGTAAACCTAAGCATCGCAGTGGTGACATTAATTTGTAGGGATGCCACCAGCATGAGAATTCAACTTAAACTACTGGTGTGTTAGCCTGGCTTTGCCTTCCCACGTAGCTCGATAATCATCTCCCTCCATGACTCCATCTGGCTTTTTGGCCATTAGTATAATTTGCAGCGATCAATTCCATATCATGCTAAAGAGCAAGCAGGATCGGGAGTTGTAACGTCAGGTTTCTGTCGTTGTAGTGTAGCTATACTTCACAACTAAGCTTGTGCGTTGGTGATAGTGTGAAATCAGAATGAATCGGTTCAAACTTCTACAGTTCACACCTCCAGCTTACAATCGTTCGTCAATGGTGAAATGCCAGTACAAAGCTAAAGCGTAGACCAAGGGGATGGCCATATCCAGGCTACTGGTGCGTTAAAAATTTTAAAAGTGCTGAAAATCTTTTAACTGCAGTTTGTTGGTCAAAATTAAGAAATAAATACCTAAATAATAAGGTATACCGTTCCCGTGGGTTTACTTAAGCTCCACTTAACTAGAACCGTCTCAACTGCTCGCAAAATGTGAATTAAAATCTATGTCCAAATAAAGACAGGTATTTTTTGCTGAGCAGCAGAATACCAGAGTTTCTATGAGAATGTCCCAGTTCCCTGATCTGAAATCAAAACCAGTGGGGTGAGCTTGAGGAGATGTGCAATAGAGGAAGATATTGTGCATAAAGGAACAGTCCCCTCAACTCAGTTTATTATTAAGGTAAGATATAACTCCACCAACTGTTACTTGTTACCGTAAAAATGTCTGAGATGTTCCATATAAGATATTGTGTGACAGTATGTGTTAATTATTTCCAGGACTATGACATGAGGCTGAGCCAGAGTCTGGTTTTGACAGAGTGGAGCCCACGGTCACAGATGATGTGGACTGATGTGTTGCCATCCTGACACCAGCTGTGGAACAAAAACAAGTCCCCGAAATAGCAACAATTGAGGCTGTCCTTTGACAAATTGCATAGCCTGTGTATTAAAGTGATAGTGTATTAGTGTCTTTTGTTGTTGTTGTTGAAATGTGGTGAGGGGTCATAACTAGGGTAGTAGGGTATAATGAATATCCTTATCCTGCATCCATTTGCTCCCATACATTAGGGTTACAGTATGTAAACTTAAGGCTTTCACTATTCAAAAATAGCAAAGTGAACATAATGCTGCTAATAACAGTAGCCAATCACGTCATCATGATGTTCTAAACATTTTCATCTGTCTGATACACAACATGAACACACAATTTTAAGATAATAATCATAAATCATAAATCACATTCAATCACATTTTTATTTATTCTTGATTTCTGTTTTGACCCATCATTATTATTAGGCTAATATTGTATTTTAAATGCTCTATCAGCATGGCAAAGTGGAGCTGTTGGCTGGCTCCCAAGCCCAAATGGTGTGTCTATTGTTTTGGTTCTGGTCTAGCTAGATTCGGTGTGCTGTTACTAGTTACTAGTTGTAGCACTAGCATGTGAAAAAAAAAGACGACACAGTTTGCCAGGGCAAAATCGAACGTTAATCCCACAGTAACAAAATTTACGCTTTTAAAATGGATTCCCATTAACATCGTTAATATGAGGTTTTGGAGTTGTTGTCCTTCTCTGTAATGTCCATCGTATGAGCCAAAGAATGAAAAAATGTTTGAGGGACTCAATGGCGCATTCATCATGTGGCAGATTGTCTATCATCCTGGCTACCAAAGGAAAGGCAGGCCTATCGTTGACAAACAGAAGGCGACTGAATATTCTGCCCGATGATTCACAGGCATTTACGGAAGTGTGAGGTGATTGCATTGTTAATAACGTGGGCCAGATTGGAAATTCGGAGGGAGTACCCATCCATCCTCCTGTCTCTCTGCACCCATGACCTTTCTCCATCAAAGCCCCTTTTGTGCAAAGGCATCCATCCTGAGGAGCAAATTTATTACTAACCCACTAGCCCGACATTTGGACTTGGTCAAGTGTAAACCCTTATTCTAAGACCGGTACTGCAGCTATATCATTTCAAGCTTCAGCGTATTCCTGCTCATTCCACCCCCCCCCCCCCTTTGCCTCCCTCCAACCACCTCCCCACCCCATCCCCATGGGCCCTCTCTGGTGCAGAGCTGATCCACAGCATGTACAGTATGCAGATGGCAGTCATGCATGACATTACTCTGCATACAGTTTTATCAGCCTTCTTTCCCTGAGGTGGGGTAGTCGGGGTGGGGGTGTTAGGAACCAAGGCGGTGTCAGATGGAGAGTGTCCCTTTAGGCAGAGGGTTTGCTGTATGTACGCATGTTAAAGGCAGCGGCTTCCATTCTCCCTCATCATTCTGATTAACGGGCGAATAACATCATTTTCTTTAGGGAGACATCAAAGTGTTTTAGAGGAGCCTCCTCAAACATTTCAATTAACGCTCAACACCGCGATATGATGTGGATACCTTGTGGCAAACTTCCAGGAGAAATGGCAGTGAGATTGGAGAAATATTGTTATTCGGAAGGAACAGCTAGAGCTTCTCTTAACTATGTTTTAATACAGTAATTCTTTTCTGAGGGTTCTGTCTTTTGGAGAGTAAGAATAGTGACAGCTGAATGTTTGAAATAAGCACCTTGTGATTGTAAATGGGAATATTTTATGATCCTGAAGTTCATAGACAGGCACCAAGGAAATAAATGCATACAGTTTGGATTGATTTGTCACAATCAATTTGTTTCCATAGTCAGCACTTAGGAAAATAAAATCAGTCTATTGGTCATTTTGGCTTGTGAAATAAAACACTCCCTGAGAAGACCGACTCATTTATGAGACCAATGGTAAACTTCCATCTAGCAGTAAACCCCCAACGTTTTGCTCTCTCAGTCTTTTCTTGCCTGACTTTTTTTTTTTTCATTTAGGATTTGATCAACTACACCTAGGCCCTTGCCACTCGATTAATCTCTGCCACCTTTGCAGTCTCCGCCTCATGCCTACTAGCATCTCAGCATCCCCAGCCTGGCCGTATGGCTGACAGGACCATAAGTCACAGGCCACATTAAAAACACATTAGGCCAGCGGAAGGAATTAGGGAGGGGAGGCACAGAAAAAAGGGTTGGGGGTGGTGGGCGAGGGTCGGAGGTGGGGGCGCTTATCTGATGCGGAGGACCTGCTCTGGCGCGAACCGAGCCCTGGCATCTTCATGTATCACCATCACCCCCTTGACAGCTGTGTGACTTATATACTCCCACGGATGCACTCCCAAGCGCTTCTAAGAGTTCAGAAGACATCAAATTTATGGGACCCTTAAAGAGCCCACCCGCCCCAATGTTGCCTACACACACACACACACACACACACACACACACACACACACACACACACACACACACACACACACACACACACACACACACGCAGGGGGGTGGCGGCTGGGGATGTGCCTCGTCCTCCCGAAGGAGATCAGCAAAATTACCTCTTGCAATAGTAATTTGATTTTACATTGAGCCATAATGCTGCAACGCAGAGGGGATTTATAGGAGGTAAATCAGGGGCTAAAGTCCATTAAGTGATTGTAGAACGAGATTCTTATTTATGCCCCAAAACTGAGATGATCTCACAGATTCTCAGAAAAAAAGCCCCAGAAGGTGGCAATGAGGGTGGTGGTAAATCCGTAATTTTAAGATATTTTTGGATGCCATTGTTTTTGTGTTTTCTGTATATGGGAGAGTTACTGTATATCGTTTTTTTTTGTGTGTGTCTTTTGAAGCTTTAGTTTGATTATAATCTGTCCACACAGAAGAGTTACAATAGCACAAATACAGTGGCAGCAAAAAAAAAAAAAAAAAGTCAATAGACAGATATAATGACACAGAAATACCTTCATGCATACATTACATACATAAAAAAAACAACAAAAACAAAACAAAGTAGGATGGGGTCATTTGCGTGTATCAATACATTAACACGGTAGGGCTCTTTCTCTGCAGGGAGCCTGAAATTTTTGATACTGTTGATGTGTACTGTATGGCTCCTTTTATATCATTGCCATATGCACTGTCCATGACTGATATGCTGGGACAGTGGGCTTCAGCCAGTTGACAGTGATTGCTTCAATGGCTGCCAACAGGAGAATATACTGAAGGTACACCTCAGCTCTGCGCTCAAAACCCTCGGGAACAATCTGTATCTGTATTCTAAAAATATTGATCAGTGCTGAGTAGATATCATCACAATATTTCTTCTGTTTTTCACAGGGTATGGAGTTGTATAGCTTTCTAAAGAGCAATGTTTTATGGTATGAGTGTCTTGGTTGCAGGGACACCAATGGTTTCAGGCCGCAATTAGTCACCATGATGAACTTGTATGTTGATATGCATGCCATGTATATGTTAGTGTATTCATATTAGCACACTGGCATTGTGGGTTAGATTGAAATAATACATCGAATAATTAGATTGAAAGGAAAGTCAACACACTAACTTAACTAAACTTTATTAATTTAATTCAGAAAATAATTCTGTCAAGATGATTCCATTCCGAGTCCTATCACAATCTTACATAAACAGATTGCAAACATATTGGGTAAGTCTTAGAGGAGACCGGAGATGACAAGGTTTTAGACAAGTCAGGAGAATTTTCTGATTGACAATGAGCATGACTAGCACACACAAAAAAAAATCAGCTTCAAGAATTTACTGGGTGCATTTAGATCTTCTTTAATTTCCTCATTCTTTTTCATTTCATACATAAAGATTCCCATACATTACTCAACAGTTACTAGCTTGGGTTGCATTTCTTGTAAGTCTGAGTGTGCGTGCTGCACGAAGAGATGAAGTATTAAACTGATTAGGCTGATTGATTTAAATGCATCGATTTTCTGCTGGCAGGGCTTATGAATTCAGAACGCAACCTGTGATATATGAGTTTTAGCGATACAAGAGAGGGTGAGGCATTGCATGGATCAATGAGCAAATCAACAGGCTGTTTGTAGGCCAGGGATGGGCCATTTCTTCAGCAAACTGATCTGATTGTTTTGGATGAAGCCTCATAATTCATCCTGCTCTCAGTTTGTAGCAGTTTGTCTTGTAGAAAAGTTTAAAATTCCAGTCCTGTTTCTCTCCAGATTTAATATGAATACAGAGAAAAAAAACAAAAAAACAAAAAAACTAATAATTTATTCCAGTAAATCTTACCAATTATAGGAATTGTTCGCTCACTCAGGATTTGAGGTACATTTGGTCCAAGGAGCACATTTATGCCCAAGGGCCTTAAAGGTCAATTCTGACCTATGGTCATTTTCTGACCCGAAGGTAAAAATAGTATTTTATTTTCTTAAAACCAACGTTTAAAGAGGAATAAGAAGGGAATATACTTGAGAGATTAATGTATGTATTGTGTTTATGGAGAGATTAACAGCATTTATAGGCTGCATGTCATTCATAGATCAAAATGGCTAAGACGTTTTTTTCTTCTGTGCAGGGATGCATTCTTAAACAAGTGACTTTGGCATAAAGTTTTTCCAACATCATCGTCAGGCTCACTGCAACTGCAATATCTCTGCCCAGTTAGCAAAGATTAGTTTGACAGAAGGCTATGACCTGTAGCACACCAGATGTGCCTGCATTCCCTTATAAGACTTGAGGATAATGAGTAATAATAACTAGTGGTGGATGGCACTGCGTATTTTCAAGGGCAACTTCAGTCAATTTCAACAGGAGTTTGAGATTAGCCAATACTGAAGACGCAAGACATTTTGGACCAACCATATAGGTTTCCTTGATCAAAGAATAAGGCCCATGGGGCAGATTTTTAAACTGTGTTTACAGCTTCTTAACATGCTCCAAATGTCACCCCATCATCAGATACATTACAACACACCACTGTAGTGTTATGACTACAAATGACTAACAAAGTGGTTAAAATAGTGTTTTTATGAAGTGTTTACAGAACCGTTTTGTAAACAAACAATATTTGGCTGTTAACCACTTTTTCAGCCATTTGTAGACACACACACAACAGTTCTGTATTTTGTAGTTTTTGTGGTGACATTTGGAGTATGTTAAGATGTTAAAAATACAGTTCAATTCTGCCCCCAATTCTGTCTTCAGTATTGGCTAATCTGAAGTATCTTGAGCAATAGAGCTCTTGTTGAAAATGACTGAAGTTGGCCTTTAAGTTGATTCAAGGAGTGTCACAACTTGTCATGTCCATGTTTTAAATGGTGCCAAATAGTAGTGATTGTTTGGGAGATAAATGTTTTTCCATTTTTTAACCCTTTCCTCAAATGCTCTACAGTCAAAGGTTCCGAATACTGTAGGTGGAAATTTGATTGTCCTTAATCCATGGTTAGGAATAGTTCAATTCAGAAACCAAAAACAAACAACTGTCATATCTGTCAAAGCATTTCGTATAGAAAACAATCTTGTAGGCTTTGAAGTGATTATATGATTAATATCATAGTTTGACCAGTATTTTCCCCTTATTATTTTTTAAAAGGATTTACATTGTTGTCTCTACTTAATGTGTTTGATGTGACTTCTACATCCATACTAGGTTTTTCTTAATGGCTGTGGTTATTCTATAACTTCAAAGAATAAGTGATATGAAAAAGAAAACAAAATCAAAGGCCTTTATGGAATATACCAAGCTGACATTCAGCATCATGATTGGTGGCAGACAGCAGATGATATAAAGGAAAAGTCAAACAGCCTCAAACACAGTGCCGAAAGAAAATGGCGTGATAGGAGACTCTAATGAGGTAGCAAAGAACTATATTCTAAGGATGTCGGGAGTTTGAATGTGAGTAGTTCAAAGAATACCCACAACACAGTGTGTGAAGGTGATTAGGAGAAGCTGGTGCCAAATTCAATTTGAGCTTCGTTTATTCCTCCTATGACACTTGTCCTGTAGATAAAAAATGTGTCAGCCTGTAAATCCTTTGTGTATTCTAAGGCCTCCCTAATTACTTCTTACTGCCTGTGCCTTGAGACCACTGTGCAATTAGAACTTTATCGCTGAATAATCATTTTAGAAGGACAAAAATGTAATGACATTGGTTGTTAGAAGGCATACAAATACTGTGGAAAATCTCAAGGAGAAGGTCCCCACATGAATGGTCTCTTGTTTAAATGTAACTTGGGCTAAATCACAATTCTGCATTTTGGGGCACTCAACCCAGCTTTGTGGGTAAATTACCCCAACCCAATATATATTGGCTTGATAAATGACATAAATGAAACTTGATCCTTGATATTACTACATTTTTGAACATTTTTAACAGGGTTAGGGGGTTAGGGGGGGGGGTCCTGTGTCTTGCAATTCTAACCAGTTACACAATGAATTCTTCGTCCTCTCATTTCAAGGGCTTTGTAGATTGCTGGTAATCAGGATTCCTCTACTGTATTTATAAAACTTGTTTTTGTCCTTGATTATTGGTTGAATCGTGTTGCCATTGTATATTCCTCAATAGCACGACTTAGACATATTTTGTATTGCTATGCCATTTAAAAGTTCTGTTGGCAACCATTCATCTGTAGGAAATTTATTTCTTGTTGGAGGAGTTGATGTTTGAGAATAAAATATTACATTTCCTCATAGTATAATGTATACTAAACTTCATTTGTGACAGTTACCTGTACGTTTAAACATAATATCAAGAGCATATCAGGAAATGCATTAATGGCACATATGTAGTCACAGCGATGTGTTGGATTGTCACCAGCTAATGTCATTGCCTAGCAACCAACACATCCATAGTTTTGCTCACGGCCAATCCTTTTTAAATCAGGTCCCAATTGGTGCACTTGGTGTTATCTATCACGAGACCATGAGAACTTCCTCTATAAATTGTTGAGGAAGCCAGAAAACCCATGGCTTCCACAAATATTGTAAATAAATACAGTAAGTCTGATTCAGCTTTTTTCTTGGCTTTGTGACTGTGAAGAGGATTTTTGTTGTTGTGTGCTTATTTTTGTGTCATTTGATCCACGAGGTTATAGTCCCTGTGAGGATATCCAAAGATGTGTACAATGTTTATCATATTATATAAGTTAAGTAAGTAGTTTGGAAAATTAGTTTGACTGATCATTCAATAAAATGATCAATTACCAGTTTAAAAAATAATAAGCCAGTTATTTTGTGTTATCCTCAAGCCTAATATATTAGAAATAGATCGGGTGCATCCATCAGAATACAAGACATGGCAAAAGTACAAGGCAAAAGTAATCAGGATACCATTAAGGCCTACGGAATGTCATATAGGTCAAAATGAGTATTTGTCAGAGGGATCTGAAAGCATGTGCAAAAAAAGCTGCTTTCAAACTGGACAACGACCATGGACAAAAGATATAAATGGACAACAATATATGCTATGATGGCCATTATTGTTTTTAGTGGGCTTTTTTTTTTTTGACTTCGTAGTGTCCACTGGGGCTAAAATTTTCCTGGATCAATTTTACATTGCAAAAGTGCATGGCTGGCTCTCCAGTGAGGTTGCTGTGGTAAAGGACAGTAAGCATTGGAACAGTTGAGCAGAGGAATTTAGTGTTCCCTGAAGTGCCACATCAGCTAAGTGCACCACAGTGCAATTCTCGAAAAACAGAAGGGATAAATAGTCTCTGAAATATTAACAGTGATTTATTCACATTTACTGGGGTTGCAGCTTGATTTGAAATCTTTATCTGGTTTTAGGTCTTAAAAAATAAAGCAAAATGGGCTTCAAAAAGGGCTTCTGTTTTCTTGCTTATAGCCTACTTTTGGAATTTATTAATTATTCTTGAGAACACAGATAAATTGTTTTCAAAGGTGTGTACACTTTTGTGCCTATACAGATTTTACTTTTTATGACACTATGAGGTAAAACGTAAATGAAATTATATTAATATTGAAGCGCTTTATTTTTAGTTGAAAAAAGCAAAACATTTTACTAATGACTGCTGGAGGTGAATAAACTTTCATTTGAGTATATGGCAAGATGCAGTGCAGAAAGTAAAATGAGTAGGAGTTAATCTACATCGTATGTCAAATACACACACGCACACACACGCACACACACACACACACACACACACACACACACACACACAAATACCATGCCAGGAATACATTTACAAATCTCAGGATCATGCAACATAAAAGCAATACCTTGTCACCCTATTTTCAAGTCTGCATTATTGATGCTTGTTAACAATGTGCCATGTCACCAGAACAAGACCCTTTCATATTAAGACACACTGGAAAACTCTTGATAAGGTCACACTATGTAGTAGAGCACTTTCAGAAATTGGGAAAAAATATTGTTTCATCCCATTTTATTTTACTGAAACACCAAGATGAGTTTTTAAAATGTAGACTTTTAATGTAAACTCCTCTATAAATATTTCACAATACCTTATATATTTTAATTTCAAGATAGCAATTGCTGCAAGCCTATATGAGCCCATATGTCATCCCCACAACAAGGACACTCTGAAGCAAACTGCTGTGTTTTGTTTGTCTTGTGGTGTAGTTACTTATCAGAGGTTAGTTATTGCTCTAGCATCCTCTTTTGGCACTAAACATGTGATTCTTGGCCAAAGCTAAATCGAATAGTATTGTTCCCCTTCTGCTGCTGTGCTTTAGAACAAGTCATCGGGTGGTTAGGTTGCTAAAAGCTTTCATGAACTCAGGGGACCAAACCTTTGGAGTCCTCCGCACACAACAGCAGCTCCATGTTGTCATCCTGTCAGAAAAATTAAGAGATGTGTTGACGAGGCATCTGGGTGAGTCACAGTTAGGAGTTATGAAACCAGCCTTTTCTTTGTGTAAGCTGACAAGCCTTAAATGTTTTACAGTGTGTGTGTGCGCGCGTGTTTGTGTGTGACAGAGAGAGAGAGAGAGAGAGACCTGTAAATAAAATGGCAAATAATATTGTAGGGTACTAAATAAATAATGATATACTGTATGTGCTGATATGCTCATCCTCTTCCAACAACTTGAGCTCTGATTAATGATTTTGAGAAATTGTTACATAATTTATGCAACGTAACTGGGAGTTATGGTGCAAAACTGTTCAATATATTTTCAAGGAAAAGAAGCATAAATATATTCTAGTGTTTACAAGTGTTACAAGTGTACTGGATGTATGTTATCTGCTTTGGCTATATGCAACCTTCTATTTTGTCCGGTGTCACAAATCACAACTGGAAGTAAGTTCCAGTAGATAAATTTGCTAAGTGAGTTTTAATTAAAAAAAAGTTCATAGGCACTGGTACATCCAAAGTCCAACTCAGAATCAAAGTCTTCAAAATCCAAAATGAGAAGTTCAATAAATCCAAAAATCCAAGACACAAAAGCAAAAGACAGACCTTCAGGTGAACGGTAACACAGTGCAGTATCCAGGGGTAGAACAAAGACTTGAGCAAAGAGTCAGGAACTCAGGCGGTTTAAATACACAAGTCAATATTACTCAAATAGCACACATTTGAGAGCACACAGGTGAAATCACAAAATGGAGGGAAAGGGACATGTGACAGGTTGGGGGCGGAGACACGATCACATTGCTTAACAAAACATGAAGTCACATGACACATGAGAAGTCCATTGACCTAATACTCAGGAGAGGGTGAATGCAGACTTGTGACATCCGGAATAAGGAGACATGATGACATAAAGATAGTTGCTCTTTTTTGGTAATGTGTAAAATGGTGATTGTGGCGATTAAATCTATTGCCCCTTAATTAGTGTGATCCAGGAAGATGTGTTTGACAAGAAGATGCTTATGATGTGAGGTTTTATTCACCCAATAGATAACGCTACATCAACCAGACAATATTTACTGTCAATTCACCAAGCAGCGAGAGAGATGGCGTTCTGAAGGCCTTAACCGAAAACCGGTGGGATATTTTCAAGAAATCCTAAGGAGGAACACCACTCCATCGTTTTTATCTTCGCTGGATGCCCTTACACCTAATTTTTTCTTGATTACCTCATGTTTCCAGTGAGAATTAAACATTTGTTCTATAACTCACTTCTGGGCCAATCAGGGTTTGCCACGTTGCTGTTGGTATGTGACAGTGTTAGTTGAATTGTCCTCTCACCTCTGCTAATTTAAGGGCAATAATTTATATGGCTCCTCATTTTAATGTCTGTATTCTTATATGATGTGTCTGACATTTTAATTGATCAGTGCATCTGCAATTGTTCCAGGCCTGTGCTTTGTCCAAATGTAAGGGAATGCCTGATTCAGTAAGTAAATTTACCGGAATAGAAATTAAATAGGTGAGACACAAAATGGCAAGAATAAAGAAAAATGGAGTGACTTCATTAAGACTATTCTTTTTGTTTAACTTCTTTCCACATTTGTATTTTGGATCACAAAGTAGGTCAGTGCATTCTGAAAGAATGATTCGGTGTAAACACCCTGCAATATACTCATGAGGAATAAATCAAGTCAATTCCCCCCACATATAAACTTCCTGTATTAATTACTTGCTCTGTATGAAGTTGACATATTACGTTCAGAGATAAAATAACAACAACAAAATTATCATTTAAGTCACACATGCCAATGATAAATATCAGTGCCAATATCACAGCATCATATGATGACAGACAGGTGCAACATTTTTCTATTTTATTGCTATTTTAACAAGAAAAAGCATTTTTGGCAGTATGATTGATACAGCACAACACTATCAAGGTTGAAGTCAAAAATAGAACCTTCATTTTTAACCTTGCGTTCTCAGGGAAAGATTTTTCCATTCCATTGGCAATACACTTCTATATGGTTTGGAACTGTTGTCTATCAATATGACACCTATCCTCTCATCCATCAAATTTGGAACACGTCTGACAACTTTCAGTGTAGAGCATAAGCTGGAACTGTGCGTAACTGAATGAGCCCCTCTGATTACCAGAAACTGATCAATGGCAGTGGTAATCAAGTTCAATAGAATGCAATAAGTCATGGTTATAAAATGTGTACCTATGTATGTGACAGAGACACACAGGGCCATTTCTAACCTTTTTGATGCCCTAGCACACATTTGTGTTTTGCTCCCGCTTTACTTATTACTGTATACCAGTGATAAACTAAAGAAAAATCAAGTAATTCATGTATTGCTCGTTGGTCTATGCCAGGAGCCAGCCCTGGAGACACAGACTTTTTGGTGCAGAACACCCTTAAAATTGACAGGATTTCAACCGGTGAATCTCCTTCATTCAATTGCATTCTTTTAGTCTCTTTCACACTCCAATTAAAATTTAGCTTCATCAAAGCTTAATTTGTGAAACATCTCTAAACAATCAAAACGTTTTCAAGGTTGGAATTGGACTTTCTGAGGAGGCAAGATATCAAGACTACACAAACATGTCTGAACACAAATTGATGAGCGTGACTCTGAAAGTAATTCCACAGTATCTAAATTCCAAAGTTGCTTGTGATTTGATGTTTTAACAAATATTTTTTAGAATAAAGAAAAAGTGTGTTTTTTTTAATAATAACAGATCATTGGGGTAATTTGCTGTCTGAATTGGGAAGAAATAGCATTTATTGAAACTGTCACAGCTCTGTTTTAGATTACCTCTCGGTTAATTCAGTAAATGGATGTTTAGTTGAAAGGTATGTTACTTTCACTTGTTGACATATTCTTGAACTATCTCAAGGTCAGCTACTAGAACCAACACCAACACCAACACTCTAATTTACATTCTATCATTGCATCGACATTCATTATATACTTCTTTCACTTCTATTTAAAAAAAAAAAAAAAGAAAAAAGGTAGATCACCACTGAGATATTCTATTGGACTAAAAAAAAATCATGGACACTTGGTTCAAAAGACTTTTTTTCAGAGTAGTTTTTGGCATGCAAAATGAAAGTCTGTAATCAGGTTTTCAAAAGTATTATATCCTGCAGATAATATGATCCCATAGGACAATATGTTCATTAGTTTTGTAACACATTTTGCTAAATATATTTCATGAACAGGCTTAAAAATATCATATAGGCCTAGTAGTCCCAAGACTCCAGAAGTAAACATTGCATTCTTGTCAATATCAACATGCAGTATCAGAGATATAATGTACAGCAATGATCCCCTTTCAACCTTTTGCTGTAATTCATGGCCTAAATAGAGGGTTAACTTGTTGTGTTGTGTTTATGAAAAGATGAATTCAAATTCATGCTGAAAACCTGATGGCTGATCATCATGATGTCTTACTTTTTTTTTTTTTTTTTTTGCGTCTTTGGCTCCCAGCTCCCAACACGCAAGATGAAAGCTGCTTTGTAGTTCTTCTCCTCCTTCACAGGCAGGCACCACTGCACACAGGTCTTGTGTGGTTTGAAGTTTATTTATGCAGTTTTCAACTCTGCTCTTTGTTTAGAGGACAGAATTTGCCCTACTTGTCTGTAGGCATTCAGTCAGCCCAGAAGTGCCAGCATTAGCCTGTGGCTTCGATTTAATTAATCAAGAGTCGAAGTGAACCTTGTTTCGCGTCTAATTGGCAGGGAGAGGCCAAGTGTCAAAGGACATAATCTGAGACGTGACCGTGTAATAAATCACTCTGTCATGTCTTAATATTGAAACACAGCCAAATGCAATCCTGTCCACGCTGCCTCCACCTCTCTCTCTTACCTACAGTAACTGTCTCTGCAGCACTTAAAGAATCTTAAAGATTGCTATCACACCAGGATGCACTATTTACGTCTGGAGATCTATCATAGAAATGCATGGGGAAAAAACATGGAACAATATTTTGAAACCTTGGTGACCCAATACAAGGCCTATAGTTGTCACAGCAACGCACAGTCCACAATGACTGACTGATGGTCCATGGTGTATTCCACAGCAATTAAAAAATCATGTCTTGTAGCAGGAGAGACTACTAATGCTCAGAAAATCCATTTTGGGGGTTTTAAATCATTAATTAGTTTAAGAATAGAGATTTCTAAAATATTAAGGCCATCTTTTCCATTCCCTTTACCAAGAGAGTGAGCACTCACTTATGTGATGATGGCACTAAGGCCTCAATGGTTGGCAGAGTCAGTTAACTTTTGTTTTCATGAGTTCTAACTTTACCAGACATTATTGAGTCTGGCAAGTCTTATAGGCCTTATATAAAATAAATTTACTCGTAGTCATCCAGTTCAGGACAATATATACAGTAACCACTATAAACAGTAAACAGTAGGCCTATGTCCTCTTGATGCAGTCACAATATCATCTTTGATGACAAACTTTTATTGGTAGTTATACCTACTTTTATTAATTCAAGCACTGTAGGTATTTAATGTTTACAAAATATTTTAGATGAAAAAAAAAAAATGGCTAATGGGCCAATTTCTGTTCCCTTTCCAGGAGTTGTTACAGTAATGTTTGATCTGAAAATATAACAAGCTTACATGTGCACACCCATGATCTCATCTCAAAATAAACACAACTAATGAACGAGTTTAGGTACATTGTATGTATGTTGACCAGCTAAAAACACTAGATTATCTTATTGTTGAGTCTTTACTTTATAGCCTTGGAGTGCACCTCATAATGGCTGGATTCTCTTCCCTGGAGTTCACACAGGATGAGGTAGCCTGCCACACACACACACACACACACACACACACACACACACACACACACACACACACACACACACACACACACACACACATCTCTTGTATGCATGATTATTAC
Organism: Sardinella longiceps; assembly: GCA_027497455.2. Classification (NCBI taxonomy): domain Eukaryota; kingdom Metazoa; phylum Chordata; class Actinopteri; order Clupeiformes; family Clupeidae; genus Sardinella; species Sardinella longiceps. The sequence goes on along the minus strand of JAODXP020000022.1, from coordinate 13,812,483 downwards.
AAAAGTGCTTGAAGTATATGAAAAAAAGCTATCATTCCCAGGTTTTTAATATGCCAGGTCGTTTGTCCAAGAAGTGACATCAGATGGGACATCATGGCTATGTACTTTACTGTGATCAATCTCAAATCTGTCCTCAAACAGACGCATCCACACCATGTGCTTTTCTATCCAGCACAGCACAAGAAAAATTACATTACCATATCCTGAAGAGGGTGAGAGAGACGGAAGAGAGAGATAGAAAGAGAGTGTGATTATGTAATCTTTGCTATTATCACCAGGGATAATACTTTTTGCGTGAGTAGATCATTTATCTGCTTCTAGAGCAGGATCTTTGGGGCCCAGACTCATTGATCACTTTACCCACAGATGCTCGGAACAGTGGGGAAGGCTAAAATGAAAAAAAAAGGAAAATGTGTGTGTGTGTGTGTGTGTGTGTGTGTGTGTGTGTGTGTGTGTGTGTCTGTGTGTGTCTGTGTGTGTGTGTGTGGTTGGGGGTGCCCATGAGAGCAACGGAAGCAGCCTGTTCTAGGGACAACACATTTTGGAGTGCAGCATGTTCTGTTATTCTGGAACCAATGAACACTCTGTACCATTTGTGAAGTCTGGGCCACTCTACTTTGGAGACATTATGCACTTATTGTTACTATTATGTGTCAGCCCTAATTGTGATTACAATTTTTCTCAATTGCTTTGATGCTGCAGTCAACTCTGAATGCACTTTAAAAAAAACAAACAAAAAAAACAGTTAACACTCAAAAAGGAGAACCCTGGCCAGACTCAGTCATTTTGTCAGCAATACTCTAATGGTGATAAAACATTTACTGTAAAAATGCAAATCGTCACTTTCAATTTGGTTAGTGAATATTGTTAGCCTAGAACTCTAGACGTACCCCTAGCGGTAGCAAATTTGAATAGCGTATACGTCTAGAGGCCACTGATAGAAACCCGTTGTATCCTTCCTCTGGCGGTGAATAACCCATCACAGCGCGGTATGTGTACAGGAAATCGTAAGGCGGGCTTTGTACGATGACGACAGCCCTGCTCAAACCAGAGCAGAATCGTCTTTGGCTTTAGTTTTGGACGAATTGCACTTGTCATTTTCTTTGAAAGTGAAACAAGAAAGTGCACTGAAGTTTTTCGTTCTGAAAAAGATGTCTTTGCCGTGTTACCGACGGGCTATGGGAAAAGTTTGATATACCAGCTGGTACCACTGGCTGGAATGCTAGCCTATTACGTGGAGAGGCAGTTTGAAAGACAACGCAATCACCCGCCCCTCCATTGAGGTACAGTCTATCAGTGGTCTTCAGACTATACATTCTTATGATATAGTCTGGCGTGTCAGGCTAGAATATTGTAATACAACTGACAAAAAATGAGGCTTTCAAAATAGGCTTTCCAATGTCTGTGCCATGATAATTGAATGTGTAAAATGGGAACATGCAACATATTGCAACATAATCTCACATTCATTTTCACCAATATTATGGCAATTTATTTATTTATTTTTTAGTTGAAAATGTGGATTCTTAAGTGATGGCTGCATCCAAGCAGTCAAGAAAAACTGTAATATCAAATAGCAAAGGTATTATTGACAGCAGTCAAGTTGTATAAGATTTCAGTCCATGCTTTCAAGAGCATTTCCCTCAAGATAGATTAACTAAGCGGACTGCTCCATAGCATATAATCAGGTTTCTCCCACAGAAGTACCATAATATTCATATTAAGCTGGGGATACACTGTACGATATTTTCGATCGTTTGATGCAGCACTGGCTGAAACTGTACGAGTAATTTGCAGGGGTTAAAAGTTTATTGTTCATCGTTGATGTTCTCACACTGTGCGATCTCATATTTGGCCACAACACAACTGCTCCCACTGCGCGAGTGAATTCGGAACACAAATCTCAAAATTATGGGAAGAAACCACTAAGAACAAGTCCTCCTGTCTGCTTACGCTCTTCCTGTGTAGAAAAATAAATGCATGGGGCATGCACGGGACTTTGAAGACATAGGCTTTGTTTCATGTGGCACAGAAAGGGAATTCTGCATTATGTCTAAGTTTGCTGAATGCCAACTTTTATTGATGCAAATAAATAACTTCTTTTTAGTTTAGTCTACACTTGTCTCCATGGTTTCAGTACACTTTCACTTTACCAATCGTATCCGAGCAGGCTCAGAGAGCAAAAAGAATTAAGTTAATAGGGGAATTGTATCGTGGCTGTGCTTAAACTGTACGAACACCCTCACGAGCCACGACAGAATATCAAACCAGTTTGATTTTCAGCCGACCCTACGATTGTTGATCGGGAGGTGGTCTTGGGAGGTTAATCGCTTCTCGTTACCCTATTCTACACAATGTGAGACGCACGAGCAAGCTGAAAATCGGCCCGATCCAAGAAATTCTTGCACGAATGAAAAATCGTGGCAAAAGGGGCAAAGATCGTACAGTGTATGCCCAGCTTTACAGTAAGAATATGATGTGGTCAACTATTTCACCTATTTGTTGGCTGATTATCTTAAAATGTTACTGTCATTGTTTGAAGGTGTGTTTTGGGTTGTTATTCTGATGTAGCATGAATTTGGCCTAATGACGTGTGACCCACAGGGTCTGGGCCTGCAAAAGCTTGAGTCTTGAGTCTTGAAATGTGTACAATTCTCCCATTTTGCCACCTTCAAAGTATCCCAAGCTTGTAAAGCTATGCTTGAATGATAGAAGGGTTATTGCATGTTTTTTATTCATTCTCATTTCACAAATGAGTTTTGTCTGTCTTTATTTAGTTCTTGCAAAAGGTGACCATTTACAGTTTTTGTTGATTTCTTTGACACCACAGTCAAATCAAAATCCTCATTTTCAAATCAGTTAATGCACAGGTTTAAATACACTGCCCAAAATGACACATGTTGTTTGCAAAAGGCTCGAATGGTGACAAAACATTACAGTAAAAGTGAGGATGAAAATCAAGTGGATCACAGTTTCATTGATTACAATTTAGCAATGGAGAAAAATTGTAATCTAACAATCTGTGTAATCAAGAAAGTAGATGTATCATCATGGATAAAGGACATTTTTTGATTATTTCTACAGAGAATAAAAACATTGCTAGAGAATCTGTATTTCCCCGAAGGCAAATACCGCTTTTGCAGCAGAGTACCCTGCAGTTTTCGAAGCTTTAAAATGGCATATGTTTGATGAACACAAATAAATCATTATGTTGAAAAAGTAATACATGCACTGAGAATGTTACCACCTCAGTATATAATTTTGCCCTTTTGATTAACATCTGCAATCCAAAGCATGAGCCTGCACTAATTAAAACACCCCAAACGGAGCAGTTCATCACTCACTCTCTCCAAACATAAATCAGCATAATGCAGTGGCATCTCTCATCAGATCTGCCTCTCATTACCATCGACTCAACGTCAACATGAGCCGAAGACTTGTCACAGCCAGCAAGCAAGAGCGAAAGAGAGAGAGAGAGAGAGAGAGAGAGAGAGAGAGAGAGAGAGAGAGAGAGAGAGAGAGAGAGGAAGGCAGTGAGATGTTTCTTCATTTCAAATGGTGAATGATTTTTCTTGTCGCTTCTTTGGAGACATACAGTGACGGCTAGGGAGGACACTGAGTGATTCTTAAGCCCTATAGCGATTTGCATCAGTGAATACTGACTGTATCAATCACAGCTGTGTTGTTTTGGTGATGAACTCTTGAAAAATGGCTGGCACAATTTTGCATGCATAGAATCATTATCAAGAACCCCTGAGGGTGTGATGTTTAATTTTTTATGCAAGGCTGAATACAGAGAGTGCATTATTAAAATATGTATTACAGTTCTGCGCCCGTGTGCCCTCGCCACCATTATTACATTGATGTGTGGGAGCTTCCTGTCAGCTGAGCGGTTCAGCTAAAAGCTGAGCGGATAATATTCAGATTCCTGGATTCATAGTGTCCACACACAAAGGACTAACCCATACGTTTTAGGGGTGATTAAGGTGTCAAAATTCTTCCCAAAGCCGTATAGTTGGGAGGAAAAAAAGCCCAGGACATTAAAGTGGAATTAAAGGCATTTGCTGATAATTACTTCTACCGTGGATTGCACAGGAAGAGAGATGATAGGGTCAGGGTAAAGGCCAATTCTGTGATTTCCAGCAGCAAAAAAAGAATCTAGACCCGTCAGGAGCACAGCAATTATTTGTGCAGATATATGCCTCTTTGATATTCTGCTTAAAAAGAGGTGCCTAGACTGTCAGAAGGATGTATAACATTTCAGGTCAAAACGTTTCTCACCTTGACTCCTGAGGCCAAACACGACATTGTATTTGCCAGGGCATTTCGTTGTCTTTTGACAGAAAGTAGATTAAAATTAGACCAAAAAAGCTACTGTACGTGACAGATAGAGGGAAGAACAATGGCTTTATGTGTGCTGGCAAGGGACGTTTGACAGGAAAATCTGCTCAACTGTCAAACTTTTTTTTTCCTTTTCCGTTTTTAGAGGAAAGATCTCAGTGGACATCCTTATTTGACTGTAAAAAGCTGCTTGTTCCAAGATACAGGAAAATGAAGGATGAGAAACTATCCTCAGGTCATCTAAATGGAACATATAATTTGCAAAGCTGGATTCCAACCAGAGGGACTTGTACATCTTACTGTATTATGATCTGTCAAAAATCGAACAGGTACCTTAAAATACAAACACTTCACAGGGTCAATATAACTCCTAAGCAAGTATGGTGCTCTTTCCCTTTTGCACATTTCATGGGTAGAGTGTTTGTCCAAGCAGAATAAATGTGTCTACCTGTGCCCTTTCAGATTGCAGCAGGCGAGGAGGACATCTGCATGCCTTGTCAAAGTTAGTTAGTGAATCCGCCACCTCTTGGTGGTTTGCAGCAACCATCCAAGTGTGACATTACCATTACTGTGAAAAGTTCCTGCCACTAAAATGGAACAGATGGACAGCAGTTCTTGCTGATGGCGCCATAACAGTATTTTCACGGGGTCGAACGTTCTCTTCATTTGTGCAGGAGGCAAATTCACACATTGTCAAGTTTGTCCATCACAAATACACTGTGTACTTTGTGGAAGCAATGTGTAGGCCTATATTTTTGTGTGCTGCTTAACTGTGTGAATATGAACTCACATGGCTTGTTGAGATATGACCATAGATGTCCCAAAAATTCTGTTTTATAGCTCAAAATGAAACTCAAGAGACAATGGTATTCAGTGTATTTGAATCACTGCAGTAATTCACTTTCTCCATCAGCTATATAATGAGGGCTGATATTCAAATAGGAAAAGGAATCTTACATGCATGTCTCCATGAAATGTAAGGTAAGATGATGCTATAGTCATTGGCACTGCAAATAGTATTCTTGAACCTTAAAACGCATCTGACAGGCTGATTTGTACACTCAGCTTGACAAATGATTAATCACACACACACACACACACACACACACACACACACACACACACACACACACACACACACACACACACACACACACACACACACAGATAGATAATTAATGTGAATGACACTACACTTATACACTTGCCTTAAAATATGGCCACTGTCCTGACCAAGAATAACGTAAACGACTATCGTGAACGAGGGGGAAATAAATGGTATAATCTGATCCTGCCATAAGACAAAGCAGAGACCATCTGCCATTCATTCCGGGCTCCCATGGCTACCAGCCTAGAGCTCCCTCTTCCTTGCTCCGCTCCGTCCTGGTCCTCCAGGAATAGAATGAAGTTGGATCTCATATCCTGCCACCCCTGTCTGACGTCTGATGTTTCCCTGTCAGATCCACATACCGGCAACTCTCTGTGGGGTCCTGTGCTTTAGGCTGTGACAGACAGGCGGTGTCACGTCGTCAGTTGGAAATAAATAAGGAATAAATGAGAAAAGAAGAAAATGTGCCAGTCTAGAGTAGACAGGTAGTCCAGGATGCAGACTGTCAGATGACTCATGCATGCTCGGCAGACCAAACCATTACGGGAGGTTCATCACACATGCATCTCTCTTTCTCTCTCTCACTCTCTCTCTCTCACAGAAGCAGAAACAAAAGGGTTAAGTGAGGTCGTACTGTCCCTGAAAATCTTGTCTTTGGGGAACGAGGAGAAAATGCATGTGTTGATATGAGACATACAAACAGCTATACACCTTTGCAAGAGACTTTGATTTGCTGTTTGCACAGGCATTCTATTTTAACATTCAATATGTGATATAAACATAGCACAGTTTGGGAACAAAATAGAACGTTCAGTCTTTTTTTTTTTTTTTTTTTTCCGTAAAGTTTGTTCTGCACTATCCTTTAAAAAAAGGATGGCATGCAGTGGTCATTTCCAATTTTGGATTATGAGATTGGATTATTTCAAGATTCCCTCCAGGTGGAAAATTGAGAGATTTGGAAATGGTGATGTACAACCTCTCCATCCACTCATAGTTTCCCCACTGTTAGCCTTCCTACTGTTAGTCCAATCCTTTTACTTTCCCTGGGTAAAAACGGATGCTGTGTCTACAATACATAGGGTCACATTATATTTTGCTGTATATTTTCTGCTTCTTAAACACAAACACACACACACACACACACACACACACACACACACACACACACACACACACAATCTGTCAGTTCCATGAAACCTGTCATGTGTTGAGGGAATTTGTGCAGAGGTGTTGTGAGGATTTTTTAAGTGGGGGTACGCAATATCATGAAAAACAAAAGTTACAAATAGCCTACATAAATGATCTGCTTAGAGAAGTGGGGGTACTCCGTACCCCCGCGTGCAACGTCCACTACACCCCTGAATTTGTGGACCAGTTTTGTATACATTTCTTTGAATAGCCTTACATGATATTACCAACTGTTTGGAATACATGTTCCATTTATTGCATGTGTTGAAACAGCACATCTGATTCTTACATTAGATTATATGAACCAAAATTGTATCAGTTCAAGTGGTGAGGATCCAGCCTAAAACTAGTGAGTGTTTTTTCCCCCCTCTGTCGCTGTCATTATTTCACTCGCTTGTTTTGTATCAAACCACACTGCCAGCTGTGTTTTTTCCCAACCCCCATGGGTAATCCCCTTGTACTACACCAGTGCTTCATCACTATTAGATGCCCCTCAGGGAGTTACAGTACATGGAGTATATCTTCATCGTTCCCCCCCATCTCCATCATGAGCAGAAGGAGCATGAAAGCACTCTAGCACAAGTCTGCCATAACACACAGTGGGAGAAACAGAAGACTTATAGCTGACTTTTCCTAATATGTACCCATACACACATATACGCCAGCTGAGATACACGTGGACAGAGTAGAGGGTCTAAAATGTCACTGTCACTATGTAGGAGATGCTTCTGACCTACATATTGTGCTCTGGAAATACACCTGAACTGAAATAGATTTCCTGTTAAAAGTAGCTTTTGGCATGTCAGCAGTTTGCCTCAATTTTCTAAGAAAAAAAAAACAAAGTTGCTCAGTAAAGCCTCTTCCTCTGGAAAAGATGATAAATAGTTGGACTACTACAGTAAGAGGATCAGCAAATAATTATTAAGTAAATCAAATTCTTTTCTAGACAATCACCTTTCACCAACTGCAAAGGAAAGCATAGCTTGGAAATAAAAACAACACACATGCCTCAAGGGCACAGAACAGGTAATCTTCAGCAGACACAAAGCAGGTTATCTTCATTGTTCCTTTCCATCAAACTGCTCTTAAAGGGCTGGTCAGTGACAGTTCCTTGATGAATAGATGTTGATACCTGAACCCTGTACAACCATTTATGAAACACCTGCAGAGCTCACTATAGTAATAGGATTTGGGCGACTGGGTGCAATGTTTTCCAGAGCCACAAACAGCCAGGAAAGCCTGTCATGGGTGGTGTCACATTGTGGAGCCAGACTCATCCGTATCTGTCCACCGGAGAGGACCAGCAGAGGGATGAGTACAGATGGCCCACTTAAAGGAACAGAAACCAGAGGCAGGCGTGGTATTAGCGCTTCCTTTTAGCTAGGTTATGACGGCTGTATGCGGGCAGACAGTGGTACCAAGTGCTGCAGATTTGTAAATAGCATGAAGGTAACCATGCCCTGAATTTGGCTCTTATAGGCCTATCTTTCTGAAAGGGACCAAAATGATGTTAGGGATAATGGCTGCTGAAATGTCCTGATATAGGGGAATAATGGACAGGGTGCGGGGGCAAAGAATAACACAACATGTAATGCTGAGTGCTGTTCAGTTCTGCCAAGTCCATTATTCCACTTTATATGGTCTTTGGTCTTTTATGCACTCAACGCTGCCTTCCACGCAGCGCTGCCTTCAAGGCACTACCCCCTTTAATTTAGGGTTAGAATGAGGGTTGAGGGGGTTAGGGTTCAGATCTAGTGTTTTTTAAGCTGTGCTCATTGGATGGTGCCGTTGGGGGCCAAATCCACCATTGGGCACTTTAATATCAGAACACCTTGTTGGCCTTTATCCTACAATCAGAGAGGAAAATCACATTCTGAAAGGCGGTTGCCTTTTTTGTTGTCACAGGTGCCCCATTATCAGGGAACAATGAACGGACACCCTGTCAGCCAATCAGAAAATGGTATTTCATTTCTCTGAGTGATAAATGGCAGATAACCCCTTAAGCTTTTAAGTTGTCACAGAAAGCCTATCTCCTTGTGGTTTGATCATGTGAGCACATGGTTATAATGTAAACAAGAAATGTCTTGGAAGTTCGTATGAGAAAGTTTTGGATAGTCATGAACCTGCTTATTCCATATGTACCACAGACAGTCTTGATATGAGTTCCACTGAGATTTATTGCATGTGGTCTGTATGGCAGCGATGTGTAGCTATATTTATGGAGGTATTAATATGTGTCAGACTGTGGCATAAAATGTGCTATGGTTACAGAGCAGATTCTTCACCATGATATAACATGGATAAATTGTCATGCTCTACCACCCACTCAGTCAGTTTGTTACTCCTTTGTTTTATTAGACTAGTCTTTTTGATTTCATATCAGCTTTACATATTAAACAAAATATCTCACAATTTAATTATCAGATTGTTTATGTGTTATTGTTTCAGGATCATTTTAGGTCAGGCCCAACTGACATGGTCTCCTTTAACAGAGTTGTATTACTTTTTTTTCCAATTGGTTCAGTCCTTTGGGTGCACATAAGCCTGTGCATTCCAGCATGGTGTATTCTGCCATTGGTTTCTGTCATCCTACAGCCTTTGCAATACTTAAGATTCAGTTTCTCAAGTTGTCATGAATGCCACCGCCATATACAGTAGAACAGTTATTTTAGTGACTCATATTGCATCTGATACATTACCCATGATGCAATATTATCACTGAGCCAATGCTGGTTGATTTGCACACTAATATTCATGGATAGCTCAACAACATAGAGCATTGGACATTATATCAAAATGATTGTGTCTTTGCATTGCATAAGTAGGGTATTTTTAAATCATTTTATAGTAAACTATAAAACACTATATCGTACATTCTGCATCAGGATTAATACACAACTTTAAATGGCAAAGCTGAGTGAGGTTGGATTTAGAGGTTTCCACCAGACACAGTGCAGGCTATAGCTGGACTGTGTGACAGTCAGATACAAATACACATTGCTCCAGCTATGAGTTATGGCTTAGTTCCAACAAATGCCTCTCCACAGGGCTCAAGCTTACACTGTCGAGGATGGGATTGGGCATGTCACCAAAGAAGCATGAATGCTAGACTCATTTCAGCCATTCATTTCTGTTGTGCTATACGTATACAGTACATTCAGACTGTATGCTGTTTACGGTTATTATGAGGCTGCTCAGTACAAACAGGGTATAGATAAGCCTGTTTCCATACTTGTTCTTTTGCACGGGTAAAACATTGGCCCATCTCTTGAGAACATGTTCTTTTGGTCCCCGTGGGAGACCAGGCTTTCAACTGTTACATCTAAAAATAGCATGATGTATGGACACTCTCTGCAATTCAGCAAATGAAGCTATAGTTTGGAGTGTTCTTGTAGTGTGTCTGTGCTGCTGTGCAAGAGGAAATATTTCCTAAAAGGAAACAAGCATATGTCAAAAAACTGTTAAAACTGACATTTTCTGTCACTATCTCAATATCAGTGTCTCACAGATAGGCAGCATTGTCTCGAATCACAGAATCCCTCATCAGATTTGTTGCAGAGATTATTCCTCTCTCAGTTTGAGAAGACAAAAGTGCTTCTCTGAATAACATATCAGAATATCCGGATAGAAAGAACATGTCAAGTCAGGGTCTATTATTTGTTTGCAACATGAACCCACGTTAAGCCGAATTGTTTCAACACAAAAACGTGAATTCAGACACGCATGCGCACACACATGCACGCACACACACACACACACACACACACACACACACACACACACACACACACACACACACACACACACACACACACACACACACACACACACACACACACACACACACACACACACATTATAATTATGATAAACCTGCTGTCCCATGTGCACTTGATTTGGGCCACCTTTCCTCTTTGTAACCCTGACAACACAAATGAAGAAGCATTCTCCTGATTTTCCATCCTTCTCCTTAGGCAGTGCTTGAATTAGGCTTTGGGCTGCAAATATTAATTAATCACACTAACTGTGTGACAACCTCCAGTGCAAGGATTATATGGGGAGGGGAGGAGAGAGGAGCTGGGGGAGGGATGGGGCTTTTCTTCCAGCAGTCAGACACATACCCATCTCACTCAATCAATGCCTCTGTGTGTGTCTGTGTGTGTGTTTGTTGGGGACGGGGGTGGGGGGTATGTGTAGTTACTGTAGCTGTGTGTGTGTGTGTGTGTGTGTGTGTGTGTGTATTTGTCTGTGTGTGTATATGTATCTCTGTGTTTAGGTGGGTAGGTAGGTGGATGATGGATGGATTTAAGGGGGGAATGAATAGATGGAGTTACAACAAAAACTTGAAAAACTCTGCTCATTATTTCATATAACAGTGGTAGGCTTCTGTGAAATCAGGTGATTCCTGTAAATAGTTGTTGTGTATTTGAAGAAGAAACAGAGAAGCACAAGATAATATTTTCCTCTCTCTCTCTCTCTCTCTCTCTCTCTCTCTCTCTCTCTCTCTCTCTCTCTCTGGTTCAGTCTTTAAAGCTGATTGAGGACTGTGACCATAGCAGCAGTGAAACACACTAACGGTCCACAGGTTCAAAGGGTGAGGTGTTGACAGAGGTTTGGTACCACAGCAGCAACAGCAGCAGCAGTACCACCTCCACAGCCACTGGGTAATTAAATGGGTCCAATCATCTCCACTGAAGGACCTTGACTGGTTTAATGGCCACAATATGAAAGCCAGAACCCAGGAGTCCTGCCATAGAACCCAGATAAATCTGCTGTAAATGATGGGCTACATTGTTAACACTACATGACAGCAGCCAGAGAAGTGCCATTGATCAGAAGCCTCTCACTGTGTGTGTGTGTGTGTGTGTGTGTGTGTGTGTGTGTGTGTGTGTGTGTGTGTGTGTGTGTGTGTGTATGCATCATGTGTGTGTGTGTAGAATGTGTGTATGCTGTGTGGAGTGTATGTGTGTCTGTGGGTGTATGTGTGTGGGTGTGTCTGTGTGTGTGTGTGTGTGTGTGTGTGTGTGTGTGTGTGTGTGTGTGTGTGTGTGTGTGTGTGTGTGTGTGTGTGTGTGTGTGCTTATGGGGGTTGCTGGGATTGGCCAGTGTACTTATGGCTGAGGTGAGGTGTGGTGTGGGTGGGGGTCTAATTATGATGACTGCAGGTTTTTCCGCCTCACCCCAAACCTGTGTTTATTAGGGAATTCATCACCGCCACGGACAGGGCCCCGGGCTGCGCGGCCACACTATCAGTCACAGTCTCGCAGCCTTGTGCTACAGTACCGTGGCCTAGGTGTGGAGCTCTCTCTCTCTCTCTCTCTCTCTCTCTCTCTCTCTCTCTCTCTCTCTCTCTCTCTCTCTCTCTCTCCCTTTCTGTCTCTCTCTCACACACACAGAGCCAAGACTTTCCCCTTGGCACTCGTTGCTTTGCCGTTATCGTCGGTAGCAGAAGATATGCTACTATATGAGCCAGATAATATTAAATACTCTTCCTAAACACTTTGCTCTATGAGGCATATGGTATTAAATGTCAATTCCAAACACAGCATTTTGATGCTAAATGGACCTTAGCATGGCGATTTTTAAAAGAAATAATCTCATATACATGCTCTCCTCCCTCAGGTCGGTGTGATCACTGAAGGCTAAACTGTGATAGTGAAGCTTTATATAGGATGAGCACTGAGCTGGCATCTTTGAACACTGCATCATTATTCATTAGAAATATTCTCTGAATCATTAGTGGCCGTTATTTTATTTTTTTTTGCCTGTGTCAGTCATCATACATTAATAATGGAAAGCAAATTCCATCTCTGATATTGTTTACAATCTTTCCTTGGCAGGCATATTTGTCTCTGTTTAGTTTTTGCAGTGTTTGAGTATGAATATAGGCTGTTTTTGTGTATCTTTTTATCCTGCTCAAGCATCAACAACGGAGCCTGGTGTTTATTGAGTGCAAAATATGCAAAGGGCTTGCATCAACAGGAAACGAATGTTCTGATAGGATTTCTGAGAAAACGGCATCACAGTTCTATTCAGTCAGAGAATATTCCGGACAGATGCCGGGGACCGCCAAAGATCTCTGGCAGTTTTAAATAATCATTTGCATGAGTGAGGCTGCCTGCTTGCAAGTCTGTTTCTAGGAGTTGCATACATTGAGTTGGGCCAAATGTTAGGGCAGACAAAATGGCAACCCCAGCTGAGTCAGTTCAGTAGAGGATTTTAGTGGCCTGGCTTACGATGCGGTTAGCCTCATCTGCATTAGACTGTGACTGTGTGAAGCCGTTCTATGATAGTCACATGCCAGTCATCACACAGCTCGCCGGTCTTGGCTTTTTCTCCCATTAAGGACACACACACACAAGCACACACATCCCTTACACACTCTCTCCTTCTTTCTGTTGCATGCATTCTGTCTTTTTTTCTTTTTCTTCTTATTCATTCCTTTCTTCCTTCCTTCCTCTCTCTCTCTCTCTCTCTCTCTCTCTCTCTCTCTCTCTCTCTCTCTCTCTCTCTCTCTCTCGGTAACAAAAGCGAGCTCTTGTACATTTGCATGATATTACCTTTTAGAACGGGAGCTGTGCAGAAGTAGCATTGCGCTCTTTCGGTGTGGTCGGATAACAGCAGACTGTGTTTCGGTCTTAAATAGCCAGCCAGGCTAAATCGCGTTCATCATCTGCCTCAATGTGCCTCCCGCCCAGCGCTCACAATCAGCATGAATTCTGAGGGTGTCCTCTCCTGAGGGGCGAGGCACGCCAGTGAGTGGGAAGCTCATTACTCCGGCCTCAGTTTGTTCCAAGGCTCCCTGGAGAATAATGAGGCTATTATAGAGATGTAAGCCATAGGATAAGAGAGAAGCCCTCACGTATTCCCCCGCTTGTGAATAATGTTTGGATTTTTTTTTTCATTGTTGACCTCTCTGAATTGCACGCACACACACACATGCAATGCATACAAACACAAGTGTTAATGTCTTAAAATAATGATGTACGATGTGCAAACACATATTTGCACTTGCCACGGGAAGAAGCATCAGTTAGAGCTACATTCAAAAGCTCAAAAGACTTGTCACCAAGGAAACACATTTTGGTTGAATTCAGGCAGCCTTTTAATGCAAGCCTACTTTTGTTTTGATAGAAAAAAAATGAAGTTTCTAATTTTTTAGGGTTTTCATTTGTAAATCTCATGCAGTATAGCCAACAAAGTGTTATTTTAATAAATATTTTTGTCTTTTAAAAAAATATATTGTTATAGTATTCAAATTCTCTCTCTCTCTCTCTCTCTCTCTCTCTCTCTCTCTCTCTCTCTCTCTCTCTCTCTCTCTCTCTCTCTCTCGCTTCTTTAAGCCTAAGAGAGTATTTGTATAACTATGAGGACAAAATGACAAGCTGAGGAACTCAATACAGAAGGCTGTTTAGAGGTCCATGTCCACTCATGTCATGATTACAAACAGATGGCTTAGGCAGATGTTTAGTTCTTTTCAAGTGGGGATGGTTGTGTAATCACGCTAATGATGCAGTAAGGCACATTTGTTTATGGCTGCAATGCAGTTGGTCTCACTGCAATAAAGGCCAAACTTCATTCAGACAATTTCGCTGAAAAAAAAAAAATCACATGATATCTGCAGCAGCTGTCATAATTGATACACATTGTTACCTCATTTTGGTACACATATGCTACAATAACATGTTAGTAAACAGGTAGTTCTAGGAAAAACAAAAAAGAATGCATTTCTATGATATAGTTTATAGTGAGATTATTACTAATTGTGGATTAACTACATTTTGGCACAGCTGTTTTCAAAATAGACCAAACGCAAAAGCGAACAAGCTTTGAATGTTGTAGGTTCCATTGACTCACGTAATGATAAGGGCTCATTTGCATTGGCGCTTTCTATGTTTTTTTTTATGTTGTTAACTTCTGTTGTTAACTTCTTTCATTCCAGCAAAACTCAAGTTTTTGCCTCTGCCACTTGAGGAATTTACACCATGTTTAACCAGAAACCAGAACTGTAAGCAAACCTGTATGTGGCTGCTTACACAAACACACTGCTTCCATACATGGAGTTAACTTAACCTTTATATTAAATTATTAATAATTAATAATTATTAATAATAATTAATTACATTTTCTCAACTTGCCTTCAATCTGACTGGAATTGGACCGATAATAATGTTCTCCTACTGTTGTATCAGGCTTGGGTGACACTGTAGCAGATGCAGGCCATTGTATTTGTCTTTCCAAATGAAATTGTTAAAACTAACTCAATGTGCTACAACACATCGGCTTTGAATGAAGGTACATTTTAGAGCTGTGTGTAAGTGTGTCATAAAATGATACCCAGTTTATGACAGTAAAAAGTTATCCTGGCCATTTTTACAGCAATTTTGATCTACAGTATGTTGCATTAGCAGCATTTCTAACTTGAAGGAATCCACAGGGATAGTCACCCTTCTACAATCCACAGTGGGAGCTGGAGGGACATCAAAGTGCTCAGTAAATGTAGTTGCAGTGGTATAGGTAGCGCTGATCCCCTGGTCTCAGTTGCTTTTTTCTGAGGTTTTTCTGGCATTTCTAAAATCTTCACAGCTTAAGTCTCTGAGCTTTAGAGAAGGGGGGCTCTCAGAGGCCAGCAGACCAGGGCCTCATTATCCATCAGACTACACTCAGCCCACTGCTTCCCCCATTAGGGGAGGTAGAGAGAGAGAGAGAGAGAGAGAGAGAGAGAGAGAGAGAGAGAGAGAGAGAGAGAGAGAGAGAGAGAGAGAGATGGCAACTTATTTTTGCTGAATGATGTCTGAATGCCTTTTGAGTTTTACAGTCTCTATCAGAGGTGCAAAGTTGCGGTAGCGTAATTAGCCACCTGTTGTTTTCTTATTAACACCATCTGGTTCTTAACTACTTTTTCACATCATTGGGATGGACTGGATATGCTCTATGAAGATACTGAAGATGGAACAATGCTTGTCATAAGTAATAACAAAGCACAATGTTTTTATTGTGCTTATTAAATTAAATATACTTTGTTGGGCTTTCTATGAACTTCATTGTTTATCATGACCTTTTCTTGTTTTTCCAGCAGACATTGTCATTACATTGTCATTACACTTCAGTGTTTCTTTGGTTCAACCATGTCTCTTAGATATGTTTGCAATATTTAATGTTTGAACGCTTGAAAGCTTCAGTGTTTCTTTGGTTCAACCATGTCTCTTGGATATGTTTGCAATATTTAACGTTTGAACGCTTGGATGCTTGTCAAAACCGATACACAACTGTATCCATAATTAAAACACTTGCTGCTTCCAATCAACCAGAAAGACTCAGTAGCTGTAGTAACCAGTTCACTACTGGTGAATCTGTCATTATAATGACACTGTGCCCCAATTGACAGCCAACAAGCTTATAAAAATAAAAACAATATTGTTTTTAATCAATACAGTGACATTGTGGTAATAAAATGATAATAGTTTCATATAATATTTATCATCGCATTTCAGCTGGGCACAACTTTTGGTGAAGCAATCTGGCATTTGTATCCTTGAATTTTGGTAGGCTAAGTATGGTAGTATTTGCATACAAAACTATACAGGGCACACAATGCTTTCCACTTTAATTTCTCTCTGTAAAAGACAGCAATGCAATGATCATTACTTTAAAATTCCCTTTCCATGAGCTTTCTAAGCTAGTTCACTAACTGAATAGAAGGCTCAGCTTGCCAGGTTAGCTTTCCTGCTCTTGAAAAAGTTAAGCTATTTAGATTTAGTTTTGCTTTAGTTCTTTAGTTACTTTAAATGTAAATGTAACTAAATCGGAAAACAATATGGCAACGTTTCTTGTTTGTATCTATGAAAGGGTACCTGTAAAAAGTTTTTGTTATTATGTTTTTCACAGTATTATTTTTTTTGTAATTGTAATGTTATAGAAGGCTCCTGTGATAGGTGCTATAAACATGTTATTGGGGTTAAAACAGAACAATTTAAAGCAAATTGGAAGGAAAATATGAAGTGTTTAAAATGGTAAAAGAATAAAAGAGAGACACAGGCAAAACACCACATTAAAATGTGCACAATTCAGTTTGGAGAGGAAGGTAACAAATTCTCATGTGTTGTGCAATTCAGTTCCTTGTCTTTAGTTTTCTGCATATTGGACCTTTTGGTATGAGACTTTGAAATGCTCTTTGCCCTTGGCAAACTGTATAACACAAAATGGGAGACAAGCTAAGGAGGGTCTGGTTGATCTGACACAGAATAACCCATTTTCTGTGTTTTTGCCAGTCTTGGCTTTCATACTGTAAGATTAGGCTGCCACCTTGCCATCCTCCTTGAGTCTGCTGCCTGTAATGATAGATATATCTGATCCCTCAAAGAGTTGCAGTGCCGTTGCCCAGAGAGGGGTTATCATCCTGTTGGCTTAATGGGGGTGAAGAAGCAAAGCTGAAAATTTAAAGCAACTTCACGTTGTAATCTCTTCTGTATGCAGTCACGGCCCCACGGTCATCGAGATCACATGGCTAATCTCTCAGCAGCGAAATTACAAACGACACATATTGCAAAGGCTGAATTCATTTGACCCAAGATGGAGAGAGAGGTTTGAATTTACAATCAGCACCGAAAATTTACTCAAACAATACTCTCTTCGTGTAGGTTACCATTGTATATGTGGCAGAACAAATCATTTATATTTTCATGTACAGTATCATTCAATGAATTGCAATGTTTATTTACTATAAATCTTGTGCTATTCAATGTTGTGTTGTGTAGGCTACAATAGGTCTACTGTACCATTCCAATTGAATTCAAATTTGTTCTCTTTTTTATTATTGTCTGCCACATGTAAGCCTTACACAACAAAACCTTTTCAAATATCTTAAAAAATGTTAAATCTCATTCAAACAATTTTACTGAACTTTCTTAAAACATTTGCCCTCATAGCTACAGTACCATACAACAATAAGGACTAGAAAACCACTTTAAAGGTCATAATGCATTCAGATTTTTTTCCCACATAAGAACTTTTTGCATTTTCATATTAAATACTATATCAATCAGGTGATCACAACACCTTGGGAACATAGGAATAGATTCTGGGAGCATTTAGACTATTGTATAATAGGAATGACCTGGTAATAGAGCAGAGTCTATTGTTGCATGAAGCCCTGTTTTTTCCTTCTATTTAAATCTCCAGCGCTGTTTTTGGAAAACAATACCACTCAAAAAATGGGATCTTGAAGCATGGAAGATAAATTGGCCAAGGCAGAGAGACCCATTTAAAATTCCAAGGGCGAGGAAGAGGAAAGGCAATTTAAGATATCCTGTCATTACCAATGCATGAAGCATAATGGCAAAGAGCTTTCAGGATACTTTCAGTTTACTGCCGAGTATTTCTAATTGGCTCAGTATTGTTTGTGCAATTAGAACGTTTAAGTCTTTAAAGACAGTTCTGTGACCATTAGGTAAGATTTTTAAAAGGAAATCTCTGACAAGTGAAAATGCCATCTGACTGGCTTTGAACTGTAACCTTTGATAGTGGAAGGTTGATTTCCGAATTCAAGAAGGTATGGAGAGGCATCGGAAGGGGGGAAAGACCACAGAATCAAAAGACTGTAGGATGTAAATGGCAGATGTGTCTTATCTGACAATGCCATGGCAACATATTGATCAGTCACTGCGATACAGGTTTATGAGCTCGATATAAACCGAGAATAAGGCCACATGGCCGCCTGAAAGCATGAAAACAGAGAAAGTAAAGCCCATGTGTTTAAATGTCAGCATGGATTCATCTGCAATAACCTTTATGTTCCAAAAAACCTTCCGTCTGAGCTGCATGTGTCTGAGCTGCATGTGTGTGTGTGTGTGGACATCAAATTATACAACCATATAGAATGTTATACTGTACAGTATACAACAACCCAAAATAATATGATAACACCAACATTGCATACAAACTGAGCCGGAATCAAATGAATTGCCAATATGCAGAAACAGAACAGAAACAATCTCGATTCCAAACCCTCATCTTGTTTTCATCTCTGTGAAGAGCTGTCTGTATAGTCTACTCCTGACAATAAATGCCCATTAATGCGGGTGCAATAATAGTTTACCTCTGCTTATTTTGCTCATTGTAAGTGCATTATTGAAGCATGTTGCCTAAACATATGGCAGGCACTACTTACACTACTGCCACTAGCAAAATCACATAGGACCCTATTTTCATGGCCATTTCCCCAAAACATTCTTATCGCTAAGTAGTTCTTAACCCTCTGATTATGTTGAGATTTTGCACCCTCTCAAGGTGTAAGGGTCAAATTGTCCCAAATGATCATTTTAAGTCTTATAAACAATAGAAATGTTAAAATTTTCCTAAAATCAATTCAATAAATACTGTCCTTAGATTGATTCATACATATTTAAATTAAAATTTTAATGCAGTAATGTCAAGTGTCCTCTGCAAGATGACATTTAACAATGTTTGTATCAGACATTTTTTGTGGAAAAAGGACAATTTCTTTAGAAATCCACCCTTGGTTTCGATGGTCAAAAACATGCTCAACTTGGATGATTTAGATGAAATGAAATTGACACAATGAAAGCTCTACTTTCAAACAGGGGAGATGAACCCACTGTGAAGGTCTTTCAGTGTCTTCAGCAGCTCCAATAGATCACTGCAGATCCCAAACCAAGCTTATTCTAATGGATTCCAATGGGGATGCTATACTTAGTTCTTCTTAGTTTGCAATGGGTTTCATCTGGTGACCTCCTATGTGAGTCTTATACTG
The DNA here is from genome assembly GCA_027497455.2 of Sardinella longiceps. Classification (NCBI taxonomy): domain Eukaryota; kingdom Metazoa; phylum Chordata; class Actinopteri; order Clupeiformes; family Clupeidae; genus Sardinella; species Sardinella longiceps. The sequence continues at coordinate 13,793,074 of JAODXP020000022.1, read as the reverse complement.
TCTTCCTATGAAGTTCCTTTAGCTTTTGGCAATAGAATTTTTGGGTACCTTTCATGGTACATATGGGGTTACCTAATTCTAATCTCTCTTCATGTTATGACACTATTCCCAACATTTTCATACACTAAGTATATCTTCTGTAAGATACATTCATGAGGGTGATATGACCATTCTTAACCTTTACCTTAACTCAGTGTTTCTCAAACTGTGGGGCGGGCCCCACTAGTGGGGCGCAGGCACATGACAGGTGGGGCGCAAGACATCTCTTTGCAATCGACCAATGGCTGCACCATGCCCCCCGAATTCACAGCTATTCGTCAGATATCCGCATATCACAGTAAATTGAGCTTTCCAATGGTGTTATTGCTGTGATAAGGGGATCGAGAGAAATTTGACTTTGAATTAGTAACATGAGGATTCTAACAGTGACAAAAATCCTGTACTCGCAAAGTATTCCTCACGGAGATATTGTGCGCAAATTGCGCCTTCCAGGTGGGGCGTGAAAATTCTCTGCCTTCCAAAGTGGGGAATGACGGAAAAAGTTTGAGAACCACTGCCTTAACTCAAATGCCCAAAGAAGCACAAATGACAACAATCGATGCCAGAAACATGGACTTCAGATTCAGGATTGGGAGTTGTGAGATATAACTTTGGGTTTCTGAGGTTACTTCATGACCAAGCTGGTGCATAACATTAGCGATTGGGTGAAATCAGATTTAATTGTTTCAAACAGTTCTACAGTTCACACCTCCAGCTTGCAATCATTTGTCAATGGTCAATTTGTCAATGCTAGTTCTTGGGGAAACGCATTGTTCGCTCAAAAGGTGATTTTGATCTTTCACTGGGGTTATTCTTACCTGCTTCACCAGCATCTGCACCATTAAGGTTTGTGCACAGGGACACTTAAAAACTTTTAAAGTAAAGTATTGGGTTATAAATAACCTGGATTTCATGATAATACTGTTGAAAATGCAAGTGACTTTCAACAGTGCAAGAAACAAGATTACCTGTTGGCTATGCATTGGTTTGACCTGTTTGTGACTGCCTTCCTTGCTGATATTTGATTATCATATAAACAGAATTATGTTCTTACATGGTAGAGGAGAATATAGGCTACCTGTTTTCATAAACACCCTGGTACCTGTACTGTTACAACTCTAAGTTTGCCTCGATCTATCATGCATTGTCATTTGTTTCTACCTAAAGTTGCCATTCAAAACTTATTTTCAACAAGACCAACACATTTTTATTGTCATTTTATTTGTAAATATTTATGCCGTGTGATTTGGATCATGAATAGAATCACATTTTATTTTAATACACACAGTCTCTAATTAATATCCAAAATATGCCTTTATAGGACTGAATTAGAACTCAGATATTTCAAAAAACACAACATATTCTCTAAAACTGATGAACAGCTGTGTCTGTGTTTTTCCCCCCATTTCTCTCTCTCCTCTGGCCACATCAGACAGTGTCTATTCATTACTGCCTAACACGGCTGCTGCCATGCTGTGAAGAGAGAGCATGCATCTGCCCCTCGCTGCGGCCGCAAATCTGCCACAGACGTTCCGGTGAGTGGACACTGCCAGAGGATAATGCACCGCTGCCCTGAGTGCCCAGGGCTGTGTGGAGATGAGGGTTGGGGTTTGAAGGTTTGAGGTTGGGGGTGAGGGTGAACGGTTGTACATCTACCTCTGATCTGAATATTGAAAAAGAAACCAAGGCCAGGTCCCGTCGACCGCATCAGTCAATCACAATCAACTAATTGCAGAGCTGCTGCAGTCAAATCATAGCTCCGCTGGAGGCTAATGAAAATAGCACCTTGCCGTGACATAACATCTGATCTTGTCAAGCGAAACACTGACAGTCTGTCAAAGACTGGCGCCCTTCCAACATATAACACTCACAACCATCTTTGGGTGATAACTCAGGTGTTTTATCTTGCTAGTACATGACAGGCCTTTTTTTATTCAATCTTCAAGGCTGGTTGAAGTCTACCAAGTCAAACAAAGGGAATGGCTGGATGCTGTATTCTGATGACCTTCAGAATGTTCCACCTTGCTGGGCGCTGGACCTGTATGTGAGACATATAAGGAATCGCCTATAGATTTATTGATGCTGAATGCACTGTATTCTATCTATAGTAGAAGAATATCTGTATGTTTGCAGAGCGTGCAATGGTTGTTCTTTAAAAATTAATCAAAGGACAGTGTGTCTGTGTGTGCATGCACATGCGTGTATGGGTTTATGTTTGCCTGTGTGTGTGTGTGTGTGTGTGTGTGTGTGTGTGTGTGCCTGTGTGCTTTGATGTGTGTGTGCTTGTGTGAGAGAGATGGATAACTAGTTCGATATACCGGCGTCTGTTGGGGGGAGGTCTACACCAGGACAACACTTTGAGATTAGGGCTGGGAGTTGCACTGGGGTCAGAGCCATGTTTGAAGCAGGTTAATTGCCTAAGAAGGATGTTGGCACAGACATCGTCAGGGCCTCATTAATCATTAAGACTTTTAGATAGCTCAGCAAGTGGCCTTGATGATGAGACAAACTGAACCAATACAGTGTCTTTCTCAAACTGCAAGGCAGTGTCTTTGCACAGGTCAAATAATCCTTATGGACAATTCTATTCAATTCCAATTTGTTTGCATCGTGCTGTTTACAAAAGGAAGTAGAATAGGTAATGAAAGATTCATAGTTTGTGTTCTTCAATGGCTTGTGACCCTTGCGAAGGGAACACGTTTAAAAAAAGTGTTCTGTTACAGGTGCCTCACTGCTGTCCTGCGGAGAAGCAAATCATATAGCAATATGATGTACTGTATAACAACTAATTAATTGTATACTGAGAAATTGCGTAATGATAGTGCCATAATAACTTACCTCACAAATTTGAGTGTGACATTTTTGTGTAAGTGGTCTTCACATGTACGTATGTAAAATGCACCAGGTCTAAATAAAACCACACATCTCCCCCCAATGGCATGGTGACTAATTGACCAGTGTCCAGGACACTTACACAAGAGGAGTGTATTATGATTTTGGAAGGGTGTTATGTGTGATAATAGCACGTATAACACTATAGTGCATTTGTAAAAAGTGTGGGTTGTTGGGTTGCACCCAAAAGTGCCTTGTGCACATGCACAAACTTTTGGCAGTGTTAGTAGCCTAGTTACAAGTTACAAAAGTAACTCCTGTAAAAATTAAATGTTGAACATGACAAATTTTGTGCTAGTACCAAGGGGCATAGGGCAAGTGAGGCCATTTACATGTATGAGCTACTTTAAAGAGGAATTAATGAATAGAAATAAGTTGCCCATTTGAATAGATTACTATTGTTAGATTTCTTGCTGAAATAGTCCATTTGAAAATTACAGAAACAAATAGGATTACAGTTGACCTACTCATATTACACAGATTAACTTCCTAATATCTTAGGTAGTTATTTTCAGTACATCAAAATCTTCAGTTAGCGTTATAATGACTGTATGAATGTTTTTTATTTGTCAATTAATTAATTAATTTATTTAAATGGGTTACCGGTAGGCTTATTTCATATTCATATTCAAATGGACATAATGAAGATTAAATACCAGTAGCAAAGCCTCAATTACTGACCTTTCATGTCCTGTTGAGCACCAAGACCTGCAGTTGGGCAAGAGTCATTATTGCTGCTGAACCTCTTTGTGTGTTGCAGGCTCTCACACTTTTTGACTCAGGGGTCAGGTAAGGTGGCCAGTGGATGGATGTGTGCATTTACAAATAGTATATTAATGCAGGAGTCACAGGGCAGGAATGGCGGCTCATCCATGGCAGAGGCTGCCCACTCCACCAGTGACAGCACTCTGGAAGTCATTAAGGGGCCGCTGTAATTATGCCATTATGCTGCTCATTATGGAGAGACTGTAGTCTAATCTCCCAGGGGTGCCCAATCACCACCAAACGCCATTAGACAGCTCTTCCTGACAATTCATCACCAGCGTCTCTCTAAACGATAGGCTCACCTCATGTTCCCAAGCAGAATTCCTCTGGCGCAGTAATTCCGGAAGGGCCAGTGAGAACAATGGGTCTAGGTTAATCTGTGCACTAGCTTACAGGAAGATCAAGTCGTGGGCAAACGGTGTTCTATTTTGTTTTGCTTTTTTTTCTGTGGGTGGCTTGAGTGATCAGAGATTGGAGCTAGTGCAGTCCAAATGGCATCAAATTGCAGCCACTGTACCTTTTTTACCTTTCAGCTTTTATGTTGTTCGTGGGTACCATTAACACATGCTCTATCTTTAGGCTACCCATATATGGCAGTAATATCAAGGACATATATATATATGGGTGAGGAGGAGGACAGGAAACAAGTCAGAGATCTTAGGCTATATGATTTCTGTGCTCTGCATTACTCGGGTAATAAGCGGAACACTTCCATACTTGATTTGTAGGATCTCCTGTTTATTTTTGCGTTTATGCAGTTAAAATGTATATGTTCACACTTGGAACACAGACACCAAACATGATGTCTTTTCGTATCCTTGGTGCACTGGGTATCCTCTCTTCTGCTTGCCATCACAAGCATTTGTCTGATAGGTTTCACCAAACATTCAACCACCTGGAATCAGACAGCTGACAGCCAGCCACCTCATGAGATATAACTATTTCCTGAAGTCTCGAAGACAGACTCCTCTCTTTTTTTGTACTTCACACTTTCTCTTCTCTCTCTCTCCTCTTCTCACCTCAATCAGGGCCTTCAACTCTCCTCACATTCCCTGTTCTCTTTATTCTCTCTTGTTGTGGCAGCAGACGTGCCGGCATCCAATGGCAGCACTGCAGTGTGGCGAGGTCAGCCGAACTTCTCCAAATTTAGGAGTAAAGGACACAGTGAGTCACAGCATGGGCGCGCCTGATGTGACGAGGCCAGCAAAGACAAGCTCGCCATACGCCACATCATCAGTGTTTTTCCAGCCGAGTCTGCCAGCAGGGAGTAAGGAGACAATTGGAGACTCAGAGGACCCTACCGGTATTATCTGAAGAGTCTCAAGTTGTTTTAAGTGAGACATCACAGAGTCTACATTTCTTTGCCTTTCACGGTTATTTGCCGTCTGAATCAAAGCCAATTCCGAGACCTTTTCATTCACCTCCAGTCTGTCCTCAAGGATGCCCCTGCTGAATTGACGCTGGCATGTAAGAGATGAAAGGACTAAAATGCAACTGTGTCTGGAAGTGAGTGTCTACCCACAGACACCCTTTTAAAAACTCTACAGAGACGGTTGCAGACTGCCTTACACAGACAGCGGAAGTTGAGCACTCCAGATCTAACACAAGGGATTTGCGCTTGTCATAATGTGAAAAGGTTGTTTGCGTATTTGCACTGCTCAGCCCACAGTTTATCGATTTTATCACAACAATAACAGTAGCTACTACCATTTAGAAGTATTGTCATGTTTTTAAGTAAATCCCATGAAATGAACTCCCTAACGTTTGTAACAGCCTTTGATGATCGGCATCAGAAAGGATTCTTCTTAGTCGGGTACCTCATGATTCCAATAAAGTTCAGTACAGAACTAACACCGTGCCTACTGTAAAGTAGTTATTATATTATGATGTAAAGTAGCCTGCTAGTTCAACCATAAAACATTTGGCTGCACAATAATTTTACGTAACATTTAATTTAATAACAATACGTCAGCATTATATATTTGGTGTAAATCAACCATTTTCCTTTTGCTCACCGAGTATATCCAAATATTGAAGCAGCTAACACAGGCAAAGAAACAGTTTCACTTTCAGTTTTTTGTAACCCTTTCAATAATGTGCCAGTTTGCATATTCAGTCTTTGTGCTGCTGGATTTTCCCTCATCCTGGACACAGTACTCAATAAGCTCAAGCAACAGGGTTATGGGTTGATTTATTTCGCCTGATGTGAAGTTTAAACAACAATACAGAGTAGGACAAAAAATACACAATCACAGTTTTGCATTTGCAGCCCAGATCAAAAACAACAAAATGAGCGCTTCCTTTTCCAAGCTGTTCACTAACAAAGGATTAAGGGTGTAAGAAAGCATGCAAATAATGCCCCAAGATTTCCAGTTGCCAGGCTCTCTCATTAGTTAAATGGCACAAATGCCTTCTGTTGAAATGTGCTAACAAGCAGATTATAAAACAGGGGAGGACCCAACAAATTAGCAGGGAAAAAATCCCTGTGCAACCTTGTGATGTGTTTGCTCCCCCAGTTACTAGCTGTGTCAGGATGACAGCACATTCAGTCAGTGGCAGCAATTTAGTGTGCCCAGGATAGGAGGTGCTTATCTCCATACTGCGACTGGATAACATCTGCAAATATCTCCCTGCAGAGCTTGAAGGATGTGTGCTCGTGGGCTGAAGACAAACTCATAAGTTTATGGGTTTGTTGTCATATGTGTGTGTGTGTGTGTGTGTGTGTGTGTGTGTGTGTGTGTGTGTGTGTGTGTAGGTTTACCTAGCCTATGTGCATGTGTGTGTGTGTCTACATTTGTATGAGAGTGCGTGGATCTTTGAGGGTGTGTGGATGTATGCTTGTATGTCTGTGAGTGTATGTGTACAGTGGGGTTTGCTGGGATTGGTCAATATATGTAGGGATGAAGGGGGGGGGGGGTCTATTTATGATATCTGCATAAGAATACATAACAATACAGTATGCTTTCATGATTTTGTGTCTAATTGAAAATCATTAAGATTTTGGTGCAAGGTTAAGGGTAAATACTTTTACTCAAAGACTTTTGAATTTGAAATATCCTTCTTTTCTTTAACCCTGAGGCTGTTGCTATTTGTGTCTGACAGATGGCTCATACAAATGGAGAGCCAGATGCGTAGATAGATTGTTTTTGAAAGTCCCCTGCAATTAGAAACAGACTTACAAAGCATGTAATAAAATGGGAACAAGCAAGATACATTCATTTATTTAGTCAATGGTAGAGTTGTGTAAATACGTTTCATTGACAAACACTGTAAGCTACACTGTACTATATTAACACATTAAAATCACAATAAACACACAACACTATTAAGATAACCAGTGACAACATATTGGTTCATAGTCCACTTTCCCAGTGTGGAATTAATAGAAATGATTAATCCTTCATTGTGTGAATCAATGAACTTAAACTATAGAACTGCAGACAGCTAGACAAAATGTAAGCTATGTTGAGAAACCTTTACAGCCCTGGCATATTACAGTTAATATTTTACTTCATCGTGAAAAGAGGGATGAGATGCCATCACTTGGTGGTGATTTTCACTTTTCACCTCATCGTAAACACCTTCTACGATGTTTTCAAACAGTGCTGAGTCAGCTGACATGCACTGTCATTGACTACAATGCTGTTAGAACCTCCTATTCCAAATGGAAACTGAGGTGATAGATGGCATATACTGTATGTTCAAATATTATCCAGCTGGATCAGAATCATTTACAAATCTTTTTGTTGTATTATGTATAGACAAATGTCAGAAGTAGCATCCAATGTCGAGGTGCAGAGGCTTTATAGCTTTGGTTTGGCCAAAGGCGTCGGAAACTCACTCTAATTGCTGGACTCATCCTAGGGAAGTTGTGCAATCCTTTTTTCCCCCACTCTCGAGGAACCTTCAGGAAACTCATAAACTTCATCTCTGGCTGGAAAACCTCAGAAATTAGAGCGATCCTCTCATCTCTTAGGCTCTTTTCATGCCCAAGTTGCCTCGGTAGCCTTCCTCTTCCGCCCCCTTCATCTCCTCTCCCCTGTCAAGAGCAGCCTTTTGCTTCTTTGTTCTTCCCTGGTTCAAAAAAAACCCTCACCCCCCAAGAGAGCCTTCAGCTGGAGCATTGCTGCAAGCAATAACTCCTCAAACTTTTTCAATAACATCAGCCTCTCCCCCATCCTGAGAGATATGCCAACATATATTGCTTGGAGATCTGAAGCTCTGCTTTCCTGAGTAAACAAGTGTGATATGTGCGTGCTTGTGTGTGTGTATTTTTCCAATTTCCATTGACTTGAGGGCAGTTGGTATCAAGTTAAATGCGCCCATCACACTATAGTGTGGAATGAGTGGCATGTTTGCATGGGGGGGGGGGGAGCAGGCATGGTCTCATTTTGCTTGCATGTATGCTAGAGAGGACGCCTCAAAGAGGATGTCCCTGGCTGGCCTCCATGAGACCACACGTTGGCGGCAGGGGCCCTTCTCTCTCTCTCTCTCTCTCTCTCTCTCTCTCTCTCTCTCTCTCTCTCTCTCTCTCTCTCGTCGCTTCCTCAAGTGCTCTGGGATTGTGCAGCCAACTGTCTGCACGCAACAACAGCGTCTTCCCTCTCCAAGTCTGGACGTCTGCAACCCACAAAACCAAATCTCCTCTGCCTTGATTAGCTGTGCCAGTGGAGTCGGTAGTGTGCACACAACTGTGTCGAAACCCATTACCACAGAGCAACACAGCTTTCTCCCCCAGAAGGCAAGGCTTCTCTTGTTTATTTATTTATTTTCTTTCCTCTCCACCCCCCCACCCCCCACTCTCTCTCCACCTCCCCTCAACCCATGCTGTCGGAAGCAAGCTGTCCTCATCTTGTCTACTTCGCTCCATCCACCCGTTTGTGAAAGCGCAGGAGAAATGCGGCCATTCCAAAGATGAAATCCTGTTTATCCCTGCTTTTTGTTGGGAATCAGGGGAGCTCTCGGGCTGTTGCGGGTGTGTCATACGGACACGGGGAAGGCAGCTGACCACATTTGCATTCATGAGAGTCGGGAGGGATGTGCACAAATTTGGCCAACTCACTTTGATGTCAGACAATTTTTTTTTTTTTTTTTAAGCAGCAGCAGCAGCAGTCATTTGTCCCAGATTCTCTTCTGTGAAAGAATTAAATGAAGTGAAATTCTAGCACATGCATGCACGCAAACACAGACTCACACACACACACACACACACACACACACACACACACACACACACACACAAGCACAAGCACACGCATTCATATACACATGCACGTCGCACACACACACACACACACACACACACACACACACACACACACACACACACACACACACACACACACACATACTAAAAATAAAAAAAAGCAATGTTATGTATTTTATGTGTATTATTGCTCACCCCGAAGGGCTCAGTGTGAATGAGAGATAACTATTTCGATAGCGTTTGTGGCCAGGGTGGTTTCTCTGTAACATGCTATGTTGCCCCCTCTGGGGGAGGGAGAATGGGTCCTGATAAAGGATGGTTGGCCCGTCACTGAAATCCAAGCCTTGCTGAGCCTGGGTGAGTCATCACACGTTTATCAGTGGGACCCGCAGGAAATAATGTCACTAGCAATCAGTGATAGTCAAAATGTTTTTAAATCCATCATTTGTTCGTTTGCATCCCGAGGCTCTGTCAGTGTTATGGCTGCCTCACTGTTAAGGTTTTCAATGAACCCTCAGAATGCCTTCAATTAATCCCGACATGCAGGTACAAGAAAACAACTCATTTTTAGATTGGCAAAAAAGAAAAACACTCCTTTGTGATGGATTTGGGTAAACGCTATTTTCATAAACTTTCACACCCTAATTTTTCCTTTAACGAACACCTGCTATAAGAACACACTCACAAGTCATCTTTGAATATGCAATGGCATGTTTTAAATTCAGTATGTGTCAGGTTGGGGAAAAAAACACACACATTTCTTACACAGATTTATTGCATGACTACCTTTCATGTGTAAATCTGTCTCCCACAGAGACTGCTGTGCTCTCTTGGGAGGGTGGACAAACAACAATTTTAAGTGTGATTAAATAAGTCATTCAACGACTCATCAGAAGCAAAGCCTTTTTTTCGTCGTATTTACAGTCATCACAGAGTATTCCTGCTGTGCCATTTTTGACAGCTGATGAATTCTCTTAAGTCGAGGCCTAAGACCTTTGTGTAAAAACAATAGTAATGCATTTGTTCAGGGCTTTGCTAGGCTAGATACCATAAATTAGTAATATAAAATATCTTGTTTTCTTGATGTCAGAAGTGAGGTACAAGACGAGGTCACAGCTGTCTCACAGAGGCCTTATATAAATATAAACTGGTGCACCAGCTGGCTTAGTAACAGGTTGCAAGTAGGCTATGGAGGCATGCCACTGGTTGAAGAGCAAGATTTGCCCAAAAGACAAAAATGTCAGTGCAAGTGACAGTCAGACGTGATTATGATACTGAGTGTCACAAAGTTCATCAGTATTATCCACAGAGTTTGGTAACTGTGTGTCGGTTATCACACACACACACACACACACACACACACACACACACACACACACACACACACACACACACACACACACACACACACACACACTTACAAAGGCATGCAAAGACCTTGTTTGAGTCTCAGACTAATTCACCAGACCTCACAGAAGCCACTGACAGCTCTACAATAAGAGATGGGTTCATGTTATTCCATGACCAAGTTTTTCAGACCTTTTCTAAACCGCTCAATAGGCTTCAATTGTCTCCAGGGCCCAGATTACAGATTCATCTTCTGTGTCACGGCACAGCCTCCTCCTTTCTGCTTCTGACAGGGGGACTGTTCTGATCGGCAATGGTGTTCACTGTCTGTTTACAAGCCGCCTGAGCAGCAGCAACCACAGTCTAGTCGGTCAGGAAGAAGCTATTAATAGAAGTGTTTGAAGTGTCACATGGTGTAAACCAGAGTCTGTCAAAACAATGGTATTGGAGTATACTGTCAAACCATCATACGCCATGTGATTTTATTTTGAAATCATATGATTTACTTACCTTTGTTTTCAATCAAGATAAAGGCATTTAACAGCATTAAACAACAGTCTGATAATTTCATGAACTTTTGTCCCAACACAATCAAAGCCTAAATGCTCTCTGTTTGCACTTGCTGGCCTTTATATAATGACAATTAGCTTACAATATATATAAGTAATAATAGGCTAATTTAGTGTCCTGAATGTCTGTGCATGAAAGAAAAAGCAATTCAATTCCCTTCAATCCCAAGTCTCAGATACCTGTGCATGCATACAAGCAGCTGAATTAGCACCAGACCTTAAGAGCCCCTCAAACTGGCCAAGGCTCAAATGCCTTTCTATCAAAAAAAGTGCTAACGCCTGTATTACCATTTCTCCTGTAGGCCTATCACTTCTACATTTGCCATTATGGCACTGTGGCCACTCATGAATGTTAAGGATTTGTTAGGGGCTTTGCACACAGAATTTAATTACTCTACGCCTGACTGTCAGCTGATTTTAGTGTTTTTCACACCTTTTTGTAATTGCCCTTGCCTGGAGATTATCGTCTCAGTGGTAAATAACCTACAAAAATTGAATTACCGAGGCATTCTACTGAATGTCATTATATCATCTCACCACTCCAAGTCACATGCTACAGTAACACCAGTCGTAGGCCTATACAGAATTTGAAGTTGTTTCCATTTTATGACATTTGGTTTAGAAAACGTTTTCTAACCACAAGAGGCTTAGATAACTTGCTCTGTTTTCCAAGTCGATATCCACACCACCTGTCTTTATCTAGGTTGTTAATTTTGTTTTTTTAATAGACATGAGAGTATTTTTCCAATAATGATTGAGGATACAGAAAAAGCCTTCTAGGCCCAGAAAGAAATCTCCACAACAGAAAGGAACTGTTTAATGCTGGGGGAAAAGGATGGTAAAAGGACGCTTGATAGTGGACATAGTTCTACCTTCAATGATCATGTATAACATTTTATTCCCTATAAAGAAGAACCCCATATCCTTTTTACAAGTGTGTAAAAATAAATAAATAAATACATACATAAAATACAAACTGTATTGCATCCACACTTATGCATGCAGTGCAGGCTTCATTTTTGCATGCTGTGCTCATATATATGCCCAGTGTGTTCAGCCTAGTTAAAGAGGCTTGCAGCATGACCACCTCTATCACACAGTCACTAAAACTCTCCTTAGCGAATCGATGCCCAGTAGCCTAATTTGGTTTTCCTGCAAAGTGACATTCCCACACTAGGTATTTTGTCCAACAGTAATGTAATTTATGCAACATGATGCAATAATGATGGTGCATTTCCCCTTTCTTGTACTTACACTCTTTGGGTTATGCTTTATGAAAAAAAAAAAAAAAAAAAAAATCATAAGACTCTTAAGTATTTGTATTTAATATTTAGTATTTATACTGCTCTCTGATGCTCTCTCTGTCTTTGTTCAAATATGAGTGTTTTTTTTCCCCTGTTATTGCGTCTGAAAATGATGTATTGTTTATTCATGCTCTGGTGAAGAGGGCCTAAATGAATAATTTCACATTATTGCATATAGTTTGTAGAATGTAAATATGACAATAAAGTTCTGGCATTACGCACAAAGCACAAGACTTCAGAGAGTCTCCTCAGTAGAGCAACAATGGCTTCCAATGTTTCCCTGCTACTAAGAGCAAACCCTGCTATTATTTTAACCTCCTAACAGAGAGAAGGCAACGGAAGCCAACCACATGTGTGATTAATTTGTGTTCTGAGCGTGAAATCATTATATGTTTGAGGTCACTTCACTCAAAGCCTACATCTTTAATGCATAACAGCGTCATTCATAATTGATCACAAATGCTGCCGTTATTAATTTCTGGATTTAAGAATAGAATGCTGTAAGTTTCCAAGGCTCAGGGAAAGGTAAAAGTTATATAAGGTTGGTTATACATTATTATAAGAGACTGAAGTATGTGATGATTCGTTCACTGAGGTCAGCCCAAAGAGTCCCATTCCTTTGTATTCCAATCATGTGTTTTTTTCTGAAAACACTTATTTCAGCACTTGTGAGTCTGCACGCATCACCCACATGTATGTTAATTATGTAACATTTGGTATTATAATGTTTTGTTGCAATCTATACTGTATATTACTGATGTTAAACTTTGTCTCTGGGAGAGTCAAGAATAAACCTTACTACAATCTTATTTCCTAGCCCAGCATACGTTGAATACTCTGGTCATTCTGTAAAGAAGTCTTCTGATATCTCTCTACTGTTAAAGCTGGTGTGACGTCATCTTGCATCTTGATGAAAGAGGAGCAGCAGTCATTTATGCACAGCAGTTTGTTTAGGCAAAGCAATTACTGGGTATATTGGCCAGTTCTACCGGCAGATTGCCCATAGACTTTTCTCAGTTGTTATTCCCACAGATCTGTCACAGTACCATATTAAGCCATGTGAGACTAATGGGACAATTCATTCAAACCATTTTGTATTAGTACTTAGCTAATTGCCATTGTCACGGTCATTGGATTACATGCGGGTGGTACAGAATTTAGAAGGCAAAATCCAACAAAGAACAGAAATTGCGCTGCAAGTTAGAGCCCTCAAGCAGCAGAGCTTGAACCAGCATTGGCAGGTTGATGTTTTGAGTTTAGTTAGGAGTTAGCTGCTTGTCTCTCAGAAGGAACAAGCAATCCAAATAAACTCAGGACATAAGCATCCAAAGTGAAATTAAATTCTTTGGCAAATGAGTCATTTTCTTTTCTGCGAAATCTGTACATCATTATTTAACTAATTTTCATAATATATATCATGGTTGCCTTTAGGCAATACTATATAAGGTTTTTACTTTACAATAACTACAACTATCATTTTGAAGTCATTTGGGTCGTACATGAAATTCAGCAATAGGGAGAATGTTGCACCATTTGCAGTAGTACAGCAATATGGAGAATTCATCCAACACCCTGCTGACACTGAAGGCCAAATTAATTGTACAATTGTAAACTAGCATCACAACAGAGAATGACAGCATGCAGCTACAGGATCCACAATACAGCCTGTATTTGTGTGTGTGTGTGTGTGTGTGTGTGTGTGTGTGTGTGTGTGTGTGTGTGTGTGTGTGTGTGTGTGTGTGTGTGTGTGTGTGTGTGTGTGTGTGTGTGTGTGTGTGTGTGTGTGTGTGTGTGTGTGTGTGTGAAGAAAGAAAGAGAAAAAGAGAGTGTGCTAGTTTGAATGTGTCTAGGATGTGTCCTCAGAAATAGCTTCCCTCCTCAAAAGCAGCTGTCCTGAATGGCTTCCTTGTGGACATCGCCTGGCTGGCTCCCTGTGCCATTATGATAATCCATTCTCCTGTGATGAGTGTCCCTGCCGGGGGGACGATGAGTTTCATTACCTCTGTGAATTAGCCCCTCTGCATCCTAGGTATTGGTTGACATTTGAAGTTTATTATTCCGGTGCAAGTAATAACTGAAGTCACCAAGCTAATCATTTATAATGTTCTGCGGGATTTGGCTGCCGAGCTTGTGTCAAAGTAGGGAAATGGAGGCCTGGAGGGTCATCAAAATCATTTTTTTATTCCTTCTTTCTTTCTTTCTCTCTCATTTTCCTCCCAACACTAGCTACTAGTGTTGTGGTGAGAAGACAAATAAGATACGTCAGGAGCAGAGACTCATTATTTTCCTGACTGTCAGGTAAACATTCTCTATGTAAATCAAAGTGCCAAAACATAGGCAGTTAGGTGAGCAGCATTGTTAATTCATTTCCGGCATTTAATTAGGTATTGAATACAAGCCTAAACACAATATTTGTGGTATACTTTAAATTAGAAGCACAGTCAACGACATGAATTAGAGTGTAACAAACTGTGTACCAAAGTGCACCATGTAGGCGACTTACAGTACGTTTTACATCAGGGAATTTTGTGTGCACCTGATTTTTTTTTTACATGCAAGCACTTCATTTCATGTTATCACATGCCTACATGGTATTACACTTTAGCATATGGGTTGTTACATTGCGATTGATGCTGTATAGTGAACACTGCACTGTGAGTCGATATAAAGTTTTTCCATCTTGATTTCACTGGTTTTGTCTTATTTTCACAATGTGAGACCCAACAAAATTGATACAAGATTGTGTCATTTGTGTTTATGTATAGATTTGTTAATCTCAGAAAGATTAGCGCAAGTACAGCAAGTGCATACTGTAATTTGCATAAGTTCGTGGTGAATAAGTGCAATGTAAGAGACAATGTCAAGACAATGGTTACATGAGGGCAACTAATTTTGCAAATATGAAAGTTTATTGATTTGAAAATTTGAAAATGTACGCTTAGTCGTGGCATTATGCCATTACACAAACCTACCTGACCATGCTGTCAAGCATGGGAACTAACAGAATCACAAACTTAAGCCAGCAGCCATCATGAAATAGTATTACTGTAACACTCACATGTAATTATAGTCCATGCTTGAATTAACATCTAAAATACACCCATATGTATGCGTTTTCAAAGTAAAGATTATTTTATGAAAAGATGTACAAGATGCTTAAGTGTCAGTCTGTAGTGGCAACTTAATTATATGGAGGAAAGCTGAAAAGGTTGACAGTAAGTGGGGAGGCTAAGATTGGATCTGGAGGCTTACCATTGAATTAGAACAGGACAGATAGAAGTAAAGATACTCTCTATATGCCCAGAGCATCATACTTCATTGAGGACCATGGTGATGTATATCACTATGGGAAGTGTTAAGCACATAAATGCATGCATCTCTGTAGCTATACAGTAACATGTTTAACAGTTTGAAATGGTCAAAATAGAACACTCAGACATTCATATATGAACAAATTCAGTGGTTTAAAAAACAGGAAAGGCATCAGATCAGTGAATGATAGGAAATGTGTTCCAAAATTCTGTCCTGTTATAAGATATGTAATGTGTCCCAAGTTGAAACGTGTTGTATACATTGTCCACTAATCATGATTACCCAATGTAATTACCTGTGAGATTAATTTTCAGACACTACAGATGCTGTCCTAATAACATCAACAATGAGTTACTCCATCTCTTTCCCATCTTCTTGTGTTTGTCTTGTTGTCACAAACCTTCTGCATCCTTGCATTCCGTACACCTGACTGACATTTGCTCTCTACAACTAAGCTTATTTTTTTTCCCTCTCCCTCCGCCTCCTACTCTTTTCTTCCTCCTACTCCTCCCCCTCCTCTTTACCTCTGGTGTGGTGGGAGGTGTTCTTTTTTCACTTTTCTCTCACTCACTCTCTTTCTCTCTCCCCTTCTCTCTCTCTCTTTCCTCTCCGTTCCCCCCTGTCGTTTCATGTACAGCCTTGTGCTCTCCCCAGCCTCAGTGAACCAACATTCACTCTGACCTTCCACACTCCATCTAGCCTTCAAAGTGGGATCGGGCTTGTCAGTTAGATCCCTCCGAGGGATTGGGGAGTTAAGAGAAGCCTCTTGCTTTTGACATCAGGGTTGTATAACCCTTCTCAAATTAAAAAGGATGTCCGAGTACGAGTGAGGAGAAGAGAGGAGTTTTCTTTACATGTGGTGCCAGCTTCCATCAGGCAGCTAATGCAGACCCGAACCTCTTGTGAACAGAAACCAGAGCTGGCTGTTCATCAATAACATGGTGGTGGTTATGAGGCAGAACGGATGGAGGTGATTGGCTCTTGCAGTTCAACCTTGTGTAAGTGTGTTTGTATGTCTCTTTGTGTGTGTGGTTGTGTGTGTGTGTGTGTGTGTGTGTGTGTGTGTGTGTGTGTGTGTGTGTGTGTGTGTGTGTGTGTGTGTGTGCAACCACTTGCTTTCCTCTCTGCAGAGAAAATATCACCACCAACCTCCCGGTTCATGGTCTCTGACTTCAGATTGAGTTCACGGATGACAAAGAAAAATCACATTTCTGCTGACTGGCTGCCCGGCACACAACAAACCCCACACATTTGACCACCTCCGTCCAACTCTGGTTGCATACAAATACCTGTGCAGTCTAAGCCTTTTAACAATCTGCATTCACATGTCCACATTACTGAGGAAATAGATATTTAACTGTTATCTATCAGTGGCAGCACTGGTCCTGAAAATCTAATAAAAATGCAAAGTAGGAACAAAATTAAAAGTATTAACATACAACTGAGGTACTTAATAATTGGTGATCAATGATACATAAGTCATATGCGGGCTTGAACATTTTTATTTAATATTTCTTCTTTGTTCTACTCTCTTATGTTAAATCACATTGTAAAGCCCTTCTGTTTGAAAACACAAAATAGTTACAGCACATTAGATAAGATGAGATAAACTTTAATAATCCAATAAAGGGAAAATGGTCTTTACCCGTGCTACAACACTAAAAACAAAAACACAAACATAACAGAAGAAGCTAAGCATAAAAGAGCGTAGTTTTTCGCTTACACAAACCCAATGGAGCATTAGACTCAGGACAAGTAAAAAAAGAAAAAAAAGAAAGAAACCCTAAGCACACCATGCTGTACCAGCCATAGCTGTGCAGGAGTCCCATACATACATGTACCGTATGTCCATTTCCCACCCATTTACTCATCTGAACTTTAACTTGCGGACTTTATGTGCAGTCCATTTGAGTCAGTGAGAGACAGAGAGAGCAGAGATGAAGAGGTTGTGAATATAGAACGGTGCTAACATGACCTACATCAGGATCCAAATAAGGCAAAGGGTGTAGATCCATTCATCGTTATTGATTCACCAGTGTGGGGAGACCGTGTGACCTACATTTGGCATTGGTGCTGCTGCTGCTGCTGCTGGAGCTGGAGCTGGAGCTGGGTGTACACTTTCGCCCCCGGCCCCGCAAATGAGGGAGAATAGTCAGGAGGCAATCAGCCAAAACAACAGTGTGTGATCCCTTTACACATGTAGACTGTGTGGTAGTTTTAGCAAATGCTCGACTGTTATGGATATGTGTACTTGTAACACACGACAATTAAAAAACTTTTAAAAACGGATTCCCTTTGTTTTTGAAGTCTATTCAATCGGTTATCAACTGAATAAGTCTGTTTTGTAGTTGGTTACCAAACAAATATGGAAGAAACATCAAAGGCTTATGAGACTATTCAATAAATAATTAACGTTGGAGCCATTTTCTTGAGCTCATAAACAATTGAAATGTGATGGAGGTTGACACAGTCCAGTGCCAAAGCGTTTTTTTTTTTTTTTTTTAATGAGCAGCCGATAACAGATGGCTTTTGGGGAGGTATTAAAAGTCAGGGAAGGGACCTTATCACAGATGCTCCCCAACAGCTTGTAAAAGGCGTATGGGGTGAGGCGGGGGAAAAATAGGCAGCGATACAAGCACGATCTCTCTGCGATGATAGATTACACCGCAAGTGTTAGCTCAGTATTCACGCTATCCAAGCAAGACAATGGGAGCCCTCTCAGGCATGTCAACACTAAGCCACGAGCTGAAGAGTCACCCCTGACTTAGCTCACAGAGCGGGCCTAAGCTGTTTCTCTGAGTTCTTGCAGTTCATGCCTTTCTATTTCTTTGTGCTCTCTCTCCCTTTGTTCTTCTGCTGGTTTGTCTGAATTGTTCATTCCCAATATTTTATAGCCTTTCTTTTATTGCTGCAAGTAATGCAGATGTCTCTTTTTTTTCAACACATACACACACAACATTGGGCCTACCTTTAAATTGCAGAAAAAGAAAAATCAGGTGTATAAATTTGTGATAAAGCATTATGGCACCAAGAATGTACCAACAGTGGTGCTTCATTACAATATGCAAATTCCTAGTTCGCTAAAGTGTGTGTGTGTGTGTGTGTGTGTGTGTGTGTGTGTGTGTGTGTGTGTGTGTGTGTGTGTGTGTGTGTGTGTGTGTGTGTGAGTGTGTGGAGAGGGTGGGATTGGGTAGATGAAAAACTGACTGAAATGTGCAACCAGGTTGGTAATGTGATATGTAAATGTTCCGTTTGACACCCCTGAAAACGGCTCTGAGACGCTGCCGGGCATACCAGAATGGAGGAGAGCTATTTCACAAAACTTGTTTTCTCTACAAACAATGCCTGAGAAAATGTTGTTGTTGTTGATGTGCGCACAAGACACAGTGGTAACA
This sequence comes from Sardinella longiceps, assembly GCA_027497455.2. Taxonomy (NCBI): domain Eukaryota; kingdom Metazoa; phylum Chordata; class Actinopteri; order Clupeiformes; family Clupeidae; genus Sardinella; species Sardinella longiceps. The sequence goes on along the minus strand of JAODXP020000022.1, from coordinate 13,774,245 downwards.
CTAACATAATGCACTAAATATAGATATTTAGATTGTCTACCTTTAATGAGTTGGATCAGTTTCATCAGTGACCTCTTGCTAACATCACTGCAAATCAGACAAGTGCATAATGAGCCCGGAGTAGCAAAGGAAACATGAAAACAGAAGCCCTGTGATTTTGAAAATGAAAGAAAGATGGATGATGACAACTGACAAAAATAATGTTGGATTGGCCCACTGAATTTCAGTTCATCGACAAAAAAAATCACCTCCAGGTCCCCTCCAGGACTGCCAATTCCCGCTGTTTCCACTCACCCATAACAAGTGGGAACATGAAAGGATGAAGGGAATGTAATATAGTGTAAGAGGAGAGAACACCCTTTTTTCAACAGCTGGGGCTTGTTTTTGGGGTGAAGCTATCCCACCTGTCAGACTTGACACCATTGCTGCACCATTGCTATACTACAGTTGGGTGCATGATTTGCTGGTGAATAATTTAATGACTCAGTCAGTGTTAGTCAGCTGGTTGAGTAAAGAGGCAGGCAATGGTAGAGTCAAGGGCTTGTTTCTCTTGGAAATAGAGTGCTCATAATTTGTGACGAATCTCCAAAAAAAAAAAAAAAAAATGGAAGGGCTCTGTGAGCTCAACTCACCACATGTCACCGAGTGAATTATTTTCAAGCTACCGGCACAGTCGGTGCACTGACTTTTCCGAGCTTTGTCACCATTTCGAATGTGTGTGCTGGTGTTCCTGATCTGTCTTTGATAGAACATCCACTCAGTTCAAAAGCATGTCCTTATCAGATTGCCAGCAACATCACAGAGCTCTTGGAGATACACAATTTTAGCTTGTGCTGCAAGTTAAAATCACCTCTCTTTTTTGCAAGGGGTAACAGCAATGCTGGAACAGTGCTCTAGGATTATGGGATGTTTCGGTGGTGTGTGTGTGTGTGTGTGTGTGTGTGTGTGTGTGTGTGTGTGTGTGTGTGTGTGTGTGTGTGTGTGTGTGTGTGTGTGTGTGTGTGTTTGTAAAGAAGGGTTGGATTTAGGACATTCAGCTCATCACTGCTACTGGAGAGTCAGGCAGATTTTCTTATCAAAGAGACTGCTTAAAATGTGACAGTAAAATCCCCCTTCCTGCCACATGCAAACACCAACAACAAACATTATTGGTTAGCTGTGTGTGTGTGTGTGTGTGTGTGTGTGTGTGTGTGTGTGTGTGTGTGTGTGTGTGTGTGTGTGTGTGTTTATGTGTGTGTGAGCTGATGGAAATGATGAGAATTTTTCCCAGAGGTGAGGTGAGAAAGTCTGACTCAGGAGTATAAAAGTCTCATTATACTTGTGCACTTACAGTAACACAGGTGATCTTGATAATTAGCCAATCTGTCTGCCCATTATGAGAGTTGGGCTAATTAAAATTACCTGATTTATGAGTTTCTAAGACTGATAATGCAGTAGAAATTGTACCTAGGCTTTTCCACCTCAGCTGTTCAGCTTCTTTGACAGACTAGCAACCGCATTCAGATGTTCAGAGGTTATTCATCAGTATTACTCAAATCTTTTCTTTCATTTCAGGTGTATCAGGTGCTTAATGTGTTCAAATGTAGAACGTGTCAGTGAAGCATTCATTTATGTAATTTCACTGAAATGTTGATTTGACCTGGCCTTTCCTGTCTAATCGCCAGAATTCATTTGAGGGAGAGCCAGGCAGCATTAAACGATCACAGCTGACAGAGGGGATCAGATAAATCCATGTGTTCAATAAACCAAAGCGCCCTTTCCAGAATGCAATCATTCTTAACAGCCACGCTGCTGCTGATCCTAATCCTGCATATTTGCCGCACAGGGCCCATGGTCTCTCATTTTGGCACAGCTCGCTCAGCCAGGGGAGCGCATTGTGACACCGAATTTGGTCTGTCTCCCCTGCTGTTCGCTTCGTCTTGACAGAAGGCGAGGGATAATCACCACCACCTCCTCTGTTATGATGGACGGTGTTTAGTGACCGCCGACCACCTGTACAAACGTAATTACACTCACACCCACCACTGACGTAGTAATTACACAACATCAGAGCATAAAGGGCCATCCTGCATAATGTAAACATTGTCAGGGTCATTTCCGAAAGAAACATCTTCAAAAAAAAAAAAAAGAAGAAGAAGAAGAAGAAAACCTTTTGCATGGCGACTCACTTTTGACATTTGATTTGTTGTAAAATTTCTTGCATAAAGTAAGTCACATTGTTTTTTTGTCAACACAATATTTTCCATACACTAATAATGTTCTCATAAATTGGTCTTTGGTAATATGAGGCTATGGAGTTTTCTTATTTATTTTCAGCCTAGATGAACACTGTAGGGGGAAAAGAGTACCTCCGAAGGGAGAGAAGAAGAGCTGAAGAGATGCGGCAATTAAATTAATCAAAAGTGATTGCACTACCAAAGCTAACAGTACAACAATCACATTTGATTAAATTAATTGCCACATCACTCCAGCCCCTCTCCCCTTCATCCAGACGAGAAGACAGTATTATGCAGCATTATCGGCTTTGCAATCTATGGAAGAGATGAGCAACACACACACACACACACACACACACACACACACACACACACACACACACGCACGCACACGCACACACACACACACACACACACACACACACACACACACACACAGTCCTGTCATTTTAGGTTATTTCTGGCCTTTGGTAGTCCATCTTTCTGTCTGTTCTCTAATTTTATGTGTCCCTGCAGGCCTGAGGGGAGAACCATGACTGGCTGTGATGATGTGCGTGTCAGAAGGCTCTGCATATGGAATATACCCCAGTCCATAATGAGTCTCCAGTTCATTTGCAGGGGTCCTACAGTAGCATATATCAGACCTCGCCACATCTCTCTCCCCCAGCTCTTTACCCAGGCCTTCAACAATGGAAGGTTTTTACTTATTTATTTGTTTATTTATTTATATTTTTAGGAGGAGGGTAGGGGGGTAATAAAACCTACTATGCAGCCTATTTGATGTTTCCTGAAATTAAATTTATCTGCCCAGGATAGCAGTAAACACCAAACACCTTAAAAAAAAATCAATTTGACTGTGGATTAGTGTTTTGATTGAATCTGAGAGTGCCTCGCTCTCACTGTGACATAAATCTGAGTCAACATCGCTCATGACTCTGGCTGGAAGGGAGAATGGCTTGCAGTACTAAGCCACCCACCCCATACAGTCTCACAATCACCCCACCACCACCACCATTTAAAAAATAAAAATGTAAATAAATAAATAAATACTCACTAAGCCTGAGTCAGCCGCAAGTGTCCTCATATTTCATCAATTTGAGATTTATAAAGACGAAATCGACGTCCCTCTCGGCACCTTGCTCTGGTCTAGCGTAGGACTTAGGGGGCCGCGTGGAGTTTCATCATCTTGACAGAGTCTGACACCTCGAGTGTCTGCGGAGGGCCACCAGTCTCCATGGCACCTCCCTGGGTGAGCAATTATGTGTGAATACCCAGCTCTATGTCTATCTGCACGACTCGCGCTTCTCTTTCTTTCTCTCCACTGACCGTCCGCAGGGGAGTACCGCGGGCGCTCGCTACAACCTCGCTCTTCTTTAATTAGCTGCATTCTTACCCCCCACCACTGCCACTCAGCCACCCACTAACCCACCCTCTCCATACCGGGATTTAATCACAATGCCATCTCCTGTTCACGTTTCATTTCATTCTGTATCTTTTTTTTTCTTCACTAACCCCAACACACCCCATCACAACACACACACACACACACACACACACACACACACACACACACACACACACACACACACAAACTTGATTTGCTCCTGTCCGGGGGTTCCTAAATTGTACATGAAGGTGACTTTAATTTTTATCAGCGCAGGGTTTTGTAATTGGAGTGGGAAGGCTGACTTGGTTCTCTGAAGATAACATCAATCAATGTGCCGGAAGGTTCTTATCGCTCTCCTTTGGACGGTGCCAACTTTTTTTTTTTCTTTTTTTTCTTTTTTTAAATGAGGCACGGTGTGATTATATCTAGCACACATGTGGTAAAGACTGAGAGGACATGGAATTCCATCACTTCATGTTCTCACAGCAGGACCACCAGAGAGAGCCAAGCTTTCAAAATGTAGTGAATTCTATTTTTTTTTCAGACTAGCATTACACCTTAGGAGATTATCTTCTCCTTCCATTTAAAAATAAGAATATTTTTTCACTCACGCCTCCCCATGCCAGGTAATGTGCAATCTTGTGTATGAGGCTGTGATGATGTTGCGTAGGCATGCATGATTTCCACTGCATCACATTAATCTCTTTATCAATTATTCAATAGATGACAACGACTGAGTTGCAGCAACAGTCCTCCACACACACACACACACACACACACACACACACACACACACACACACACACACACACACATACTGTACACACCATACCATGATTCGCACTGCATTTCTAGCAGCAAGATGCTGGTGAGAAGGCCTGTCAAAGCGCATTCTACAAATCAAATTGGGAAATTACAAAAAGGAGGGAAACATTATTTGATAAAACTGGTAGATGTTTCTAACATGCTCTAGGAATAGCAAAGGCCTAGGACTTGGTATGACTTTGGTGCCCCATGTGCCCCATGTACTTTCAGGGCTTTTTAGAGTGCCAAGCTTTTTGGATTTTACACCATCCTTGTAAATTCATGCTAGTCCTTGTGGCTTTGATTATAAACCAAAATAGGGACACCAGCAATAACAATCACTCACAAGCCATGTTGACAGCTAAAATAAGCAGAATTTCATACAAAGACTTCTGCATGACTAGTGTATCAGACTGGCGACAACAAAGTTGAAACTTTTAATTTCTGCAGTGCAACTGCAACTGCTGTGGTGTAAGTTGAGCTAGTTTACCATCAAGATTACTTCAAAGTTGTTGGTAGAAACTTGCATAATATGCCTTTAATGATGTTGGCATATGGATACGATGAGTCATTAGTACTTTGTACATACCTGCTATACATGAACAGATCACAGCATAGTTAGATGTCAATATTATATAAGATGAACAACAATGAGTCAGAAAAGCTTCATATTTATATAAAATCAAGTTGGAATATTGCTTGAGGCAAAATGCGTTTGAAGCGATGACTGTCTTCATTTGATTCAGTGCTTCAGGGGATATAGATTATACATTATGCCTGTAGACACACAAGAGTAACATGCTTAAAATTCATAGCATGCCATTACAAGTGGTTCAAAAGCACACTCATAATTAACCTCAAGCAGTGAAAAGAAGACTTTGGCTGTGTCTGTGTACCTTTGACTGTGTGTGCTTGCATTAATTGCCAGTGGTATTTTTCATAGGCTATAGATCATGTCTTTCTACTGACTGAGCACCACATAAAGTGTCCATCCACAATTGCATTCTCTTTCATGACATTCAGCTGAAACACACACACACACACACACACACACACACACACACACACACACACACACACACACACACACGTCAGAAAAGAAGTGGTCAAAAGGAGCCAGACACCACACCACAAACTTATAATCAGTCTGAGACTTTTTGAAAGACCCTTTTTTACTTTCAAGGTCACTGGATACAATGTTTCTTTAGCCTTTGGTCACGAATATGCTTTTATCTCTCATATCTCACAGTCTGTGCTGGGGTGTGGAGGCCAGTGGACACAGTCTGTGCAGACAGCTGAATCTATAAATCCTTCACAAAAAGGAATACCAATTGTGATTTCCATCTTTTATACACAGAAAATAGCCCAGCATGGACCCTTAAAAGCATTCTTGGTCAGCACAGTATGACCAAATACCAAATATAACCGTCCATCAATGTGCATTTTCAGCAAAAGCACATGGAAATACTAGCTGAGACGTCCCTATAACTAAGTGCACTTGGGCCTGTTGTGCATGCACAAAAGCTAAAACCTCAATCTATTTCCAGCGCTTTCCAAAGCGAGGCACTCAATTGATTGGTCAGAGCAAAGCTGATTGACCTGTCTGGAGCATGTTTGGTTTATGTTCCTCTCTCTCTCTTTCCCTCTGTGTTCGCTCTCTCTCTCTCTCTCTCTCTCTCTCTCTCTCTCTCTCTCTCTCTCTCTCTCTCTCTCTCTCTCTCTGTGTGCTCTTCTCTCTCTCTGGGGGGAGTTTGAAATAACGTCCTAAAATATGTTGAGATAATGTATAGTGTCTTCAAATCAGGGCAGAAAGCATTTGGTCATCTGAGACACCCCTCTCTATATAAAAGCATCTGCACTTGCGAAAAAAGTGTAAAATCAATGGATACAGCGTTAGGATAAAGACACTTTTCTCTTATATTGTTATTTCTGTTACACTGGAGTAATGTGATCCCTTTGCAATATGTTGTAATCCAGCCCAGGTTTTGCCATGTGTGTTGCATGAGTCTGAGGAGAACTGTAGAGATGTAGTCTGCCAAGGTAGAGCTAAACTTCTCTGAGGATCTACTGTAGGCCTCAACAGAGTCCTTTAAAAATAGATGCAGAGAGAGAGAGAAAAAGAGAGAGAGATCACAGCAGCACAGTACCCCCCCCCCCCCACACACACACACACACACACACACACACACACACACACACACACACACACACACACACACACACACACACACACACCATCACAACTACTGCCATTTGATGCAAGTGAAAGAGTGAAAAAAGCTTTGAAAAAATTATGAAATGTGGCCTCTCCTCTTTCTCAGGTCTGTGGAGACAGCTGTTGAGATGCAAATGTATTATACTAGAAATAAATAGCCCACGTCTCTGGATGAGGTCATGCCAGCCATAATTTTCCTCCCTGACTCGGAAAGGGAACACCTGAAAATAGTTCCAATCGAGTGGGTCTGTAAGGACACACATCTGAGATGATTTGGCCCTCATTTATAGAATTACTGTGGAAACCAGCACATGTTTGAGTACAGGAATCATTGATAAAGTTCATATGAGATTCATGAAGTGTGCATATTGCTCAAATATCAGCGTAAAAAGAATCGGTGTTGGTAAATGCAGCGGCAAATACTGTATGAGTGTTATTTAAATGTTATAATCAAATATTGTATATGCTCTGTTCACAGGCCTCGCCCATTGAATTTGCAACATGAACCAGGCTAGTGTTAAGGGTTCCATCTTAGTTCTGAGCATTTTGGCTTCAGCCACCCTATTGACAGACCTATACACCCATATACAGTAGAACTTGCCTATGGTAGATGAAGCATAAACAAAAAGTTTGAGACATTTATAAACAGGAAGAGTGAGCCTACTGTAAATCTGTAGAAATTTTCAAGTAGATCTGATTTTCTTAACGATACCCGGTCCTAGTGTAAATAAAGGCCAATTCTGAGCGCAGATCCTCTTTTAGTAAATTCTCCATTAGTCTTATACTGATATACAAATTAACCTGACTTGCCTTATCTACTCCAAGATATTTTGTTGCGCTCCTTTACAGTATTGCTAGATTGCAGAAGGTGAATTTGATACAACTGAAACAAAGGGTTTGACTCAACTATAGAGACCACACAGGAGATCACGAAAAAGTTAAAATAATCCAAGTGTTTACTTATCGATCCAGAGGTTCCAGAGGTATTCAGCCGGCCAGAGGCCAGGCCTGGGCAAGAGCTAAAATTCTACAGACAGACAAACATCTCACAAGAACTTTAGAAAATATGGAGAAATGTTTCCTTGGCTACAGTATAGCAAAAATGGAAGAAAATCTGGGTCCTGGGAGGTGAAAAGACTAGGCCATAAATAGTCACTTGTGCTGTGACACAAGAAGACATATTGAAGGTGAAGAACAGAAACTTGTGGGGAACTAAGGCAAACACAGGAAGTGACACGTGACAGGTGAAGGGCAGGGTCAGAGGCAAATGGAAACAAAAGTAAACAAAAATGGCAGGGTCACCCAACCAAAACCAATGCCACCTGTGTCAGCAGAACAGAAACATTTAAATTAGGTTGGGGGTGGTTGGAGGTGGTTGGCGGGGATGGGGGTGGTGGGGGTTGTCCTATTGTGCACCCAGTTCATTATGATTCTATAGAAACACCACACAAGCTTTCATCAGTGCTTTCATACCAGAGCACAGCTAATTTTTTACACTAGTCACATGGCATTTTGCAGAAAATGAACTTCTGCTCTCACACTGTACAAGCTAAAAAATATCTAAGTCTATGCTTTTCATATAGAAGTGTTTTCCAATTAAAAGTTGTTGCTGTGCTCTTTTGTAAGATGTTTATTTTAAATGTAACTTCCTGCAAAATTTCCATCTAACCAAAAATCTCCTTAATGTTGTGAATAGTATAACTGGGTAAGGCTTACCATCTATCACTATTACAGTAAACTATTGCTGTTGTCACTGCAAGGACAAAATAAGGAGTGATCTTAGAGCAAGGGCTGCTCTCCTCATCATTTCCCCCACATCCCGATCCAGACCTGCTGTGTGTGTGTGTGTGTGTGTGTGTGTGTGTGTGTGTGTGTGTGTGTGTGTGTGTGTGTGTGTGTGTGTGCGTATGTGTGTGTGTGTGTGTGTGTGTGTGTGTGTGTGTGTGTGTGTGTGTGTGTGTGTGTGTGAGAGAGAGAGAGTGATGGGGATGGGGAGTAGATGCAGTGGAAAGAGCTACAGAAGGTAGAAGGTTAGATGGTTCAAGAGGTTATGGTTATTCCTGGAAAAGGCACATAGACAGACACCTGTTCCTTGCACATGAAAATGAATGTACAATGAAAACATTCAAAGAAAGTACAAGTACATCCACCACTAATCTTTTATACCCTATACATAATCCCAATCACTACTGTTATGAGAACAGACTTAAGTTTGCATTGTGATAAGGACTTAGCCTTAGCCAACTTTGCCGACCAACAGTATAAGTCCAATACAAGCCAATCCAAGCTATTGGTGCATCAGAGTTAGGCGGAACTTAATTTATGAAACAGCAGCTGCAGGAAAACAAAACTGAAAGTAGAAAAGTACTTGGAGAGCGCAGACCTCTGCCAAGGCAATGTGGTCACAGGCACAATATAAATTCCAGATGATGTTCTGGATCACCGATCGCCACCAAAATTGAATCAGTCGTTAGTTATCCTAATACACACGTTGTTTTTGATCCAAATCTGTTCGTAACTTTTCAAGTTATGTTGTACACACAGGTCATAAAGATCTGTGTGCCCCCATTCATAAACAGCTGTCACAAATTACTGCAGTTCTCTCATTCTCATTCCTACCAACAGCTTCTAACGTCAAACAACGACTATCAATTGATTCATACTGGATTTCTCCTTTCACTCTATGGACTTAATCTTGATTCTTTTCCTTAAATAAAGTTAATTCCTTTTTGGTTGAAATTTGACTGGTTTAGAAATCAGACTGACAGTCTGAGCTCTAAGTCAAACACAGATCGGTTAACTGTCTCCTTACCAATGCAAAGCAAACACACCCTGTTTCCCTTCTCCTCCGTGTTAGCGCAGTGCATGTGGCATGGCACAACCCTTTCAAGAGCCTCGTTATATATCTAATTACATCTTGGCGGTAGCTAACTGATAGAAACTCATTTGCCATGTGCATCTTACTGTTACATTTAATGAGGATTTTCCATAGGCAGGGAATGGTAATCGGCAGTTTGTACACACATTCAGACTGATAGCATATTTAGATGGGTGTACAATTCACCCCATCCCCCACCCTACACACCATCTTGACAAATTACACAAGTATTAAATCAGTTATAATGATATTGTAAAAAATGCAAATAAAATATTCATATGTGTACAATGATCAGATTTTCAAAAGCTATGAATGTTAAGTGTACAGTAAACCCATGCATAAATGCCAATCTAATAGTTCAAATCAATCTTCAGCCATATACTGGCTTTTGTCTGAGGCATTTATTTTTCTTAACTGCATTCATTGCACATTGGCTATTTCAGTCAATCCATTACTGAGCTTTTGAACTTTTGAGAAAGGCCTCACAAACAGAAATGGCTAAATCTGCAATGAAATGGTGCTCTGGCACTCTGGGGGAAAAATACAAAAAACTTTTAATAACATCCTTTCACATTATCATTAACAAACAGACCATACAATTACCATTCCATTTTTTATTTATTTATTTATTTTTGTTTACTAGTGATTTGCCCTCTCATTAAACACGGAATAATGTATCACCCGTCTGCATCAGTGTGGTGGCAAACTGTGGCCAATCACCCTCCTCTGGAGCCTCCTCCTTGCCTTCTGTGGTGGTGGTGGCCTGGCTCCTCACACCAGCCAATTCCGCCTGACAAATGAACAGAGCTCACTTCCCCAGGTGGGAAAGGCTAATTGGGCTTGGCAGTAATTGCGACCAAACTTGTTCTGTCACGTTACATTACACTGATAGTGTTTTTCTTATGGATGGGGGGGAGGAAGAAGAAACAGCTGGATGCTCCCAAAATGGCATCACTCCATTCTGTTGTCAAATATTTTATGATGTTTGCTGAAGTGAAAAATAGGAGAATTGGGTGGTAGTATTAAGCTTGGATTAATTACAATGCTCTGTTTTATAACATCAAGAAACTAAATACATCAAGAAACTAAATTGACTAAAATAGTAATGTAATTAAAATTTTTAAATAGAATATTGCAGACCTAATAATAGGTATGTGGGAGATTGGAATATAGTTATGTCATAAAGTGTCAAGCATTCCACCTAATAGCAATTTTCTATCATATGTCTCTTTAAACAACTGTCTTAACATGGTATTCTTCTTCCTTGTTTTTTGAAAACACCATCTGGTGCTGTTTAAGCTTGAATGGCATCATAGCGCTCTTTTTAGTCCACTTTCTTCAAACCATTCAACAGATTCCCAGCTCTTTTCTTCTCTGGAGGTATTTTTTTTAGCCTTCCCGCTGTAGCCTCTTGGGACAACCTCACCTCAGACACAGTTGCCAGTGAGGTGCTGAGAGACCAAGAGCACAGTAACCAAGGAAACAGAGATGCAGCTCTCCCTCCTATCTCAGGTTGCATGCTCCAAGATCAATATGTGAGCATGGCCAAAAACAGACTTTGGTGTTGGAGGACGGAAGGAATTGATAAGGAAAGGTGGAAGGAAAGGGAGGGGGGTTGGTGGGGGTTGGGGGGGGGGGGGGGTGTCGCAGTGTCTCCAATTTCCTGTTTGGAGAAGCTAAATGGGATCTGACACCTTTGTCTGTATTTACACATTAGGGAGGTGTGGGGGTTGGGCTGGCATCCTTGGAAATAATAATGTTCTCCTCCTTGAGCTCCTCAGAAAGGGGCGGCTAACAGCTGTCTGGATCAATATTTGTTTAAACCCCTGCAGATAAAGATTGCACGGCAGCTGCGCGTTAGGGGGATAAAATAAGAGACAGCGGCAAAATCCCCTCCCCTTCTGCCACCCTGAAAAGAGTCACAAATGATCAGAGCTGTCATTCGGATTTATCACCTGGGCATCCGCAACAACGTCGCTCTCGGCAAAGTACATATTGTTTAACCTTTGAAGCCATTGTGCGCTCTCGAAAATGCCACTGTCTGGGGAGAGACTGGAATGAGTTTCTCAGTGGGTCCAGGTTAGGCATGGCTGAAGACAAAGGAGTATGGAGACCCAACCTTTCCTCATAAATCCTCTTGAAGATCCAATCAGTGGTGGAAAAGTCCTGCTTTAAAAGAGAAAAGTCCTATCACATAGTGCAGCCAGTCATTAAACCCTCTTGTTCTAATTAGTGTAACTCTTCAGATGGGTGAATCAGATAACTATCAAAATAACCTGTGCTATCAGGCCAACGAGGCTAATCCTATGCTAGGATTAATCTCTGAAGCCATCTCTGTTTGCACCTGATCTGACCATACTATGCAAATGTGAAATGGAGGAAAAATAATATTGAAATTTACCCGAAGGAAAAAAAAAGAAAGAAAAAATGTGGTGCTTGCAGCATTCAGGAACACAGTAGAGCACAACTAGAAACATGCATATTACTATTTTCTACTTGTGTTGACAGTGCTGAGACTGACTTCTTTCTGCTCACAATTGTTCTCGATAACTCAATTTTCCCAGCATAATGTGCGTGCACCTTTGGCACTGTCTTGTTTTCACACTGTTTTATTGATGTCCTTTAGGCAGCACGGGTGGCTTTGAACTTGCAGTCTGCTATAAAGGTGAGCGACACATCATTTTTTCAATAGGCACCGGAGAGCTAGACAACAAAGCACCACGGAGTGGATGGAATATTAGGAGAGTGCGCTTGACCTTTTCTGACGGTTAATTAGGTCATCACACCTAATCAGGGAGCGAGGTCGTGAGGAGGCGCAGCTTGGGCTCGCCAACCCCACAGGGCGAGAAAAACAGGAGGGGAAGATCGTCACTGTGTAATGTGGCATCATCAAGGCAAGGACACTGGTGTCCACCTTAAGGGTCTGACTCATGCAAGACCGGATGATGTTCAGTGATACCTCTGTTGATGACGGTCAGATATGGGCCTATGTATGGTTTTTTTTACCCTCATCAGGCAAAGAGTTAAAAAACAAACAAACAAAAAAAAAACTGACAGGCTGTGAAAATTAGTAACAAAACACCTTATCGGAATGGCAGCTTGAATGTACATATTGGGTGGTGGGGAGTAGAGCTCTGGTGAAACAATAGTGCCAAAAAGAACTTGTATGATAAAACATGCATTCAAGCGCTTATATTATTTCACACATGTAAAGTTTCAATGATTATTAATCTAAGGATGTGTCTTAGAAATATAGCGTAGCTAAACATCAACAATTTGAATAGTCTATAATATTACAGTAATGTTAGTCCACAACTGTAGGCCAATGTTAATATTAAGATTTCCATGGCATAGAGGAAGGCTGTCAATCGAATTTCAAGTGTGTGCGGACAGATAATTTGGAGACCCGTAGCTAATATCTACGCATATGAAACAACATAATATGCCTGAATGCATGTTTTGCTGTGCGAGTGCTTATTGGCACTATTGTGCCTCCATAGAGATCAGTTCAAGGGACCGTTTTCATAATGCCATTATAAGGTGCACAGGGCACAATGTAATTTCATCAACTTCTGACGAGCTAGACTGAGGCAACAGCCCTACCTTGCACACTTAATTTGTTTAAGCAGGAAGGTGAGGCAGGGTTGATGGAGTTGATGCCCTTAGTATTAGCCAAAGATTTAGGTTGGGGGGGTGGTGGGGGGTGGTAGGGAGGGCTGAAGTGTGGCAGGATGGGGGAAGGGAGGCAGAAAATTCATTTGCCAGGTGGATGATGACCAGTCAGGGCTCTGAGCACTCCAAGAGGATTTTCCCAATAGGACAGTAAAATGAATGCAGGGTCATTTAGACCACTGAATGAATTTGCAATGAAAACACGGCAACAAATGGCCCCTCTAATAGAATTATATTCGGCTGATGTCAGCAATCAAGACAACGGGGCTTTTACATCATTTTTATGAGTCAGCAGCAGTCGGACTCGCGCCACCCAAACTGCAGGTTTCTCCCAGCTTTTGCTTATGAAGGCCGAAAGAGAATTTCCTCAGGGACCAATTGTGGCAAGGTTGAAACCCAGCCAGGGAATGAGGAGCAGGTGTAATGTATGTTGGCCCTGCCCTTGAATAGTCAAACACCACAGCATATACTGCCATCCTCCCAATTCATCCATATTGAATGAAAGCGCGAAGACATGTTCTCGTATTCTTCCCTTCCACTCTCTTGCACTACACCCCCCCCCCCCCCACACACACACACACACACACACACACACACACACACACACACCCGCCCCCCCAAAATAAACCATACCATCAATACAAACCACAGGGATTCAGTCTACGACTGTCAATAGAGCACCTCCAAAATGGCTAAATAGCCAAATATGTATTAGCTGATTGATTCTATTACACACAGCAAAGATCAGGCCATGACTGAGATCTTTACTATAAATTTACAAAGTGAGATGGAGCTAGTGAATGAGCGAAAGAGTGAATGAATGAATGAATGAATGAATACTGCAATAAAATAAAATGTATTAATTGGAATACAATGTTTTAATGTCTTCACAGACGATAATTCTATGTTGTTAGGAAATTTTGTATAATATTTTATGTACTTTACTGTTCTGCACATACATTCTGGAGGTAAACTGTCTTCTAGGACGATGCCTTATAACTAGACCAAAGCTATGCAATACAGTAGGAAAAGCCTGCTATAGTCTACTAAATTTTATAGCCTAAGTTTATAAAAGCAATTCATACCTTGCCATCTTATCAAACAGGACAGTAAATTAATTAATCACGTCATCTGTGGTTAGTATGTCCTAAATCAATCACAAGTCATCTGCAGTTAGCATCTAGTTCTTACCTTTTCTAAACCACAGCTCACATTATGCATTATTTGTAGGGTGCAAGTGCAATGCTTTTCATAATAGAACATTGCCTACCTTTAAACTGAATTAATATTAAATGTAGAGCTACCCCAGAACGCTGGAGAACTCTGATAACAAAACTTAACACTGTTTTCAAGCCCCCAAACCAATTAATATACCTTTCTATATCACTGGAAACATCTTAATTACTAATCAGAGGTGTGCATATGAAAGAGACGTTGATTAACGTTTTGCGCATGAATATGTATTTGATTTTGGCCTCAAACGGAGAAGGCAGCTCTCACCTCAACAGAAGGGAGGATTATACATGAGCCAGGTTTTCATTTTTGGATGAAGGCAGTTGAGTGAGTGAGAATGCTATGCAGGCAAGAGAATGAAACGGAGGCAGGGTGTGTGTATGTGTGTGAGTGTGTGTGTGTGTGTGTGTGTGTGTGTGTGTGAGTGTTCATGTGTATGTGTGTGTGAGAGAGTGAGAGAGAGAGAGAGAGAGAGAGAGAGAGAGAGAGAGAGACAGACAGACAGACAGACAGAGAAACAGACAGACGGGGGCACAATAATGCTTCCCATTCTCCCCTGACACTCCTCCTGCTGATCCTGAGGCAAGAGGCTTCATACCGTCAGCCACCAAGGGGGCCTGTCAGCCACTACCTGTGAGCAGAGCACGCACACGCAGAGCAGGCACGGCAGGACAGAGGCCGGCTCTTTCAGGCTCTTCAACCGCCACAGCCGCAGCGCCTTTCCAGAAGCCTCCGTAGCAACATCGAGCTGATCTGTAGCAAAGCTCTGCCCGCGGGGCAGTTATTATGGAGATGAATCACAGAGACCGAGAGAAGGAAGCACAATAGGCGACTCACGATAAGAGATTATTAGCATCTATTTGCGCACAGGGAGGAGGGTTTAAAGAGGTGAAGGGGGCAGAGGGAGAGAAAGAATGAAAAAAAAAACATGGATGAAAAGGAGGCAGAGGATCCTCAGACCCTGAGTTTATCAGACATTGAGGGATTGACATAGTGGTAGATGAGGAGGCAAATAGCCACTGTTTTAATAGGATTGAGAGGCTTATCCTAATGTTGGTGGAAGCCCAGCTGTTACACTATAAAACGCATCCTGAAATTAGGCAACCATAACATTGAATTGGTGAAATTTTATGAAAGGTTTGAATGTCAGCACTACACTGTTATGGGTAAAGTGTATACCAGGTTTGGTACTCCAAACCTGTCCTGTTGTCCACGCATGGAAATTCCCTATGATGAAGACAAAATTATTAAGTCTTTACCCTTCAGGCTTAGCAATTTTAAAGGAGACCTCTAAATCAGTAGAACTGGATATTTGTACTCTACAATTAATTCTCATACATTCTACATACCCAAAAAGATACAAAACCCCTTACATACCTGTGTTGCTATTTATCCCAGTGTTGACAGAGGTCCTGAGTTATCTATGTAATATGAGCTCTTCAATGGATACAGACAGGTGACCTTGACACTGATATGGCTGCAGTCTGATGTTTTGTGTTTATTTGATCTAGGGGTGCGGTGGGGTAATCTGGGCTCATATCCCTGTTTGAAGCAACACCTTCACATAACACGATTAATTAAGTATCCAGAATCAGACACATTCTCCAATTACTCTATCGCTAAATCACAAATTTAGTGTAGACAGAGCTGCACATCCTTTCTCTGTGCAGATAACATGTAACAATATGCCATCACCTGAGCAATTAGGCTCAGAGGATAAATTTTCCCTCCATAAATAATGGATTAAATGTCATGGAGCGGCAGACAAGGCTACTTCACAGGAGGCATTTTAAGATTAGAACCTTTTAGTGATAAGGGAATCATTACCGTCGGGGTGGGGGGAGGAGAGTGCAGCTTATGCTATATCTCACATAAGCCGCCTTCTTGGTGATCAGTCGGATCCTTTGCAGATATCCTAAAACTCCCCGAATTTATCTGCCATACTCTGAATGTTTGTAGGATATATCATGTTTAAACGGTCATGACTTTGGACATTTTTCAGGACAATATCAACACATGGCAATGTTGTTGGACTCATTTGATATTTCACTGTTTGTGACTACTTGTGGTAATCACTATGTATTGTGCACATATTGTGCAATATTATTCAAAAATGTTAAGAACACATTTTGTTGTTTGTACAATGTTGAATGTTTAAAAATACCTTTTTAAAGTACTGCCTGTAAAGGACAGAAGAAAGGCAAGACAGGCTTTGTCTGTACAGACCACTTTTTGGTCCATTGGAAGTGGATATTTTTCAAGGATAATCAGACTGCTTTCTCATACACTGTGGCAACAATAGCTCTAATGACTGTACAATTCAAGGGACCATGGAAAGAATATCAAACCAATCGAGCTGTCTATTAGTCTACTGCAGTACATAGCTGTAAAATTGCAGTAAATGCTGACTACATATGTTATTTCCCTTGCATGACTGTTCTTCAATAGAATGGTCACCTAGCTGTAAATTAAGCTGATTCTGTTCAATGCCCTGAATACCAACCTTGGTTTGTATAATATATGTAATTTAGAAAGTTTTCTCAGACCTGTGCCATGCCCACATCTGTCTGTTTCCATTTAACAGTAAATTTTGCTTGAGAATATTGATGTACAATGCCCTGTAAGTGTATTAACTATACGTTTCTCTGTGTTTTACAGGATATGAATGGGTTATATTTGAAACTGCTGAGGTATGTCACCTTGAATCATTACATTCACATAAAAAAAATCCTAATCACTCTCTTAACAAAGCTCCTCATCAACGAGCAAAGGCGTATCTTTCACAACTTTGGGAGCAACTTTGCACTGGAAAATATCCACTTTCAGACAAGTCATTAACAGATCTGTTTCACCTCAACATATGCTACTTGGTGAGAAACAATTACCGTTCTGTTACCGCTCAAACAATTTGAGCTCATGTTTCCTCAGAGACAATACTTTCAGATTCATGGCCCTCATTTTTCTGCTCAAATGGAATGTGGAGTGGGTTCAACTGAGGTGATACCATTTTCACTGTCACTTCCTGTATTTCTTTGGCTACTGTGTAGCACCATTACTGGAGCCCACTGGCAAAGTAATTATCATTAAAACTGTCACATCACAGATACAAAAAGGCCTATTAGCAAACACAAGGTTTTATTATGCACCATACTCACAGCCTAAGTATTACTAGATAGAACGAGAGACCTCCTCCATGAAGATTAAGTGTGCAATTCCTGCTGGGAAAGGTGCCTCTAGAATGATGACAAGCTAGCGTCTGCAGAAAATGCATGCATACCTCTAACAGTGCAAAGCAGTGAAGCAAGGGCAGTAAAATAAAAAGGGTTGTGTATGACAAATGTATGCAGCTTTGCATGTCTGGTGTAATCACCAAGAACATGCCAAGACCACAGAGGGATTTTATTTTCTACTGTAGGTCAAAATGTCCAAAATACACCTAGAAAAAAAGTATATGAAGATACATACAGGGACTACAGATGAAAATTAGCCTTGTGGCTATAATCTGGCTCAATTGTATGTTGTGCACTGTCCCTGTCAAATAAACATTAAACTAAACATATTGACATAATGTCAAAATCTCCATACTCTGTATTGTCCAGCAATATTGTCCAAGCCTAAAGTGTAACACTAGCGATCCAGCAATCACGTTTCCTCATGGAGACATAACAACATTCACTCATGGTTCTCAGGCTTGGTCATGTGAAGAGACAGACATTGGCACAAGGGCAGTCCAAAGTTGTTAAAATTTAAATTGCGTGCTTGTGTTGTAACAAATGTGTTGTGTTGCTGATGCCTGTGTGTTTGGGTTTTGTGACCAAGTTATTTTAAGCATCCCAGGCTACATAGAATATCTCTGTTGTTGGACTGAGGAAACTTTGACACAATGAATCATGTAGATTTTAACAGGTTATGTTTACATATGTGGGATGACATGTGTCAGATGCAGCAAGGTATGAGGAATTCAGGCAATGTGTATACCATTGAGGTGTTATTAATTCCTTTGTATGTATTGTTTAACATGATGGTTCTACTCAGCACACACCACACTGATTCAGCGTTGCACCATGACTGCAGTCTTTTGCATTTTTTAGTCCAAACAACACTACATTTGGCTTTCACTCATTTTTGCCATGAAGACAGAAATGTTCTTTAGAACATTTAGTTCATGGAAAATTTAGGCTAGATTTTTATATATTTCCAATCCTACATTGTACGACCACTAGTGACCCAGCAAACACGGAACGTTATGGGAACCTCCTATTTTGGTTCGGAGACGTTCCCGTAACCAAAAATTGTTACTGGGGCACCAGCTGACTAAACTCTGAATGCATGGTGCTGCTGACGATGGCATTTTGTTTTAGTAAATTAGATTCAGTCGAACATTAAACCCCTTACTCTGTAATGACAGTCAACCCCTGGGTGTTTAGATTATCTCTTGCAAAATCAGTTCACGATTTGGGAAGGTCTGGTTTCAACACACATACAAACAGCAGGCTTTATTTTCGCCAAGATTTGTGCTAAAATGGAGCTCACGCATCTCATCTTGTTTAGTCCTTCACCAGGCAGGGGTCATATTATTCGAATGAAGGCCATTGTGTAAAACAGTATTTTATGGGATGTCGGCCTGAAATTGCCATGCATGCTTGCCCTTCCATATTTGGCGCCCTTTAATAAATTGTGGACTAGCTGTCAAAAAAGCCCAGCGGGAGTGACAGTATCATCTCCCCTGCGCATAATGCCTCTCTCGGAGAGTGCGCAGCACAAGGTTGGACATGGCCCCGCGTGTAAGCCTCTCAACATGGAGAATCGATGAGGCTGCCTTTAGTCTGTCTCACAATTGAGCCCCACCGTTGCACTTATGTCATGTCGCTCAGGATATTTCTGATATGACAGTGCGGAATATTTATCATCTGAGTGGCTGTGACAAGCAATTCTCCACGGGAGCAGAATGAAAAAAAAAGGGAGAGAGAGAGAGAGAGAGAGAGAGACGGTGATTCTCAACACTTTTTTTTCTGAAGATGCTAACCTTTATTATTCTGTGGGAGTATGACTATGAAATGGCACACACACACACACACATACACACACACACACACACACACACACACACACACACACACACAGTACACACACATATCCACACAGAAAAAAAGAGAGAGAAAGATTTACAATGGCACAAGAATGGGTTTCTAATGAAAAAGGTCAAAAAAAGCATTTTTAAAAAGTGAGACTTCAGTGAAATGTTTCAGTGCATAAGTACTAAAAAAATGAAAACATCAGTCATTTGGGTCCTTCAAATTTTCTATACTTGAATGTTGGAACAGCTCTTACTCAGACCACTCTAAAAGAAAGTTGACGAATTTCAATAATTGGGTAATTTTTTCCAGTTTAAACATAATCTACCATTAAACATTCTTGAATGTGTTTGCAACCCTTTTTTCAAACAAAAGTCCCAATGTGAATTTTATCCTTTTATGTTGCTCAGCACCCTGACATTATGCCGCACCAAAATGCCATTTCCTCTTCTCTTCTCTTCCAATTCTCTTTAACAATAGCACTTCTGTGGCTCGATTACGGAAATTACAAAGTAATTTTCCTTGAATACAAAATTGTCCGGGTGCACCATTTGGGAAGCATACCAGACTGCAGCATTCATCAGCATTGTTTGAACTTATCAGTCTTCATCCAAACAGCTCCTAAGAGCAGAGTGAAAATGACAAGAGTGAAGATACACACACACACACACACACACACACACACACACACACACACACACACACACACACACACACACACACACACACACACACACACACACTCACACACACTTCAATAATCCCAGCCCACTAAGACTGTCTAACTCACTAGCTACACTTCCATGGCTCAAACTATATAGTCAGAATGGTGGTCTAGGTCTGGCATTGCAAGGGATGGGTAAAAGCAAAGTTGACAGAGTGCCAACCCTTTTGTGTTTGCTTTTTGTTATTGCATTTTTATATTTCTGTGTGTCTGCATGAGTCTGTGTTTGTGTGTGTGTGTGTGTGTGTGTGTGTGTGTGTGTGTGTGTGTGTGTGTGTGTGTGTGTGTGTGTGTGTGTGTGTGTGTGAAATAAAAGCGGTATCTCATTATACTCTACAGCTGCTGATGACAGTAAACAGAATGCAAGTGGGCTCCAGAGCGGAATACCGGAACCAGATCAACAGACCCAGATTCCAAAGGCATCCAACATCAAACATCACATAAACAAAAGAATCCGCCTCCCCTTCCTCTGTGGCACACAGAGCTGATCCACGGGCCATCACTGCTCTGGGTTGGACACCAGAGACTTCACAATTTATTTATTTGTTTGCTTGCTTGCTTGCGTATTTGCTATTTTATTTAGTTTGTTTGTCTCTGGGGTGGGCCCACATGGTCATGGTCTTACGTGTCAGGTCTAAGAGTTTCCTCTAATAGCCAAAGGGAACTCTGTCCTCCACGGAGTCTGACAGACACAGCGTTGCAGCGTCAGTCTCTCTGAAATATAGATGGCGCGGCAGAGAGGGAGTGAAAATCTGCACCGTTTGCAAAGGCAGACTCCGCTTTCAGGCAGCTTGTTCATGCGTCATTCTCACTTCTCTGACAAATGAACTGTGCCATTTTTTTCACTGGTAGATTTATCGTTTCTATATAGATTTTTGCCAGATCCTGCTGCCGCTATTAAGGGTTTTTTTCCCTTCTTCTTCTTTTGCTCGACTGATATGGACCTCTGTCTCACAATAGGACAAATCAATGCTGATGTACCTGGGCGTTTAACTTTACATACATCACACTGTCATAAAGTCTATGAGCTGTCAGATTGGTACCCTACACATCATACAGGGGACACATCACATGTCATGCAAGTGAGTGTGACACCAAGATACTGTTTAGCGGTCCCCTGCTTTCAAAACCAATATGCACGTTTTTGAATTAAATTTTCCACCAGATAGAGAAAAGGCGGTCTCTGTAGAGGTGCACGTAGTCCTCTTCCTGCGACCTCATCCAAGCGGTCACAGACTCATGCGCACATTACCAGTCATGAAATTGGGGCTTCACTTCACTTACAAAGAGGAGAGAATCTGCTTCTGCTTTAGAATATCTCTGCCTCTTATGCCTTCAAAAAAAGAAGGCTGTCTCTTGCCTGACTCATCTTTCTATTGATACCCACTTATTTCACATAGAAAAGCATTTGAGAGAGGGAAGGGGGGAAAGAGAGAGAGATAGAGAGAATGAGGGACAGACAGATGGGGAATGAGAGAGGGTGAGAAAGAGAGAGAGAAAGAGAGAGAGAGAGAGCGCGAGAGAGAGAGAGCAAGCATTAGCATTAGATGTTGGTATGCACTGTAATGACTATAAGTCATGCCGTATTTATATACAGTACTGTGCTGGATTTATGTTACAATAACAACTGAATTGTCACGAGATTTTCTTTGTTGTTCTGGGTTTCATATTACCTCTTTCAGTGATACATCAATAAGTACAATGTCATGTGTCATGTCATATCATCTTCAAAATTCTACCATAAAGTGTCCATAAAATTTTCCCCTAAGGTATTTATTTCATGTGTGGGTCATGTGTGGGTCACGCCACAGAGACCCTTTGAACATCTGAAGCATTTCAGCCACAATTGTATGTAGTTTACACGGTTAATATTTTGATGGCTCAGACATTTCTTCAAAAAGAAAATATTGTATTTTTCCACGACAGTCTTTATTGTACTGTATATACAGAATGTGTGCACAGAGAAACCGATTGTAATCCAAAAACCTGGAGAAAACAAGAAATAAAACAATTTCAAATGTGAATGTGGAGCATTGAAATATCGCTGCCCCAAAAGTTTTGTTTCTTCCTTTTGACTTTTTCCCCTCTCTGCTCAACATTTCTACCTAAATCTCATCATTAGCTACTGCTGCTTTTCGCTCTGCTTTGATTGGTTTCTCTAACTTCTTCTCTAGTGATGTTGAGGGCTACATTGCCCTCACCTCTGACAGGACTCAAGCGAACAAGGTTTTAGTGCTGTCTCCTGTATTTAATGACTAAAGGGAAGGGGTGCTGAAGTCCACCCCCCACAGCACCCCACCACACCATCCCCCTTCTTTTTCAACCTTATATCGCGACAGACCAAACGCAGGGACCCAAGCTGGGCTGCTTCTAAAAGTTCCAATTAGAGGCTTCGCCTTTGGAAAAGTACACTTTTTTCATCTTTATTTCATTAATGTGATGTACAAGGCAGCTTCAGAGAGTATTCTCTTTCAAGCCCTCTCCAATTACAAAAAAAAATCTCTGTCTGTTCATTGAGGGATGACGGCAAAGGCGAGAGGTGAGAAAAGCTTTTTTTTTTTTTCTCTCCTCCATTTAATCCAAACTGCTCTCCATGCCTTGAAAACACATTGTGGTATGGAATAACAATTACAAAAGCCATTGTTAAACTATGACACTAGGCACGAGGGAAATGGACGCTGTCTTATATAGTCAAGAGGATGATAATTATATGTTCGGCTATAGTTAAAGGGATGCACTGTCCACTTCAGTGCTCCTTGAGCCACGAGCAATTTTCAGATAAAGCCAAATATGTGGGTCATTGCATAGGCCTATTCCTGTCAGTTGAATCACGAGCTAATCAATGAATACCTGCAGGAGCCTTTATTGATGTTTTCAATGTATGGCTCTGGAAAAAAATAAAATAATAATATATATAGACAAAAGACCTATGCCCTTATGTCAAAAATTAAAGAAGTAAGATGTCTGTGAGACTACATGACATTTTGTCTGAAAAAGAGGCCCTTCTGCACACAGCTTTGTTTTCACAGTTTGCTCCTCTGTCTACCTGCCCTAAATAATATGGCCAAAAAAAGAGGAACAACAAAGGGACAACACAAAGACTGAGAAAATAACAACATATTGCATGCCAATACCCTGATGACATTGCTGTGGGATGTGGAAAAAAAGTGTAAACCTCAGAGAGTTCCCTTTGAACATTCCCCTATTTGATGTTTGCAATTACGGACTCATACATCAATCTGGTTGGTAGAGCAGTCACTGGTTGGTTGGTACAGGCGTTTATGGTCGTGCAGTGTTGCATCATGAATTGTACAAGGGGCTCTGCCCTTGGCAATAATTATGTTTTTAGAGAGGCTTTAACTAATCTCCAACAGGCACTGTGCTACAGTACCCTGTACACATATACTTTTTAATCCCTGTGGTTTTTTTTAGTTGATGTTAAAAAAAGGTAATTGCCAAGTCAATAAACCCAAATTCAGGGATTCAAGAGTTTATGCTTCAGCCTTTTTAGCACTTTGCATTAGATTTAATCCTTTACCTTCCAAAAAAAAAAAAAAAAAAAAACAATGAAAAAAAATAGTCAAAATGCCATTTGCCAGCAGAGCACTTAGCGAGATGAAAAAAGCCGCCTTCCCAACAGGGAGGATGCCGGTTGCTTGTATTAATGTCTTTGTAGATTACGCACAGCAAGGGGGCATGGGTGGGAGGGTTGAGGGGGGTCACTGCCAGAAGCAGGTAGTACAAGGCACTCACAGCCTGGCCCTCACTTGCCTAACAGCTGGGTTTACAACGCGCTACTAGCGCCAGTGATTTAAAAAGACTGCCCATGTCCCGCCACAGAGCTTTTTTTTCCTCTCTAACTCCAGAGAAGCCGTGAGGGGCATATGTTTATTTGCCGGTTACTGGGACTAATAGCAGACAATAAGAACTGGAGCACAGTCCTGGCTGCTTGGCTAGGTGCATACTTATGATAGGAGAGAGTCACGGTGGAGGAAAAGACAGAGGGGGGTAAAAAAAAAAAGAGGCCACCCCTTGCCGTCTTTGCCAGGGGCCCCATTTTTTTTGAGTGAGGCCATTGAAGCGGTTCAACCAAAGCGAACAGGAATAACTAATTGTATATTTCAATTGCAAACACTCTCCCACCGGGGACTTTTGAAGGACTGCGTGAAACGGGATTTGCGTGTCTTTTCCCAGGGGAAGCCAATACATCTGCATGCCAAACACCCTTCTCGCTCGTGTCAACATCGTAAAAAAAAAGAAGAAGAAGAAGCAAAAACAAAAACAAAAACAATCAAACGGCAGCCATTATATTCCTTCAAAATGTCTTGCAGGGGTTGATTAGAGCTGCTGTCACTGCAGCAACTGCAGCCCCATGAAGGCAACATATCCCCTCTAAAGGAGATATATATATAAAAAACATGTCAAAATGTCACTGTTGTTTTACAGTACATGTGCAATCCATTTTGCAATGCCAGATTTCTCTGTTTTACCATTGGTTCAGCTTGCCTAGTGCATAAATTCTTGGGACATGCTTGGGAGGTATTCACACAAGCTCTCTGCTCAAAGATGTAATGCAATCCAAGTCTCTGATAAATGACTGCATGAGTGCGGTCTTCCCATTTCTCTCTGGCTTGGTAGACATGTCACTTGTCCTGTGATTGGCAGCTATGCTATGGATGGTTTCACAGGTTGTGTGGGAGGTCCTTTTTTAATTAAGGACCCTGATTAGGGATGTTGCAGCTGCAAATATAATGAAATGTCTCGACAGGAGAAAGCCACAAAATGAAGAAGCATGCTGACTTGTTCTTCCTTTATACTTTTTTTTTTCTTTCTTTCTTTTTTTCCCTCCTCCAAACTCAGTCCCAGAGCTACTTCAGAATTCCAACCGAGATTCTGAACTTCAAAGCCATTGGAAATTGATTAATGTATTCTCTTTGAGGGTTTCCATTAAATGGGTAATTTTAACCCAGATCTGTATTTAGATACAAGACAGAACACCACTGAGGTCCACATTAATGCTCTTTGAAAACGAAAACGTGTTTTCTGTTTAAGTTTTTTTCTTCCCCCTCTGAAGATGCACAAGGAGATGCATCTGCATAACACAATAACATAGCAACAACAATGGCAGCATAGTTGAGACAATTTAGACCAATCATTGTTTTCATTACCAAAATGTAATGAGAACACCACATTCAGCGATGCTGCATGCGTACAGCTTCTCACTGCATATTCCTGTTATTGACAATCTGGCTTAAAACAACCATCAATGTTGGATCACAGCCTCCATGTTAACTGAGGCTGCAGTGTATGTAAACACCAGAGATCACTCTGAAGCTGTGGAGCTCTCTAATTACCACTAAGGTTTTGACCTTTCGGGCTCAGATGATGCCTTTATGGTTTAATAAGGCTGTTTTGATAGCACTCAAAATCTCAAAAGTTCATTTTAACATGTATAATAAGTTGGCTTGCGTGTTTACCTCTAACTGCAGATGATGAGAGGCTAGGATCATACTGCTGATGATAATTTAATTTATATATTTATTTGTATGCATTGCCTCATTTGTCACATATGAGGGTATATCAACTACCATGTGTGCAAGACACGGACAGTCTTAAAAAAAAGAAAAAAACATTACATTGACTTTTCCAGTAGGATGACCTAATTGGTAGTAGGCTATAGGGATACACTGGCAAGCTTATTATCTCCAGCTTATTTTTCTTCTCTTCTTCTTCTTCTTCTTCTTTCTTCTTCTTCTTCTTCTTCTTCTTCTTCTTCTTCTTCTTCTTCTTCTTCTTTTTACTGCAACATCAACAGTTTGAAGATTCTGAGCCTACTGCTACCATAGCCATCTTGATCTGGACTGAGTTGCTTACTTACACTGATGAGAGACTTCAGATGGAGATGGAGACTGTTTATAACTTTGCTGTGTGGCCATCTGAACTGCCAGTGAAAGATAGCCTTGAACAAGACATGTAGCCTACCCTATCCCACCAGAGCTTGGATTACAGCTCTGCCAGCTGAATACCTGAAACACTTGAGGCGACATTGCAACATAAGTTCCCCTATTCGAAAAGTCAAGGTACTTTCTGCTTAGTCTAATCTGTAAAAATTCACTGACTAAGTTCTCAAAGCCTCATTTTACACGTAATGACATTATAATACCAATCAAATGCTTTTGTTGCCTTGTTTATGGTTTAAAAATGAACAATTTATAGCACGTATAGCGCCATGACCAGTAGGCCACCATTTAAAGCCATTTGCAAGAATAAACTAAAAGCAGTCTTTTTCACAATGCACAAACTTCAAAAATCTGCTCCTGATGAATGTTCAAACTTTTTCTGATGTTGAATTAAACTTTTCGTCCATGGAATATTTCCGGTGACACTTTACACTTGAAGGTACCGTCATAAGACTAACATGACACTGTCATTAACTATGACATGATGTTGTCAAGAATCTGTCATAAACTTTATAACCCTGTCATGACTATTACATACCCTAACCCTAAACCTAAACCTAACCCTAACCATGACAAATACTGGGTGACACTTAATGATAGAAGTCATGACAGGTGAATAAAGTTTATGACAGATTCATGACGTCATGTCGTAGTTAATGACAGTAGTTAATGACAGTATCATGCCAGTCTTATGATGGTTCCTTCAAATAAAGTGTAACCATTTCCTTTAATTTACTCTGTACACTTACAAAGTTTTCAATGCCTCGATGTACTGTACATATTAGGGCCATGATTATACTATCAATGTGGGCTACTTGTTTATGGTTTTAAAATAGTGATTTTTGGCACATATCACCATGTCATTGCAAGTCATTGCAAAAATTGGCTAAAAGTGTTTTTTCTTCGGCATGGCGCATATGGGTTTTGGGGGGCGTGCGGTGGCTTTTTGCTAAATGCTACAACAGACGCAGGAAATGGCGACACGCGCCGGCGCAAAGTCCAAAAAGGTTGGACTTCGGGATGCCCTAAGTAATCATGGAGTGTGTTATGCGGGTGCTAACACAGAGGCACATAACCAATGACTAGATCAATCTCCTCATTGCCTTCAAGAGCGAGACAGCGCAAAGCGCCTGAGTGAATTGCTATCACACCAGCTGATCTCCCTCCCCTGGGCATTTAAAGAAATTAAAATAGAATTGCATACCGAGCAAGCTCACACGTCGGGTCTAGTCATAGTTAGAGCCGTAATGGGTATGGTAATATTAAATTGATGTCTACAGGCTGCACAAGAACACTGAAAGGAAGCTGATTTAAGTGGCGATAGATATCTCGGAATATTCATTCGAAAGCGAAAGTAAACTTGATTCTCCATTTAACGTCCCCCTTCTTATATCCTCACTCGTTTTCTGTTACAGGCTAATAAATTGTGGTTAACCACATCTTCCTGAGCATCATAATGATTTTCCGATTGTAATAATTATTGCTGTGGCCGTCATTTTTATGCTGGAACAAGGACTGCATTACCTATTGCGTTGTGCGTCCATAAAATAGCATTTCAGGAATGCGGGCACTGACGAATGACCAGTTCTTTCAGTCACTGGCGGATCCCTTTCTGCGTCTGCATAATAGCATCTTTGCGCTTCGCGCCTAGCCACA
>JAODXP020000022.1:13479908-13746325 GCA_027497455.2 Sardinella longiceps | reverse complement strand
AGGCCGGGAGCCAGGTCCACTCCACGCGATGTTTTTTGCTACCTTTTTTTCACTATTATTTCTTGTTATCTTATACCTTGGGCCATAACAAGTTGATAGGGACCACCTCCAGGTCGGCCCCGTTTGGTCTCAGGGGCCAAAAAACACTTTTTTGGGGAAAAGCTTTTGGCGAAATTATGTAATTGGGAATATTAAGGCACTGCAACATCATAAGTGGTCATATAGCCCTAAAAATTGGTATGGGGTGTACTGACACATAGGGGTAAATGGCAGAAAAAGATTATGGGGATTGCTACCTTTCTACTGTCAAATATCACCTTCAATATACCCCAAAAAACAAAAAAATGTCTGTCCGCCTGACAAATTATCATCAAAAGTGATCATTTTTAAGCATTTTAATAAACATATCACTGCCTCCAATGTGTATAAAAATCATCCCTAGTTGATAAGCTTCAATTTCAGCCCAAGATGACCTTTCTATCTAGAAGAATACAGCTGGTATGACCAAAGTTCTCAACTGTACACCAAATCGCAAATAAAACCACAACTTTCAAGCATTACCATTCCTAATTGTGAATATTAAGGCACTGCAGCAACATAATTGGTCATATCACCCTAAAAATGTGTATGGTGTATACTGACACATAGGGGAAACTAGGAGAAAAGGATTATAAGGATTGCTGCCTTTCTACGGTCAAATATCACCTTCAATATACCCCCCAAAAAAACAAAAAATGTCTGTCCGCCTGGCAAATTGTCATCAAAAGTGATCATTTTAAGCATTTTAGTATACATATCACTGCCTCCAATGTGTATAAATATCTTCCCTAGTTTATAAGCTTCAATTTCAGCCCAAGATGACCTTTCTATCTAGAAGAATACAGCTGGTATGACCACAGTTCTCAACTGTACACCATATCGGAAATAAAACCACAACAAGCATTACCATTCCTAATTGTGAATATTAAGGCACTGCAACAACATAATTGGTCATATCACCCTAAAAATCAGTATGGTGTATATTGACACATAGGGGGAAAGGATTATAGGGATTGCCAGGTTACACACACAAACACTCACAATCAACCACTAACCAACCAACATCTTATCACTTAATGTGATCTCACCATAAATTATTCAGCAAAAAAATATTTGGAGGTAGGTTGATACATTTTTGTGGTTATATGATGAGATTGAATCTATTGAGAGATTGGTAGTCCTAACTTATTTTTGTACATGAAAGGCATCCTCTCTATTTCTACATTGATGGCATTAGTGCCATAAGTATAGCCAGTCCTACCTAGCTAGTTCGAGCAGGAGCTCGATGAACAGATTCTCAGCGGTGTTCAAGAATTCACCTGCGGCCTAGGTTTTACTTATCAAATCAAGGATGTTGATGAGACAAGAGAGATTAAAATCAAGAAGATGTGTGGCTCAAGCCTTGAGCCTTAACAGGGTTTATCTGTTGACCTCTCAACCTTTCCATCTTCCATCCTCTATGGTTTGAGGATGCGTCATCCCAAAGTCCTTCTTGATGTCTTGGCAGAAGAGGAAATAGATGAAGATGAATTAAGTGATGAAATCCATACAAAAGTGGATGAAGATGAGGAAAAGGAGTGCTTCGAAAAGCTGATCAAGGCTCACACAACACTTTTGACCCATTCCAGTTTGCATACCGTCCCAAGCGCTCCACTGATGCCATAGCAGCACTTCAACTCAGCCTGGCTCATCTGGAGAACAAATACAGCTGTGTGCGGATGCTATTCATTGACTTCAACTCTGCCTTCAACACAGTCATCCCCCAAGACCTGGTGGACAAACTCCAAGCCATAGGCATCAGCACACTACTCTGCAACTGGTTACTGGACATTCTCACCAATGAACCACAGACAGTAAGAGTTGGCAAAAACTCATCTCAGACCACCATCATGAACACAGGGGTCCTCCAGGGGTGCGTGTTGAGTCCTCTGCTGTTCACCCTGATGATCCATGGCTCAAACCACATCATAAAGTTTGCTGAATAGCAACCACAATAGTGGTTGGCCTCATCAGCGACGATGATGACTCAGCTTACAGAGAAGAGGTCCACCATCTCATCAACTGGTGTGACACCAACAACCCACACCTCAATGTAAACAAAACAAAGGAAGTAACAGTGGACTTCAGGAAGAATCACAAGCCACACACACCTCTCACCATCAACGGCAGTGCTGTGGAATCAGTGAAAAGCACCAAGTTCCTGAGAGTGCATAACTGCATGGACCTGACATGGAACACCAACACCACCTCCCTTGTCAAGAAAGCAGAGCAATGTCTCCACTTCCTGCACAGGATGAGGAGAGCCAGTCTCCCTCCCTCAGCACTCACCACCTTCTACGGGGGTTGAGAGCATACTCACCAGCAGTCTCTCAGTCTGGTATGGCAGCTGCTATGCACAGACCAGAAAGTGCTACACAGGGTGGTGAGAACAGCAGAGAAGATCACAAGATCAGCATTACCATCCATTCAGGACTTGTATCCATCCCACTGGCAAAGAAGAGCTGTCAACATCATCAAGACCCTTCCCACCCCTCACACACACTGTTCACCCTCCTACTGTACCTTCTGGAAAGCACTACAGCAGCATGCGCAGCAGAACCACCAGACTCAGCTACAGCTTTTTCCCACAGGCCATCAGACTGCTAAACTCACTCCTGAGAACACCATGACCCCCCCCCCCCAACCACCACACACACACACACACACACACACACACACACACACACACACACACACACACACACACACACACACACACACACATAACCAAAGACCAACTACTCTATGCACACTCCCCTGCATAAAAGTTTACAACTTTCATCTCCATGCGCTTCTACCTTAGCCTCTACCATAGCCCGCCCATAATACGAATATTCATATGTATCATGGTCTGGGCAGAGTCTTCTGGGGCGAGTTGACATCGGTAGAGAGACTACCGGCCAATAAGCGAAGCTGATTAGACAAGCTGTCCAATCGTCTCAAACCAGAACTGAATACCCTCGTCGCCGCCCTATAATCGCGTCAGATTAAAGAACCTCCAGACCATGAATACGGATTAACAGCAGTATTATGGTCGGGCTGTCAGGCTACTTCTACCTCGTTGCACCTTATTGTAACTCAGTACTATTGCACTCCAGCAACATACATACCTCAAGGATTCTTTGAAACACTGACAGTCTAGAATGCATGCTCACAGTGTCTATGTTTGTTGCTTGTTATTACTGTCTACTGTTAGTGATATCTCTTATCGTGCTTGATATCTTGATTGCACTTTATGTTCTAGTGGGTTGTGATGTCTTAAAACAGTTATACATCTTAGCTGTATGTCAAATTATTCATTTGTTGCACATTTGGAGTTTGGATGAGCAGAGTTTGAATGACAATAAAGTTCGCTTTGGCTTTGACTTTGAAAATTATGATTAGAATGTTGTTCTTACAACCAATATGACTACTACTTGTGTTTTAGTTGTGCCATTCAGCTGCAAAGAATGTTTAATTATACAGAAAGTTAGTGATGTTTACACTATTAAAGGTTGGCTTCTTGACAAGAGACTGTCCAGTTGAGTCCTCTCAAGTGCAGTACATAAGTGAAGTCTGAACTCTCATTTAAAATTGTTTACATGCAAGAAATATACATACACCTATATGGAATGGAAATGTTTGAAAGTGGTGTGTTTTTCCGATCTGGTGTACAATTGAGAGCTCTATACAAGCTGTATTCCTCTTGATATAAAGGTTTTCTTGGGCTTAAATTGAAGTTTATAAACCTGGGAAGTTTGCCATATACATATGTATACGAAAATGTATACTAAAATGGTTTTATAATCACTTTTTGTCACAATTTGTCAGGCGGACAGACATTTTTTTGCATTTTTGGGGGGGGTATGTTGAAGGTGATATTTGACAGTAGAAAGGCAGCAATCCCTATCATCATTTTCTCCTAGTTTCACCTGTGTGTCAGTATACACCATACAAATGTTTAGGGTTATATGACCACTTATGTTGTTGGAGTGCCATAATATTCACAATTAGGAATGGTAATGCTTAAAAGTTGTATTTTTTTTCCATTTGGTATACAGTTGAGAACTTTGGTCATACCAGATGTATCCCTCTTGATAAAAAGGTCATCTTGGGCCTAAATTGAGGCTTATATGAACCTGGACAGTTTTTCATATACATTTGAAGCAGTGATATGTTGCTGCAGTGGCTTAATATTCACAATTAGGAATGGTAATGCTTGAAAGTTGTGGTTATTATTTGCGATTTGGTGTACAGTTGAGAACTGTGGTCATACCAGCTGTATTCCTCTAGATAGAAAGGTCATCTTGGGCTTAAATTGAAGTTTATAATCCTGGGAAGTTTTTTTTATACACATTTGAGGCAGTGATATGTATACTAAAATGCTTAAAAATGATCACTTTTGATGATAATATGTCAGGCGGACAGACATTTTTTTGTTTTTTTGAGTATATTGAAGGTGATATTTGACAGTAGAAAGGCAGCAATCCCCATAATCTTTTTCTGCTATTTACCCATATGTGTCAGTGTACACCACACAAATTTTAGGGTTATATGACCAGTTATGTTGCTGCAGTGCCTTAATATTCACAATTAGGAATGGTAATGCTTGAAAGTTGTGGTTTTATTTCCGATTTGGTGTACAGTTGAGAACTTTGGTCATACCAGCTGTATTCTTCTAGATAGAAAGGTCATCTTGGGCTTAAATTGAAGCTTATAAACTAGGGAAGTTTTTTATACACATTTGAGGCAGTGATATGTAAACTAAAATGCTTAAAAATGATCACTTTTGATGATAATTTGTCAGGCGGACAGACATTTTTTTGTTTTTTGGGGTATATTGAAGGTGATATTTGACAGTAGAAAGGTAGCAATCCCCATAATCTTTTTCTGCCATTTACCCCTATGTGTCAGTACACCCCATACCAATTCTTAGGGCTATATGACCACTTATGATGTTGTAGTGCCTTAATATTCCCAATTACATAATTTCGCCAAAAGCTTTTCCCCAAAAAAGTGTTTTTTGGCCCCTGAGACCAAACGGGGCCGACCTGGAGGTGGTCCCTATCAACTTGTTATGGCCCAAGGTATAAGATAACAAGAAATGATAGTGAAAAAAAGGTAGCAAAAAACATCGCGTGGAGTGGACCTGGCTCCCGGCCTAAAAGACCTGCTCTCCAATGAACACTCAAACTTTATGGTGTCGCAATATACTTTTGGTACATTTCATAATGGATTTCTCCTTTAAGTGACAGAATATTAACTGTGTATGCATAATGAATTGACTTTGCACATCGAGTACGTCTAGCTATCAGCCATAGGTTGTACTCAGACATCGATGGTGTCTGAGCTGTCTATCCAATCACAACGCTCTAGGTTGTATTAAGACATTGTGTTGTTTAGCCAACGTTCTATCTGAATAGGGAGTCATTGGGCGGGCTTAGCATTGTTTGAATCGGCTTGTTAGGGGCTCTGATTGGTTGTAGCCCAACCCTTACCCGAGGGTCTATCGCTTGTGGTCAGACTATACATTTTATGTGATAGTCTGGCTTGTAAGGCTAAGGAGCTGCATGCATAGTCAAGTCAAGTAATGTGCTTATATAGCACATTTTAACACAACACATTTGAACCAAAGCACTTCACAGAGGAAGGGGGGACCTTACTAACCATCACCAATGTGTAGCACCCACCAGCACCAGAACGCTCACCACACATCAGCTTGAGATGGAGAGTGAGGGAATTGGAAAATGAGCCAATTACAGTGGGGGGATGATTAGGGGGCCAGATTGAATTAGCCAGGTTGAGACTTTAGCCAGGACACCGGGGAACCCCCTACTTTTTGCCACAAGTGTCCTGGGATCTTTTATGACCACTTTGAGTCAGGACTCCTAATGTTTAAATATTGTTTAATTCATGACCTTCAGCATGAATAGACTTAAAACATCAAAGACTTTATGGTTTTGATGCGCCAGATATTTATTTGGATTTCAGCATATCATAGTGTTGTATAAACATACAGTACATACAAAAAGCATTTCAATCATTGCAGTTGTTTATGTTTTCAGATTTACTGGGAGTCAGTCTGCTCCTGTGAGTCAGGTAGAAAGGCGTGTCTTTGATTCATGTCTGCTGGTATCATGGTCGAATGACGGTATACAATGTGTGCTCAGCATGTCCAAACGTGTTCATGTTTTTTTCCCAATCCCAAATTCCTTTTAACGTGTTCAGCTGCTTTTTCCCAGCTGTTATACTTACAGTAGCCTACTATACTTTGTTGTACATGCTGGTTTATGGTGAGTACATCTGTTTGGACTTCCATAGCTATTATTCCTTTGCATTTGTCAAAATAATCAAGGTGTAGAATTGTTGTGCATTCTGTTGGAGTTTCTTTGAAAGCGTCATTGTCTTTGCCTTGGCACTCCTCTGTTGGTGTGTTTGATATTTGACATGGCACCACCAGGTGCAATGTAGCACAGAAAAGTCACATTGTTTCTTCACATCGGTGTTGCTATATCTTAAACATCTAACTGGCAACATTATATTGTAATATAGATGGGCAAATTCATAGTTATAAAAGCTGTCATCTCACAAAAAATGAAGATCAACATTGAGTCATTCAAATAAGCATGCTGATTATTCATTATGAGTATTTTTTTTTTCCAATGAGTCCCAGTTCATATCATCACTGAAAATATAGAAAACAACTAAAAGTGTTTTTCTATTTTTTTACTTTCCATTGTGCGTCTTGGTCCATTGCCCCTCTCTCCCCTGTAGACAAGCAGCAGAGTGTTTGTCCATATCTGGTGCCAGCAGGCTGAATTCTGGCATTAGTCAACAGCTCCCCAAAACTCTCGTGCCACAACCCCATCCCTGTCCTATCTAGAGTTTATACACAAGGCATCACACTGTGCTTCACCTTGTGTTGAGCAACATCTAAAAACAAACATTTAGGACATTTTTTTGATGAATTTAATTGGGTTTCCAAATAAAACAATTTAATCAGGATTAGGGGTGTCTTTATTACTGTACTGAAATGAACATCATAATCAGAATGCTATAATTATAGGTTCTCTGGTGAGAATGAAATTAGTAGGATTTGGGTTATATTTTGTGGGTGGTAAATCCCATTGTCAATTGACTATAATTAAACTTCATGTTGTAGACTGTGAATGTAATTTCTTGTGTTATTGCAAGAACAGTGCTATAATATCAAAAGTGTATGTATTATATTTCCTTGTGTGGCAATAAATTATTATTCCATTTTGTGACATATGAGATTGAGAGGAGCATTTTAATAGCAACTCCAATGCTGTCAGTGCTGCTCACCGTCAAACTCTCTTATCTCACTCACCGCCCTTGTCACTTTGGCGATGGTTAGGTTATCACTACCATGTCACATATTTGCATCATAACCTGAAAAGAAGGGTAAATGTACAGTAGGTGTTCCACAGCATGCTCTACATGCTGTTCATGATGAATGATATACTGTAGCAGAGGAGAGGGGCTGGGCACATTCATTTGTTTTTTTACTTACTTACTTATTTATTTATTTATTTATTTATTTATTTATTTAACCTTTATTTAACCAGGATATAATCCCATTGAGATTCAAAATCTCTTTTCAAGGGAGTCCTGGTCAAGAGAGCAGCTTAATAGTTTCATGTTAAAATGATAACAAAGACAGTCATGAAACAACAAAACAGAACAAGAAAGTAGCCTATGCATTTTAATATCATCTCAGCATCATCACCATCAGCTCTCAATAACAGCACATGTAGGCTACATTTTGTTCTCAAAAACTCCTTAATCTTATTTTCAAACTGAGTCATTGTTGGTAGGTAGAATTTTAGATGTAATTTATACCATTCATTCATTCATTCATTCGTTCATTCGTTCATTCATTCATTCATTCCTTTTTTGCTGTTGCTAAGGACTATAACTAAACCTTGCGGCCATTGAGAGGGTTTAGGTAAGATATAGCTTGCCTCCTCTGCTGCTTTGCTTCTGTTTTCACTCTCATGAATGTTTAATTGTCTCCAAAGCAGCAGCACATCATGGTGTATTTGGGCCATCACCTTCTCTAAGATAGTACTTTGCCTCAGAAAAAACAACAACAACAACAACAACAACAACAACAAAACTGAAGCCAAAATAGCATCAACCATACAGTAGTAGATTTATTTATTTATTTATTTATTTTTTTTGCACAAATCAAATAGCTGTGTTCTTCTGCCTGTCATCACAGTTTATTTGTTTCAGTTCCACTGGGCACATTATGCCTGCAAACTGGTGGGAGGGATAAATCACAGTAATATGAGACATACAGTAGCTGGTTTTCTCCAGGCGAATGGGAGACAGGCAGCCAGGCAGAGTAAGCGAAAGACTCTGTGTGTGTGTGTGCGCGTGTCTTAGAGGCAAGGACCATGGGGAGCCAAGAGTACTCGGAGAGCACGTGTACATTTCCATTTCCTCTATTCGGTCTAAGCCACTGGACACATTTCCAAGGCCTCCGGGTCAGATGTGCAAGGGTACGTGCACAAACATATGGCGCGGCGTGACGAAACACTGCATAACTATTCATTGCTTATTCAGCCGAGGTGTAAAAAGCTTCGGCTGAACTCAGCCATTGGACAAGAATATGTGTGATATTCAGGAATGTTCTGTCGAAGGGACAACTAACAAGCCTGCTTATTGATTGTCACTCTGCGTTGTCATCCTGATTCATGTGCAGCTTCCTCTCTGATTGACTCCAGGGGAGTGGCTTCCTACTGTTACCATGCAGAAGGAACTGAAGTCTGTCTCACTAGCTGATGTCTTAAACACCTGTCTATTCTATACATCGACAAAATGGACATTTTGTATGTTTTAGATAGTACAGAAAACAGTAGCTGTCAGGATGTCTGCTTGCCATTTTACTTTACTTAAAATTGAGATGAAAACAAATGCAGTGCTGTTAAAATGATTGAGAAATTTGATTAACTTACATGAGCACTTTGCTGAGCCTGATCCAATTAACTTGTCATAATGATTGTGAATGAATATGGACAATCATGGCCAGTCTCCAATGACAAATCTCCTACTTAAAAACATAATTTCTATTAATACTCTGGTAGGAGGTGGGGGATGGGGGTGAATGGCTAAAGGCTGTATACAACAGTAAAAAAAAAAGTAGGCCTCAGACTTCCAAGGCATACTGCCCTGTCCTGACCCTCCTGAGGTAACCTTCTGTCTGTGAACAGGGTATGATTCATGGATAACTGGGCTACACTTAATGGTTGAACACAGAAAGCAAAATGTCTGTGAGGAGAACTGTGCTGGATTCCTCATGTTCTGGTCCCAGTAGCTGGCATTAAAAGGCTCAGCCTCTGAAGAGAGGTGATGAAGAGTTAATGCCGCAGTCTCAGGTCACAGGGTTTTCCACTGACATTCATAGACCTTCGGCGATTGAACAATTTTTCAACACTTTTCTTGCCACGGACACCCCACCCCCACCACCTCCGCAGCTCCAAACACCACCCTATCTCCACAATTTCCCATTGCTCCTCTACCATGGAGCACCCTCTCCCTCAGTAAAGAGAGAAAAAGACAGAATTGCACAATCTCTCAACACTTTCCTGCTATTTGTGTCCTGGCTTTTCTCAAAGGCTATCATGATTTTCTCTGGCCCGCTTTCCAGCTCTTTAGTAATGCTTGAAGCCATGCTGACTGCAAGTGTGGGAGATGGAGGTGACAGGGAGTCTGTGTAGGGAGCTTGACATGCAAACTCTCTAATTTCAACAGAGCACAAACGGAAATGCATTGGTTAGTTTGCAGGGACACCAAGGTTACTTGCATAGAGAGAGAAACCCTTGCATAATCGCAGCTCAGAGCAACTGTAATTTCCCCAAGGAATAGTACACTTTGTTTCTCTATCTTTCATCTAGCTCAAGGACTCTTCGACACCTTCGCTAGACTGGTGATTTTCATGGCCACAGTTCAAACGAAGGAGGGGAATTTCAGCCTTATCACTTTGTCCTGGCTTTAGGTAATATAATATTTCTGGTATTCATTATTAATTTTTTTTGTCTCATTGTCTCACCTGATGTATGTGTGTGTGTGTGTGTGTGTGTGTGTGTGTGTGTGTGTGTGTGTGTGTGTGTGTGTGTGTGTTTTCGTGTCTGTCTGTCTGTGTGTTTGGTTCTTCAACACGCAAACAATTAATGATGACAATTTGCATTCCGATACGCATCTCTTCCCAGAGCAAGCCAAGCCCGACGTTTAGGAAGTCGTATCTTTAATAGATGTCACCCGATATTAATGTGCAGACACCGATTCTAACCTGGAAGCCAGAGGGGAATCAATCCCCCCCCCCCCCCCCTTCCACCACCACCCTCCCTGAATGTTACTCTCCTCTGACAAATATGCTGGTGCCTGCCAGATCGCCGAGCTAATGGCCTCCAAAGTATTTCTGTCAACGGGAGGCTCGCCATTAATTATTCAATCTCCTGTGCTTCCGAACCACTGTGATATCTTACAATATTTACAATGTGCCTACGCCTTGAAGACGCGGGGAGTGGTGCAATGTGCAACTGAGCCACCTCAGCTGTAGCATGCTTAGGCTTTTTTTCCCCACAGGGAGTCCATTTTCATAAACACTGACCCTGCATGCCACACTGGTTCGGATTCTCGAGAGCACTGTATCGGGGTCAGCCCATGGAGATTTCTAGCAGTGCCACGCATGTGACTTTCCTCACGGCTTGTTCCCCTTGTTTATCATTAGTTCGACCTGATTTGGCCTGACAGAGAGAGAGAACAAGGGATGTGCACAGGGCTAAGTCTGTAATGTGGGTCATCATTTATTCATTTCCTTTTTTTCCATTTTCGTGACGGGGTGAAATTCTTCATCTCTAATTACAACTGGCTCAACACCACGGATCCTCCAGCACCCTCGCTATATGTTTTATTGAAGACAAAGGCATCAGCATAGAAGAACTCTTGAATTAGTTCTGCAAGTCATTCATTTTGCAACAGAATCTTTTTTTGTCTTAGTGATATAAGCATCATTCTATCTTATGTTATTTCCCAAAAATCCTTGAGACAGCATGTCAAATACATGATCATAGCAGACTTACTTCATCTGACCATGTGCTACATTAATAGATCTCTCTATCTTCTTCTTCTACTTCTTTTTCTTCTTGTTATCTCCTTCTCTCTCTGTCTCTCTCTCTCTCTCTCTCTCTCTCTCTCTCTCTCTCTCTGTCTCTCTCTTCTCTCCCACACCTCAGTCTCTGCCTCTCTTCCCCCGCTTGCATTATGCGACCAGCGAGTTAAAATCCTTTTCTCTTTTTTCCCCCCTTTCCTTCACAGAGAGGGGTTGGGGGTGGGAGTGAATCTAAATGGGTCACGTGGGATCCCCTGCTAAGTAGGCTGTGACGTCGGCTCCCCCCAGTCACTGGAGCCGGAGTCCGTCAGAGAGCATTTCAGCAGCTGTTTTTTTCCCAGCCCCTCTGCCACTACAGGGAAGGGAGAAGAAAGAGCCGAGGAGGAGGGATGAGAAAGAAGCCCTTCCCTTTGGCCAGCCTCAAACCAAAACAGAGGGAACCATTTCCTTTCTGCTTTTTTTCTTTTTCTTTCTCTTTCTTCATGTTTTTGTTTCTTCCTTTTTGCCTGGGAGGAATGAAAAAGGACTATAGGCAGCACAACCATCTTTAGCATCAGTGCTGAGGCTGCTTTTGCCTGCTGCTGCTGCTGCTGCTGCTGCTGCTGTTGCTGGTTCTGCTGACTGCCTTGCTCGTGTGTCTGTCTGGAGAGAGAGATTAATATCAGATGCGCACAGCACACAGAGGAGAGAGGGGGAGGAAGAGAAGAGATGCTGAAGTTTTCCCCGTTATTTTCTTTACTTCTTCGCACCGTTTTCTTGGAGAGAAAGACGGAGACGGACAGGGTTTGATCATGCTGCTGAAGTAGAGAGAAGCACACACTCACGGGCAACCAGGAAGCAATAAAAATAACCAGAGAGGAAAGGAGCAAGTCAACGCAAACTAACGGGCAGAAGGCAAGTCAAAGCAAGCGAAAGAACGAGCTTACAGGAAATGATGGCCTCGGAAAGAGTGTAGCAGATGGATAGGCTCACGCGCCAAGACTGATGCATGCAGAACCAAGCCGCTGCTGATGTGCGCCGATGATTAGGGGAAGGGGAAAAGGAGCACATTATCCCAGATTAATCTTTTTTCATTTCCAGCGGTAGTGGCAGAGAGCAGGAGGAGGAGGAGGAGGGGAGGTTGGGGAGATGGCGTGCGGACTGTGTCGACAGACAGCTCGAACAACCGATCATTCTGACTCCTCGCTACAAATGGAGGTAGGTTTCTTCAGCTTTTTTTTATTATTATTTCTTGTCTTCCTGTTACTCAGCTTCTTTTTGTGTGTGTGTTGAAATTTTCTGTTGTGTGTTTTGAAACTTCCCACCCCCTCTTCCCTTAAAGAAAGAAAAGGGAGGGCAAGAATATAGTACTGTGAATAATCAAGTACTGCAAATTGTACCAGCATGGCAAGAAAGAGCAGATCAGTCTACTTCAATTAGTATAGTCACCCGTCATGTCCATCTCATCTGGTTTACTCACTTCTCCACATCTGCTCTTTCGGATCACTTCTTTTTGTCAGCAGTGTAGAGTTCATCACCCTCGAAAGCACACATAGGAACTGACAGGGGGACGGAGCCTTATTAAAAGAGAAGTTTGTTTGAAGCAGCTGCGGGTTGGCTGCTGCAACACATCAACACGGAAGCAGCACTGTCCAACACCATGGATAAAAAATATCAATCAAGGCCCAAATCCACTGTACCTAATCTGGAGTTCTTATCTCCGATCCCTTACGCAACGTGATGAGCACATGTATTAGTGAGAATGTGTGGCGTGTAAACGTTCCAGGGCACATACTGAATAAAACAAAATCTCATCTGTGGTTGCAAAGCCCATGTCAAAAAAGCTCTGATGACTTGCCCTACTTCTGACTGGCCCTCGGGCAATAAAAAATGGAGACACCTCTGCCAGGCCTGTGACATTAGTCGACTATGAGACTCAGCACGGCTCCCCGAGAGATCATGCAGTTCATGGCAAGAAGGGGATGATGGATGAGTGATGTTTGTTAGTGCGTCATGTTCTAGTTTCATTTTCAAGATGACCAAAAGCAAAAGCAAAAATTATAGCAATCTTGAAACTTGAAAGTTTGACTTAAAAGATCCCCCCCGGCTTTAGGAGATCTGATTCAAAGTTATCAGGAGCCTTTATTATTATCCTGTGAAAGGATGGTCAACACTTGACATAGGGTTAACTTACTTTTCCCCACATGCCTTTTGGCATTTCATTGAGGCTTTCAATAATGACATAAAACACAATGATTTCTTTGTGATATTAGCTTCAGCACATTATGTTTATTCATACTTGTGAACTACATGAACCTGTATTGAAGATTTGAGAATCAAGAGTCAATACATAAACTTAAGGAAGATGGTAGGCCAAGTTTCAACAGACCCACTGTTTCAGTGTCCCAGATATCATTGATGGAATTTTTTGTAAATGGGCTTGTAAATTAAAATTTGTATAAAGCAAGCAAGACAATTCAATTTGTATAGACCATTTAATACTGAACCCTGGAGGTGTCACTGTAAATATTTGGGCATAAAGAAATTATGTACACATTTTATTACAAATGACATTGTACAATTGTATTAATTCATGTGGACATATTACTTTGTGTCACATTGTGACAATTAAAATAAAACAGAAATGGCAAAAGTTATTGAAAAATGAGCAGAAGATAAAGAAAAAGATTTTAAACCATAACTTAAAGATAATTTAAGATCAATCATGAACCAATGAGTTATTTTGTGACGGGACTATGGAGTCCATATAAATTATAATCTATGTGATAAAGAGCCACAGTTATGTTTTACAGCTGAATGTTTGAACATAACTTACATGATACAATAACGATCCCAGATAATTTTATGATCTCCTATTCTCAGTCCTATCCTAGTATATGAGTTCCTTTAAGGATGGCTTATAAGCGACACATTTGCATTCCCCACACTAAATTGCTTACAGGGTTTGCACACATTGTTACTGCCAGGTTTATAGAAATGATTAAACTGTTGACATGGTCCTCGAAATAATCCTGTTGAAAACAAACGGGAAACGTATACCCTTGACTCAGCTGTAAAGGCTTTTATGTTCACACCTAAGACATGGATAACTTTACCATTCTTACCATTCATCACAAATCGCTGAGTCCAATATAAAGCGTTGTCTAAGAAGCTCTCTCTCTCTCTCTCTCTCTCTCTCTCTCTCTCTCTCTCTCTCTCTCTCTTTCTTATGACATCTAGACGTGCTGTTGACATTGTCCTTCCTCAAAGAGTGACCCAAACTAACGGGCCAGCAACAGCTATTTCCGAGGGGAATTTCCTAGATTTGATTCCTCACTCATGTTTTACAGGCAGTGGCCAGTTTAATTGTCAGTGCCTGCCATCAGGCATACATCGAAGAACGTGTTCTGGAGTAAGGCCATGTCTGTGTGCAGTCACTCATCAGAGAGGGCAGGGGGGCTTGGTGAATAGTTGTGTTAGAAAACCTGCAGCTTGTTCAGGGAAAAACAAGTCCTCGTGAAAGGTTGAACTAAAAACAACGTGCCTTCTGCAGATGAGAATTCTTGTTGTCGGTAAACCTTTTTAATCCTATTTAAATCTAATCTTATTCCTGTCTAAGATATAAACATTGTACATTTCTAACCTAGTTTCTGTCTAAGATACCAACATTTTGAATATCTACCACAAGTTGTCTACATAGCTCCAAAAGACCCTAGGAAATCTTGGTGGATGCATTTGTCAAGGGTTTTATTTTCAAATACAACCACAGCATAAAGTAATGAGATGTGCTTGCATAAATGATGAATGTTGTGGTAATGATGCAGATGAAACAGTAGCTAAATAATGTGTGGATCAAAGACAGTGCATTAATGGAAATACGTTTATAGCTCCTGGGAGCACAAATTCACTCTGTCTACATGCCGATTACAAGTGAACCTTTAGAATGAGTTCAGCTGCATGACTACAACCCCAAGTGTTAACATGATATCAGAAAACCTTAAGAATTTAGAGACAAAGTTCATAAGAATTTCCGTTATCGCTTTTAAAAAGGAATTTTAAATCTAAATTATGAAAATCAGCAGCACAGTCCCACACCAGAGGACCTGATTTTTTTTGTATTGTGCATCTGCCACATTTAGTGTGACTCCAGGTGTTTCGCTTGCATATGTCTAATGATATCGTGTAGCTTCTCTAATTATTGACCGCTGTGGCATCTGCCTGTATCTTAATTAGTCTAAGTATTAAATTGATCCTGAAGGAACAGACATTGATGTGTGTAGCAGGAAATGACTAAATGGAGGGGAACTGCATTTAATTGAGAAATGCAATCTGATTCTGCATGCATACCACTATGAAAGAGTGTGACCATTTGCAGACATTTTAAGGGATGGTTTGTCACATATCTTGTGTACATTCTCCGGGATGTCTGATAATTGGATCTCACGCCGCAGACAACAGGAATCTTTCCGGCTCTGTTCTGAAGAGTATTAACCTTTAAAGCAGAGGCAGTCTCAGCTCTTTCCATTTCCCTGTAATTGCTTGTGCTGAAGAAGCACGTTCTGCTGAAAAGGTTAGCACGCTCTGATCCAGTCGTCATTTACTTCTTAAGTGAGCATTTCAGACACGTTTGAACAGAAGGGGGGAAATAGAATTTTCAGTTCAAAATCCAATACTCAATACTTAATATTCAATATTCTGTAGTAGAGCAAATGGCAAACAAACAAAATCTGCACAGAGTATTTGACCAAAGAGATGCCTGATTGTAACATTGTGATCATTCTATATCTTTGAATGTAACGATGATCGAGCTATGATGAATATAAACAGTTAATTATGTAGCCAGTAGCCACCCTGAAAAAATGAAAGGCGGTTTCAGCCAGTAAGACGCTCAGTTAAACAAATAAGGGTGTGGAAAGCAAGGGGAAAAAAGGCCAAGCATTCAGTCATGGAGGCCGGGCAGGAAACGTCTGGCTGGCTCTGAGCCTGGCCTTCTCTGTGGTTGTGTGGTGATAAGTTAAAGGTGGTGGCTAAGTGCTGGGTGAGAACCGTTATCTCCGGATGGTGCAAGTGGATCCTGTAAGGCTGCTTGCTGGACCCTGAAAATTTTGATAGCAGGCGTCTCCTCACCGGCGGTGAGAGGTTCTGGGGGTGCGTGGGTATGGGGGTGTCTGGAGATGGAATAGTGAAGCAGGAGGGGGGAATATGTGGGCGGAAGGTACAGACATTGGGGGAAAGGGGTCTGGGTGTTGTGGGTGGGTGTGGATTTGATGGCAGTTTGGCCTCAAGATCAACGCTAAAGCACTGCAACACGGTGTTGTGCAAACCTGCCATTTAGAACTTATGCCAAGGGCGTCTACAGGTCCATGTGTCTGTGTCTGTTTGTGTGTCTCATTTTTCCTCTGCATGGCTTTGGCATGGACATGGCATTTCACAATCATTTCATTACAAAGTGTTTGAAAGATCAGAAGCAGCATGTGTGTATGCCTATGTGTGTTTGTCACTGTGACTGTGGGTGCTCACATCCAAACACACACTAATTACAAAATTACATGAACACGGGGAGGGATTATGTTAGATTTTTAAACCAATGTAAGAACAAAAAAAGAAATAACATACACTTTTTCCATGACATCTGTGTTAGCACCTAGTTGTACATGCTATATGCGATGAAAATTAGACCACTATTTTTGTCATGTATTTAATCAACCCCCTGTTGATATATTCTTTGAGTGCCGAAATATTAACAAGATTTGTTACAGTTTTGTGAATATACATAGATGTACAAATATGCTTTTTTTCCCCCGTTGGCAGTCATTGTAAACGGTTTCTTTTTCTCCTC
Source organism: Sardinella longiceps (assembly GCA_027497455.2). Taxonomy (NCBI): domain Eukaryota; kingdom Metazoa; phylum Chordata; class Actinopteri; order Clupeiformes; family Clupeidae; genus Sardinella; species Sardinella longiceps. The sequence goes on along the minus strand of JAODXP020000022.1, from coordinate 13,729,310 downwards.
CCCAGATAACGAACACGCTCGTCTGAGGGTGGAGCAACAGAGACGGAGTGTGAATAAGCAAGACGGAGAGAGAGAGAGAGAGAAGGAGAAGCAGTGAGGCAGAGGTAGCCAAGGAGACTGCTGTCCCTCAGAGGAAGAAGCTGTTGCATCCCTCCCCGTCCTCACCCATCCGCCAACCTCACCACAGCATGAACGCCTGCCACCCTCCCCAGCAACCACAGCACTACTTCCTGGCAGTTCTCATGACCGGCGTGTCACTTCCCTCGTAGCTCCACCAGTGGCGGGGTGAGGGTGGAGTGGAGGAGTGGAGTAGAAAGCGAGGAGGGGGGGAGGGGGGGGCCTAGCGAGGCGAGGGAGCCCAGAGACCAACCCATCTGCCAGCAGAGATAACCCTCGGGCTGTTTTTCACCATCGCGCATGTTTGACGCGATTGGATGTGACCGCCACGTTTTGCCACAGCGCTCCCTCAGTGCAGCATGCAGTGGCGACGGCGGCAGCACTGCTGCCTGACCAAGATGACCTGGAGCTGCTGCAAGCGCTCGCTCCTCTTCCGCACCCACGTGGTGGGGCTGCTCTCGCTGGCCTCGCTCTCGGCCACCGTGCTCTTCCTCAGCCAACAGGACTGGCTGCCGGGTCACGCGGGCCTACGGGAGAACCCCGTGGCCTACACGGTACAGCAGCAGCACGGCGGGCTCACAAGGCCTCGGAACGATGGCAACCAGAGCTCACTCAGGAGACTCTGGAGTGGGGAGATGGGCTACGCGGCGGCGGTCGCAGCTGCGCCACCCAAGTCCCAAGTCAACTTGAGCAGCCATCCAGCCGCTGAGCCCCTACCCCCAGCGGCAGAGCTGAGCCTAGAGGAGTCGCTGGGCACCAACAGCAGCCTGCAAGGTGAGATGGGCGTAGGCGGGCGTCTGGCGGCACAGCCGTACCGCTACATCCTGAATGAACCTTACAAGTGCCGTGACAGCGCGCCATTCCTGATCCTGCTAATCGCAGCAGAGCCTGGTCAGGCAGAGGCACGGAATGCCATTCGGCAGACTTGGGGGAACGACAGTGTGGCAACAGCAGCTGGCCTGGGCTTTGCACGCCTCTTTCTGTTGGGCATGATGAATCCGGACCAGCATGAGCCATACCCACAGAGCGCCATCGAGGAGGAGAGCAGGCAGTTCCACGATATCATCCAGCAAGAGTACCTGGACACTTATTACAACCTGACCATCAAGACACTCATGGGAATGAACTGGGTTGCCACCTACTGCCCACACGTCACCTACGTAATGAAGACCGACAGCGACATGTTCGTCAACACGGAGTATCTCATCCAGAAGCTCCTCAAGCCCGACTTGCCACCCAAGAGAAACTACTTTACTGGCTACCTGATGCGGGGCTACGCGCCCAACCGCAACAAGGACAGCAAGTGGTACATGCCATCGGAGCTCTACTCCAGTGAGAGGTACCCTATCTTCTGCTCAGGCACTGGATACGTGTTCTCCGGCGACCTGGCCGAGAAGATCTACCAGGCTTCTCTGAGTATCCGCCGACTGCACCTTGAGGACGTGTATGTGGGCATCTGCTTGGCAAAGCTACGGATCGACCCGGCTCCGCCGCCAAATGAGTTCCTCTTCAACCATTGGCGTGTGTCGTACTCCAGCTGTAAGTACAGCCACCTCATCACCTCTCACCAGTTTCAGCCCAATGAACTTATCAAGTACTGGAACCACCTGCAAAGCAACAAGCACAACGCATGCGTCAACATGGCCAAGGAGAAGAACGGACGTTACCGCCACCGTAGACTCCATTCGGACAGGTTTTTATGATAACTGGCGGCAGGGTCAGAATTGACGGTTGGCAGTGTTGGCAAAGTTCAAAGGTCAGATACAGATAATAGAAAAGGTGATATGTTTTTCTCCAAACTCAGCACCCCACTGAATAGGAAACAGCACAGTGTTTTTGGTATTGTGTACAGTCGACTAAAACTATTTTTTTAATTTGAGACAGATGTTATGTATTGTGAATCTGTAACTCTTTTTAAAAGGGCAGTGTAATACATGTTGATGTGCAATATTGAGCATGCACAAAAACAAAAGGAAATAATGTATATAATTACATAAATATATATGAATCTACAACAGTGGTTTTAATCATATCAGGTGCCAACAGTGGTATACGTGGTGAGGCTGTCAGTATTTTCCTGAAATTTTTAATTTGGTCTATGCAGTTATACCACATGGGGTCCAATTTGACTGTGTAAACTTGTTTTGGCTTACAAAGGCAGACCAGTGAAGTAGATAATTGCATGAAAAAGGGATGTAACCCTCTGCAACCACTACTAATGTGCAACATTCCAAAAAAAAAAGAAAAAAAGAAAAAAAAGGACCCAAGGTTGACGCCTAAACTGCCCAGAACACACCAAATGATTGTCTACCTGAGAAACTGCATATCGTTAAATCGTTATTACACACAGTATATACACAGAGCGAGCGGGTGTATTGTTCTATACCAATGCTGTCAGATATATTATATGAGATTGTATTTTTCAGAGCTTTACATTTGCACTCGGGGTAGTGTGAAGTGAGAATTATTGATTAAATGTATTTCCTCCACTGTTTTTTTCTGTGGTGTACCCTCATTTGAAATTACCCAGAGCTTTACGCTAGCAACAGAACACAGGGTTACAGGCAGGGGTTAAAGTGGGGGGGGGACTCAGGGGTACGCAGTACCGGCACCTTAGATAAATGAACAATATCATCCCATTCTTCATCTATACATTTTTCTTTGAGACACAAAATATGAGAGTTCCCCCTCCTGCCAAATCCCACTTTAACCACTGGTTACAGGTGTTACAAAATGCAATGCGACACATTAATGAAGAGAGGTGTGCACAAAAAAAAGAGCTGATCCTGGAACAGGTCCAGCTGTGATGTTTTTGCAGATCTTGCCTAGTCATTAACTGTGCTCCTCCTCATGGGTGACAGAATCACATGGCTAAAAATCCCCAAAATGCTAATACGGCAGTGTGTGTGTGTGTGTGTGTGTGTGTGTGTGTGTGTGTGTGTGTGTGTGTGTGTGTGCAATACCGACACCGTCTACTCTGTATGTGCTGGTGCTGAAATCTCACCTCTTTTTAATCTTTGTTCTCCTCAGCACATGATGCAAGAGTATGCAGTGTTCCTTTTCTCTGTCTGAGCTTACTTATGCTTTCTGCTGAGGATGGAAATTAAAGTGCACTTCATTTCCTGGTCAGAAACAAAATGCTGCATGGCAAGGAGCACTTTAAGGAGTACACATGGAAATGGATACATTAAATAATAATAATAAAAAAAACAATGGCAAACTCTATATAAGCTACTTATTATTAGGCTGACAGGCAAGCACATGTGTGACACATGTGAGTCACTGGTGTTGTGCCAGATGAACTGCTGTAGTTAACACATCTTCAAAGTCACAGCATTTTTTTTATAGCAAAAGGAAGCATTAGTGTCATGTGTTTCTTCTGCAAATCTTTCACCATTTGAGGTCCTCATTTAAATTCACACGCATTAACATGCTTGGAGGACTTCATGTTTTTTGTCTTGAGCCTGATATCCTCAATCTTAGTATGGCTTCCTGATTGAGTATAAAGAAAAAAAATAATATAGAAATTAATTGACAGTGTATGTGGAGTGCATATTCATCTTGAATGGAAGTTAAACATCCATAAACTGTTTGATGGCCTCCTTATGATGCCAACATGAATTCTAAATTCACAAATAAATAACAGAGTGTACTGAACAGGGTCAAAGCTTACAATTACATGGCGACTCAGTACATTTGAACAAGGTAATCTAATTAACATGATGGGGCTCACATCTGAATGGTTTATCTTTTGCTCTCATTACAAGGCTGTCAGTCAGGCCTTTTAATTAGCCATATATTTGAACTGGTGAAGTTGTAGCAATTCATGTGCTTCAGCATTTATTGAGCTCATAAATTATGGGCTGCTTTGAAGAGATCCTAACACACTCCCACTCCCCCACATTTGGCCCTACTAAATCTGAATGGTAAACAGCACCAGGGCTGAGTTAAAGGGTTTGGTAAACATGCACAGTCCATAACAAAAGTCAAATCTTTCATGGGAGAGTTTGGGTAAGTCCACAATCTGTATTCAGATGACTGCCTGTATGTGTGTGTGGAGTTCCCCAGTTTGATTCAACAACACACATATTTTATGTGTGTGAGTGTGGATGACTCACTGTACGAAGCTTACACACAAAGCCCATACATAGTAATATTGTATAGAATTGTAAGAAAGTTAGCATTGTGTGAAAAGCTTTTCAACAGAACTTCCACACAAAAAAAGGTATAAGACAGGCAGCGCACGGGCAGAAAGTCATTCCCACACGGAGTAATTCATTAATCCAGCTCCTTGCCGTGAGTATTCAGGCCCACTAAATGAACACAAGTGCGTGTGGTGGCTGAGGGCGAGGGGATATTGGACACAAGGTCTACTCCCATTCATCCTTGCCCCACGCAATCACTGAGAAAGATTAGTGGGGGTTGGGGGTGGTGGGGTGGTTGACGATAGCAATTCCTCCTCCATCTAAACCGGCAGGCTGGAAAGAATATTTCCAAGAAAAAAAAGGACAAGTGAAGCAGAAGACCAAGAAGGGAAAAGGCAAGGAGGTGTGTGTGTGTGTGTGTGTGTGTGTGTGTGTGTGTGTGTGTGTGTGTGTGTGTGTGTGTGTGTGTGTGTGTGTGTAGGGCTGGCGGGGTAAGGGAAAAAATGTGGCGGAAATAAGCCGCATGTCGTAGCGAGTGATGAATGAGTGGGAAAGGAGCTCTGACTGATCAGTATTGAAAACCTGTGCAGTCTTAAACGTGCAAAAAGTGAGCCCTAGGAAGAAAAAAAAGGAGAGAGAAATGAGAAGAAGAAAAAAATCAGAAACAAATTGAGATGTCTGCAGTGATGAAGTGTCCACTCCCAGCACTGGCTCAAGCCCCACCGTTCACACCTGGATGAGACTCGGAAATGAACAGGAATACTCTGGAGAGCAAGATAAATATCTTGACCCCGACAAGACCTCTCAGGAGATGTGTGGTACAGTAGGCTTAGTTTTGGAGCCTGAAACTTGGTTCTTCATTGTCCTCCAGGATCAATTAGAAGTGAACTTGCTTTGGGACAAACCTGCTCTAGTAACAAACATGTCCCCTTGACACCAAAACAAGCCTCAAATAAATTGGTGCTATTCAACCTAACAAAATGAGACCTGTTGAAAAAAAAGAATGCATTTAATGAATCTAAGATGGATTCACCCTTGATGAAAGCAAAGCATTAGGGCAACTATGGAAACTACGAAAATGTATATCTACATATCTACATATACTAGACACATGCATATGCAGTAGTACGACCATTGCCCCTGAACTGATTTCAGATATCCTAGCAGCGGCCACTGTTTATGTTATTAGCTGCTTTTGATAAAGAGTCATGCTTCCTTCCTGGACAGGCCAGAGGAATTGGAGGAAAGAGCACCTACTGCTGCCATGAGCTCAACAGAAGGGCACTGTTGTGAAACAATACATTTCAATGGCTGTGCCAAGTAATATGATAACACATGACACAGCCGTTATAAATTCAACTAATATGGTAAGGTGTGTGGCTATTCAAACAACCCCGATACCGAGTGCAGTTGTGGAGAGGCCACCGGTGTACACATTCGCATTCCCATTCACTACACTCTCACACCGTCGCCAAGTGTGATTCTTGCCAAATTTCCATTGTCCGTGTTTGGATTCAAGAACTACCAAGGCTGCTGGTCCACCAATCAGGTTGCGGTACCCAAGCTGCACACCAGCAGATAGCCCATTCCTACCAAGGCTCTGGGCTGGGAAGATAGGGGCATTTTCTGTTTGAAGCCAGCAGCTATTTTTATAGTGTGATCTGATAGTGACACTGTTGATTTCACCGGCACAAGTCACAACCACACACACACACACACACACACACACACACACACACACACACACACACACACACACACAAACACAAACACAACACACACACACACACACACACACACACACACACAGGTGGCAGCTCCTCTGAAGGAAATACTCAGAGGAGTCCCCCATTTACTTTCCATTTATGATTATGATAATAAAAACTAATAGGCTGTGACAAGCTCTCATTGGCAGCTGACATGCCGCAGACACCCCTGATTTCTGTTTGCGTCCCTGGGACACGTTCCCTGTGCCACCTCTTAGTGTGTGGAAATAATTTGATTTGCGTCTCACCGCGCTCTTTCGCTTTCGCAGCCATTTAGAGGCCCTCACTCCCTAATTAGAGGCAAGCTATTTCGCAAAGGCATCTATCTCTCTTTGGGGGTTCATTTTGTTTTAAATGAAAGAGGGCTTGCCGTGATGAACTGCACCGGCAGATGCCACCTCTTTCGTGTTTTCTCCTACCTCATTCCCCTATTTGTGCTTTTCTTTAAGTCGGTGGACTTAAAACAACGGAAAACAACAACAATAACAAAAAAAAAAAAAAAGTAATCCATGTTTGGTGATTGTAGTGCTTTGCTGGGTGAGCATGCAAATGCATTGTACTGTGGTGGTTATGGTTCAGCGCACAAGGGTGGGTGGGCGACCTTCTGTCACCCACAGGAATTGAGACACATGATGAGGTCCAGGGGAGGGATATGAAATGCCACCTGACAAGAGGTTAATCTTTGTGGGGGAATTGACCTTCAACTCGCCGCACGTCTCTCACTGCGTGTATTTGTTCGATTTTCAATGCATTTCATGTGTGTACTGTATGTGTATGTAAGACACTGTGTATGCACATGTGTGTGTGTGTGTGTGTGTGTGTGTGTGTGTGTGTGTGTGTGTGTGTGTGTGTGTGTGTGTGTGATATGAGTGGGCGTTCGCTCACATTCCAAAAATAAATTAATTAATGAAGATATATGAGCAGTTCATGAAATATTTATGAGAGTTGTTTAAATAGGTCACAGTATATTGCAACATTAATAACAGCACACAGAAATGATCAATAAGGTACGTGCAATAGCTCGAGTGATAGATGAGCACAACATCACTTAGCAAATTAGCTGAGTTGAAATGGAGCATCAAATCTAAAGAAAGTGTTTCTAGTCTGTTTGCACCTCTTCCCATTGATGACAATTTAATAAGAGAATGCATGAATTCAATTGCGTTTGAAGAGGCTGCTGTCTTTTGGAGACCCCCGCCATGCTTAAACTGTACAAAAACAAAATAGAGGATGTGATACAAAGACAATGAAAGCCTAACAAGAAGCGACACACCAGAATTAGAAACAGGAAGACACATCCCCCACCACCACCACCGATCCTCTCCAATTTCGGTTGGCTGGCAAGGCATTTAGCATGTCACCTGTCAGTGTTGTCGCACTTCTGTTCATATCCCTTAAGGTTGAGTAAAAGTGAATTTTGTGCTAAATCTAACCAACTGTAACATCTGGAGAAGCAGCAAGAGCAAAACTAAGAATATGATGAAGATGAAGCCCCTTGATTCCAAATATCAGATATATAATTACAGGCTAATTATACAGTTATTAATTAAGTATAGTAACCTTGCAAATTTTACAATAATTAAATTTAAACATATACATGGAAATGTTTAAACAACCTCAGTGGTTTTCTATTATTTTTACTATTCTATAGTATTCTAGACATTATCACAGGTCAATGAAGAACATGCTTTCATCACAGGCAGTGATTAAAGCGTAATGCCACCATTTGAGAAAAAAAATTTCCACCGCACCTTTGTCCAGTTCATCCAGCCGTTCTCTAACTGATGGTAGCACTTTTCGTTCCAGCCTAGCATAGTTAATCTATTAGGCATTCCTCCAATTAGCATCTTGTTTAAAAGTGACTAGGAAAAAAAAGTGACCAAGAATCCTGAGATTTCCCTAATTAAAATTTGACTATTCTGTAGTTGCAATTTATACTAACACCAATAGAAAATGAAACATGTTGTTTTCTGGTCTGTTATGACATGAAAACAGTTTCTCCATGTGTCCAAGTTCCTTGATTATGAAACAAAATGAGAGAATAGTTCAATATTATATCAGCATAGAAATCCACCATGTTTAATTTTTTGTTGGTCTTACACTTTACAACTACAGAAGAGTCGAGATTTAATTAGCAAAACTATCAGAATTCTCAGTCACTTTTCAACCAGATCCTAGTGTTAATAATTTGATCTGATTCAGTGATTTACGCTAAGCTGCCTGGCGCTAAAAGTGATAACGTCAGATGTAGAGAATGGCTGGATGAACTGGAGTAAGGTAAGACTTAGCTGTTATACTCCAGGGGAGTGAGTGTGTATCACTTTAAGAAGCTCAGCTAGTATGCCTGAAAGTTGTGAGTTCACACCATAGCTGCCATCGTTGTGTCCTTGAACACTTAACCCTAAACTGCTCTAGGGGAGACTCTTTCTCTCTCTCTCTCTCTCTGGGGAGACTGTCCCTGAAGTAATTGATGAACGTGAGTTGTTTTCGATTAAAGAAAAACAGCTGAATGCATATATGTAACAACAGCTGTGTGAGCACTACAGGACATATGGGGGTGGTCATCACAGATTAAAATTCATCAATAATACTGACTATCTAATCACTTGGATTAATAGCCTAATGAAATGCAAATTAACAATTTGTGTATACGTGATCTTAGACAGTTCAACACAAACATTTTAAGGTCAGGTTGCAGTGCCTTTGTGGCATAGCCTACACATGTCATTTGGATTTCTTATGAAGCAGAAACGAACCATCTCCATTAAACACATTGAACCATCTCCTGACTACTTTGGTATGGTCAAAAATGTACACTCACATACACATAAACACATACTAACCTTCCATTTACAAAGTGTCAATCTGATATTAAAACCAGCAGGAAAAGAAACCGTTTGACTGTGACAAAGCTGCATACATTTGAGGCACTATTAGGCAAATGCATGGCTAATAAAAACCCCCATTCAACTCTATTTCCGTCCTCACACAGTGGAGGTCTGAGCTGTCGAGGACTCGGCCCAGCCCACATTTAAATTTCTCTCATCAGAATCACATTTTAAAATTCTAATCATGGTCTTAACCCCAACTAAGTATGCCTAACCCTAATAAATATTCCTCTTAAGCCTCCAGCCTTATTAAGCAAGGGTGCATGTGTTTGGTGATAATGAGCCATCTAGTGATTGACAATATAGTCGGATGAAAAGGGGTAGAAAAATAGGAAGAATGGTACAGTGCCATTGGGGATTTGAAAGTGTAAATAAAGTGAAAAGCCTATGTAAGCTTTAGGAAGAGGAATCGAGCTTCGGAGAGTGTTTAAACTGCAAACAAGCCGTTAAGATGAGGTTCCCCCAGGGAGAGAGGCCGCAGTGCATTCACCGACCCAAATATGCTAACAGGAAGGGAGAGGGGATTTGAGTAGCAACGTGTCCCTCAAGAAGAGCAGCACTCTGCAGAAACCTGCATTCAGTTGGGGATGGAGGGGAGGGGGATCAGACTTTTCAGCTGCACTGAGTCACAAAGGAGGTGCCTTCATGATGTATGCAAGCGAGGCAACTGATGACAGCGAGAGCAGACAAAAGAAACAGGCTTAATAAGTAGCCTATTAGCATTTCCTGTGGCAGTGTTGTTTTTGTATGTACAAATACAATGTATGCAGTACTCATATATTGAGGTATAGGGGCCTGCTTGGTATTGTTTGCCTGCAATGCTAGTAGCTACGACAGCCTAAGATGTGCATGAGAAATGTGACTGATCAGCATGAAGGCGACGCAGACTCCGTTATCGCGCTCTCACACAGCAGAGATTGCCATCAACAGCAGATTATCCACAATTAGTGCAGTGCCATTATTGGGCGAGCGAATGGCGTGAAATATCAACAAACTCCAAATAGATCCATCAGATGTAAAAGATACCGGGCGCACTGTACACAGGGGTGGGAGACAGGAAATGGAGAGAGCTAGAATCTACTGTAGTTTCAGGCAATTAAATAATGGGTGTGAAAAGCACAGGAGGGGGAGGGGAGGGGTGGTGTAAGGAGGGTCTTGAAGGAGCAGCAGCCGTCGTACTGCAGATATCAGCACATTTGCTATGCTCAAAGCCAAACAGTTCATCATTTCCACTCACCACAGTGTCCAATTCCTGCATCTGTGCGATAGACGCCACAACAATGCATGTCAGTGCTATGGTTTAATACCACACTACAATTTCCCCCCCTCTTCTCATCTCTTCTTTCATTCTCCTCCTGCCCAAGTTATGAGTCAGAAAACTGGAGAATACTGTTAAATTCATTTTCACCCCCCCCCCCCAAAAAAAAAGAGCACTGAAGGAAAAGTGCTGTCCCTGCTGTTCCCTCAGACAGAGGTTAATCATTCCATTTAAACAACGCAGCTTGAAACCACTTTGTTTCAATATGAAACAAACATTCAGATTCTTTTTCCCCTCACAGCTTCAAGGTCACTTTTGTGCAGTATGACCGCAACTGCACTCCAGTCCACAGCAAGCTGTCATATTTTTGAATGGGTCTTGCCTATTTGTGCTGCCTGTAACAGTATAACCCAGGCCACAATCTTATCGTACTAAAGCCTAGAAATGCACCCAATCTACTGCATAGCTGCACAGTCAGGGAGGTTTTCATTCTCTAACGTTACCATCGCCGTGACAGCAAAGAGGGGGAGAGCAAGCGTGAGTCAACATTGACATTATTAACTGTCAAGGGCTTTTTAAAATAATCAGTCCATTTACTCACTCATCCTTTTTCTGGAAAACTCTGGCAGTGTCACATGGAGCATGCTGTCCTGCCAACCCACTTGTTAAATATCACAGATGTTCTGTTTCATAAGATATTGTGCTTTTTTTTTTTTTTTTTTTTTGGTGTCTTTCTTTCGAAACTGCAATGGAAGTATTTGTTTCTATAGAAATAGCTTTTCGGAACACTAGAATGAAATGCAAGAAAAACAGTCTGATGTTTGTTTTTCATTGTAGTGCAGTTTTGTTTTTGCCATTGTGCCAAGCCAGTAAGCGCCACAGAAATTAAATCAGTGGCAATTACCAAAAGGCAACACAACTGCGCACTTCCTGCTATGTTAGCATAAATAATACAGCCATGAAAACAAAATGCAGCAGCAACTTGAAAATGCCCCAGCGACTTCAGAGTTTTTTTGGACAAAGCAAATATTTTCCCCCACAGACCCACTGAGGCAATGAAATTGCACTGTATGGATTTGGTTTATTATGTTTTGCACATAGGCTGAGATGTCTCAAGCTTTTTGTGCCAAACAAAGTGATCTCTGGAGTGCCTTACACATATTATGTTTGTAGATTATTTGATCATTATTAAGGATGCACCGATTATATAAAAAAGAAATGACGGACTTAAATTTAATAAATTGTTATTCAGGATATATCATTGATAACATAAACAAATATGCTACAACAATGTTATTGAGTTGTATTTTACAAATTGCAGGACAAGATCAAATTAGGTTATAATTATCACTTTAAATCTCAGTGTTGACCATGTTACAACAATGACATTTAGGGTCAGACTTTGTTTCTGCAAGAAAGGCACAAGAGAAAATAAGCGCTGGAGATGAATACATGTTATTATGTTTTCTAACGTACAGTATCAGTGCGTGCACAGGGTTGTTGTGGTCATGGTCAGAAGTCGAAAGAAACGGAATGGCCCATGGATCGGATACATTTTTCCGATACCCAATCCATATCAGGACCGATATCTGATCCCTAATCATTTTGGTATTGTATTGGTATTTTAACACATAGGCCTACCTAACATTATTCTAACTTTTATAAAATATTATATGACTTTGTTTCTTCACCAAGGACATCAGTTTTTTTAGGGTAATAAACACTATAAGCTTATCATGACAAGTACGATTTCATCTAAAATCTTTTCTCCTCTGTGAAGTCTTTCCAAATGTTTTTTTTTTTCTTTTTACAAGTAAGACAATCTGAAAGAATTCTTAAGAATATTCGGTGAATATACTGGTGTTGCATTGCTCTCGGTTCATATTCTTTACTCCTTGAATGTGGATTAGGATCAAGCGATGGTCAAAGCTGTATGTGTGTGCAGGAAACATTTGGTCAGCGGGGACCATCTCCTGCCCAGCTTTTGGTGTGTTTTTCGTCCAGCCTAGAGATTGTTGTTCATGCAGTCAGTTTCACCTCCCCACTCCTACACAACTCCACAGGATATCAGGCATGACTGGACTCTGCCCTGGGTAATCTGACCCTCATTGGACGCTGTGTGTATGAAGCTTGCTTGTTCAGGAGGGTTGAAGTCTGTAAATGTGAGTGAGGGGGGAGTTTACTCAAGGCCTTGCAGCAGACATCTGACTTCTTCAACTTTTTCTTTCAGATTTTCTCTCTCTCTCTCTCTCTCTCTCTCTCTCTCTCTCTCTCTCTCTCTCTTTCGAGTGATCTCAAGAGCTTGAAATGAGAGCCTTCATACCAGCTGCACAAGAAACATGTCAGTGCAGAGCTTGTGCATATCGCCAGGAAGGATCCAGACCCTTCTGAAACATGACCGAGACTGATCAAGCAACAACCATATAGAGCCAACAGACATAGACCCACCTCTCCTGCCCGCATAGACACAAAAACAAACTCTCTCTTTGCTGTCTCTGGATTTATAGACGCAAATTAAATATGTCTTCACAGCTCCTCATTATGCAGACAGCGTGCAGAGTCAGTCTGAGAGTGTGAGGATATGCACGTTTGTGGAAAATGTCTCCCACTGCGAGCGGCAGCCTATGGCTGTCAGATATTCTTTACATTTAGACAGAATACAAGGGACATTGCAGCAATGCCAAGAATACTAGCATCTGTTTTCCATGTCGCAACTGAAATGTTTTGGATGTGTATAATATAAAAGTGTCTCTCCAGTGGTCAGGTGCAAAGCGGTAACGGGATGATAAGGCAGTTTAATAATTCAGCTCACTCATTAACTAAGCTTCAGTTTATTGATTTACATATTATCTGCATTAATTACGACGACAGTGAAAGCTTCCTTTCCTGCATATGAATCCATCCTGCATATGAATGGTAGGCCTACTATATTTAGGTAATGATTAAATGTTAATCAATGCCATATGGTACTGAAGATATCACATGAACCATTTTGGACAAAACAAGATTATATATCTGTAAGATCCCATTTTGTTTATTTCCGTCATTTCATTTCAATTCCTTATTTTCCGATGGGTGCTCAACAAGTCACATACTGGCTACTTGTGACCTTTCATGGACATTTTCCACACTACGTGATTAATTTCGCCAATGCATGTGACTGACCATACATGCTAAAAATGAGAAACGTGTCTGTACTTCCCCTAGCCATTCTATCTTCAGTATGGAAACCTTGTCACAGCATGCACACAAACCCTTTTGGTCAACAAGGTCAGGCCTGAGGGAAGAAATGTAATGGGGAAAGGTGATAATTTCATCCTACTGCATCAACCGAGTGTAAAGGTTAGTCCTAGCAGATAATAATTAGTCCCATCTGTCTTCCCTTAGAAAGCAAATTAGCTTCCTCTGAGTGTCAGGGAGGTGATGCTTGCATGAAAGACACCAACTGTGCCAAATTATAAATAAATATTTCAAACATTTGACCTCTGTCATATTTAGTTAAAAATCTTTTAGGGATAGTAAGCCAATACTGAAATATCAGTATACTTATAAGTAAATCATAAAAAGGTACTTGTCAACTTTCTTGGCCTTGCTTTCTGGCTACACCATGTATGTTTTCAACAAAATATTGGCAGCAAGACTGCAGTGGTCATTTACATTCACACGCAGATACTGGAAGCACAGTTGTACCAGAAAGTGTTTAAGTAGAGTGACAACTTCTGCCTTCTTTTTTGTAGTATGCAGATGAGAGTCAAGCTCTCATACTGTACATTAGAACCAATGACCACTGAGAAGTTTATACTGATAAATACTGAGATAATGTGACACACCAACTCAACTGGAACTATTCACATTTTCTCTACTAGTAATGCATTATGTTGCTCTGTCTTGTCAGTGTTCAATGATCTTTGGTTATAAGGCATAGAACAGACTGTTCTCGTGTTACATGGAAAGAGCAACGAAAGAGAAACCAAGTACAAAGGCTGACATGAGGAGGAGTGGAATTGCTGGATCAGGGATGATTCTGTCTGACACTTACCTGGACATTTCCTCTAATGCATAGGTTCTGAAAAATCTTGCTCTTGAGGCATGCCTCCGTTTCCTGTCTTGGTGCCCCGTGCTTGTACTGTCAAAAAGGCCATCATTTGTCAAGAGGAGGAATCCAACGCACAATAATGTGGTTGACTGTAAAAAAAAAAAAAAAAACTCAAATTAAATTAATGACACTTCCTCCCTCGTTCATCCTCTCTAGCTTCACACCAAGAGCTACTAAAACTGTAAAAATCGCCTTAGTCGCACACAAAAGTAGCCGCTAAAATTCCTCAAGTTGCTAAAGTTCGCTCAAGTCCCTCTAATTGCTCATAACGTGCCCATTTACATTTCATTTACAGCAGAGTAGCTCTAATTTCCAGCCGAAACACTTTACAGCTAATTTTCCTAAAGATTACCAATTCTTAACATTTTTAGTAGCTTTAGTTACCCAAGTCGTTCTTTTCCATAGAAAGGAGGTTTTACAGCTTTAATCACTCTTAGTGTGGACACACATTGGGAATATAAAGTATTGCAGTTGAGTGTGCAACCTCAGGTAAGTAGGTAACCCACAAATGTCTCCATGCATTCATTCCACCCATTCATTTGTCCGAGAAAGTGCACAAGAGTTTGCAGTGGAGAGCTCAGTCTTTATCCCCAGCATCCCCCTTTGTGTCACCACATGTGGAGCTGTGGTGGTGACAGCTGGAGCTAGAGCAAACAAAGTTCAGTGTTCAGTTACAGTACAGTATGTGTGCTGCATCTGTCTGGTTCGTCCCTCAGTGTCCAAACTATACAGTACAGTATAGTATAGTATGTGCACTCATACACTCATTCATTGCATGTCATTTGTTTGAAATTGGCATATCAGTTGCACCAGACTATCTGATGTTGACAGCGGCCCATCTGATATCCTGATGGGGCATAGAATATGTTCCATAACATTGAGTCTGAGCTACCACTTGGCCAGATGACATGGTCCTTCATTGTGTGTGTGTGTGTGTGTGTGTGTGTGTGTGTGTGTGTGTGTGTGTGTGTGTGTGTGTGTGTGTGTGTGTGTGGGTGTGGGTATTTTATTGTCATGGACATATTGCGGACATGGCCTTCTTGGACATATTGTGTAAGCTGTATGCAGTAAAATACTTTCCATGGGAAACAACTCAAACCCTCATCTCACCAAATCCGCACTTGTTACAACCACGTTTAACACTTAGCCTAAACAGACCGACAGTCCCCCTTTTTCTAAGAGCCAATTCTGAGTTAATCAGACTGAGTGCTGTTGAAATTAATATCAAAACATCACACTACACATCACTTTATCACTTTGGATTGGCCTTATGCTTTTCTTTCTGATGCATGAGGTTACTATCTAAACTCCTGAGCCGACAAGTAGCCTATCTATCTGCAAATGCCATTTATTCCAAGAACAGTACAACTGCAAGATCACTTTGACCAGTATAAAGATGACCACATTCTGTCTAACAAGCTTTTAGATCAAGGTCACTGTTCACTGGTCTAAAATAGCCACTGTCCATTTTAAGTCAATGTGTCTTTTGTGTCTTTGCTTCTTCTTCTTCTTCTTCTTCTTCTTCTTCTTCTTCTTCTTCTTCTTCCATAAAGTGTTCTGGAACAGTGACGGAAGGAATATTTTACAGTATTTGGGAAATTATGCAGCTGTCACTGTGCAGAGTCTCATAGTAAATTGGATCACATTTGTTCAAGGGCCTCTGCAGATTTTTCACTACTGGTGGTAATGATGCCCTCCATGCATAATAATGCATCCATATCATTAGCCATCATTCATTTGGAGTCAGGCAGGGGTGGCAGAATCTGCCAAAGGAAAATATTCCACCGCAAGTCTGAACCAAGACACAGAGATGGGGAGAATCTGACGATGAGCTATGCTACATCCACACTACTCGCAAGAGAACTTTTTGTTCCGTAATACAAATACCCACTTAAGAGCGGAGCGGAAAGAAGGCCCAGTTCATTAAATGCCATCTGCTAGTTCAGAGACTGAAAAATTTACCCTTTTGACAACAAGGAAAGCATGGTTGCCTGGCAGTGTACAGAGGAGTGCTGTGAATTTAAGAAAGACAAAAAAAACATTCAGTGGTAGACACAGTGTGCAGGTATAGTATTCGCCCACTCCCTCTCTTTCACACACACACACACACACACACACACACACACACACACACACACACACACACACACACACACACATTTAGTCTATCTCTCTTACATACATACACAGGTACAGTACACACATGAAAATACACACTCACACACACAACCACATGCTAGCACAAAAAAAACACACAGCAGGATTGACGTGCTGTTTTGTTTCCTTGGTAACCACCCATTCATTGATATCTGAAGTTCTGCAATGGTGGAGAGTGGCGGTTATGACAAGACAGACGGGGAAGAGTGTGACAGAGAAAGAGGAGGGGGAGGGGGGACCGTCATGCAGAGAGAAATAATTTTACACAATGAAATAGGAAACGAGTGGAGGGGAAAAATGACTTTTTAAATCTATCTGACAGCATGAATTATGGTTTATGTCTTATTACTTGCAGTATTCCATAAGAAGTCTAATATTTGCCCTACAAGCTTACTAAGCTGGTATCATTAAATAATGTATCACATTGTTGACAAAGTCACTTGCCAAAGGAAGAGAACCTGTAAAATGAAATATAAGTATGATATGACTGATATTATTAGTGTTCAGTTCCGAATGTGCAAATAAGTCAAGGGATAGGAATCAATTGAATCCTTCCTGCCAATAAGTAAGGAGTGATCACTAAATAGCAGAATCACAAAACTGAATTATTATTTTGTCATTTATGGGTGAATAATACTGTATTAATAGGCAAACATTTTATAATTGTGTGATAAACGAGAATTCATTTAAGAGGTTGAAAATGCAACTGCATGCATTCTCAGCTGTCGGAAGTAACTGTATGCCCAGACTTGCTGATTTCTCTGCTGGGGGGCCTGCTGCAAGCGTAAAGCTTTGATTGGCTAATTAACAGCTGTGATTGGCTGAGAGTCTCGTTAATAGCGTGATACAGATTTTATTTTCGCTTTCCTCTGGGAACCCAGTCTCCAGAGGAAGCTGAAGTGGAGGAGAAGGCGACCACAGACATTTCTTGAGCAAATGAGCACTCATAGACTTCATTACCTGTCATCACATTACTGTGTTAAAAATCACTTCTCAGAGTTACTTAATATCATTTTGTGCAAAGCAAAACTAATGATACAAGTCTGTTTGATGACTGGAGTCAGACACATGCTGCGCAAATGGAACATTTTCTAGATGGTCTTATTACACTTGCGTTCAGCAGATATTCTAGTTGAAAGTCTTTTTTTCCCCTCTCAAAGTTGTTGAAGTTAGAAGCTGCTTTGAAAACTGAAAACTTTGATTAGACATAATGTTTGATAATAAACACAAGCCAGATATGCAGCTATAGCAAAACTTTTTGGTGTAATTCTGCAACTGAGGAACATCAAACCCAGACTGTGTGAAACTTGTGCAGCACAGTAGACAAAGATAGATATTTATTTCCATAGTGACTCAAACGCAAAGCACCAGCTCATTGTGTTCATGGTGTATCTACACTGAATTTCTTCTTTTGTAGATTAGATTTAAACAGCTATGTAAAATACACTATATTTATAGTACAGGGAACTGAGAATATAAGATCTAAGACTGAGAGAAGAAAAAAAAAACAAAGGGCAAATCAAACAAAAACAATTTCCTTTGTCCCATCTGTTGTTGACTTCCTGCCTCAACTTCCTGAGTTACAAGCTTAGGAACATGCACCTCCAAATGTGTCCCATTTCTATTTTGACTCCTCAGCCCTGGGATGCAGGGGACCTGATGACAACACGGCTAAACAAACTTAAATATTCCACCCATGCAGTGGAGGCGGAGTGCAGTGACAGAGGGGGCCATTTCACATCTGGCTAGACACGACAGTTAAACCAGGGGACACCACCAGTGGAGGATGTAGAGGGGTGAAGACAGGTTCATGCCAGCCGTTCCCAGCGGAAAGAAAAAAAAAACTGATGGGGTTGAGTTAGGGAGGAAGATTATTCTTATGCTGATAAAGCGCTAGGGGTCTGAGGCAAGGTCAGCAGCCGTCTCAGCAGAGATAAAGGTGTCAGGCCCTCCCGTTAGACCGCTGGGGTCCCTGAAGCTGGCAGATAAAGCAGCACCTGTGGCCAGCAGCCTCCCAAAGTCTAGGCTGTGAGGAGCAGCAGATAAGGAGGAGTGAACAGTGGGACAGTATACAGTGGCATATTACACTAACCTGGCTTCTCTGGCAGCCTGAAGCAATGACACAGGGAGGTGAATTTCTCTCTTTTTTTTCAAAACAGCTAGGCTAACATTTGCAGGGTTTGTACAGTAGTGTTAGTTCATGTAATGGACATTAGCAGACGACAAGACTAACACTGGTTTCCACAGCAAAGCAGATTGGTTGGAGCATTGGAAGTGGAAGTAACTGGCCTGTCTGTGTTGCCAGACTTCATTCCAATGGAAAGTGTGTGAAGAAAGAGGAAAAAAGGGACTGTGTGTGTGTGTGTGTGTCTGTACGTGTGTGTGTGTGTGTGTGTGTGTGTGTGTGTGTGTGTGTGTGTGTGTGTGTGTGTGTGTGTGTGTATGTGTGTGTCGTGTGTGTGTGTGTGTGTGTGTGTGTGTGTGTGTGTGTGTGTGTGTGTGTGTGTGTGTGTGAATAAATCATGAGGTTGTGATGACTGATATTCTCAGTCATTAGTGAAGGAGCAATTCTGCCATCTTCTGACTTGGCCAATAAACTACACAATCATGAGTGCACCACAATTGTCAATATTTTTTGTACCTGTTGGATTGGAGTATAGTGACCAGATTTCCTGGTATTTTACTCATTTTTATTGAGTAAACTTTCTTATAAAATCTTTCACCTCTCAAATTTTCTGACAAGATAAACAACCCATGAATGAATCTACTGCCATCAGAATTCCATTTCATTTCACGCTTCTCTTATCCAGTTCTTCACAGGGAACACCTGGCAAAGTCTAATAACAGCAGGCCACAATCTGTTAGCAGTATCTCACTTTTCCCAGTGCCTCACACGGATTTGTTTTATTTGCCACTTTAAATGAACGGCTGTGGATTACAGTGCCCAAGGCACTGTGAAATCCCTGCTGAGACCTTGAGCGGCGGTGACTGTCGAAGCGTGACCTCCTTTACAGTGCCCAGATAGTACATGGACAAGAGGAGATGGCCGGAGGAACCAGCACAGACTGCCAAGAGAAATAGTGACACACGTACAAGCATGTATGTGTGTGAGAATGTGTGTGTGTGTGTGTGTGTGTGTGTGTGTATGTGTGTGCGTGTGTGTGTGTGTGTGTGTGTGTGTGTGTGTGTGTGTGTGTGTGTGTGTGTATGTGTGTGTGTGTGTGTGTGTGTGTGTGTGTGTGTGTGTGAGAGAGAGAGAGAGAGAGAGAGAGAGAGAGAGAGAGAGAGAGAGAAGGTAACAGAGAGAAGGAGAGAGAGATGGTGTCTAACCTATACCTATTGCTTTGTCACGGCCATGACAAGCCATCCAATTTTCCTCAGCAAAAACATGAATAAATAAAGAAATAAATATCCTCCACCACTGCAGCATTCAAGACAATGTTCTCCTGACACATCACGGTAGCCCTCCTTACAAAGATGTCACAACTGATAACCAGACAAGAGCAGCACAGCCCCCACCCAACCCTCACCCCCAGTCTCAGAGAAACAGACACTGTGTGGGTGGGTGAAGGAAGATAAATGAGAACTCTAACCGTTCCATCACATCCCTGGAACTTTCCTTCATTCCCAACCTGTGACCCACTTTTTTCTTACATTTAAACTCCCCTCATTCATTTCCCGTGATCCATTTAGTCTCCATCTGCAGTGACGTTCACGAGCCTTTGCAACGCCAAAAGAAAGAAGGAAAAAAAAAAAAGAGCTAGCAACACAAAGCTGTCCTCTTGCGGCTGTCCTCTTGTGGCACAGAGGAAGCGTAATAAGCCCGTAAGTGCAATCAAAGGTTCTGCTGAGCCTGCCTCCCCTCCAACAAGTGATGATTGTCCACCAGGGAGGGTGATTTATGAGGGCATCCGCCACAGCACCATGTTGGCTGATTGCATGGCCATCGGTAAAACGCATGCAGCAAACAGATATTAAATCAACAGGGCTTATTGCACTGGGCTCTGTGCTGAGGCGTGGGCGAGGAGCTGCCTGCTTCGTGGCACTAAAGCCAAGGTGGGGGTGGGAGTGTGTGTGTGTGTGTGTGTGTGTGTGTGTGTGTGTGTGTGTGTGTGTGTGTGTGGTGTTTGTATGGGGGGGATTGGGAATAGGGAGGTGTGGGGGGGATTCATTCTCAAAGGCCTGGATGAGTTTGCCAATATTACCAGCTATGGTGATGATAAATAGACATGGTCTCATAAAGAGCAGAGAGGAATATATTGCCACTCTTCATTTCTGAAACCGAGTACCCTCCACCACAGGGTCATCATTGAGAGAGCGACAGCAAAAAAAGACAGAACATTATGAGACAAGGAAATTATCATGATTAAAAAAAAAGAGCAGCCTGGCCTGACTGGTGTCTGGTTGAAGGCGGGTAGATGAAAAATCACATTTTCCTGGCCTCCTCTTATCTCTGTTGTAGGGCTATGGATTTTAGAGTTAGCTTATTGAGGGTCTGGCTGATAATGGATGATCATGCACTCTGGCAAATGCCCACCATGCAGAATCTAAACAGAGGCTAAAACAAGTGCAAAAGTGTGCACACAGATTATTAATGAGGATGACTTCTGGGCATTAAACTTTAAAATATGTAACCACTAAATAATTCAAGGTCTCTTCCTATCCCCATAGAGAAGTCATTCGAGGCCACAGCTGAGCTGTGAATAGGTGACTAACAACTGGTGGATCCATTTTTTTGTGCCTACATTTCCTGGGTGCCTTTGATCTCTTTCAAATTGATTGAGTAAACTAAGCCGAATCGAATTCTTCTTCACTGCACGATTTCACAAAAGTAACTGAACACATTGAACAGGCCTGATACGCTTGAATGTGTTTGATTGTGTGTGTGTGTGTGTGTGTGTGTGTGTGTGTGTGTGTGTGTGTGTGTGTGTGTGTGAGAGAGAGAGAGAGAGAGAGAGAGAGAGAGAGAGAGAGAGTGAATGTGTGTGTGTGCAGCAAGACAGAGTGCAAAACTAGGGATTTCTCAATATCTGCTGCAAAAGCCTGCCTAATACATCCATGTATGAAATTTTGGATTTATTGATCACCATAATTTACTATTTATTTTCATATTATTCACTGGGAAAGTGCTGATGACCATTCTAAGGCGTAATGCTACGCCTAATAAATATAAATGTTATTTCGGAAATGTGTACAAATGCACAAATAAATGAGGAATTCATAATTAACCCAGGCGCTTAACTTCATCACTCATTCATGTTTAATTTCAAAATGGTTGTCTCTTTTCTATGTAAAATAAATAGCTGAATATGGAATGGCTAAAGGTCACTTTACCACATGTGTCTTCTAAAATTAGGGCCAACATTTGGAATTTTTTCCAGACTGCAAAATCATTTTAATACCTCATGCTATTTATTATCTTCCACACCAACAGGCGGCGCTATACAGAACAAATTTTATTTCACAACCATAACAACTTTGAACACATCCGGTGAATATTTCCCTTGAAGGTATGAACATGTGAAACATGTGGCGGACTTTAACCTAAGCGTTTGCACTTACCGGTAGTCAGCTGGGGGACAACAGTCCTCGTTTCCCCTTTTCTGCATGTCTGCTCACCAAACACGTTTTCTGATAGGTTGAATCTCTTGGCAGCTTCTCTCAATCAGCGGCTAGGCAGCAACAGAATGCTTGCGCGAAGATGCCTTTCAAAGCTTTCATGGGGTGTTATTCTTAGACAAAGGTCACTTTTGTTATTCACCTTTGCTATTTAGAGGTCAGCGAGATTTAACATTAGTATGTCTACGTGTCAACTGAGATGCATAATCAAGCGTTTTTTTTTTTAACCTAGGTTCTACCTGCAAATTGGCAATGGCATATGTCATTTACGTTAGCTTAGTTAACGTAGTGTGGCAAGCTAACGTTTCAAGGAGGAATAATAGTGTACGCCTGCAATTAGATAATGAAGCGGTTAGGTCTATCTTTAGACAAGCATTAACCTACATTCTGTCTGTTTACCTGTCTGTGAAGCAAAGTATTTTAGATACATCACTGCCTGGGCTTGAACCCGTGAATAACGCAGCTTTTATCTCAAGATTTGCAAAACCTCTGTAGACGTCTCTGTAGATCTGAAGATTCTGTCACTAGACCTATTATTTAGAAACTTTTGAGACAGAATTGTGATGGAAACTAAAATCGCCTCTTTAGTTTTGCTAACAATTGCTCTCTTTGTTCCTGTGAGACTGTATTCTTATCGGAGGATAACTATTATGAGGTTGCTGTTAAAACTCTACTTAGTCAAGTGATGCTAGAGATGCATTATGAATGATGCTGAACGCTGAATTACGCCTTGTTCAATGACACTGTGGTGTGTAACGTTACTTCTGTAGGATGGGGAATTTGTCTTCGTCAACATCCGGAGCTCTGTCAGGCACAGGCTGTACTCAGTTTGTTCAGGTGCGTTTCATTTAACTTCACCGTTTCCATTTAACCTTAAATTGTTTTCTTAAATTTCCAACCACTGACCGAATTTCCTTGTTCCCTCAGGATGTGGTGTCTAGCAACTGTGTAGTCATATTCTCTAAAACATCTTGTCCATACTGCAAGATGGCCAAAAATGTGTTCAATGAAATAGGTGCCACATACAAAGTGATTGAATTGGATCAACACAATGATGGCAGAAGTCTCCAAGAGGCACTGGCACAGATGACTGGGGCAAGGACAGTAAGTATTTCACTCTCCAATTGCTTGATCTGCACTCAACCCACTGTCTTTAGTACAACCGAATTCCAAAAAAGTTGGGACACTTTATAAATTGTTAATAAAAATGGAATCCAATAATTTTCAAATCTCATAAAACTATATATTGTTCACAATAGAATATAGATAACATGGCTAATGTTGAAAAGTGAGACTTTTTGAAATGTTATGCCGAATATTGGCTCATTTTGGATTTTATGAGAGCTACACATCCCAAAATAGTTGGGACGGGTAGCAATAAGAGGCCAGAAAAGTAAAATTTTCATATGAGGGACAGCTTGAGGACCCAATTGCAACTTATTTGGTCAATTGGCAACATGATTTGGTATGAAAAGAGCCTCCAAGAGTGGCATTGACTCTCAGAAGTCAAGATGGGCAGAGGATCACCAGTTCCCCAAATGGTGCAGCAAGAAGTAGTGGTCCGAGATCACAAAGGAGTTTCTCAGACAAAAATTGCAAAGAGTTTGAAGGTATAATCATCTACAGTGCATATTATCATCCAAAGATTCAGAAATTCTGGAACAATCTCTGTGCATAAGGGTCAAGGCAGGAAAACCATACTGGATGCCCATCATTGGGTCCTTAGATGGCACTGCATCACATACAGGAATGCTAATGTAATGGATATCACAAACTGGCCTTAGGACTACTTCCAGAAAACATTGTCAGTGAACACAATCCACTGTGTCATTCGCCATAGCCAGCTAAAACTCTATAGGTCAAAAAAGAAGCCATTCCTAAACATGATCCAGAAGCACAGGCGTTTTCTCTGGGCCAAGGCTCATGTAAAATGGACTGTGACACAGTGGAAAACTGTTCTGTGGTCAGACGAATCAAAATTCAAAGTTCTTTTCAGAAAACTGGGATGCCATACCATCCGGACAAGGACAACCCAAGTTGTTATTGGTCATTGTTAGCGCTCATTTCAGAAGGCTGCATCTCTGATGGTATGGAGATGCATGAGTGTGTGTGGCATGGCCAGCTTACGCATCTGGAAAGGCACCATCAAGTCTGCAGTCCAGATCTTTCACCCATAGAAAACTTTTGGTGCATCATACATAGGAATACATGACAAAGAGGACCTAAGACAGTTGAGCATCTATAAGCCTGTATTAGACAAGAATGGGACAACATTCTCTCCACAACTTCTCTCCACAGTCCCCAGACGTTTGCAGACTGTTTTAAAAGGAAGAGTGGATGGCGCACAGTGGTAAATGTGTCCTTGTCCCAACTATTTTGGGATGTGTAGATGCCATGAAATTGAAAACCAACTTATTTTCCCCTTAAAATAATACATTTCCTCAGTTTCAACATTTGATATGTGATCGATGTTGTATTCTGAGTAAAATATTGAAATTTGAAACTTCCGTGTCACTGCATTCTGTTTTTATTCACAATTTGTGTCCCAACTATTTTGGAATTCGGTTGTAATTTTGTAACCTAATTTTTTAAACTGACTGTGTGACTTATTTGAATGCATCAATCACAAATTTTATCTTTAAGCCTTCTGCATGAACTTTAAGCTGACATCACTCTGTACTCCAATGTATAGTCATGAATGAATGTGTCATTGTTACATGTGTTGATATGATTTGTATTTTGTATTTAACATTTATTGTACAGGAAATATTTTAAAAGTAACATGGCAGTTACATTTTAAAATGGGCCTGATTCAGCATGTGCTGGTTTACAGCAGGTTCCTTTTCTGTAGCACACTAAACACAGATGATAAAATGCCTCAGAGGATGAAGGAATATATATTACGTAGGCTAGATCTCTTCAAACTATATCTCATGGTAACAATCTCACTAAAAGAGTCCCTCCGGTATTCTACTAAATTTTGTTGTGATTTTGTTTCAGTGTTTTCTAAGGATTAGTGAGGAATGCCTTTCCCCTTTCCCTTTCATATCTAATCTTTCTATATGGCATAGTGTAAACATATATCACACCCTGAAAGCCTTTACAAGTGCAAAGTCCTGATTAACCTTTATGGGGAGAGAGTCAACTGATGGGTGTGTATATGCATAGATCAGTATAACACAACAGAAGGGAAGGAATAACTTCTTGATCATCATCTCTCAACAGTGTTTGACTGGAATTGATCCCATTGAACTTTTTGTCTCCGGTGGCATTTTTGCAGATCCAATCAGCGAACAGATGGGAAGCGTTGTTAATGCAAACCTAGAATGCTATCTGTCAAGGAAGGCTATGTGCAGTTACCTCACTCACATCAGATGATGCGCTACGTAGCTTGAAGCCACTCCCGCGCAACGATCTGATGATGAAGCCATAGGAAGCGATTTCAAGCCCAATATTCCCTTACCGGACCAATCAGGACCGCTGGCTGTGTAGCGGCTGCTGTATAGGATGTGACGTAGCGGAGTGTCTCTGTTTGAATCCAACAAACATAACCAGGGTCATCGGTTGGTTTCGATGTGATTGGCTGAAGTGGCACCGTCAATTAAATTGATGGACAAGCCGTTTGTCCAGTTAGATTCAAGGATATCTGGCTCCTGAAATATTTCTACTCATTTGAGGGTTGCCTGATTTGACCATCAGATTGTTTCACTTTGTTTGAAGCGTCTGGAACATCTCCATTGGCAATCGTTTCCTCTCTAGAGGGCGCTATGCAATGTATGAAACATTTTTTCTAGAGTTCGTATAAAACGTATATAAAAATGATTTGTTATTTTGAATTGAGGTTGGAGATGTCCAGGCACAATATAGTGACTTCCGTTTCTCACTCTGCTCGCTGAATTTGGCCTGCACAGATCTGTGTTAGTGAAAACTACATGTAAACTGCATTATGCTCTTCCTGACTTTCTGGTGGCTCAATGGTGTTTTTTGCCCTCAACGTCACCTTCCAGGCAGCACAGCCTAAAAGGCACCACCTTAACCCTATTTCTAACCCTAACACTCCCAACCTTCAGTCTAGCCCTAAACTGAGGGGAGTAGTGCCTTGAAGGCAGCGTTGCCTGGAAGGCACCGTTGAGGGCAAAAAAATACCAAAGACCTTTCTGGTGGAACAAAATGAAATGAGCGCAGCCAGTAGGCAGCGTTGGATCACCAGCATAATTTGATGGGAGCTTAGTGAGCATTCTAAACTGTTTTGTTCTCTGGTCTATTAGGTTCCCAGAGTTTTCATCAATGGCCAGTGCATTGGCGGGGGCTCGGACACTAAACAACTACACCAGCAGGGAAAGCTACAGCCACTGATCTCGCAGTGCACTCCTTGCTGTTCGTCAGAGGGCTCTGGATCTGGTTCCGGGAGCGGGTAGCCTCCTCTCTCCAGTCACAATAAAATCATTCACCAACTCTCATGATGTGCAGACCCAGCCAGATCAATTATTTATTAGGTCTGAATATTCTCCACTTTTGATAATAGTGTATATTTGTGTTTATATATCCATGTTACACGTGATGAGAGCCTACCTCATAATTCAGGGATGTACAGCTGTACTTTAATAAATGCTTGTGTTGTCCGACACTACAGCTTGTGCATCACTTTTCCATCTTGTAAGCACTTGTTTTCTGGTTCTGTGGACGGAAGTAATGATGATGGCAAACAACTGACTCTGTACCAGTGTTTTAGAGTGCTGCTGTTATTTTAAATGGTGTACAATAAATGTTAGTATACGAAAATCTAATGACTGTCTGTTTAATTGAAATGGAAACAGAGGAGCATGCAGTTTGAACATTAAACACACTTGTTAATAATAATAATTGTTAATATGTAAGATTGTACAGATGTTGAAACTGTCTGATTGGTTAAATATTCCTCACCATTCTGGATTGGTCCAATGTGCTACCGAAGAGGCTGTCGGGAATTATGCGGCGTGTGGTGTGTAGTTATCCGTGACTGCTTTCTGGTACTAGCTAACCTGGAGCTTGCCTTCTACAATAGTGCTATTTTGTATGTGTACGGATTGCATTAAGAAATTAAATAAATCTCTGAAATGGCAGGAAGCGCTGGAGAATGGTGTCTGATGGAAAGTGACCCAGGGGTTTTTACAGAATTGATAAAAGGATTTGGTGAGTCAGTGTGTAACCTGAGCTAACAGCACGGATGGATAACAGAGCATTACCAGGCTAACGTTAGCACCCTCTTTAGATGCACATGATGCTAGAATTTACTGGCAGGTGTGGCTTTGTACGTCCTCTGTATCCTACAAAAATATATTTTTAAACAAATGTAATGTTATTTCCCAGCGCCTGCGTATTGTTTTTGTTGGCCCTAAATAATCTCTAAATATCCACAAATATGTACCTTTAGCTTGCTAATTAGCCAGTTACCATCCGTCAGATGCAACGTTAATTTTAGCTAGCCGATGTTACATAGAGGATGATTCAGGTAAATCAGGTAAACTCCGGGCAGCCGATTCTGTTTAGATTGTAAAGTATTGTACTAGTACACTTACAGGACATGCAACGTTAAAAATGATGAGCTGACTTGTACGTTAGCTAACGTTAGCTCTCCCATTATGAACAGCATATGAATGTGTACTATTGCCTTGTCATCATTTAGTCATAAACTTCAATATAAAGCGAATTCACATTAATCAGTTGAATTAGGCAATTCGATGACCTTTAATAATTCGTGACTATTTTCTACAGGGTGTAAAGGAGCACAGGTGGAGGAAATATGGAGTATGGAACCAGAGAATTTTGAGAATCTCAAGTGAGTATCTTCACCATACATCTTTGCTTGTAAAATTATTTCTATGGCGACTATCTTACTTGCAGGTTATGTAACAAGTGTTTATTTTCATCCCTGTGATCCTTTGTTTCACTCCCTCACAGACCTGTTCATGGACTGATTTTCTTGTTCAAGTGGCAGCCTGGTGAAGAGCCAGCTGGCTCAATTGTTCAGGACTCAAGACTCGACCACATATTCTTTGCCAAACAGGTGATCACATTTTTTTCCCTCCAAGGTTCTATTTCTTCCCAAGCTATAAACAGCACACACACTTTTTTGGTCTCTCTTTAAACACTAAAAACTCAATGCTTACCCAACTACTGTACGGTCTTGTGCTAATTGTTGCATTTTATTTACAGGTCATTAACAATGCCTGTGCAACCCAGGCTATCGTCAGTGTGTTATTAAATTGCACACATCAAGACGTGCACCTTGGAGATACATTGACTGAGTTCAAAGAGTTTTCCCTTAGCTTTGATGCTGCTGTGAGTGCTCGCTCTAAACAATATTCTTTTGAATAATCATTCATTGGGTCCATATGCCACATATGCAAACTGCATTTGGTCCAGTTTTTTATATTCGTTATTGTGATTGTTCATGTTTTTTTTCCCCCTTCAGATGAAAGGATTGGCTCTGAGCAATTCTGAAGTAATTCGTCAAGTTCACAATGGCTTTGCCAGGTAGAGTGTCCGTTGAGTACAGTGAAAACGTGTGTGTGATTGAGAAAGAGAGAACAAGAGAGTGAGCCTGTATGAGAGGAGAGCACTGAGATGTTTTTCACAAATTTGCAATTTTGCCATAATACAGAATATGCATTCCACCCTTCTGTCACTTGCAGACAACAGATGTTTGAGTTTGATGCGAAGTCATCAGCAAAAGATGAAGATGCCTTCCATTTTGTGAGCTACGTTCCTGTCAACGGCAGACTGTATGAGCTAGATGGCCTTCGTGAGGGACCAATAGACCTTGGTAAGATAAGACGTAGACACTGAAGTTGTAATTTCTAGTCAGTCATGCTTGCAACAGTTTCCAGGGCATGCATTAATCCTTTTACGAGAATAAAATCTGTGTGAATGTAAAAAGCAGTAGGTACTGCTGTAGGTGTAGTCAGTCTACAGGAAGCTGTCCAATTAGATCCAGTAGTTTTATGTTGTTAAACACAAGCTAAGCATAGTATACTGCTTATGTTCTTAGAGATCAATGTGAAATTATGCATGGGCTGCTGATAGACATTAGCTAATGCACAGGTCAGACTGCTCCACTAACTGTCATTTTTTCCTCAAGGGGTTTGTAATCAGGATGACTGGATTAATGCTGTGCGACCAGTCATTGAGAAAAGAATACAGAAGTAAGTGTGTTGTGTTGGCATGTAATAACATGTCTACTACATGTAAATATGTCTACTTTCGTACAGCATATGTAGCTGGATTTCCATCCAACTTATTCACATTTTGTATTAACCTCAACAAAAATTTGGCTCAATAATTAGTCGCATCTGCATGCATTTCCATATACTGTGTAACTTGAGTAAAAAGGGAACATTGCACTAAACAAGTGACATGTTCCGACCAGCTGTTGATCAATATCTATTGACAATGTCTATGGACAGAAATCCTGTAAATGTCAATATATATGTGTTAAACTGTTTCCATCTAACTGACACAACTGGACCATGGCAAACAACCAGTTTTGACTAACTGGACTCATTATCCTACTGTATTTAAGGTACAGTGAAGGAGAAATTCGCTTCAACCTGATGGCCATTGTCTCAGACCGTAAAATGATCTATGAACGCAAGATCACAGAGCTGCAGGCCCAGCTCACAGAGGTGAGACCTTAACCCACCACTTGCCTGTGCATTTCTCATCCACACATCCATACTTTCAGTGGCAGTTCAGTAAACCATCAAATCCATCCATCAGTCCATCAAATGGATCTACATTTTTCATACACAATTTGTGTGAGAAACTGAGGCAAAAGTGCTTTTATAACTGTCAATTTTGTATTAATAAATGACATCAATACTGATGTGATACAGTGTTCGGGGGATCACTGGGAACATAGTGTTGGATAATCGTTAAGGATAGGGGTAAAACACCCCTTAAGGCCACCGCACACTGGCTCCGACACAGTGCTGAGCACTCCACTTCCAAAATTTTATTTCATTGTTTTCAATGCAAACCCTGCACACCAGCACCGAAGTCTTACGCCGTCGATTGTGAATTACGATTCAAGTCTATTTTGTCGGAGTCGCCCATTGACATCCATTGTTAATTTCACAGTCTACTGTGCTAGGTGCTAGGCGAAATTGTCGGATTCGAAAGTGCTCCGCAATGCTTTAGACTACAGGCTATTGAAAATGGAATTTGTGTCATGCAGGAGGAGCCCATGGACACTGACCAGAGCGGCAACCTGTTCAGCTCTATCCAGTCAGAGATCGCCAAGTACCAGCTCCTGATTGATGAGGAGAACCAGAAACTTAAAAGATACAAAGTAAGTTCTAAGATGAGTTCTGTTGATGTAGGTTCTGTTGATTGGATAAGAACAGGATGATTTATCAGTCTATGAATAGAAGTTTGCTTGACTTCCTAAGCAATCATAACAACTTTGCCTTTGATGGTGTAAGATGGTGTGTGGCCTTATGTATGTCTAGGAAGTTGGTCCCTTGCTTTTTGTAATACTCATCACAATGTCAGAAGACAGAAAGTGTTGAAGCGTTGAAGACAGAAAGTGTTATATGCTAAAGATAACGGATCATTGAAAAATGTATATGCGACCACTTCAAAACCAGTCACTTGTTGCAAACTTTGCTTTCTACAATGCATGCATCAAAGAAGCTGAATTTCAGTGTAAATGTGAAATTCAACTTCTTTGATGCATGCATTCTATTTTGTAAAATATCTAGAAAGCAACAGTTTGTCACAGCAGATAATCTGAATGTGCAGTTGAAAACCTCTTTCCCAGTCCATTGTTCAAGTTGATTCACACTATACAGGTAGCATGTTATTGTTTAACGATTGAAATGTTATTAAAAGCCAACTTGCTTGATCACTTATCCTTAGATTGAAAACATCCGAAGGAAGCACAACTATCTGCCTTTCATCATGGAACTACTGAAGACATTGGCAGAATATCAGCAGTTGATACCCTTGGTGGAAAAAGTGAGTATGGTTGTCCAAAATTCAATGCTGTAGCTTGTTTGATTTAAGTGCATTACATGTTTTTCCACACTAGAGGGCAGTATATCCACTTACCTGCTTATGGTTTGGAATGGAGTTGGTGGGTGGATGCTTACTAATTAATGCAGCAATGTGCTTTAAAAATGCTTTTGACATGACAACCATCCAGGAAGTGGATGTTTATCATGTTTTCTTTCCATTATTTTCATCACCTCAGCACAATTGTCACTCATTTTATTTCTCCTTTTTCTTCTCTAGGCAAAGGAAAAACAAAGTGCCAAAAAAATCCAAGAGGCGAAGTGAAGTCACATCACCATCGTTGTGTCTCGTTTGTGTGAGTGAACGTGTGTGTGTGTGTGTGTGTGTGTGTGTGTGTGATTGAGTGAGGTTGTGCACGTGTGTGTGTGTGTGAGGGTGTGCACGTGTCTTAAGAGAGTGGTTGAGTTAATTACACCCTGCCAGTTCACTCTGCCTTCCCTGTAACAGCCCTCCACTTGCCCCAGCCATCCACCCAACACTAGAACAGGGAGTAGGACAAGCAGACTGAACAGTCAGTCATTTCTCACCTTAATGTTCACCCACAGCAGATGTTTGCATGCCGGAAAGAAAGTTAATAAACCTGTATTATTTTCATATGAACTCCAATGTCTGTTTTCCCATGTCATGACTGAAGGTGCGCAAAGAGAAACTCTGGCGCTGAAGCTCTTTTTCATTATGAAAATTACGTTGGTAGCTGGATTTCTAAGATCTGTCTTCATTACCGAAGGCCATACAAAAGGTTTCAATGAGCGTGCCAATGCAACTTTGCCCTGCACATCCAAACTGCTATTTTTACAGCACTTTTAAAGTTAAAAGGCTCAACATAGCATGACACTTGATATCATAATATCATCCAAGTCCCTACGCAGGGACTTGAGCACTGAAAATATTGCTGATGTCACAGAGTTTATCAAAAATGAGGTAAGCGCACAGTTGACAAACATTCTTTTAAACACACTATGCGCACACCAATGATGCTTTTAATGCTTGACTCTATGCGTGGAGCAATGCTAGAATGTTCATTGAAACCCATTTTATGGCTGAACGGTAGCCTAATAACACATTTTAAAAACCCTGCTACTGTAATCATTTTCATTTTGAACAAAAATTTATCTGTACACATGATAAAAAAGAGCTTCAGTGACAGAGTTTTACTTCAAGGTCACCAAGTAAAAAAGGGCTTGAATTCTGTTTGCATCTGACCACAGCACTTTGGTCTCAATGGATCTGAAATGTGTGTCGCACTCAAAACCCTCAAAAAGATCTGCTTTCAGTTTCCTGATGATAAGCTCTTGCTTGCAAAACTATGTAGTTATCATGTAAAAATCTTGTGGCCGACAAACGCAACGGGCAGATAATTGCAGATGGAGCACAGTGTGACAGGTTCACTCTTCGCAGATGCCACGAGAGGAAGTGACGCGTGTGTATGAGTGGGCCCAATGTGGTCAGATCGAGACATGCTCTGACGCCAAGTCTGCCCATCTACAAAACACGTAGAAGCACACACACGTACAGAATGACTTCCACACCTGTGTCGTAGTCACACACGCCATGACCCCCTCAGGGTTACTTTTTCAATTCAATCCAATTCAATTTTATTTGTAGAGCGCTCAAATACAGTACATTGTCACGCGGCGCTTTTACAATGAATGACCAAGTATTCTGATCGGTAATTTACTTCTGAGCTGGAAGTTGTGTCAGGCTGTCAGAGGACAACTGTTGATTCTAAGTGTATCCCCCACAGCCTACTGGTTCTGACTAAGTGTGGAGCACTGCACTTCCAATATTCTATTCCATTGCTTTCAATACAAAAGTGCAAAAAAGCAAAAGCATATTGCTAACTAGTTACCAACTTAGTTACTTGGCAAAGGGAAATTACAACCAACACAGTTGTTAACTTAGTTTTAGCTATAACTTTTTTAGCTTTAACTTAGTTAGCAACTATGCTTTTGTGAAACAGATGGCATTTTTGGACTCTTACGATATTATCAAATTCAAAAGTACTCTGTAATGTTGTCAAAACCAATGTACAGAGGCCTTAAGAAAGGTGTTCAGTTTTGTGTTTTGCCTGGGGGGGGATATTCATCTCGGTGAACAGTAAACTGTTGTGTTTAAGGTCAAACTTTGCTGTTTGGAAGGCTCAATGGTGTTTTTTGCCCCCAACGGCACCTTCCAGGCAACACAGCCTTAAAGGCACTACCTTTACCCTATTCCTAACCCTAAACTCCTCAACCCTCATCCTAACCCTAAACTGAAGAGAGTAGTGCTTTGTAGGTAGCGCTGCCTGGAAGGCACCGTTTAGGGCAAAAAATACCAAAGACCTTCAAGCGTAACCTGTTTGTCATGATGGTAAAAGGTCTCTCATGCATATGCATGTATGTCTGTGTGCTGTGTCTCGTGACAAACCTGTTTTGTCTCCTGTTTGTTTACAACTTGCTTCCTTCTCAGCCAAGCTATATTGGGTACTTTTATGGTGGCATCAGATGAAAGAGATG
This sequence comes from Sardinella longiceps, assembly GCA_027497455.2. Lineage (NCBI taxonomy): Eukaryota > Metazoa > Chordata > Actinopteri > Clupeiformes > Clupeidae > Sardinella > Sardinella longiceps. Next base: position 13,695,715 of record JAODXP020000022.1, on the reverse strand, counting down.
AGGGTTTTACAGTCATAAATATTTGGACAGAATGCAGGTTCAGCCAGCTTGTGCCAGTTTGAACAATAGGGCATGTGTGAGACAAATAAGCATAGATTCATACCTGAACCCATTTGAGCGAGAGGAAAAAAATGAAGTCATCACCTTTTGTTGCCAAGTGCTCAATTTTTCCAGCCATTAGTGTGGCCTGTGCAGTGTGGTGGTTTGCTGCCAAGATAAGGTGTACCACAGCAGCCTGAGATGACAACTGAAAAAAAGGCCCACCACATCCAAAAACTTCAGGATGGCAGGGGGGAAAAACTAAATTAGTGTTGTACTCTGCAACGCTCTTACCCCCATTTTTGCTATGTTTCAAAACACTGAGCTTGCATCTAGTAGGTATTGTGTACAATCTGTAGGCCTAGTGTTAATTTAATATTTGGCTCTGCATTAGCAAATGAAGGTTTTTTTTGTTTTTTTTTTGGCTCCCATGTCTGTTGTATATCAGCTCTGTGGATATGAGCTTTGCCGGAGGACAGAAATAGTCAAACAGAGGAGGTGTCTGTTTACTGTCGCGCGGGGCGATGAGCTCATCCGTACGATGCGGGTTCGTAAATAGAGAAGGGCCAGAGAGCCCTGTGTGTTCTCAGCTCCTCACAGACATCACCAAGGACTTGTTGCGTCTGATGTTGGATGGATGCCTATTTATGTTCTGAACAAAGATTTGATCAGCAAAAGTATTTTAGGGACAAGGGCATCACTCTAAAATAAAGTGTTACTTTTTCTTATCTCTCAAATGGGTATATCATTATTTAAGTAGAGTTTCAATGGATTTGATCTTTCTAAAAATGTTCCCTGTACACTTTGTACTTTTGGGTTCTATCAACATATTGAATGGAAGCCAAATATTTCAGACTTTAGTTAGTCACAGTTAAGGATGTGCAGTGGACTTTCTCAGTTAAACTGGGTTGTCATGTATTCAGTTGACGTTTGTCTGTCAGATATTAAATGACGCGTTGCAAATTGATGCAAATTGCCTATTGATGCCTCTTTGTTCTGGCGTTTGTTGGCTTGTGAGTTGCATATCTGCAGCACAAACGACGCAATTATCAATATGACATTTTTTTATTGATTGTACAAAAACAGTCATGTCAAAACATACATTCCTTCATCCAAAAGTGTACTCTGGCAGTCCAGCTGCCTTATTTCAGCAGGATTGCAGGTGAAACCATAAAAGGAACTCTTCCTTGTGTCCTTAGAGTGGCACTAGCAGTGCATTTACCACTGACCCGTTAGAGTAAACTTGAACTGAGTTTATCTTGATCCAAATGTTGTGCATTATGTAAACGCAAGTGGCCAAATGGTGCAATGGAAAAAGCATATATTTAGTTATGACAAGGCAAGATAAAACATACATTCTTGGCAGAATCAAATGTGCAAATGGACTTTTAACAGTCTCCTTCATAATCTCCTTCATATTCTTGCATATTTAAATAAATAAGGTTATATTACAAAAACACTTTTGCCGTATCCTTTGCAGGATTAACCGTCAGCTGTTCGCTCGTCTCTTGTCATGATTCAGATAAGAGACGACATTTAACAAGAAAAATCTCAGTTTTCTTTCCATGTCTCAGCGGAACAGTCAGTTTTCTCTGTGCAAAAGGCAACAAATCCTGTTGAATTTGCAGGGCATCTTTGCTCCCCCCCAAAGTATAAAGTCCATTTAGCTACAGATGTCCCCAAGTTTTATTTGGGTGTGCAAACATGACTCCCTCTGCTTTGTTGTAGTCTGGAGATCTCTGTAGAGAGATGAGAGAAGGAAGCGTGGATAGCAGTTGTTCTCCATTAAGCAGTACACTTTGGTCTGGGCAGCAAGGAAGCATGATAGAGATGGCTTGGGGAGAGACTGTTCAATAGCATCTCTGGTGTAGAAGTCAAGGTTCACCTGAAAATCATAACAGAATACATTGGATTGGCAACCTATTTCCTGTGTGTTTGTGTAAAATTTTGTGTGGTTTTCAGTAGCAGCAATAACTCACCTCTTTTGGCGATTCACATTTTATGAACTCCTCGTAGATGCTTCTGGCCCGAGATTGAAGTTTGTTGGGGGACTTCACCTGCATGAAGTCTTCACAGGCGAGCCAAAACTCTAAGTTCTCCTCACAGAACTCTGACTTCAGGAACACATGAAAGGCAATTCTGCCATCTACAGTAAAGGAGAAGGAGAAATCTCATCAGAATTTTTGTGCATAATGTACGGCTGCATTCGAATGCAGCAGTGTTCTCACCTAGATGTATGTCAATGATGAGCATTCAAAGGAAGTGCAGTGCAACCACCTTGTGCAATTGAGATAAGGAGAGGTCATAAATGTTAATCACTCACATTGACTACTCAGTAGTTTGTCCAGTGACTGGGCCCACTGCGCTAACTCATCAGCTGTTGGCCTGAGCAATGGAAAAAAACATACGTGTGATAAGCAACAGATATGAGTTGCATCATTCACTATGACTTGCCCATGCACTTTAACACACACTGTTAGACATAGTACAAAGTAGGGGAGTGTAAGGAATTCTATAAAGCACAATAAAAGTTTTGTAAAAAATTAACTTCTTGACTTACTTGTTGGACCTTTTCTTTGGTGTCGTTGACTTCTTAAGTAGATAGCTTAATCGTGTCCTCCAGTTTTTGTTTCTGTTATTTAAAAAAAGGTTACTTATTAGACTTTAGTCCAGTTAGATTTAATGTATCCACTGCGCATACATTTGATGACACTAATGTGTAATTAATAAGTGTAAGCGTTGCTGTATAATGAATCATTTTGATTGATGAATCCATAAAGCACACTTACCTATTTGCATTTTTCTCCATGTGAATGTCTGAACTGTTCATACACGTTACGCATGCCATAATTCTCAAAGGCACAGTGGTTTCTCTCATGGTTCAGAGGCTGCTCAGGCGCTGTTGAAATCAAAGCTTGATCTGCCTCACCGTCATGACATATATTTATACACAGCCCTGCTACGTCACAGACCGGATGGGCCAGATCTTGCACTCTGATTGGTTGCTCTGTCTAAATATTTGCCTTACTCTAATACACACAGGCACACACACACACACACACACACACACACACACACACACACACACACACACACACAGTTTGGTATAATTTAATTTGGCAGAATCTAAAACTGGCAGCTTTTGAAGCAGTTTTAATCGTAAGAAGAGTGCCTTGGTATTTTGCTTGTTTTTTTGTGAAGATTTCTGACGGTTTTTGCCAATGAGCACCTTCAAATATCCCCCACCCCCTTTTTTCACTATTTGAACGCCATAGCCCTCCAGCATTGTAGTGATATTTTGTAAATCCACTGGTGCACGATTGACCATCGACTGTAAATAAACGTGATCTTGAAATCTGACTTTACGATGAGGATAAGTGACTCGGCCACTAGCCTTTGGAAGATTTGCACAGTATTATTATTAAATGAAAAAAATACGTAATGCTCTCTCTTGTGTATTATACACTTCCACTAACCACAAGTCATTATGAATCAGAATTATCAGTGTCAATAACATATTTTATATACAAAAGGATATGTCAGAAAAATTAAACTTGATCAACTTTTCCCCACCATAGATAAACACCTTAAGGGCCTTTCATGACACAATATCCGTTTCATGGATATAAGCAAATAGGAATGTTGTCAGTCATCAAACCAGTTTGATGTTCCTCAAGTGCATTCTTCAGTGGCTATTTTAACCCGGCTCTGTGTCTAAAAATGGAAATAGTCTGAATGTATGAGTGGCATTCATAAATTATGTTGAAAGACAAACGTGATAAGCATCATCCTCAGATCATAAGATGGAGTTTGTTGTTTGTTGATTTTCGTTTTACTCTACATACTGTGGAGCTGGTTTGACAGTGGAAAATGTTGTCGTTTGCATAATGGTCATGCAAATCTCGATTTGAATTTACCTCTGCATAGGAACAATGTTATTGGCACGTGATGAATTTTCATAGATTGCAGTCGGTAAAGAGATCCTCTACTTTATCTCCTTATTAGCTTTTCATGCAAACTTGATGTTCTTGGCCAGTTGATGATAAAAACAAGCATGGCAAGATGCCTCCTAAATTAGCCACTTGGAAAAACCCACTTAAACAATCTCTTCTTGTTAGTTGATTTGTTTCTCAGATACTAAAAAATAAACATGATGTTGTTGACCAGTGAGTTTCTAGTTGACTTGGACATTATGCTTCAGTGGAAAGTTAGAAACTAACACATAGACCTGCAGTGCAGTGGGGCCTGATCTTTTTTGTGATGATGCATAAGCAATTATAATATACTGTAGCATCATATCACCATTGAAGTCACAATAAGAATAGACATACAGAGGTACAGTATTTTCTTTGTTTTTGATACAAGGAATATTTTACAAAGTGATGTAAGGAAATTTTTACATGTAGGCCTAATGGTCTGGCACTGCACCTCTTTGTGCAGGAGACCAACTTTTTTATACACTTTTTTGTGTAAATTTCTATTGTATGTGTTATAGTTATTTGATTACACTTTGGTTAGACTAACATGACACTGTCATTAACTCTGACATGACGTTGTCATGAATCTGTCATAAACTTTATACACCTGTTATGACTTATGTCATTAAGTGTCACCCGGTATTTGTCATGGTTAGGGTTAGGGTATATCAGAAGTCATGCCAGGTTTATAAAGTTTATGACCGATTCTTGACAACGTCATGTCATAGTTAATGACAGTGTTATGTCAGTCTTATGATGGTACTTTCACATAAAGTGTTACCAGTTATTTTAATTTATGAAAATTTTGTAACGTCACATGCAGTTTGTCATTCCCCAGAATAGGATCACATAGTTTTGTAACACATTTATTAACAAAATATCTGTATAGTATATAGGTAACGTTAGCCAGTGCTATCACCTGCCATGTTTCTTTACATTACGTTTCTGTCCATTTGGAATAGCTGACCTTTGCAAAAAAAAAAAGTTTTCAACAGCTTGCACAATGACTTCTTGCAACCACTTCCGCATTGCACTGAGAGCTTTTGACATGCTGCTTTCACCACTGCATGTTGTTGGCAAAGATGAACAAACTTTACCTGATTCCTGAGAAAGTACAACGTCACCATTGATCATTGATTTTACAGTGCAAGGAGAGAACATAAAGAAAGAAACATAATTTTCACATCTTTATTTTCATTTTCCTTTTTCCAGAGTCCAGATCCAGGGTTAGTTGACCTCAGGCAAGTGATTTGAGTAAGGGAGTGAGAGTACTTGTGCTTTGTTTGTTAGGGCAGCCCTTCTCTAACAATTTTACAGTGCGTATCTGGGGTGTACATTACAGTAGTTTGCCTACGCAAAGCTGTAAAAATGTATTTCCCTGCTTGCACACAATTGTCCTTTCTCCATTTTTTTTATCTCTTCGCATACAGACTTTTGTGACGCATTGACCTCTTGGCTGTGTTAAAAAAGAAGCACTGTTTTCATGGTCTGTTATGTCCTGCTCGTGCTATGTAAACAATAGTCTGCCCTGAAACAGATAACCACTTCACTCAGGCCAAGTTTCCACTAAGAACACTGACTCCAGTCCAGTAAGTGTGTGCATAGTGCACTGATGGTGGTAGTGGGGTTTCCCAGCAATGAGGCTTTGTCCTGTACAGGGATTCCTCTCTGGCCTAACAGGACAGGGAGTACACTGTCTCCTATCCACAGCATAAATTTCTGGCATAATTGAGACAGGGATAGACCTCAGTTAAAATCATTGATGTCAGTGCCGGTTATTCTCTTGGGTCATTGTTGTTCATTGTCTGTTGTGCATTCTGTTCAGTGAGGATTCCTCTCATAGTTTACATGGAGTCTTGTTCAGATTTTGTTTTTAACATGTTTTTATTACGTGCGTTGTGGCTTTGAGTGTAAAAAAATATGACTTGTACATTGAAACCATGTTAAAAAGTATTGTATTACGCAACACTTGTAGGCACATCACTTTTTTGTTTAAGCAGTGCTGTAAAAAACATATTGCCCTTTGACCATGCCTTTGTCTTTGACCAGCAGCTGATCTTGAAACCCCACATCTGGATTAACCACTATCTTATGGTAGGATAGGCATGTCTTGATCTGAATGTGGTACAAAGACAATCCCCTTGTGATTGTTGGTCACTGAAAAACTGCAGACACAGCAAATCTTGGGTGACTAGACTGAATATGCCTACATTATACATGTCAAATATTTTCTGTATTTTCTTATTATATTTAATTGCAGAAAGTTGGAGATAAATATATATGATCTGTATGACACTGCTAAAACAAATCAGGCTGCCTAAAACTTTTGGATAGTGCTCTATTTCTAACAACTATACTTTCCCATTTTGAGATTTCAGTGAAGCAGTGAATGTAAAGCAGGGACATGGTCACATAATCGTAACGTGACGTTGATTATCATTCAAGGATTTATAGTTATAGGAAGAAGAGGGGCTCCCCACACACTGCCGTCAATGTGTGTATGATTTTGAAGAACTGAAACTGCAGAACAGAAACTTAAGAAATTCCCGGTTTAACATGTTACTGGTCTTTTGTGGTGAATTAAAGCAAAATGATTTGGGAATACATTTTATACTATACACAGAAGAGTGAGTGGCGTACAACTTGAAAGGAATGTGTGAGGTGCCCTGTCATTCCTTTGGAAGGTGGGGAGAAGTGACTTGATTTTCCATTCCCTCTCATAACATGGCGTAGTCTGTGACAAGTGATTTCTCAAATGTCAGTTTCCTCTTTTCAAAACACAGTGGAAATTTCGAAAAAGCTCTGTAAACTTAATCATGTCTCTTGTGACAAACAAACTGACCATGAAATTCCCCATGATGACGAAAAATCCAAAGCTTCAAAATAAATTAAACTTTATTTATAATTACATCTGATAAACAGAAACACAGCAAAAGTCAGCATCCAACCTGTGGGTAATAAATAGCGCTACATTCATGTACAGGGTGGAATTGTCAAAACTTAATCTTGCCACCAAATTGGCAGTTCCCATTTGTATTTGGCTGCAAAATTGCTTGAAAAATTCCCACCTCAGTTTTAAATATTATGACACATTAGTGTCCAATCATTAAAGTATGTGCTTGAAAGACAAAAAGACTTAAAACTCTGACATCAGTGAAACACATTCTACAGTCTCTAACTCAGATCACCCCATCAGGTCATTGGGCTCCTCCTTTGGACAGAGGAGTAACAGTGTTTAAAAAATGGATATTTAAAAAAAAAAAAAAAAATTCTTAAAAAATGCTAGAGGGTAATGAATAGTCATGGTTGTAGAAGTGCTTTCTCTCCTGGTGGCTGTGACCGCTCCGATTAGCTGATTATAGTAGCTGCCATGCGCTGTGGCTTTGCAAACCACCGGATGGGCCGCATGACTGTTCCTCGTCATTATCGGAAGCAACAGGAAACACCTCCGCAAGAAGGGACGACTCAACCATATGCGCCAGGCCTTCCAGGCTGCAGCTGCACTCCACTGTTGGGCTGATAGCCCTCAAGTGAACAGTTCTTCCAGACTGAAACTGTCTCAGCCACCAACCATCGGCTCTGGACCTGCCCTGGGGCTTTCAGCTCCTGCCACCCGCCCCATCCCACCCCCCCCTCCTTGGTCTCCCTGTGAAGGATCCTGTAGAGATGGCCACGGAGGTCTTTTTCAAGGGGGCCCATGTGGGTGGTAGTGGTGTGGACCTTTCTGTAGTTTGTGTTGTTTTTGTTTCTAAAGGGGTAAAATTGCTTTCATATCTTGTCTCTCAGCAGCAATGGTCTGGCCCAACGTCCAGTTCTTTTTGTTTTTCTGCAGGTGTCGTATTCTTTCAGGGGATGGGGAGGCCGGGGAGAGGGGTAGTCCTCATCAGCCTTTCACAGCATCAGCAGCGAGGTTTTCCAGTAGGGTCCTGTACATGTCTGACCTCAGGAATCTGGGGTAGGAATCCCGCTCCATCAATCCGTATACTATCTTCTGAGCATCATCAAAACAGTGTATTGTGGGGCTCTTCACACTCCTTTTGATCTGCTCTCGGGTGTGATAATCAATATTTATCTGAATGATAAAAAAAAATACATTGATTATACTTCATAACACACATTGAATATACCTCATCTTGTGTCATTAGTGATCTTGAGCCATATGTTAGCATGTTGCTACCATTTGAACAATTCAGTTGAGCTATAAGGTCTATGAATGTAGGGTTCCTCAACCATAGTTACCTCTTTAGGAGATTCAGCTTTCACAAACTGCTCGTAGATCTTCTTGGCTTTTGAGCTCATCCTAAAAGAAGATTTAATTTTCTTGTATTCCTCACATGTGAGCCAGAATTCAATGTTCTCGTCGCTAAATTCTGATTTGAGATAGGTTCGGAACGTTGCTAGGCCATCTGTTGGAGACCAATGAAAGGAAATCCCCAAAAAAGGTTAGCTGTTAAGTGCAACATAAACTACTACCGATGTTTTGGATTTTTGAGTCACACTGCCTTTTTGTTTGCCACACTTAGCAGCTAGTACTACAGCAGTTGCATGTTTTGGGACTGATGCCTTGAGAAAGAAGTTAGACTTACATTTAGAGTCAAGCAGTCGCTCAAGAGACTGGGACCATTGTTGTGTGTCCTCTAAAGTTAGCCTCCTGTTGAGAGGGGAAAAAATGTCTTTGATTACACGGATATAATTAGTTTAAGGGCAAATGAAATTTATGTGTTAAGCTCAAAGCAGAAAAAAAAGCTCTGAGAATGTGTCTCTAAAAGTAAACCATGGGTGGTGTTGGACCAATATACTTCTTTTACATTGCGTCTTTGTATCTTTTGAGGTGACCCAATTAGTTTGGGAATGCCTGTGCTGTTAACAGTTCAGCTCTTGTGTTTGACGCAGCACATTTGAATGAATTTTAATGCCACCAGAAGATACATCCTGTGGACTGTCACACACACACACACACACACACACACTCACATATCCTCTTTATGATGGCATGGCATAATGTCAGAGGTGGAAAACTACAGCAATAGGGTAAATTTAATTTTGCTACTCACGTCTCTGTGGAGGAAGAGTGGGAAAACATACACTGGAGTCTGCACATGAAGTTCTTCCCACTGTTGGGATGAAGTGGAGAGTCATTTTATACACATTCACAGGAATCCCATGCTCATCCAATATATCCAACCCATTAACTCTAGAAAGATCCACCTGCTATATACCTTCTGTATATGTTTATGCGTCTTCATGTGAGAACATACAGAACTGACATCAGAATGTACTAGTTCACTCACTAAATAGCAAGAATTAAACAACAACTAATGACAAATGATCTGTAAAAACACTTACATGTTCTTGTTTCTCTTGCGGTCTTCTCTCTCCATGTTCGAAAGTGGTGTCAGTGGTTCTGTGATTAAGCTTGGCATGATAGGGAGAGGAGAGCTTGTGCATTTAAATCCACCAGCGCGTGGTCTTGACTGAAGTCATGCTGTGTCTGTTGTTGGTGTACAGGTCTGTCCTCTGCCTTCCGTTCCCCTTTTATAGTACCACAGTAGCCACTGGCTGGTAATGCACATCACTAACTGGTGCTCGATGAACCGAAGCTAAAAGAGGAAGTCTCTCTCTCCCTGTCAGACTCTCTCTCTCTCTCTCTCTCTCTCTCTCTCTCTCTCTCTCTCTCTCTCTCTCTCTCTCTCTCTCTCTCTCTCTATGTCACTGTTGTGCATTCCCCTCCCTCTATCTCACGTACGTTATGTTTTTCTGACGGCAGTCGTTTAGGGACGCCCTGGTCTGACGCTAATGCTTATGTTGAGGATGCTCCATCTTTCTTTCTTGTTTTGGAGAGAAAAGCAAACCATCACACAGTGCAAGAAACCAGAGCTCTTTGCTTAAGAACTGCTTAAGAATGTGGATTATCATACCTGACTGTTTGACAGGACTCTATATCAACATATACTAAGCTAAAGATATTTTTATTATAATGTAAAATAATAATAATAATAATAAATATTATGATATATTTTAACATTTTAGTCCAGTGTTGTTATCACATGTGATCTCTCTGCTGTATGGCAGAGAGAGTATTTCTCACACCAGAGCTGTAATCTCCTGTCAGTCATGCCATGTCAGATCTGAGGCCAACCTGTTCTTTCCAAACTTGCCCAAAGATGGCAACATGCATTCAACCATTAGCAATGGACACCCATTACTTCCACATATAGACCGCTCACATTTTCAGTGGAACATCAAGAGCGGGAGACAGAAGGGTGGGAAAAAAAACGCTAGCACACTAGCCAATCCCATCCTTGCTTTCTCTCTCTCCCTCTGAGTAATTCTGAATTTCAGACAGAGAAGCTGAAGTTGTACACTGTGGCTTGTTCATTTCCTCATTTGTTTGCCATGGCAACGGTTGTGGTTTAGGGAAAACATGAGAAGGCTGTGTGTGCGGCTGACGGCTCAGCTGGTTGTCGGTGCGTGCCGTGCCCTGGCCTGTTTGCTACGAGGCCAACCTCCGTCACCGAAGAAAGATTCTGCCGCGTGTGTTCCATCATCCAGTTTGCACCCGTGACGTCCGTCAACCACGCTTGAGAAGTTGACCAGATGCATCAGACACACAGTTCCTGTGCATGCTCGCACTTGACAATCAGCTCTGAATCAGACTGAGGATGCCTACCCATTTGGCTGGGACATACACAATCTGAAGTCACAGTACAGCTGTAGGCCTTCTGCACAGGCTCTCTCTGCTGGGTCAGCTTGTCACAGAAATCTGCTTTGGCTTCATTCGATCGCTTTAAATTTTTTGTGAAAAAAATAAATAAATAAAAAAAATAAATCCAACTAATGACATATATATTTCAAACTTCACAGGGAGATGCTGTGTTGTGGGGAAAAATACTACCTTCATTCATTTCACAGTAAAATGCAATATTTTATTGTGTATTTACAGGTACTGTCTTGTGGAATCCTGATAAGGACTGTTGAGACTCTAGAGCCTAACTGGGACTTTTAAAAATGAATACAGTTACAGTATATGTGGGATCTATGGGATGAGAGTAGATTTCTCTGTAACTTTGATGTTAATGTTAAGATAAAGGCATGAGTAATCAATACCACACCCAGATGAACTTGGAGCCATAATTTTATAACACATTATTAGTCAGTCTTATTCATGTAAGTGTTATGACAGGAAAATGTCCAAAAAAAACTCAAGGTCACTCAAAGTCATCTCAAAGGGCCTTTTAAGCAAGCTGTTTATTTCACAGTTACCTCACAACTACTTGTTGAGCAACATTTTTTTTTCATTAATCAAGGGAAAGCAAATGTATAGAAAAGTTTGTCACAGCAGCCGTGAAAACTACTACTTGTGCCATGGATTTCCTAACAAGGAGGCACATTCAGAGAGATTATGCACGCTTTGGTGCCCTGATGACATTAAATCTGTGGGTGGAATTTTGGGTCAGTCTGAAATTTATTTTTAGATCCTTAAGATTGCCTTTTAAAGGCTCCACACTCACCAGAGGGAAGCATTTTTACTGAAAAGGGTCGAAGGTTGATGCAGCCAATTTTCCCCTTTCATGACGGCATTGCCTCCACCAACGTGATGGGCTCAGCATCAATTAGTGGCATCAGTCATGTGACCCAAATATACACAAGCCATGTCATTGGAACTTGATTTAGCATGCATCACAAGATCTTTTTAAAAATATGATTTGCAAATTTTTAAGATTTTTTGCATGGCTGATGACATGTGACAATTTAAGGTTTTATTTTAGCACCTTAAGCTAATATGGAAAATGAAACTGATTAATGAATATTGTGAATCTAATGTGAATCAATACTTTGCCAGCAAGACACGACTAGCCGTCTTTGTAGCATTTTTTCTTATGTCCATTTACCGTGAAGTCAAGCACATAGTGTAATGGTGGAGTGCAGCAATGATAAAAGATGTAAATGTCACAGCTGCCCCATCTATAGTTGAGATCTGCGATAAGGCCCCGAGTTGCGCACTGCTGATGGCTGTTGTGCTTTCTGTACCGCCTCGTCATATCCTCAGGTCCCCTGTGTGTGTGTGTCAGTCAGCCACTGACTTCCTTCCTCATGCTGACTGCTCACCGCTGTCTGGAAGCTCTGTGATGTGTGTGGGACCGCTGTAGTTTGAGTGAACGTTACTGCCATTGACTGGGTGAAGTGAGGTGAGGAGAGTCGCAGGGCCCGGCCCTGAGTCGCCCACAGGCTCTGGAGCGCAGGAAGCGTGGCCAGGAGTCACTCTCCATCAGTCTGAGGACATGAGCAGCGGCCTCATCAAAACACCAGGGGCTGGCCTCGGCCATTGACCTTTTCACCTGGTCCCGAGTGTAATGATCAATGTTGACCTGCAGGTCAAATCCAAGAAAATCATCATAATTAAGAGTGTGTGTGCCTCATTGAACAAACAGGAGCAAAATTTCAATATTTTGTACAAAATTAAAATAATTATATATATTAACTATATATAACATTCTATGATTAAATATTAAATATGCCCCAAATGAAAATATAATTATTGATTGAAAGCAGTTGAGGGAGTCAATGATCATTAATCAATGTATTAATAAAGTTGACCCAAACCCCAAATCTTAGTCAGTTGTTCCTTATAGTATATACTGGTACTAGTCACACCTCATCATGTTTGTTGGATCTAACTAGACTTTAATCACAATAGACTATAATTCACATAAAGACTATAATTCACATAAAGTGATGGAGGAGCTTGTTCCTTTTCATTAGTATCCTGACCTCTCTCATGGCCGTTGGATGAAGGAACTCTTGGTAGATCTCAGTGGCCCTCAGAAAGCGGCAGGCTGGTGGAGTGAACTCTCTGTAGTCTTGACACGCTAACCAAAACTCAATGTTCTCCTCACTGAACTCAGACTGGAGAAACTCCCTGAAGGCTGCCACGTAGCCTGTTGAAGATAGCAGATAGTTTGATGAGAGTGTGCACCTCTTGGATAACACAGAAAGAGATGAATGGACATGAAATTGTTTTTTTCTTGTTTTTTTAATGGAAACATTTACTCACATCTATTTTTCAACAGCAGTCCCAGAGATGTTTTGTCACCACTTTGACCCTGGGTAAACCTGACCCATTAAAAACAGAAATCATGTGAATAATAGAGAAATGGGAAGTTTGGGTAGACACTAATGCTATAGCAGAGGGAACAGAGACATTGTTCCTGTTGACTTCTTGGCAACTCACCTGCAATCACATGCTGAGTTTTCAGTAATCTTACGCACCAGGAGGCACCTGATGTTGTCTTTCTGTCCCTTTCGGCTCAGGAGAACATTAAGCCTATAGTGGTTGACGGGCAAAAGGTCAGTCCATTCTCACATTTACATTCAGTCAACATGATTTTTGGGACTTGCCCAGGATGGGAAGTGTTCTAGTGGCCCACAAAATCTCATGTGTAACATTGGTCTAACCACCAATGAAACACAAATGGAAATTAAAAGCAGCATTTGCAGGTCCTCCTTTCCATTGACTTCTGATTCTAGCTGTTTATAGCTTCCTAAGGATATTTCTGTATCTTCCATAGGCAATTCCATCCTTTTGTTACATACTGTAAAATCAAAAAGATGTGATTTAAGATGTCAATGATTACATGACATTTGAAGATTTCCTGTAATCAATTATAGAGATAACAAGAAAATAATATTTAAAATATTTAAAATATTTAAATTTGGCTAAACTCGCTCATGTTCAATCACATCCTCATTAACATTTCTCAAGTCCACATTCATACCATTCACGCCACATTCCAGTTTTAAATCCTCTCATTTCTTATTTTGACGTCTGCCTACAGTATTCTCCTTACAGTCCTGCAATACAAATGTGTGTTTCTCAAAACCTTGCTCTCACATTGATCTCCCCATAACAGCGATCTTACTTTCTTGGTTTCCGTCCACTGGGGAAAAGGTCCTTGATTTCATATATCCGCATCTTTGAAAATAGTAGTTTGGGCATTATGGCATAGCTGTTGTGTTCAGTAAGCCAACTACTGTATGAATGACATTTGTGCATTGCATTGCATTAGATGTATTCAACAATTCCACTCACTGACGTTTGAAACGTGTTCCTGCAGGTTTGTAGATACCAGTGGTACCACTCCGTCACAACCAGACCAAATGATTCATTCTTCAAAACATTTGCTGCCTTGTTCTGATAGTTGTGTCATCCATAGAACTGTGATTTTCAACAGGGGCAATACAGCTACCCAGGGGGTGTTCACATAGAGTTATGGGCCTCTGAGAAAGACCCAGCTAAAAGAGGAGCACTCAACCACAAATAGGGGGCGTCATTGTCAGTTTGTTATCACAAATTGTAAAACTCTACGCATTTCTGCAAACAAAATGAATTTGGAATAAAAAATAAGTCTTATATAAGAAACATAAACATAACAATTTTTAATTATTTTATATAAAGTCTGTATTTCTTAGAAAAATGTAAAGACGTGTGAAAAATGTACACACATCATTAAAAAAGTATACCAACAAATAGAAACAGAAGTGTAACTAGAGTTTACATACCTTACTTTGTAAACCATTTTACAAAGTAGGTTTTGTAACTCCAGATTATTAAACAGGACATTACGTACACTACATTTGTCTTTAAGTAAACATTTGTTTGTTAGAGTCACTTGCTTAATTTGTTTGAAAACACTCCCTCCTTTTCCAGTGAACTGACTAAGGTCAATAATTGTTCAGACAGTTCTTAGACCACTGTTTGGATAACATTAGCGACTGCCAAAGACAGGTTGAGCCATGTTGTGTTAGACAGAGTGTATCCTTTGTAATTTATGGCAAAAAAGAAAATATCTGTGGTGAAACCATATGAGATATGTCTTGATTTCTGCAAGCCAGATGGCATGTCAGGTGTGTGTGGAATGTTTAAGTATTTGTGATGAGTGTACCTGGGCCCAGGTGAATGATTGCCCCACTCTCTCTCTCTCTCTCTCTCTGAGTCATAAGGAGTGGCAGGTGTGGCAGTTTCAGAGTTCTATCAACAAAGTCAGCACATCTAGTTCCTCACATCTCAGAAGCTGATCTTAATAGGTAAATACATCTTATATTTCTGCCATGTTCATTTTGCTTTAGACACACTACACATGAAGAGAGTTCCTCTGACCCAGTTATCACTGAAGCAATATTTTTGGAGTCTAATACAGTTATCTGATTTAAAATAATTCCTACTTGTCAGGGTGCCCACACAAGTGCCAGTCCCATGATGAGACTGTGGAAATCCATTACCATGGGTTCATATAATTCACATTCCACATACGGCTGTTTTCCCATTGCTGCAGTGTTCTAAGTGATTCTATTGTGACAAATAAGCCTTTGACAGTCTGGGCCCTCGCCACCAGGTGGCAACAGGTGACTCTTTAGACTAGAGCCGTCTCTGCTTTAGACTACACTGCCTTTTTTCAACCAAGAAAAGTTTGTAAAGCTGCATCACCCTTTAAAATTTAGTGAAACCAGATATAGACAAGTGATGTCAGTGGACTGAAGTGAAAAATCTTTAATTATTTATTTTTTTTTGGTCATACAATACAAATAGAGATTCTTTGTGCTATTCAGTCAACATTGAGTCAATACAAAATATGCAAATGTAGCCTTGTAATTTGAAGAAAAAAAAACTTTCTACATCACAAGACATCTTTGACAAAGCACATTTACATGTAACCATACCAGCTCTGGCCATTTAAAGAAATTAATTGGATAATTCAGTAGAATTGCATATAACCTACTTCAACAATGGCCTATAACTTTCATTTAGTCCTGTTACTCAAACACCAGTGTAACTGCCAAACACAAGAAACAGTCCTGAATACACACTGAAAGTGCTGATAAAAAGAATATTAAGTGTTGATTAAAAAAAAGAATAATTATGTTAGAGCAGGTGTTCTCTCTTTTTGTTTCTGCTGATGGTTTTAATCTTGCATCCGCTGAGTGCTGCAAGGGAACTCATCATCTTGTAGAGTTGGTAGAGGCCATACATGCCAGCCACAATAAGAACCACACCCACTATTAGCATGATAACATAGACAATCATCAGGAAGTCGCTGTAAGTTCCACTGGGTGGGATGGTCCATAGGTACACCCATCCTCTGTGCCGGTTGTTGTGGACAATGTCAGGCCCTTTTTCAAGAACAATGTGCTGGTTTATGAAAATTGGCTTGACTGGCTTGTATGGTTTTGGTGTCTCAGGCAGAGGAGCGGTTGAGGGGGTTGCAGGTGCAGCAGTTGAACGCTGTGAAGTCAACCTGGGAAGAGCTGTTGGTGGAGCTGCAGAAGTAGATGTACTGTAAACAAATGCAGTGGTTGGCGTCGACACAGTTGTGATGGGCTTTGTCGTGTGTTCTATTTCTGTTGATGGTGGGAGCTTTGTGCTAATGACTGTAGTAGTTGGCTGACAATAAAGAGGACTTAGGGACCCCAGAGTGACATTCAGCACATGGTGAGGTTCCTGGCATGTTACTTGTTCCCTGTCATTCACCTTTCTTGCGTTATTTCTGATCCATGTTGCCAAACCCATGATACTGCAAGAACAATTCCATGGGTTTTCAGCGAGTGTGACATTTTTTGGCATATGTGTAAAATTTGAAATGGCAAACATGTTACCAGAGAGAGTCTGGAGATGGTTTGCATGTAACTCAATCAGCTCAATATTTCCCAAGCTTTGGAAAATGCCTTCAGGGAGAGACATCAGTCTGTTGTCATTTAGTAGAAGTGTTTTAAGTTTAGGGAGACGACTGAAATGCTGGGGATGCAAAATCTGTAGGTCATTGTTCTTCAAAGACAATTTTTCCAGGTTGGGATTGCAGCAGAAAAGGTTCTCAGGCAGAGTGTTCAACCTCTCATTCAAATGAAGATTAAGGGTTACCAGCCCCGTCATATTAGCAAATAGGTTCCATGGGACAGTTCTTAGTAAGGTATAATACAAGTACTGTTCCTTTAGCTTTGGCATGTGGCCCACTAGTTTTTCTGGTAGGTTTTCAAGGGGGTTAGCGTACAGAGTTAACTTGACCAGGTGATGCAGGTGGTACAGAGACTCTTCCGGAAGGGTCTGTAGTTGATTTCCAGATAAAGTCAGTGTCTGCAGGTATGGCATGTGCCAGAAAATCTGAGGTGGGATACTCGTAATCTGATTTCCATGGAGTTTGAGCTCCAGTAGGTTGGTGAGATTATCAAAAGCACCAGGGTGGAGCGAGTCCAGCTCGTTATTATAGAGAATCAGATACTGGAGATCAGGGAGAGAGTGAAACAAGTCTGCAGGCAACTGCGCAAGCCCGTTCTTCCCAAGGTTCAAGAAACGCAGCTTGTGGAGGTTCTGGAAGGCATTGCTCTCCAGCCCTGCAATGTTGTTTCGGCTCAAGTCCAACTCGGTCATGTTCCCGAGGCCCTCGAAAAGTTCAGGGGGAATGGATGCAATCTGATTTCCATTCAGGTGCAGTTGCTCGAGTGCAGATAAGCTGCTGAACACCCGGGGTGGGAAGCTAGAGAGACGGTTGAAGGACAGCTTAATAGATTTAAGTTGTGGAGCCACATTAAAGGCCTCTGACTCTATGGTGTCCAGGATGCCCTCATTGATGCTCAGGCGAAGGAGAAGAGTGAGAGGCTGAAGGACTCGGTTCTTGAGGACCCGGAGATTTGTTCTCTGCATTTGTAGAAGGTAGGTGTGGATCGACATAGGGCTGGGTATGTCCGTTATAGGCCCATTGCAACTGACAGCTCCCTGTGCATTACATGAACAAGGTGCAGGGCAGTCCGGCCACAGGTGCACAGAGGGGACTCCCAGTGTAAAAAACACAGCAACCAAGACATTCATGATGCAAAACTGGAGGACAGAGTGACACAATAAGAACGTTTTGTTCTAAAATACATCATTTTAATAAAAGTGATCAAATAATTAAAGAGTGAATCAAAGTTACCCACATTATATTTTACAAATTTATTCAATCCTGACAAACATAAATTGCTGTCCCTGTCATTAGGTCATCCGGTAGGCTAACCGTCAACTGTAAATAGCTAACATCAGACTCAGACTATGTTTTATTGGTCAAGTGTAGGCCTACTTACATACACAAGCAATTTGACTTTGGTGTTAAGGTGTTATACTTTATACAATCATTACAAACATTAATATGAATGTACTCACCTTCTCAGCATCACACTCCAGAGACATTTACTGGGCTGTAAGGCTGCCATTTGGTTTTGTACAGGCAGGTTTGGAGGGTGATGTGTAACACCCAATGCTTATCTGCAGTTTACTGAACTTCCAAACATTAACCACAGACATGCCTGCATCCGTTCTGATGGACAGCCATGACTAGTTGAGCTACAGACAGCTGAAATGTCCTGCATGCCCTTTTATAAGGTTGTGACCTTTCTATGTTTTAACTCTCAATTTGTATAGGATTAGCATGCACACTGAAAATATTATAGATATAATATTCTAGATTATATTATTGCTTCGAAAGACACTGAATTATAGTACCAGCAGTCTCCATTATGAAGTGGATTCTAGTGTCTTTTCCCTGTCATTCCCTCCCAGCTGAGTCTGTTCATGTCAGATAGTGGACTGACTTCACAACGCAGTAGCCACAGACTGACTCAGCTCAAAACACATGGGAAGCGCCTTCCCATGGAAATTATTTCAGAGCAACGGTCAGCAGTTGAATTTAAACATTTCCTGTGAATATATTACATATACACACAATATTACATAATATTTTAATCTATTACATTTGTAAACTAAAAAAGCGCTCAGAGAGCGCCGACCTCCGCCAATACAATGTGGTCACAGATGGTGTTCTGGGTCACCAATCGCCACCAAAATCGAATCAGTTCTTTCTTGTCCCAATACACACGTTGTCCGCAAATTTAATCCAAATCCGTGCAGTACTTTTCGAGTTATGTTGTACACAGACAGACACACACACAGACGCACACACAGACACACACACGCCGGCGAAAACATAACCTCCTTGGCGGAGGTAATAAACTGAAACAGATATAATAATCATTAAGATATGTAAATTTATATTTAACTACAGAAGACTTTCATGTTATGGGAATTGCCAGTTCCTGTGTTACTGTATGGCCACAAGAGGGAGATCTTGTAGAAGTTAAGTGCAGTACTTCTTACTATGTGAGACATGATGACTACCATTAGGATAGTTCTGCCCATGTGTGATGTAAACAGATCATCGTCTATGTCAGTATTTTGCTTTGGTAGACAGGCAACATGACTGAGTCCAATCATTAAACAAATAAAACATACAACTTTGAAGATTCATCTTATTGTTTTATTGAGCCATTGATAAATGTATTTAGTTTACACACTGATGAATAATGTTTGAGAAAGCATGTTTGATTACTTTCCTTACAAGCCATTTGGAATGGGTGATTCATGAAATGTAAATAAATATATTTGAACTTCAAAAATCAAATGTGAACCGATGGCACATTGTTTCTGAGGGGGAAATGGATGATTAGTCAAAGCATTTATGTATGAACTGACAAACGTGCTGTTTTGTGATTATTTCTGGTTGAAGCCATGTCTTCAAGTATCTTGTCATACTACTGTTCACCTGTCATCTGGCTTGCCGATCACACACAGTACTTCCAGAAGCACGCTACAAAGATAATAGTATAGTGACATATCATTTAATAACATTAAGTCTCATCACTATATCATAACCATGACTACATTGAAAGTGAACCGAAAAATAGAACACAAAAGGCAGACACACACACACACACACACACACACACACACAGTGAGAGAAATACTGACACTGTACTTACCCTCCCGTCTTTTGCTATGTTCTTTTCCATCAGCCCTTGAGATAATCTGCCTCTGCAGCTGTAGTAGGTCAAGTTTCAGAAAATCACAGTTTAAACTCACCTAGCAACATTACCTTAATCCAACAAGAACCTGTAGCTCAAGCTGTCTGTTCAAGGTCTTTGTCTCCTGTTGCAAGATTGTTGAGTATAAGAAATCAACTAAAGCATATTAATGAGGAGGAATAGTCATAGGAATTGTCATAGTCATAGGTCAATTGATGGCGTTCATCAACATTGGTCAACAGCGTGGACATTGCATAAGCATTAGGCCTAATAACCTCTATTGATAAAATTCAGCTTTACATTAATGACAACTAAAAGTATTTCATCAACAAAAATCTTTCTACAGTAGTTTTATCTTCAGAGATTCTATATTTTCTACTGTAATTTGTTTGAAAAGTAAACTCACCCCCTCTAGGTCGTCTTCCTTGCCAGATATTTCAAATTCTGTTGGGATTTTAAACCAAGTAGTTAGTTTAGTTGAAATGTTAAACCATGTAGTATAAATCAGAATGTTTTAGTATGTTCTTTCTGAGATCAACAATTACTTGCAATACCTACAGTAAGTCCGAAACTATGCAATCTTACCCAAAGCATCATTTCTCTCATCGGGCTCCAAGGTTTTCCGTAGCAATAATGCAAGAATATTTCTCTGGATGTCGGCTTTAGATATGTGGGGTAAAAGTTGTTTTCCTAGGCATCAAATGAGACAACAGAGGACAAGATATATGACACTGCACTGTAATTATTATTTTTAATGTAAATAAGAAATCATTTTCTAAAATTCTCTTCTGAGGGTTTTGTATAGGTAAAGGCTAATACAGACTTACCAGGGGTCAGAAGGCTTCTTGCTTGTACACTGATCACTCCATGAAGAGGAACTAAGAGCAGGACACCAAATAAAACATATATGGAGATTACTCTGTCCATCACACTTTACTAGATTGCTCAACAAAGTGCCCACCTCCAAACACCTTGACTGTTCTTTGCTTCGGGAAAATCCTCAACAGTTTCTTTTTATCAAACACAGAAAGGGGGAGGAGTCCTTCCTTTCAATCAATAAAGTCAATGTTATAAGATCGATCCATCTTTACACGAGTCCAATGCAGTCCTTGACAGCTGATCTCAAACATGACGTAAGTCAGAATATCACATCTGACAGTCCGAGACTCCGAGTTGTAAATTCAAGGTATAAACCCTGGAAGCTTTTACTAGTGTTCTCTATTAAAATGTCACTGGCATGATACTCCATTTGTTTTATTTTAATTAGATAAAGGTGAGGGTAGATACTCTTAGAACATAGAGGTTGTAACTGTAACCTTTGCCATAAAGACAGACAGGCACAGTAAAAGAGAATGCTTTCTTGTCAGGAAGTCATCTCTTTCATTGCAGACGCAGTTATGGCTGTTTTAGCTAAATGAGATAGCTGCCATTCAATTTGCCTTAACATGGTGATGACTTAGCGGGTTAGAATGAGTCTAAGGACCTCACAGACAGGTTGCACCAGAGAAAATTTTGATTAAAATCATGCATTTTTGTGGGGTCAGTGGTGCCCCTGGTTCAGCCCCAGCTTTTCTGACATTCTACAGTTTATACCATCCATTAATTACTGACATAAATAGCACACTCCATGGATGCCACTGCAAAAGACTGCCCACTGTATGATTGGTTTATGCTACATATCATTGAGTTTTCACTGTATGCCGCTGTCAGTCAATTCACAGATGGAATAAATGCAGACACCAAAGGGAGACTGTGAGAGACTCAGGATCAAAAGAGGCATATCTATTTTCAAAGGGGTTCACATCAACATCAAAACTGTACTAGAAAAAGAGCATCATATCTACCTCTTTTCGAGTAGAATAATCCAACTTAATCTATGTAGGCCTATAACAGTATGTAATCTATGATGGTTACAGCCCTGGAAAGTGGGGTCCAGTGTCTACCATACATCTTTATTGGGCCTGGAATATTTAGGCTGCTATAGGCCTAACCTGTAAACCTGTAGGCTACTTCCAATTGGAGTAAAACATTGCAGCAGCAATGTATTTTCATTTCTATGCAGCCGAGTCCATGTGTTGGAAGGATTTGCCAGGGAATCCAAACTAAGGCTGAATGATCTTGTGTTTCTATAGCCTACATCAAGACCAGGGCGCTACCACAGGCAAGGGGCACTTCAATATCTGCTTAGCCTGAGAGTAGGCTATGGGAACCATTATGAGTAGCCTAAAGGTGTCCTCTATTTCTAATCTTCTTGAAATGCCCATATTTATCCACTGTAGGCTAAAGCTAAGCGATTCACTCAACAGCTGCGAAATTGAGCCTCGTTGCTATCCGTAGTGATTTTTCTACCCTGCCTGCAGTCGCAGCCCTCACGTGAATTGATAGCCTAAACACACAGCTGCTGGGGAGGGAAGGGGGCGGTCTAAGTGCGTAAGGCTGTCAGCGTCTCACTCTGGTCACTGAAACTAATCAGAGGGACACTTTTACGCCTCCCATCAATCGGTTTACTCAGTAAATAAATAATCAATCTGTCTCCTGTAACCTTGGCGGAAGTTGTGGACGCATAATTGAACGGATACTTTGAAATATCGCCGACATCATGGCTGATTTCAGTATCGATCAGGAAAAACTGCCAGGAGTAAAAGAGGGTAAGTTTGGGTTCATGCATCCTGCTAGCGAGCTAACGTTAACGTTAACATTAAGTATGGGTTTTATATCTTATATTTTAAGTTAACGTTCCTTGTTTCAAGTGTCATTAAACAATTTCTTCTCTGTGGAGCTGTAGCCTATCTAACGATACGGACGCATACAACTGTAACGATGTAACGTTAGACTAACGAAGATATTCCTACACGTTACAATGTTACTGTCGATACACCCAGTGCGTGTTCTGTGATTTGACAACATATCATCTAGATACAATTAGATACATCCGCGTCCCACATGTTTCAGTGTTAAAAAAAATCTCATTCCTCTGGTATTTTCCTTGTGAGGATGTCTGAATGAGCGCTAGCAGTCGTCTTGGAGCTCGTAACGTTAATGGTTAGCTGCCCAATGATGGCTGGATAACATAGAACAACCAATTACTTATTGGCCTTAATTTTGTTATTTGTTAAACAAACCCATCATATTTCACATGATCTCGAGTCATGATGATTGATAAGCCTACTTAAGTTTCAATTTATCAGCCTCTTAGCTGAAGCTAATGTGTTCGCCTTGGGTTGGTCGTTTGAGAAAGGCTTTTTTTTGTCAGCGACACAAAGCAGGACGATCAGATCGTAACGTTACAGCCACGTTTAATGAGTTACACAATTTTAGACCTCACAATAAGTTGAGGTCAAGTTAAGTCACTGACTTTAATGGGTAAGACGGCATGTAGCCATAGGGCCGTCTGTGTTATGATAAAAATATAGGCTAGCTAGCATGTCTCGCCCATTGACAGGTCTTGCCGTATTGGTCGCGTGAGGCCGGACCTGTGCAGACTTTATTCTGCGCGAGTCACCACAAGCCATTTGCATAGTTTCACTGGCATTAACATAATAAAACAAAGTACCTCAAGTGTGACTTAAAAAATAGCTAAAGTTGTATTTCTCTCTCTCTCTACGTATTCACCAGAATATTGTCTGCACTAGGCTACTTCAGCCACAAACCCATGCCATTATGATAAACATTTCTTTCCATTGACCGTATTTGCCATAGATAAGCGCATGACTTCGAAAAACATCCCTGAGGCGCCTGATTGTTTTGTAGTAGACCATGTCCTCTCCCTTGACAGCTCAGAATGCATTCCGATCTTCCCTCTTTTCTTATTTATTGACTCACATTGCCTTCATTAGTCCAGGTAGTGTTGCCCATGATCTGTCTACAATAATTTAATTTTCTTGCTGGTTTAACACATCTTAGATGTGACTCAAAAGGTGATGGACATCCTCTCAAGGTCTAGTTCGGTAACTCAGCCTGTGACTTGTGGTTAAGGGCCTGTTCACTCTATCAGATATAGGTTCATCTGAGAGCAGGAATATCCTGTGATTGGTAGACCTAATTCTAAATCTTATCTGAACGTATTGGCCTCTCTTCCATGTATTGGCAAGGGACCTCCAGTTTGCACCAACTCAGATAAAATGTCAGAAGTTTATAGAGTTTAAGAGTGTAGTCTTGTTTGTTTTCTTGTGCAGTACTAAATGTGCTGAAAGAAGAGTGCCATATGGTGAAACAACGGTAGCAGGCTTAAGTCATAATATCTATGTTTTTTGGTCTGTCCACAGCAGTATTGATCAGCACTGCCTTCTTAGCAACTCTTTCTTCATCCCCCAAAAGCCTGTCATCACTGTAAATCTGCTGTGGTGCAATTCCCAGCGTCCTTTAGTCGTGCCTTATTTTCCTGTGTGGTATTGGGCTGACGACTCTGCTTCCTGTTATACCTTGAAATTCTTTAGACTCAGAATACCTCTAGTCTGTTACTGTGATCAACTTTGATTTTTTTTGGTTGATGTCTTCTAGTCTTTACCTCACAAATAATGTTTCTCTGTGGGTATTTGAAGTGTTGGGCCTCATAGTTGATTTCCATGAATGTAGGTTAACTTACTGAAAAGAACCAGGCTGTTTTCAAGTCCTGGGAGCAAGACTTGAACCTACATTTGATTTTCAGTGTTGAAGATTGGTAATGCGTTGCTTACCATAGATCCACAAAGGCCTCTCCGTCTCCGACCAGCAGAGGTTGGCCTAAGCTATCCCTCTGTCAAATTAGGTGGATTCATGTTATTTGACTGAGCTGAAATATTGGCCTTCCTCCTCAACTTTCCAAATCTGTAAAAATTAGTCCAGCATATTTTCATAAGCACCATGAGGGATGGGGAAGGGAGGGTGGATTTTTTTAATCACATGTCTAAAGCCTAATCATGGCTTACCGTTATCTGCCTCTCTTGGCACAACAGGAGGCTAGATTGACCTCGGTAGTGCCGTGGACAGTCGGATATACCTCTGTTGGTCAGCCTAGCCTAGCGATTGACACCACTTGAAGCAGACTGGGTGATTCAAGGCCCGCGTGTCCCTGCCGGAGGAAACAGATGTCTCTGTGGGCGGTCAGAGGCGAACAGAAAGATGCATTGAAAAACAGCCTGCTCAGTGTGTTAGGCAAACAAATAAGGCCCCCTGAGAACTACTGCCATGTCGGTGTATTTTCATGTGTATGTGTATTAGTGGCCACCTAACTGTAAAAATGCAGAAGTTACAGTGGTAACACATTTTATTAAGTAGGATGCATTTTCTTGACAGGAAGGAATGCCTGTCCCAGCAGTGAACACTAATTTTGAAGAAGACAAGTAACTTTAGCTACTACTTCTCAGTAAGCTGCTTACTGGGTTGCATGTCTCTGTTGGTGATCAGTAAATGCCCTTTAACGTGAGCCAGCATATAGGAGATTAATGGCAAACACAGAGATTAGGCTAACTGCCCTGGTTCTTTCAAGTGGTGCATCATCAAGAAAGACTGATATCATCTGGAGACTTCTTTGACATGAACCTCATGGATCAGCACTGGGAATTTTTAATTTTAAGATAGTTCCTTTTGTGGCACAATCCTATTCTAATATGCTGTTATTCTTACAGGGTAGTAGCTACTGCTAAACTCAGAAAATAGACCTTTGCAGGATGGCATATTCATGTGCACCATTTTTGTTTTTAGAGTAGAGCAGCTTGCTACAACAGCTGCCTGAAGTTTCTGTTCCTTTGGCTTTGTATTTTTAGTTAGTCACAAGCCTAACACAGGATGCTGTGCTCATCTCTCAGCAGACCATCTTAAGTCTGAGAGGTAAAGAAGTATTACTCAATACTCAGACCCAAGAGATGGAATAAGGGGCATACAGTATGCCTACCTAACAAGTGTGCCTTTAATCTGTGCCACTGTACTGACATTATGTCTCTGTCTGACTGTTGAGCTTTGATGTGTGAAGACATTTCTGGGTAGGCCCATGCATTAGTTTGTAGACATAGCAATTAAAGTGCTTAACCTGACCTTGAGTGCAGGGCCCTATCCTGTCTGAATGTTTGGGCTAATACTTTTCATGTCACCCCAAGGATTAGGCCAGTCTAAGCCTTTCATTATCTGCCTCAGTGGTTCTGTGTCCATCTTTGACTCGTTATATACAGTATGTATTTAGATAACATCTATATAGTCCTGAATGCAAATAGCTTTATATTCTACAAAAAAATCAGAGCAGCCTAACACACAACCCAAGTAGCCCTAAGCAAGAAGGTTACTAACTGTGTTTGTAATTACCTCTGCCAAAGAGGTGATGCTTTTGCAGCTTTGGTTTGTTTATTTGTCTGTCCGGATACACTCAAATAGTTCTGCACAGATTTTGATGAAACTTCCAGACAGCGTGGGTATTAGGACAAGGAACAGATGATCAGGTTTTGTTGGTGATCCAGAACTCGACCATGAATTTGTGTTGTGGTAGTGACCATATTGCCTGGTCAGAAGTGCTCTTCTACTGTAGTAGCGTAGTGTTTCAATGTCTGTCAGGCCTCAGTACCAAATCCTAAAGGAATAACTGATCTCAGATTTATCACCTCAAGTAATACAACAAGCACTTAAACAGACTCTAGTAATGCTGAAAATGTGACACATTCTCAAGCCACATCTGCAAAACAGTAGCTTAGTTCTACTTTCCTTCCATCCAGAGTTGTTTGCTCTTCTTTGGCCAAGTTCTTTCAGTGACTCTAAACAAACACTCCAGATAGGGGGTCTATAGTCTAAATATTTGGTGACGGTAAGTATAGGAGTCCTTATGTTGCACTTGGCCTTGAGTCTACATAACAAACAAGCTTCCTGCCAGCACAGCCGTGCATCCTGGGTAAGCTCTGGATTGGACCGGGCCTTGAAGGAGACTCTCTTCTACAGTGCAGCTGGTTCAGCCGTTCCCGTGCTGGAGCGAAGTAGGACAGCAACTTGTATTTGGTGCAGAGCTCCTGCGACAGATCCTGTGCTAGGCTTGGAGTGCTCGTTGAGAGTTTATATTTGTGATGGTAAGGTCATGTGGTTACAATGAAAGAGCCATGTTGTTGGCCATCTTCCATTTTTTGCTGGAAATGGACATGTCCAAGATGGAAAGAAGTAAATAATGGAAGCATTTGAGAATCATAAATGAATAATTCATGGTCTTGGCCTGTAACTGCTTGTGTGAGGTTGTGGTGGTGCGGAAGTTAGCGTTGCTGTCTCCTGAGCAGCTGGCTGGGGCTAAATGAAATCCCTTTCAAGTTTCTGTTGCTTTTGGATAAAAAGCTCTGCTAAATCTCTCACCTTGATATGCTGTTTCAAACGCCGACCGTATAGCTCTGCCTAAAGAGAGGAGAATCACAGTAGTTGGTCTCTGATATCAAAGGTCAGGAGACCTACTAATTAATGGCCACATACTGTATTATAATGTCTTGATGCAGGGTTAATAAGCTGGTCCCAACCCTGTGGGTTAGTTGTGATACACATCTCACACAAGGCAAGCATGACAAAATAAAACAAAAAGATCATAAATAATACTTTAAAAAAAATTGCACAGACCCTTGAGCGTAAACACAAACCTTATAAAGTCATACCATGCTGTAAAACTGAAAGACCTATCAAAGGCAAAAATCGCTATGGTCTCTCTATGGTCAGAAGCTCTAAACACTCAAATCACTTTTTGTTGTCTCTTTGCTCATAGTGTGTCGGGACTTTGCTGTATTGGAAGATCACTGCCTGGCCCACAACCTGCAGGAACAGGAGAGTAAGTGACCAATTCTTTGTTTACATTCAATTGTGTTATTAGAAGCATAGCCTGACATAGCCCGCCCATAATACTGCTGTTCATCCGTGTTCATGGTCTGGAGGTTCTTTAGCCTGACGTGATTATAGAGCGGGGGGAGGGCATTCAGTTCTGGTTTGAAACGATTGGACAGCTTGTCTAATCAGCTTCGCTTATTGGTCGGTTGTCTGTAACCGATGTAGACCCGCCCCAGAAGACCATCTTCAGACCATGAATACGGATGAACAGCCGTATTATGGGCGGGCTATGTCAGGCTAACAGAAGCATAATGGAATCCTTGAAATGGTTGGTGATGCTGTGCCACACTTTCCAGTCTAGACTCTTAGAGCACATCTAATTTTGGCATGGTGCATGATGTTCTCTGTCCAAGATCTGCGTCTACTTGATTGCGTGTTAATCCGCTCTTTGATAACCATGAAGTTTAATGAGCTATCCCTACTATCTTACACAGTAAATAAGTGAACCATTGAGCAATGTGCTCCTTTTTTGCCATCCCGCAACCCCTCTCTTTCCTTCAAAGGATATGGGGACTTTACCCACCCTGTAACAAAAGCCAGTGGGGAAACCTAAAGTCGTCCTCCTCACCCCTCCAAACCTCTCTACCTTATCTAAAATTGTCCATTGTCCAAAGGCCTGCTCTGTCCATCTCTTGCAAGGTCTGAAGCGGTAATTCCCCAAGTAATGTAATGATGTTTGGCTGTGGGGGAGGATGTTTGTGTGTGTGTGTGTGTGTGTGTGTGTGTGTGTGTGTGTGTGTGTGTGTGTGTTTAAGAGATTAGTTTGCACCTCTTAATCTGACTGTGTGCACGCGCCCACATATGGAAGGGATTCGGCAGTCATTTACCCTTGTAAAAAGGGGATTCCATTCAGCCATGAAAATGACTTACCTTGTTTGCCCTAGTTTGCTTCCCTCATTGTAATGATGGTCAAAGCCTCCCAACATAACAGCATCCTTTAGAACTCCTCAAAAGACTGTGATGTAAGAAGAACCCGAGACACAATACAGAGAATTTTCAAAATCATCAGGGCCTTTGAAGATGTTCTTTTATTGTGTTTTCTTCACTTTTCTTACAGTTCTTGACAGGATGGATTTTCAGTTTAATTTCCATACACTCAGATTTGTAAAGAGATATAAGAAGGAAACAATGGCGTGGATAAACTTAGCGTGTGTCCTTCGACACCTGCAGCCTGTGCAAATGCCACAGGTTTCCAGAATTGTAGACTTTCCAAAGCGTCAGGGAATCCCCTCACATGCCACAAGAGTTAACCACGTTGCTACCTCCGCACCGAGACGAGCCATTGAATGAGGCGCTCTCTGTCAGACTGCACAGTGGCACAGCAACAGATGTGGTTTTTATCCTGCGGTCTGCTGCGCTCGTTTTTATAGGTCATGTGGTGGACCCAGTGAACAGCTTGCATGTCGCTAAGCTAAGTGTAGTCTGACATTTGTCTTATCAGTTATACCAGTATTCATTCAAAAGCAAACTGTGAAGTCATATAGTCTTTGCAGGTGCCAACAGGTCTTTTTTCTTGAAATTTAGACATATTTGGTACAAGTGACTTCTCTGTTTAACAAGACTGTGCTCTGGGGATTAAATTGTGATGGAGGAAGAAAAGATCTTGGATTTGTAAGCATGGCTTGCAGTCAAAGGCTTTTGTCTTCTTTATCCAATCTTGCCCTCATGGACAGATGTGGTTTTTCAAAAGATCTGAGAATAGAGAATTCATGGGGTATTGTTTAGGGTTGGAGTAAGAGGCTCTATGGTGTTTGTTTGTATTGTTCAGTACCTTCTGGCTGCGCTTTCTAAAGATTCTAGGTCAGTTTTCTGTACTGCCTTGTGTCACTTGTCCACTCCAAACCCTGGACACTGACCTTTTTTTTTTTTTTTTTTTTTGCTTGGCCTAGCTTTTAAAAATGCCTTCCCTTTCTGATTTTCAAAGTATTTTCAAAACTTTTTTCTTTCCACACAGTCTTTTTGTTAGTTTTGTTAAGGCATAGGCATAACAGTATATCAGCTTTGGCAGGTCTTGTGCTTGTCTATCTGAGCTTTCACGGGTTATCAACCCATATTAACATCACATTATCGCAGTGGCTTTGACAGATGGCTTAATGCCATATTACACACACACACACACACACACACACACACACACACACACACACACACACACACACACACACACACACACACACACACACACACACACACACACATACAGATACAGATACAGATACAGACACTGGCATATGACCTGCCCTCCTTGAAATCAAGGCCATTTTCTCCTTGCGTGGCATACAGGTGCAGTGATACCGACCCACCCTGTCAAACAGAACTTGCATAATAAGACACACACAGCGGTAATGACCTCACCAAGAAAGATGCAGAACTGCACAGACCTGCCTAACCATCATACCACTTCATCCTGGTCATTATGAGATCGTTCCAGGCGTGTACTACTGCCGGCCTCATTTGGATGAGGTCACAGCAGTGTGAGACCGTCTTGTTCAGTTTAGTTGCTGAGGGCTAGGAAATGAATAGCCCTGCCCTAGTGATGTGAAGTGAACCTGACTGCTCTGTGAGTTAGCTAGGATTTCTGCCTCTAGGGGTAAAGGAACATACACCACAGCAAGGCATGTAGGCCTACAAGTTGCCAGCAAATGTACCGGTACCTCACCTCTTTTTTAATTTTTTATTAATTCCAGCCAGTGTTAAGGAAGGGCTTTTGACAACTGTCTATTATCCAAGATATGTGCCTTCACTTTTATGCCATCTGATGACTTGAGTAAGAGTTTAAAAACTTAAAAAGTTGTGAAGGGTGATTGTGGCCGTTAGTCATTTCATGGGATAGAGTGGGCACAGTAAGGCATGGAAATTCCAAACAGACCTGACTAGGCTTGTCAGATGAGAATAGTTGACTGTAGGCTGTGTGACGGCCTCCACTCATGGGATGATAAAATCAGTAGCCTCTTCACTGGCCTCTTTCCATTTGCTTATCATGGAACTTAACCTTATTCAACCAGTGGGCATGTAAGCACTAACTGGCAGAACCCCATTGTTCTTCCTTACCCTAAAATCTGAAATACTAGACTAGTAGTTCACAAGTCAATGGAGACAGCAGCACCACTAATCTTATTTTCGATTTTGAATGATTTTGGTACTTGGTATTTGCATTAGTGTTCGGTCTATGTTCTTCTTTCTTTCCATCTTGTGCAGTCAGCAGGCTCGTGCAACAGGGCTATGCTTGAATGACGCCAAACCGTCACTCTAAGAAGCATGAAATAACCAGTCAACCAGTAATAGGCCTAGAGCTAATTCATGCCCCTAGACTCTTTGTAGGCCCAGGGCATGAAGCCGTTGGTGCTTAATTTTGTTGACTCGGGTTAATAAAATCTTACAGTAGCCTACCCTCATAACTCAGGATGGCTTAACCTTTCCCTGCGGAGGTGTTTGACCATTTTGGTCAGTTTTAATCCACTGAGTGGCTTAGTGACTCTATGCAAAGGTCCATCAGCAAGGGCATTCTGACATAAAGGCCTGCCCAGCTTTGACTGATGTGTTAAGCACATTTCATGATCGTTTCTTGCAACACACTTTAGAGGTGTGTGTGTGTGTGTGTGTGTGTGTGTGTGTGTGTGTGTGTGTGTGTGTGTGTGTTTGCGCGCATGCTGGGGTGGGGTCGATTTACCAACGTCATCATTCCCCTCACTTTGACTCCAAGGCCTTGAAGGTTATAGTTATATTATTTATAAAGTCTGTGGCCATACAGTTATAATGATGAATGAACTGCTTTTTACTGTATCCTCAGCATTAAGCTGATTATAGATTCTCCTTTGTGTACCAATGTAAGATATTGGTATTGGCTGAAATCTGCAGTCTCCATTTCATCTGAATGACACCAATGAGAACCGAGGAGCAAAAAATTGTTCTTTTTGTGTTTTAGGAGTGCTCAATATTTTTTTTTATCCATAAAGGGTTTCTTAATTTTGTGGATACTGCTGTCTATGGAGAAATTAGCCAAATCTCTGTTTTGTTCTGGTCATGACATGTTTGGCCTTTTTATTTCCAGAATGGCAAAATGACGTGTCATTTATTTAATCTTCTCCTTTTCCCTGTGGCCAGTTGAGAGCCATTTGGCGTCCAACATTAATAGGAGTCGCCTGGTGCAGCAGGACCTTCTGGTGGCCAAGCAACTGCAAGAGGAGGAAGACTTGAGAGCCAAGGAGAAGAAAAAGAAACAGCACCAAGAACTGTAAGTGACACGTGCTGTCTGACACACACACACACACACACACACACACACACACACAGTTACACTCTCACAGAGCCTACAATCCAAATCTTATTCTGTCCAAGCTCTTTTTCAAACTCACTTGAGTCTGGTTTAGCTTCAGATGTCTCTGAAGATTGTTGAACACTGTAAATTGTGGAACACTGAAGAGTGTATTCCTAATAGTCAAATGTTGACTCGTGAGCTGTGTTGAATGTAGGCGTGAGGCCAAGAGACTGCTAAAATGTTTAGACTACTGATTCAGTAATGAGGCCTGTGTTGAGTCAGTGGTTTTGTGTCGCATCCCCAGCTGCTCAGGAAATCACCACCATCCTTTTCATAAGAAGTTGGTTTTACTGTCTTTTTTACATCTTCACACTCCTGTAGATATAATACTTTTTTTCTTATTTTCTAAAATTACTGCTGATGATCTCTGTGCTGTGCCATGAACAGCAAACACATTTTAGCAGTGGTTTAGGTAAATAAGTGTGACACAAATGTAAATAAAATGGGTGAAGTTGGGTGAATGACTTAAGGAAATGTTGACTTGGCAAAAGCATTGCCTTAAAATCTAGATATTTTTTCAACCCTCATTTATTTTCCTCAGTTTATAGAGGGTTATGAATTGAAATATTCTTTCAAGTGTGTGTGTGTGTGTGTGTGTGTGTGTGTGTGTGTGTGTGTGTGCGTGTGCGTGTGTGTAAAAATGTGTTCTTTCTTAAAAGTAAGCTAGATGATAATAGCAAGAATCTTTTTCCTTCCGTTCACTGAAAATAAGCTCTAAACCTTTTAGGCCCTAGCTTTTGTTTCAACTTAATTTTTTATCTTATGATGTGATTATTGAAGCATGGATATGGTGGTTGTTTGCAGTGTCAAGTTGCTTACATCTGTAGCCATTATAGCGCAATGCTCTCTCCATTTGCACTGATGTTGTGGTAGTCGAGTGTGATGCCTATCTCAGTACTTCAGTCACTGTCCTCACGGGAAACACTAAGAGCTCGGCTGGGTGAAGTGTGTCCTTAGGGAGACATCCATTCCCAACGCCTCCAGTCTAAATTGGCTCTGTTCTCCTCTTCAATCAGTCTTGCTAAAAGTGACTGAGGAGGAAGAGGGAGGGCAGAAGAGGAAGATGAAAAATGTTTATGTGCTGTTATGACTGAGTGGTATCTCTCTCTCTCTCTCTCTCTCACACACACACACACACACACACACACACACACACACACACACACACACACACACACACACACACACACACACAGGTTCACATTCGTAACGCTCTTGTGCTGATGCTATCATAGTGAGGAGCCTGACAGTGATGCATAGAGGCACAGTGTGTGCAGCCGCAGGCTTAGAAACATGGCAAGGCCACGCTCTGGGGGAACACACCCACACCAGCTGCAGCCCTGACTGCAGATCTCACTGTACTGCACTGTTTGGGCTGCTACGAGTCTGTTACTGACACGGGGGCACCAGATTTGAGACCAGGTGGGGTAGGCAAATATAGGGCAGAATTCACTTAACCTAATTTGGTGGGAAACTCGCTTGACTAAATGACTGTTGCACCTAAGCGAAAGGCATAAAAGACCACTATTTTGACTGTTGATTATGGTGTGTGTGTGTGTGTGTGTGTGTGTGTGTGTGTGTGTGTGTGTGTGTGTGTGAGTGGTTAAAAGTGATATGCTGTCATATGATGAAATGACTGTCTGATTTGATTTGCTGTTTGTTTGTGTTTTGCTAGGGAGCAGATTGACAGTGAGATAGCCCATGTGATTCAGGAGCAGCTTGTCAAGCAAGCGGAGCAACAGAGACAACAGGAGGAGAAGGATGAGGTGAGAAGAACAGGCCAGCTTTGTTCCCAGTACACACACACACACACACACACACACACACACACACACACACACACACACACACACACACACACACACACACACACACACACAGGCCAGCCTTGTTCTCAGTATGGGTCTAGTCAGCAAAAGAACACATAAAAACATGGTGCTCCTTTATAACCCTATGCCAGATTCTGTGCTCAGCACAAAGGCATGTGGGCTAATGTGCTGGTCACATGCTCATAACTTGGATGAAGATGACCAAACAAATAAGGAAGTCAATGGGGCACATGGTTCTGGCTGCACAGGAGTAGAAAAGCAAATCTTTAAACTTGACATTGACTCTAATTCTAGAATTTACTTTCCTTAATGAAGCAATTATGGCCTTTTTTTAGCTCATGTTAAAGTCAGCATCAGGTCAATAAGAGCCACGTTATCAAAGAATCAGGAGGAAATCCTGTGTAACCCACAGTTTGGAGATTAACTTTCATTGTTTTAATTTGATGGTCTCTAATGAGTTGTTTGTGCCGTTGTGTATTTGTGGTGCGCGTCTTTAGGCTATCGCTCGCAGACTGCAGGAGAAGGAGGAGAAGAGACGACAGAAGCAGCTGGAGGCCAGAGTTGAGGAGGAATACTACGAGGACAAAGGAGGTGAGGTCATCTTTGGTCATCCTCCCACAGCAGCTTGTGTGTGTGTGTGTGTGTGTGTGTGTGTGTGTGTGTGTGTGTGTGTGTGTGTGTGTGTGTGTGTGTGTGTGTGTGTGTGTGTGTGTGGTTTAATAAGATATGGATATCTTTGGTGGTGTGATCGCTCTCTGTCAGGTCAGCGAAATTATTTCACAAAATATTCTGGAGCAGTCAAATGGATTGCATTGGCTAACAAATAGCAAAAGCTTTTAAAGCCTCTACAACACCTGAACACCATTGTCTTTTATCGCTTCAGGTACATTAATCTGCACATCTAGTATTCAGGTCAGAAGCCTGTACTTGTTAGTACTTGTTCTCCTTTATTCTTAAGGTTTGCTTGGTATCTTGGGTAGCTGGCTAGATGCAGTAAAACATGCAGCCCTAAAACATTAGTTCTGCCTTATTGCCCTCTTCTTTGGTATCCCTGCGCAACTAGCAGGCAGTTAAAGAACAAGCAGAACCAGACTTGTAGCTGAAGCAGCCCCTCCTTCCCTTTGAATTCATTGGTAGCATTTTTGCTCATCCGTTACACTATATCCAGCAAATTCAGTGCTGTTCAGGACAACAGGATATGATTTGAATGATGCTACAAAGATCTTAATCTCACAGCAGTTCAACCAAGGGAACAATTAAGTGACGCACAACACACACACATACACACACACACACACACACCCCTCACACCCCTCCCTACAAAGAGGGGGCTTCATTAGTGAGTTGTGGTGATGGAATGCTGCAAGAGCTCCCAGCATCGCTGGCACTTGGAAAGATTTCTCAAAGACACACACAGACACACAGACACACACACGAAAACACGCAAACTTTTTTGTCTGGTATGGCTGTAGCACATGGCTTATTTATGGGTCATCAGTGAAAAGGAGGCAGGACAGACGCTTTTGTGTTTGTGCCAAACCTAAGCTTCAAAGCACCTCTATCCTTGATAAGCCTCTTCTAAGATGGCTGGAATACTTTAGTACACACACACACACACACACACACACACACACACACACACAAATGCAAGCACACAGCACCTGTGTTTGTTTTCAGTCTTGTCATTCTTGAGCAGACCTATCGACTCACTCTTCAGCTCTTCAGCATTTGAATACTAGTCTAGTTTGTTTTTGTTTGATTTTTTACTCACACACTCTCTCTTTCTCTCCCTCCCTCTCTCTCTCTCTCTCCCCCTCCCTCTCTCCTTTCTGTGATACGGTACCAGAAACATTCACACCCACTCGCATTCTTTCGCTCCGTCTCCTTATCTCTCCTGCAGCATTTCCTCCGTGTGCTGTAATTCTCCTCCCTCCCCTCTGCCACAGGCAGGCTTGGCTCTCTGATCTCTAGTCTCCCCTTATAAAGCAGTGCCCTCTTGTCTATACAAGCTGTGGAGTCTCCATTAAAAAAAAAAATCGCTGCAGCCCATCAGAACTGTGTTAATGCACTTAAAAAACCTTGTGCAGGACTGTGTAGTGTAGTTCTCCCATTATGTCTTTCCCATGTGATCCTTTTATTTATTTATTTTAGTCCTAATCCACTGCCTTTGTAACCACAGAAAACGCTTGAGATCCTGCTCCCATGCCTTTAAAAAAAGTAAAGTAAATGTCACACATAAGGAATAATGTTCTGCGAGGCGGTCATTATCGTGAAATATCTCCAGACGGAGTGATGCAACACAGATATTTCCATGATAATGTCCGGCTTGCAGAATGCTATCCTGCTTATTACATGGCTACCTACTGAAGATTGTTTTTCACTGCTTCAGTGATTTAAGATGGGTAATATAAAAAAGTATTCTGTTATCTTGTAGATCAGCTGACTGGTTAAGGCAATGTTCTGTTTCACTTTTGACAACTTATCAAAGCGTTGATCATTGGGAAGCCCCAGTGAAGTGAATGGAGCATTTTACAGCATTATAAAGGGCCTTGTAATAATACATATACAGCAACCAAGCTTTTCCTTTGACAGAGAGAGAGAGACAGACAGAGAGCTTGGATGTTGAATTGTTCACTTGGTGGAAAGGGAGAGAGACCTCCAGAGGCTTTGTAGTCCCCAGGGTGCTGTCAGTCGCAACGCAGTGATTGGGACGTGGGTGACTGTCTGACACATGCTCTTTCTCTCTCGCTCTTATCTGTGAGCACTTCATCACGTCTGTGCCCTTCACTTCTGCAAGCTGCCTGAAGGAGGTGGCTGCTTGTTTTGATTTGAAAATGGAATAGCATGTAAACAAGCCTGTGTTTTCCATAGTTCAACCCCTCTCAAGGTTGGGCTGTGTTTTTGGAAAATGGAATAAGGTTTGTTTCTCTATAGTAGCCACATTAAAGCTTGTGTGTGCATTTGCATTGGGTAAATGTGGGTCTGCTCAAGTCGGCCTTGAATCATTGGAGCATAGAAAGTCAGTTATTTGCATAGCTTTGTTGACTTATATCCAAGATAAATTAAATCTTCTTTATATTATTGACTTTTAACTTATACTTTTTTACATATATGCTGCTGTTGGACTATGACACCTACGTTTGACTAATAGCAACCGTCCTGTGCTACAAATGTTCAAATTTCAAAAGTACACATCCTGTCACTGAGTGTTTACCTGAGCCATGAGCCAGGAATACCTGACATTCCTGTTTGTTGACCTTGGGTTGGCAGAAGGGTGGCGCTCACAGCGCCCTGACCCTTAGAGCGATTGGTCAGGGAATTGCATCCACCCATGTGGTCATCACAGGGTTTGGACAATAGAGAGTTGAATTAGTTTACATACAGTATGCATTCAGTGGTTTGGAGTGGTTTGGCGGGTAGTTTGCTGTTTGTTTCTGTTATACATGTGCTGTTATTGAGTCTCCTACATTTATATGAAAATGTTTGTCTGAACTTGATTTGTTGAAGTGTTTTGTTTTTGTTTGTTTGTTTGTTCTGTTTTTTGTTTTGTTTTGTTTGTTTTATATATTTCCCCTCTCACCTACATTTCATTCATGCCTGTCAGTCTTACAATTGCTCAGTCAGAGACTCTCCCTCTTGTGTTTAAAAAGTGCTATGTCATGTTGTGTAGATATATTTCTATCTCACCTGACTTCCTCTCACAGGTTACTAACCCATCAAACATACTAACCCCCCTGGTCTCTGTCTGTCTTGTTTATTTCCACCCATTGGCTATCATTCCAAACTTCTCCCATCTTACGTCCCGATCTTCTCCAAATACTCTCACTCTCCTTCTCCCTATTTCCTGCCTGCTCCTTCCCAGCTCATCGCATCCCCTCCGACTCCGGCTACCCCTCACCAGAGTACAGCCGCAAAAAGCCGTTGGACACTGGCCGGAGGAGGTACCCCGAGTATGACCCACCGGAATTGGGGAGTCCCGTGAGGGACAAGTACCAGGACAAACGGGGCCGTAACCCTGACTACTGGCCATCGGAGGGCAGGGAGAGACACGGCGAACAAAGGAGGGGTCGTGGGGGATCAGAGGAGGATTGGGAGGACGAGGCGGTGGTCCGCAGGAAGGATAAACCCACCCGACCTCCAGCGCCAAACTATCCCACAGAGAAGGACCGAGCGTGGGATCGAGATGGGGATCGGGATAGGGATCGGGACAGAGACAGAGATAGAGACAGAGATCGAGACAGAGATAGAGACAGGGATCGGGACCGAGATAGGAGGAGGGACAGAGAGAGAGACAGAGATGGACGCAGGGACGGGGAACGAGATAGAGACAGGCAGAGGGCCCGAAGCCGAGACAGGCTGGAAATGCGAGAGGCCGACAGAGATCGAGATCGAGAAGCAGACAGGGACAGACGCGAACACCGGAGACGAGAAGACGACTGGTCCAGGGAGCAAGACAGACACCAAGAGCGCCACCGAGGCAGAGATGGGTACGAAACCAAAGGCGGACATCGAGACCGAGAAAGAGACGTTTATGACACCAGAGCTGAATACAGAGACAGGGACCGAGAGAAGAAGCACCATAATGGCCGCACAAAGAGCAGAGAGCGAGAGTTAGACGAGCGCTTAGGCTCCTGGTCAGGTGACGAGGAGCCCAGGAGCCGTCTGCGCCTCCCCTCAGGGCCAGGGGAGGTGTTTGAGGAGCCCATCAGCCCTCGCTCCCCCAAGAGGGACGCCCTGGACTTGGACGGAGACCTCAGTAGGGGGCGCTCTCGCTCTAGGGACCACTACTCCCTTTCCGATTCCCCTCTGGATAGAGGTATGGGTCACCTGACTCTTCCGAGTGTGTGTTTTTGTTTGCGGGTGTTTCCTCTTTCTCGGCTGGATCATCAGGTGGTGGGAGCTTCTTGCAATTGTTCCAGAATCTTCCTCCAACTCTTCCTCCTCCTTACCCTTTTTATTTAGTAATCCTGATTTTTAATTTCCCCAAATCATTCAACTTTTTTTGTTTGTTTGTTTAATTTAGTTGGGCAAGAGAAACCAATAATTTATGATGTTGGTGCTTGTGGGAGCATCTTGTGGGAGCGCTTGTGTGTTTGAATTTGCAATGAGAGATTCAATCGATTCATCAATCTTGGCAATCTCTTCAGAGGAGCCATTTTGTTCCCTCTTTTCACTTTGGTTTGATTTCTGAATCTCTCACATTGGCCTCTACCCTTCCTTCCTCTAATCTGTGCGCTCTTCCTCTTCTCTGTATCTCTTTATGTCTCTCTTCCTCTGTCCATCCCTGAGCTATTCTTCTCGGCCCTTCTCATTATTATCTTTCTCTCTCTCTGTTCCGGCAGGTCGTGGGGGTCAAGCGGACTTTGGCGTGGTGGAGGCGCAGCAGGGCCTGAGTCGGATGGCTCTGAGAGAGCAGGAGCTGCAGGAGCTGCGGGACATGGAGGTGGCGCGGCAGCTGCAAGAGCAGGAGCTCAAGGTACTGTAGGGCAACCACTGCACTGCTCTACACTCCCAGCAGTGCCAGACTACAAAGACTGCACAACATCTTTCAGCTATGCAGCCAGGGTGCACGAGCATGGAGATTTCATAGGGCATGAACTAAAGCAATTATCAGTGTTGTCAGTCCAAGGAGCCTTTTAAACGGGGCATATCCAATCTAAATGTGTGTCACTTCATCAGCATAGCTGCAGTATAACAGCGGCTTCGTACAAGTAGCCATTCAATAACTCACTAAAGACAATGTGATGCTTAACATTGTTTTACTACAAGGTTTACAAAGAACAATGGGCCTCAATCACCAATATCTATAAGTATTTTCTTAAATTTGTTCTTAAAAAGTCCTATTGACAAACCTGTATTGGTGAATACAAATGTTTTTAAAAACTGTGTGTGTGTGAATTAAGAACAAATCTCTTCGTAAGAACAGCCGGTGAATGAGGCCCAATGCCATTTGTTTACAGAAAAATCAGTTGTAGGTAAAAAAAATGTAAGACTTCTGTTTTTGAAAAGCAGCCCCCTGGCCTCTCAGAGCAACACATTATCAGCGAGACCGGATCTGTCTGCTTCTTTCCGAAAAAGCACATTACAGGACTTCTGTCTGTGGATGGAAACAGGAAATGTCATGCTCTCTGGTTATGCTAACCCACTTCCTCTCGTTTGTGTCTTTGCTGTTCTCAGGCCAGTCAGATGAACCAGCGCGCTGCCCAGGCTGCCCAAGTGGCCCAGGACGAGGTGAGGGGGACATCTGCCATCTGCTTTGAGGAATGACACAGTCACGTTATTTTGTTTTAATCAGAAAAACTGATTGCGATGTTCGGATTGAACATATTTAGACTAAGATGACCTTCACAGCGCTGTCTGATGGATTGACTTGGTTGGTTACTTTTCCGCTGTAGTGTAATAAATTGTCCCTAAGCCAGCACATGGCTTGATTTATCTGCGGTTTGAGCTTGATGAAAACTGAAGGTCAATTGTATGTCTGCAATGTGTATGTTATGGTAAGACGCTGCTGTAATCTGCTGACGTATGGAAGCACCTTACTGTTTACTCTAATGTTACATGAGGGGAGATTCTATCTTGCCATCATCGCTAAACATGATTACAATGTACAGTATATTCATACAGTGGTCTAATATTTCTGTGTGAATAAGACAAAAACAAACAAACAACAAAAACAACAATCAATGTCAGTTAGTTTGCTGTTTATCCTTTGTGTATTTTCTTGAGGTTGTGATAGCGGAGAGTGGCTGAGATTTTCTCCATGGAAAAGTAATGAGGCTTTGATTGTTCCAGGAAATTGCACGGATGTTAATGGAGGAGGAGAAGAAGGTGTTTAAGAAGGCGCGAGACAGGGAGCGAGAGAAAGTGCCCATGGACAGGAGGAAACCAGAGGCTGACTGGAGGGTAATTTCTTTTACTTTCATGCAACAGTACTGTACATATTTATATCCAAATACACATCACATTAGTAGCTACGGTACATTAGCTTAGTGTAGTGCTTTAATGAATTAATAAGCTGTTAAGATGAAGTGAAATATGTTAAGTGTGTGTGTGTGTGTGTGTGTGTGTGTGTTTATATATTAGCCAACACAAGAAGAGGCAGTACGACCCAGATCACGAGAGGAGTATGACCAGCAGAGGGCCCGCAATCAGAAACCTTCAAGGTACTCACACACACCCTCTGTTCTCCTGGAGGCACACACACACACACACACACACACACACACACACACACACACACACACACACACACACACCTCCAGTCCCCACAAAAAAAACACACACAATTCCAATCTCATACCCCAGTGGTG
The DNA here is from genome assembly GCA_027497455.2 of Sardinella longiceps. NCBI lineage: Eukaryota > Metazoa > Chordata > Actinopteri > Clupeiformes > Clupeidae > Sardinella > Sardinella longiceps. The sequence goes on along the minus strand of JAODXP020000022.1, from coordinate 13,654,545 downwards.
CATTTACAATAGAAAATCTTCTAAATCCACACACAGTGGCGTCCACACATAAAGACTATAGAAACCCTGATGTGTATTTTGTGCAACATTCTGACACGCAATGTACTCCTTACATTTAAACATTTCAGAAGAGGAAAATAGGTCAGTATATGGTTCTCCTCCCCTACAAATGATAACATTTACATTAAAGCATGCATCAGCAGACCGCATTAGCCAAAGCTGCTTACGGAGTTCTATAGACATGCATTATATCAGTACCCCTGCTGGTAGCTATTATGCACATGACCTTTGTTTTGCTAACTCCATTCTCAGCCACTGCAGTCACAAGAGCTAACCCAGCTTAATCCTGTTGTCACACCAGAGTTCCCAGACTGTCTCAAATTTGAGAGGTCCCTGTAGTTTTAACAAACATGTATAGCTTTGTTGTATACATTGCATACATGTCAGCAACAGTATGTTTTCCGAGGCTCCTAGTAAGTTCATGAAGGCACAATTCAGCCCGTTGTTCCTCATCTATGTTGCCACTTTAAGAATGAAAATGAGTGTATGATTGGACAGCATACACCGAATGGCAAAATGGCAGCCAACGCTTTCTGATGAGGAGTTTCGATTTTCTTTGCCCCATTCGGTTAGCAAATTTGGTCTGTGTGATGCCAAATAGTGTTGTTCATGCTGGCAACCGACCGAAAGCACTCAGCAATCTTAAAGAATGGGTATGGGCTCGGGTTAAGGGGTTACAAACACACACCAACAAATGAACACACTTGATGCAAAAAGTCTCTTTTCTAACGTGTGTCTTCATCATATGCCCAGGCCTGCTGCTCCCCGCACACAAAACTATGAGAATGTGCCGGCTAGCTATGGCTACCCAGAGCCCCACTACCCAGCACGGCCCGCCACCCGACCTGACGCTGCTTACAAAGGTGAGCTCACTGGTCCTACCACTTTTCATGATTAAAGCGTGTGTGTGTGTGTGTGTGTGAGACCACATGATGGCCTTTCACGAGCTCAAAATATCAAGTGACGTGGTAGAATGTGCTTACATCAGCCATGCATTCCTGTAAAGCCGATGAAAAATGAAAGCGTGGGTACAGACACTGTGCTGAGCTGAAGACCTTCCCTCTCCCCCACGTGTTATGGAGTCAGTGTTGGAAATGGGTGTAAATGGCACATTTTTGCAGAGCCGACAGCATTGCTTGCACTGTTCTCTGTCTGGTAATCTCTGCCTCAAGCCATTCCAGAGAATGATAAAAAGATGTAAATGACATGTAGATCTCTCTCTTTCTCTCTCTCTCTCTCTCTCTCTCTCTCTCTCTCTCTCTCTCTCTCTCTCTCTCTCTCTCTCTCTCTCTGTCTCTGTCTCTCTCAGGTTCCTACTATAAGCAGTGACGTCGGCTCATGCTGAATTCTACTTCCTCATCCCTCAGTTTTTGAATTTTTATTTATTTTGTCCTGTTTGTCACTGTCCCTTGGTCAGCGGTGGCTGGGTCCTGTGCTTTCTCCAAAACGAGATTTTTTTCCCCCCCATCATGCCTCTCACAGGATGATATCATGGATCTTGGGTAGCTTTCTGAAGCATTGCTGATCTTCTTTTTGTTGTTTACTTTTTTTTATTTATGTTTTCGTCCAATCAGCTTGACACCAAGAGATGAAAAATGTTGCTTCTACTGTCCAATCATGACTTTCTCAGATCATGGAAATCATTGAGGCTGTAATGAGAACGGTCATTGTATTTTTTTTTTTTTTTTTTTTTTTTTAATGGACTTGTTACTTTATAATTTTATATGAACAGAACAGGGGGACACAGGATGGATTCTGTGCGTGTGTGTGTGTGTGTGTGCGTGTGTGTGTGCATGCGTGCGTTTGTGCTTGTGTGTGTGTGTATGAGTGATGTGGTATGTGTATGGTTGTGTGTTTGGTATTGATCCAGCAGAGGCTTGAGGATCTTCTAAATCACATCTTACTCCACACTGGACACAGCTGGACCCTGAATTCCAAGGATGATTATTTTGTGTGTGTCTGTGAGAGAGTTTGAAACTGCAACACAAAGAAGACAAGAAGTAAAATGAAAAGAGTATTGGTCATTCACTGTATAACTGCACCTGAGGAAGACAAGGTTGTGGTCATCAATAGACACTCTGTCCTGGACACTCACAGGTCAAACTTGGTTGTTTGTATGTCTCTATCAGTCTTTTTTTTCTCTCTCTCTCTCTCTCTCTCTCTCTCTCTCTCTCTCTCTCTCTCTCTCTCTCTCTCTCTCTCTCTCTCTCTCTCTCTCTCTCTCTCTCTCTCTCTCGCTCTTTCTGCAGGATGCACTGCTACTGCTGTGTTTGTGTATGCATGCAGGCTGAAGGTAAACTCCACAGTGTTGTATAATAGCTCGAGAGTTTGATTGTCAACATATTATTTGTTTGTTTGTTTGTTTGTTTGTTTGTTTGTTATATCCTAGCCACCGTTTATACATATTGTACGGCTAAAGCTAAAAACTGATAGTGGTCAGCCAGCTTAAGTTTTATAACATGAGCGTTGTCCTTGGTTTTCTGAATCTCCCTTTATGCCATTTTGAGCTCTTGTTGAACAAGCAACAGCAGTTTGCAAAATTTGCATGGTCAGTAAACAGTGAAACATCAGCTGCAGCTATTTACAAAGAGGGCATTTGAATTTTTATTTTTGTTTTAATTATCCATTTGTTTTGTTTTATTTTCCTTTTTTTAATATTGTGAGACCTGAAGAACAACCACTTTTCATATGTACAATACAAAGGCACTACCTTTTTCATGCTGGAAAAATAATATCAAGAAGAGACCATTTTAGTATTGATAGCTAGACCGGAAAAAGGGAAAACAGCCATGATCCACAATCCAGGTACAAGTGTCGGTGTTTGAAGGCACCCGCTGTGTCAAATCATCTATGCCTTTCGCATGGTTGATACACCACACTTGTACATCATACTTGTACATCCTACTCATGTTCTGGATGCATTCCCACAGTACATTGTGTTCATTTACATTCCAAAATCCATTGAGGCCAAAGGGATTGTACTTCCTGTCCTTTGCATTCCCACGCTGCACTGCGGGGAGTGCAGGAACTGGGTTCCTGTGGCCAAAATTAGCAGCTGAATGAAGATGCATACACAGCTCCTTTAGTTATTGCTGCCATGCCTCCAAAGGCAGACTGTTATCAGAGACTTTGTGCGTGTCTGTGCATGTGTGAGCACGTTTGTGACCATTGGGGATAATATAGTCTCTCATATGTTGATAACATGGGTACAAATATGCTGTTTCCACAGTAATTATTTGATTAAGTTTCTTGCTGGTGGTGTATTGATGACTCTGCCACAGAATCCCGCTCTGCTGTGGCCAAACTGTATTTGGTGCATCTGTCTTTTTTCTTCTTCAATATGTGTTTTATGAGCTGTCATTAATATGCTGCGTAGACATTTGTGTTTCTGGAAATGAAATTGGCTCTATGGGATATGTGCCAAAAAAGCTCACCTTTTTCAGGGACTTGTGGTGTCAGCTTGTCAGGACTGACAGTTGTCAATTATGTTGACTTTTTTTTGTTGTTGTAATATTTTTTTTCAAATTATTATTATTCCCCTTTTTTTAATCAGAACTGTGTTCTATGATTATCTTTTGGGCATCAAGATATTGTTTACAATATTGTATCTACATAATGACATGTTTTTTGTACATGACTAATTAAATGGGCATCTTATTCCATCACAAAGAATGATCTGTACTGTAACCTACGTGTCCTTTTGGATTTGAGAAATAAGGACTATATTAAGGTAGTTGTCCCATGCTAAAACACAGTGCTTGCTGTGTTGCTACTGCTGATTGAAACCAAGTCCCCTCTGGTATTTGTCAATTTATGTTAAAATACATTTATTACGGGCATTCCAATGTACTTTTCATTCCCAATTCGGTGCATGGCACTATAGTATAAGACAAGGCAAGGGAAAATGCTATCCATACTGTTGGATCTTGAACATTCACTTCAAACTCAACAAAGATTTCCTTTTAATGTCTCCTCACTTAAACCTGGTGGCTTTAGCATAAGATAAAATGAAATGGCAATTCTGAGGTCAAAATTCATCATGTACTGTATATGAGTGCTGTTAACCATTTCAAGCCATTTAAAACAAACCTAAATGGATTTTACGAAGCAGACACAAGACACTCCCAGAGAGCCTTAATTTTTTTTTTTTGATGCCCATACAAGCACTATCTGTGTGTTTTTTGTAGCATTCCACCAGTGCCTCATATCCCAAGAAGAAAGAACTGGAGAACAACTGGAGCTTTGTTTTTAGTTTGTTTGTCTGTCGCTCTGTTTTTGGTCTCCATGAATTGCGCTATAAATTTCTTTACTACATTGAGCTGTATACGTGGGAACACAAACATACATACTCACTCACCTAGCTGCCAGAACGCACCTTCTCCACCATGAGTCACCGAACCGAGGGGAAGTTTGACAGGTTGTCATGACAATGAGGCTTTGAGTTCTGAGTAAGCTTTGAAGATCTTGACACATTCCATTTCTGAAGCCTCTGTAAGAAGTGTTTTCTGTGAGGTTGAGTCTTAATAATTTTCTTTCATAACATTTGGAGATCCATTTTCATTTGTTGATAATGGGGTATGCATTTGGTGCTACAAATCACATATATGCCATAATCTGTTAGCCTGAAAGCAGAGTGTTTGATGTGGTGTATGCTGGAGGCTAGGCTGGTTATCCAACTATCTTGAAAGTAGTTAACCTTATGCTGATGTTTGAGTACATGCAAATTGTCTATTTGAAATGTCCATTTTGCACCAGCTCACGACAGGCTTTCTAGGAGGGTTTTTTTTTGGGGGGAATGTGCTTATTTTTATCGCCCAGTTGTATTACCCATATTATACGTATACTTAACAAACCCATCATCTCATGGGATTCTGACTTAGATTTTAGTCATGTCAGTGAGTAGGCAAGGGAATGGCTCTGACTTCAAATGTAGTTTAATCAGTCTCACAATTTAATTAACCTTCAGTGTTCTCCAGGGGTCTAGCGGAGAACTATGAAGAGATTCTTTTTTTTTTTTAAGGAATTGAAATGACTAGCTAAATGAGATTCTGCTGAGCACAAACCATCTACAGTGGGTACTCATCAACAGTTTACAGCATGTCTTCAGCATTATCAACAAGGACCATCTGAGAGTACAAAAGTTAGCAAAAATTTAAATGGTTACAGGAGCCTCTGCAAACTATGGCCTGCTCAAAACCTTCACACTTAAATATGAAATTGGACAAACTGCATTGAGCAAAGACATTGGATGAGATGAAGATGCAACATCTGCCTACTACTTTTCAGGCCATTTTGCAACAAAACCAGCAACAGTTGACTACATTTTTCAGATCTAGGGTTAGGACTACTGCAACAATTGGACTTAAGGTGTCAAGTGGTTTGAGCAACAATTCTTGTCTTAATACTTTTTAAAGACCTTATCAGACTATTAATGGCACTCGTGAAATGAACAAAATTTGTGTCATAGGACATCTGGAACTGATTCTCTCACTCTCTAGGGGTGTTCATAGTTTTAAAGCACACAAACCTGCTCTCGTCCCAAAAACACTGGGGTATGTCAGAATACTTGTCTTATATTTCTTATACTGTGCTGAGTAAATGTGAGTATGATTGGTGTTGGTATTAATCCTATTGCAGACAACGTGAAATTCAAGTGCAATTTTTATTCCAATACTCTGTTTTAGTAAATGAGTGGGAGATACCTGTTCAAATTATTGTAGTGTACAGTTACTCTGAAATGATCATGTGTGTTTTGCAAACTGCAATCATTAATCTTTATTTCTCATAAAATACAAATGTAATAACCATGGCATATTTATTTTTTACATTTGCTGTAGTGTGTATATACACTCTAGCAAGTTACTCGGTCAGTTATAATAATTGAGAAAACAAAAAACAAAACAAAAAAAGATTGTAACAATGTTTTGGCTGCTTGGAGCAATAAAGTCATGCTGCTTAGCAGAGAAACAGTTCTTGTGTGTGCTGTGTCCCGCATTCTTTCTGTGAGTTCTTTGGGGACCCAGAGGCAGGGCTGCCACACCATAGATCTGGTTCACCCGCATGCTTGGCATGTCTATGGGCCTTTCAATGTAGTAACGCCTCAGCTGATGGACAGCCCTTAGTAGAGTTACATCATCACCTGTCCTCTCCTTGTGGAATGCTGCCTCCTAGTGCTTGTGGTAAGGAAATGCATTCAGCTGTAAAGAAATACAATTTGACGCCTTCTTGCGGAGCAAACTGCAGTCTGTGAGTGTGTGTGTGTGTCTCAGTTTCTTTGAAGTCTTGATAGCAAAAAGTTAATTTTTGTTGTGTGTGTGTGTGTCTTGTCTTCTATGAAGCTCGTCTCTGAATTATAACATGCACTTTCATTTTAAGTTACCATACAGCAGTGTTGAACTTAAGTGCCCATCCTCATTACCAGGGTGGTGCCCTACCACACACACTACCAGAAACAATGACTGAAATCAGCCGTGCACATCTCAGACAAAGCTTCCAGCTGTGTGTGCAACAGTGTCTGGAGTTCCGGGGTATTCCGTACGGGCTGCTGCTGCTGCTGCCCTGAAATGAGAATATTTACAACTATTTATAGTGTTGGTTAACATGGCTTCATGAAAAAGGAAACTGCCCCCCTTTTTAAGACTGCAAAATAAGGGGAGCTTAATTGCCTCAAATAAGAAGCCTGTGAACTGATCTGTGAGAGAACGCTTAATAACAGCAAGTCTTGTCATGAGTGAGTTGGCTTTTTCTGCCTTGTACTGTAGGCTATTCAGAGAGGACAGGCCCACCAAACCTGTCCAAGCTCCACTGACTTTCAAACGAGACTACATAATGAGAATTTGCTGCATGTTTGCATACTATTTGTTTTTTCATTATACCATGATACTGATATAAATTGTATGTATGTAATATATTTTACACAGTCATTCATACAATGGTAATCATGCAATGGTAATAGGCTATAACCTGTAAGTGCACTTAAAAAAGACCTAAATATAAACCGTCAATGCAATCATAATGTTATTTTAAGAAAATGAATTTCATTTTCATCGTATCTGCCTATGATTGTTAAGGCATAGCACATCCAGACATGCCATGTGGTAGGCCCACTTTAAGAAATTAGATGCATTGCCTGGATCTTATAAAGAATATATCACAAAAGACCATAACATGTCATAAAACAACAAACTACTTCAGTCAGCCAATAAAGTTTGAAGAAAATGTTCCTGATGTTGCTTACCTTTCAGCGTGTAAAGTTGCAGGTACAGGTATAGGCGTACAGAGATCTGTTGCTTCCAACACTTTCACGTGTTGAAACATGGAATAACTACACACCCTCCTCTCCGTCGCTCTGAGTAGCTTCGATCTTTCTATACCCACCCTTTGAAAACAAGAAAAGAAAAACGAAAAGAAATGCATTGTGAAACTATACCTGTTGAAGATTTCCAGGTGTGGCAGCAACTCACACTTACACAGAGTCGGCTACACTGTGGATCACTCCTGCTTTGGGTTGCTTTAATTCCTCCAATTGACTTTTTTTTTTTTTTTTTTCAAGTTTTTTTTTCAAGCACTTGCTGATGAGCTGGAGGCACATCTTCAGGAAAAACCGGTAGAGAGGGTCAGGAGGGTGTGTCGCGGTGCAGCTAATTCTGCCATGGCATGAGCGTGTGAAACCACATTGACAGGTTGCAAGGTTGCTCTAGCATGCCTAATGTTATGTCTCTGTAGATCTAAATGGACTCTATTTTCTTTCAATCCTCAAATAGTTTGGCATATCCATAAGGATTGGTCAATTTGTGTCAAAATATAATAGTTATAATGAGGTCTATTATAATGTTCTTTTAACTCGACCATCTACTGTATAAACCACCATGGTTCAAATCTGAAAGTCATTTTAGCTATTTCTTTATGCTATTAGGCAGCATAATACTTGGCAAAAGCCTTCATTACTTCAGACAGGGAGCAATGAACAAAACTGCCATTGTTACTGTAGGCCTACACTATTTGGACATTAAGAATGCATTATACTGTTGCCTGAGAAAATGCATATTTTGGACAGAAAACCGCATTCTAATTGCACAGACTGCACAGCATTATAGACTTCTAAACTGCATTTGTTCCTTTGCAAGTGACAGGCAGGTTTGTTTTTAACACATAACTTTTAACACAATATAGGCTGTTACTTATTGTTTATTTTAGGACTCAGGCTATAAACCTCTTTATCTCTCCATTTTGTAGGATCAAACCACACAAACTTTCATTTCGTTTCATGTCTCCCTCTCTTCCCCTTTTAGCTCCTCCCCCCTGTCTGTCAAACACACCTGTGTGCTTGGTTTGATAAAAGCCACAGCATTCTCAGCGTGGCGTGAATCAGCAGGCAGTTTGGCCCAGAGCTCTCTTCCCTGCGTAGGAATGACACCTGACTGGTTTGTGATTAGCTGTCCCAGGGCCATTGCTGTATCCTCGCACCCTTCTCTCTGCAGCACCAAAACTGCATTTGAACTGTAAGAAATGCGACAGGCCAAAGGTTAGGTTCTATACTTACCTGTCATTTTGGGTTGCGCTGGTGCCTTGCTCACACGAAAGGCCTCCTTTCTATTTACTGCATTCACTCATAATTCAAGATTCAAGAAATTTATTTTTACATACTGTAGGCCTATTTGTTTTTTTTTTATTATTTTTACAAAATGTAAAACTACATGAAATTGGGATTATGACAAATGGTCTTACATTTATTTTACAAAGAAAAAAAAATCATAACATGGAATAAATAATAAGTGTTATAAAAGTAGAAAAAGATCGACTCAATCAGCCTATGCATTCATGGCCTGCAGCCAATGGGAGAAGCTGTTTCTTCATCTCAGTGCTGTGAATGTCAAGTGTTGCAGAGCAGCTGTGTTTAATCTTTCCTCCTCTAGATGGCAGACAAGGACGGGGCATTGCTCAACAGTACAACTGCATTGGTAGATAAGGCAATTCATCAACAAACAAAATCTATCCTAACATTGCACACTTGGTAAACACTGACACAGTCTCCCACTTCATTTCATACTAGATATTTTAACCTTTATTTTATTCTCCGAAGTGCATGTTATGTTTGGGACTGGAACAGGTAGTCAGATTATTTTAAAATAAGTGCTGGCAAAATTAACGCTTTAACTAGTGATTAATCCAAACAAATGAACTCAGATTACAAAAAATAACTAAAAAAATGAATCCTGATTGTTCTGTTTCCACTTTCATGCCATTTGCCAAATTCAGCTAGAAAATGGTTAGGCTATCAAGTTAAACTAGACAAATACTATGGACTAGCTGTAGTATGTCCAACAACAGTGGAGGAGGAAGTAAACATGCATCGAAGTGGACTAACATTGTCCAAAACTTGGTTGCATCTCTCTCCCCTGACCTTTTTCATATTTACATGGATTAGCTTGTTGTAGATCTTGTTCAAGAAGTTACTTGATGTATGGGGAATCAGAGGGGTGGGGATAGTTGTGATTAAACAGATTCTTTTTTTAATTGTTTGACAGCACTATTTAAAATTAAAGAAAGAAAAATAGATAATGCAAGATTGTGATAAAAAAGGAGTTCTGTCTTCTCTCAGGGATTTCAGCCGAGGTATGCCTTGTCTTTATTTAATATTTTCTTTCCAATTCTCATTTGTCAATTTCCCAATCATAGAAATCCCTCTTTGCTTGTCTATCAGAGTAAATTCCAAGAAATATGTTAAGGCTGTTGCTGCAGTATTGCTGTCCTCAGAGTGACACTAGTGATTCAGTCCTCACCATTGGAAGATGCAGAGTTCAGCCCTTTCTCTCTCTGTGTGTGTGTGTGTGTGTGTGTCGTGCCCGCCCTGGATGGCACTTGTGCCCGCCCTGGACGCCCACCAACGCCCATCAACGGACCTGTCACTTTTAGGTTATAGCCTACCGCCACCACTGACTGAATCAAAAGATCGGAAATATAACCTCGACATCTAGGACTATAACTACGTAATATATTACATCTTGATTTAGTTTCATTACATTGATTGAACATATATTTCAGCTACGCATTTTGTTAAGAGAATAGCCTATGATGTGCAACTGTGGCTTCATGTGGTTGCTTGCTGTTTCAATTCAGAATGAGAATGCAGTAGCCTTGGAGGCGCAGACGGCTGCTGATTTTTTTAAAAATTAAAACGGCAGCTTTTATTCAAACACGTCTAGAGCTGACCTTTGGAAACAACTTTGCAGTGTGTAGGCTACTACAGTCAGTAGGCCTACAGTTTAGTGGTCGTGTAGATGGCGCACTGTGTTCGATCTGTCTTTTTACTTACAAGCTTGCGCCAATGGATAGGAGAAAACTGACGGAAAAAAATACAAACCCACTACTTTCTCCGTTATTGTCTCCGACTTCATTGTCACGGAATATGCAAGAGAATCTAGCCGTGAATGAATAAATCCATATATATTTTTATGTTAAATGTGTCAATAGGCAAATTCATTTGAAGGGGTTATCTATTTGAATGGGTTAGTTAGTCTATCTATTGTTGATGAAATGGTGCGATTTTGCTCTATTCGTGATTAAATAGGCTCATGTTTTCAGGGTATTCGCCTATTTTCTTTTGTGTGAAAACTCGAGAAAAAGCAGTAGGGCCTAGCCTTTTTTTGAGAGTGTCCATGACACGCCGACATCACACTAGGCTATGCATTCTTTTTTAGCTCATCATGTGCACTGTATGTGAATTACATTTTTCTGATAATGGCCATTTGCGAGTAGCCTAGTGATTCGTGCAGGTGCGCTTTTGGTCTCACAGCGAGTGGAAGGGAAAAGGGGAGGGGGAATAGCCCTCTCCGTTGCTGGAGCGGGTGTGTGTGTGTGTGTGTGTGTGTGTGTGTGTGTGTGTGTGTGTGTGTGTGTGTGTGTGGTTGTGTGGGTATGTGTGCGTACACATGTAGGCTACCCCAAATCACGCCAGTGATGAAATCTAATTCTACTAATCACAACCAAAATGAAACTATTCTAACTATTCTACAGAGACCAAACATGTGTTTACTGTTTTGTTTTAATTGGACTGATAGATCCCCTCCCTTTTCTTCTGAAATTCAGTCAGGAAGTCTTCGTCACAGTCTTTCCTGCTATTGTGTGGACAGAAATTAAGCTCAAGGCTTGTTTCCAACATGGCTGACCATAGATATGGAAAACATGTGCTCATTCAGTTTGGACATGCCACAGGTGCTTTTCAAACTACTTCTGGGTTGTGTCCAAAGGCACCTTACAGCTGTTGAGTTGCAAGAACGCCTCCCATGTCTGTAAATGGAACATGTTAGGGTAGAGGAGGGGTGGGTTGTGTCTGATACCTTACGGTAACTCTGAACCACTCCAGGAATGCCTGTTTGGTCTGGATGTCAGTTCTATTGCATTTATTGGGAATACCAGTGAATTAGGGAGTTGGTTTCATTTTCCAAAGTAGTAAGACTGAGAAAAGACCTTTTGTTATCTCATCACTTGGGTGATATATAAAATATTCATAAATACAGCAAAACACAGGCTAGTGTTGGAATTCGACTCACTGCACAGAGGGGAGACTATGCCCATACTTAAAAACATTTAGGCAAGGGTGCCACTAACTTATGGGCCCTATGACAGGAAATAATTTTTGGCCCCCAAAACATTGATTTTAATATTCAAATCTTACTTTTTTGCATTGAGGCCTGATAGCAAATATTCAGATGCAGATTTTAACCCTTTCTGCTAATAGTGGGCACCCACCGGGCCAACGACTGACGGACTTGGACCCATTGATGAGTGTCCAATTTTGAGTAGTATCTGCAGCTCCAACAATATTAGGAGCCCTCAGACAGTTAATTGCCAGGTGATTTAACATGTTGAATCAGCAAAAGCCATTGGCAGCAGCAGCTGTCAATCAGTACAGAGGTCAGCTGTTGAATTTCCCCTTGGGGATCAATAAAGTATCTATCTATCTATCTATCTATCTATCTATCTATCTAGCTAGCTAGCTAGCTAGCTATCTATGTCAGTGTGCTTGTACTGTAAGTCTTTTTTTGTGCTAAAAATATATTTAGATGATGAATCTGTCTTTCTTACGACTTCCTCTATAATGTGTATTTTCAGCTACTTCCCTTTTTCCTATTTTTAACCCCCTGTCTGATCCGCCCAATACAAAATATTTCGCAAAACATTCACCAGTGTTGCCACTGAGTTTGAGTGTGGGCTTCAGCTTCTCTATTTTATCACTGGTGGTGGTTCATACTCTACATGTCTGCTGTGATGAACATCCATGTGACTCATTGCTATAGGAATTGCTAGAGGAATGTAATTTGTCTTTATGAAAGTACAGGTGACAATGGCCGTAAACACCTCACCCTAATATCTTTCCCCATTCATGTACATGATGTTACTGAAGTATGATGCTCGTATAACTAAACAGGCAAACAGTGGAAATTGCTACACATGAATAATTTGCTTGTCATTTTCTGACATTCCAGTTGTTACTATCATCCCTCTCATCCAGCATCACAACTGTGAAGGAGATTTTTTTTCCATTGACAAAATTCACATCACAACCTCACAACCTCATGTAATCCATAGCCTCCAATGTCTCAGCAGCAATCACAAATGTGATTAATGCTCCACTAACATCAGGAAGATTTCCTACTGCACTAGAACGTGCTCAGGTAACACATTATTAAAAAAAACCTTATCTTGCTCCCAATCAAGTGGAGAATTAGTGTCCGGTCTCTCTCCTCCCGTTCCTTCCTAAAACCATTAAAAGGGCAGAAAAGGGCAAACTGGTTGCAGAATTCCTCTCCAAAAACAACCTTCTCGACTCCAACCAATCTGGTTTTTACATTGGCCACTCCACTGAAATGGCTCTTTTGTCTGTGACTGAAGCCTTAAAAAGAAGCCAGGGGGGGGCAAAAAGAACTCGATACTCAACCTCAGGGCCGTCGCAATAGGACAAGCAAACCAGGCAATTGCCTGGGGCCCCAGGCTGAAAGGAGCCCCCAAGATTGACTGTTTAATCATTTTAGTAGTTTAGTTGGTGATGTTTTTCCACAAAAAATGACAACTCAATACACATAATTACATTGAAGATGCTTGAAGATTATAACAATGTGGTTCATATAGGTATTTATGGGAGGTGAAGGGGCCCCCATGTCCTGTTTGCTTCGGGCCCCCTAAGTACCTTGAAACGGCCCTGCACAATCTGACCAATCAGCAGCAAAATCCTACCACAAAATCCTACCACTGTAACTTCACTCTTAAATATGGAAAGAATGATATGGCATACTCCTGGTTTGAATTCTATCCCACAGAGCGGACATTCAAAGTAACCTGGCTAGGGTACACATCACACAGGGGTGCCCCAAGGATCGGTGCTGAGGCTGCTCCTCTTTGTACCACCTCATTGGACCAGATCATCTGCTAACATGGCTTCTCATGTCACTGCTATGCTGATGATACCCAGCTCTATCTTTCGCTCCCACTGGCAACCATACTGTCTCAGCGCATATCTCAAGTTGTTTCTCTGATAGATTTGCATGGATGAAAGCCCATCACCAGCTAAACCTCACGGAAACCGCATTACTTCCCTGCCAAGCCGACCATACGTCATAACATTTGTATCCAAACTGATGTCTTAGCTCATGCTTCTACTGAATTAGCAAGAAACTTAAGTGTCATGATTGATGATCAGCTGACATTTAAAGATCACGTTGCCTTTGTAGCCCGGTCTTGCTGCTTTGCACTATTCAATATGAAGAAGATTAGACCATACTGAACCTATATAACAGACCACCCAAGGTCTGGCACAATCCATGGTCTCTGCCTTGACCATTGCAATGCCTTCATAACAGGGATCCCAGCCTGTGTTGTGAAACCACCACAGATGATTCAGAATGTGGCAACACGCCTGGTCTTCAGTCAGCAAGGACACTCATTTAAATCACTATTGCTAGCCTATAAGCCTACTGTTTTGAGGAGTAAACCTGGATGTGTCCCAAGAGTTTCCCATGAGTGTTTGTTTATTATGATTGTTAACTGAATGTAAATAGCTAGTTAGTTATGGTTGAGGTTCAGTAACTGAACTATGTTGCTTTGGTAGGGCACAGGACCCCGAGCTACAGTACATCTGGACAGATAGGCAAAAACATGCACGTTAGTGTACTGTTCTCGTTAAGAGAACAACAAAAGTAGCAAAAAGGAGATGCCAAACTGATATCCCTAAGGGACACTCTCCTAATCCATTTGGCTGCACAGTATATACTTTATTTATAAAATCCTACCATATCACCATGACTCGTTGCAACCCACACTGTTACTTTTGGTTAACTTAAAAATGACTCACTCGAATTACTCATATTTCCACACTATGCACAATGGTTGCACACAAAAAAAAAAAAGACCAGTGACTAAACCCTTGATTCAGCTAGAAATGACAAGGCAGAGGACATGACCCCAAACAAGATGAGGGCTGGGTGACCATCAACAATGACAACAATAGGACTGGGTGACCATCAGTGGAGTCCAATCTAAAGTCATCCTCCCATACATGTAGCTCCTAATGTGGATTAATCTTCTACTGCAGCAGGTGCAACGGAGGTGGTGTCCTACAAATGGTCTTGCACTGGGCCTCTGTTTTGAGCAGACATATTTCGGTAGACTTTTCAATCAAAGTTGAACTTTAACCACAATCCATAGTGATGGTAAATGGACTGCATTTTTTAGTGCTTTTCCACTTCTATGTGCACTCAAAATGGTTTACAATGCATGTCTCAAGTTTACCCCTCGGACACATTCATACACCGGTGGCGGAAGCCATGCTAGGTGCTGGGGTTTGGGGTTCAGTATTTTGTTTAAGGGCTCTTTAATGGGTCAGGCAGAGCCGGCACAAACCTGCAGCCCTCCTGTGCTCTCTGGTACCTTGCAGCACATTCCATGGTGGTCATAGTTCAGTCCAATTATACATTAGTTGAGTAGTCTGAAAATATGGATCATGTAGATTTTAAACCAGATTTTCAAGTCTGTTGGATGATGCATTACCTTCAGGCTTTTGTAAAGTATTGAAAATGTAACCTGTTATCCAGTCTTCTTTTGCACTGTAAATGCAAAAGTTGCAAAATGTTAGTCCTCATTTTTGAAATGAGGATTTTGGGGTGGGAAAGCCATAAGAATGAGAAAAATATCTATTGGCAAAAGGATGTTGATCAATTCTCAATGAATTAACAATTAATGATAAAAATATTTGAATGAAAATACATTATATTTAATATGCTAATATTTTATATTTAATAATAATAATATATCACGTAGGCCTATATTGTATGCTGTAGGCCTAACCCAAGTCAAGAAATGCCATTAAGCACAAATTAGTTAAACCAACAGTGATCTTCCTTTTTGCTTTCTTGTAAAGATAGTGAAATCACCTACTGTATACCTTCTCTCAATTTCTAAGTGGCTTTTCTATTTAAAAACTTCCTCTGCATGTTATGCCATTATATTTTCAACTAGCAGTATATATGAAGTATGTCAAGTAGCCTATTAGATGAAATGGAATTTGGTAATCAATAAAGTTTTGGGCCAGTCAAATTGGACAAGTGCAAATTCTCCATAAAACCTGTAGAGGTGATGTAAGCCACTATTTTGTCATTCTGATTATTTGTGTGTTTTCAAGTAACATTTTATTTTTTATTATTTTTTTTTTTTCATTTTCAGCTGTTTATCATAATGTTTTAAACAGACGATTTCTTCACATTTATAGCTTAGCCTACCTTTTGAACAGTATAATAGGCCTAAATAAGGGACTTGAGTAGGCTATGCAGGTGGTGAGCTTCAAAGTAGTTTTTGTAGTTACTTTACACAATAATGGGTATTGGGTAACATATTGGCCATTTATGCGCGTAAAATAATTGCTCTTACAAGAAATGTGACAGCAGGCGCGGTGGAGTCACGTCTGTGTCCTTTGTGGGTGTTGTGCAGACGGTAAGCAGAGGTTGGAGCTAATGAGTTGACAGCATATAAAGGGACCTGCAACTCTGACAGAGTTAACGGTTTCACTCTTGTCTTGGTCTGGTACCCTATCAACTGTTAGGCTATTTTATTCCAATAACCCTCGGATCTGCGATGGCAAACGGATGTGTGCAAGTGTTTGGTTTTCTTTTAGCGTCGTGGGGACTGCTTTGCATTATCGTAGCAACTTGTGTGAATGAATGGAAAACTCACGGAAGCTCAGATGGGAGATTGACGTCGTACACGATCAACGTCGGGCTCTGGATGGAGTGCACCATACCCAGCACCAGCAAATACGAATGCACTGCCTACGATCCAATTCATCCCTCTGACTGTAAGATTTTTGTCGTCACTTTGCTGCTATCCCATCCAATGTCCTGTTGATATCTGTATTAATGATCTATTTTTATATATCACACAAACACACAATTGGCATTTCTAATAGGCATACCACTATGCATTCTAATCTCAGTTCTGTGTGTTTTACCCCCCTCAGCGGAGATTTTGTGGACAAGGGCTGTGATGATCACAAGCATTACTCTGTCAGTGTGTGGGTTGATTGCGGCTGTGTTGGGCATGAAGTGCACTTTGTGCCTTGATGAAGAGGAGCGTGTGAAAAACAAGGTGGCGTTCTTCGGAGGGATCTTTGTCGTTTTGTCAGGTACAGTACAGCGTGATCACTTGCAGTTTATTTGAGCTGTTCCACCAAGCAGATGTACAGGGTTGCTACAGCCTTGGTCTTGGGACATCTGTGAGTTGATAGGAAGTTTCTGTACACCAAATAGCATTTTTTTTATATATTTTTTGTTATATCTATAACCTTTACAGTGAGTGTGAACTGTCAATTAACAAAGACATAAAAATTATTATACACCTATTAAAATATTAATTTCAACTCATTAAGACATGGTAGTTATTCCCCTGACTCTATGGTACTATTTGCGTTTATTCTTAACAGTCACTGTAAAACAGCAGGTATTTGACACTGTGGGCTATGTATTTTTAAAGTGACATGATGGCAGTTTGCGTGGAACAGTTGGGCCATCACGCCCCTATCAGCTCTCAAGTTAGAATACATTCTTTCCTCTCCTCTGTTACAGGGCTTTGCGCCTTTGGAATAGTATCTTGGTATGCCAATGAGGTGATGTCAAGCCTCCACGATCCTAGTGAAAAGGTCCTCAGGTAAAATAAAAGTTTGAATTTTTATGTGAGGCCTAAATGTCTGTTTACGCCATCTGTTCAGTATTTTCCATCATTTTCCACTTCATGACCATTTTTGGTATACTTTTTCACATTTTGGCAAACCTGTACATTGTGATCAATGATTTGTTACTCTGAGTTCCACACTGAGTATTTCATTCTCCACAGGTTCTCCTTGGGTAAATGCCTGTTTTTGGGTTGGGGTGGAGCTTTCCTGTCCATTATTGGAGGAGCGTTCATGGCCTGCTGCAGTTGGTCAACCTCCATTTCACGCAGAAGCTACACATCACCGCCTTCTGCCCAGAAGACCTCTGGCAAAGATTATGTGTAGGAATCTCATGTAGGCCTACCTGAACATCAGTTGGGACCGTCTTAGTGCTATGCCCATAACATGGTAATAAAGGAGCCCTGTCAGAGCAGAGCGAAATGTGGTACTCTTATCAGGATTTTATGTCAGATGTGTCAACCAATTCTCCATACACTAACCAATGAAGATTATAAATTCTAAAACTAATTTCTTTTTTCACTTTTATCAGTATTATTTCTGTTAAACTCTACTTTCTCACTTTGCTTAATGTACTAGTCCGAGCATTCCTGCTATGTCGTCAAACGCAAAAGAAGTGAAGGACACTATTTTTTGAAGAATTCAAGCGTTAATGTTTTTCCCCTGTTGATGTATTGTTATATGCTCTTCTTTTGCTTTAAGGGCTTTTTGTTATGGAGGGCAAAGTACTGCAGGCAAATATAGCAGGCATCCATGGTCCTATTCTTGTTTGAAGTGATGATGCTACAGTAATTGTGTAATTTTACAGTAATGATATATGGACATAGTAAATGCATTCATATAGCGATTCATTCATGTACACTCACACACCGGTGACTGATGCAAATCAACAACCTGCTTACCAGGAGCAGTTAGTGGTTCAGTGTCTTCTTGCTCAGGGGTCAGGAGGAGTTGGAGCTTGAACCTGCAGTTATCAACTTGCTCAACTGCACCTCCACCTCCTCCACCATCACCTCCGTAGTTACTGTGTGTGTGTGTGTGTGTGTGTGTGTGTGTGTGTGTGTGTGTGTGTGTGTGTGTCTATAAATGAAAACAAAAAAAGCACATTACCATGTACAGTTTTATGTGATTATGGCTATAGTGTGCCACTTACCATAATGTACAGACCTACTATTACTGTTGTATTATTCTTGTATTTTTAAATGCTGCAAGTCATGAAGGTGTTATGCTAATGATAGCCTTTTTTATGTGTGTGTGTCTAATGTGTTGTAATGTTTTTATAATTGTGTAATGACTCCAGTTAAATATTTAAATGAGTAAAATTGTTATTAAAATAAAATTTTAAGATTTTTAAACATAGCTAATTCAGGACTGGTGTGTGTTTATTAAAATATTACAGAATTTAGCTTTATTTTTTGAAGCCTGGAAAATTCACATACTAGAAATAGGCTACATCATGTCATCTTTTAAACACAGCACATCAACAATAGTGTAACCTTTAACCTCACTGAAAAGAGTAAACAAATAAAAGGTCAATTAAGGTCAATGAAGTATTAGAAAAGGTCAATGACGTATTAGAAAGAAACATACAATAGTTTCAATAGACTCATATAAAGCATCATATAATCATAATTCCAGGTAGCACTCCTACTCAACATTTTTTGACATATAAAGCATTTGCATTAATTTGATATTGCCTAATCATTACAATCTAAAAAAGATGTATCTGATGATCTGTATCTTAGCTATACAGTATGTGGTAGAATGCAGTGATCTCGGGGCACATTTAAGGAAAGATAGGTGTAAATGCTCCCATTCCTTTTTCAGTGCACAACATTGACGCGCACACAAAATCTACCCATTTTCAGTGGTCTATGTTTGCACATGGCATCCTCTAAGTACCCTGAATTGTTTTGGAAAAGTGATAACCTAATTGCTATGAAATTTCCTGTTAGTGCTGTTCTATCATTCAATCTCACGTCAAGATTGCCTCATTCTCATATTAATATGTCTTTTAGCTACTAGCCTATCCTGTGTTAAAATTCCATTAATTGTATAGATGTGATTGTAGAGATTAGATGTATATTATTATATGTTTTACGTGTTTGTGTGTTTCGACTATACTTTCATTTTAGATGTGATCTGTGATATGGGATCCGCTTCCAAGTGTGGTTTTCCTGTCTGCACGCATTCCCATCAGTGGTGGAAATGTTGATTGGTCTCCTCCCTTGTTTATCTCCACTACTCAGCAAATCCATCTCTCACTCCTTCAGGTTTAGATCAACGACAGAAGTCCACATGACCACAGTCTGATGATTCTTCCTTTAACAATGTGTATCATATGGTTAATGAGGAAATGATTTCATGTGAGATGAGAGTAAGTCATGTAGGATGGACTGTGTATTATGTCATGAAATTGTGGTCATCATTTCAAGTTCAGAATGTACACTGTGCATGAACTGTTGAGATGTGTTTTTTTTTTCATGTTGAATTGTGCTAAAATACTGCCCTCTGCTGATAATATTTAGAAATGCCTGCTTAATGTCACTTCACTAACTGCTGCTGTGGCTGTAATTCAATGAATGATCAGATGATACAATGAATGTTCAACTTTCTCAGTTCATAGCCCTCTCCTCATTACTTTACATGAAATATAGATATTATACAATTTCAGTGAGGGAGAGATTATATTTGAAATAGGTTGTTGGTGGAGTTTGTCAGCAAAAATAGGGAGTGAGAGGTGAGTCCACCTAATCTGTAAGACTGTGCTTTATGTGCCTGACAACTATTTTTGTGCATTTACTGTAGTCTCACCCATTAAAGGAGAAGTTTGATGAGATAAGGACTGAAAATATATAGCAACATGATAAAAAGTTAGAACGTTTGCTGGGGATACAAATTTTAATACGTTCCTGCAGGCTGTAGAGGACTTCACACTAGTTGTTGCTTCCAGCGGCATCCAGCTAGCTGATGGTGGCCAAATTGCTGTTTTAAACCATAGAAAGGCTCAACATAGCCCCACACTATAGTATAATGACAGCTCTAACATTTAAAACAAGGCGATACTTAGTAACTGATAGCTACGTACCCCCTAGCTGGGTGCCCCCGGAAGCTACAACTAGCAAGTGGTTTTCTCCGGCCTGTATGAACGCGTCAAAATTCTGTTCCCCAGCAAACGATTAGAATTTCTGTTATGCATTCTGATACCCTTTCTGAACAAGGTCATCGGGCCCCATGACCATACAATGAGATTAAGTACAGATTGGATTACGTGTTTTGGGTCACTTTTGACCGGCACACAGCAGGATGGTTAATGTATTTTGTTCTGGCATATCCCCTTTCCCATTTTTTGCTCACCATTCCTCTTGTCTTTATTAACAAGTCCAACACATCTTAATTTCGGGTAATTTGAAACATAGCATGTGGACAGTGAAATATTGAGTGTAATGATGTACATGTACTGTACAGTTAAGATGGAAAACAAGACCTCTAGCACCATCCTGCTGAATGCAGGCCCCTCAAGGCTGTGTGCTCAGCCCTCTGCTGTTCACTTTCCTACAGTAACCCATGGCTGTGCACCAACACACAGCACGAATCACATCCAATTTCCTGTATATAGAGGAGGTGAAACAGCTCAACTACAGGTGCACTCACAACAACCTGCTCCTCAATGTAGACAAAACCAAATTCCAAGATGGTCTCAGAGTTCCAAGACAATCTCAGACAAGCTCCAAGAGAGCACACTCCACTGTCCATAAATTACATTTCTTTTAGATTTCTTTTTTAATATCAAATACAACATCACATGGACTCGGAACACCACCAAGAAAGCCAAGAAGCCCACCTCCCCTCCCCATCCTGACTACCTTCTGTAGTGGGACCATTAAGAGCGTCTTCAGCAGCACCATCACTCAGGTGTATGATATGGAAACTGGTCTGCTGCAGATCTTGAGGACAGCTGAGAAAAGATGGAGACTCTCTACCGTCCCTCTATGACATTTACAACACTTGCTATTTGTGGAGAGCCACAAGCATTGTGAAGGACACAAGTCATCCATCCCACTCAGTTTTCTTTCTACTGCTATCAGGCAGAAGGTACTGCATCATGTCTGCCCAAACATCCAGAATGAGGAAGCAACTGCAAGCTCAACAACGGCTCATGATGCAGGCAGGGCCGTTTCAAGGTACTTCGGGGGCTCCAAGCAAACTGGACATAGGGGCCCTTCACCCCCATAAATACCTACAGTACATGAACCACATTGTTATAATCTTCAAACATCATCAATATAATTATTTGTATTGTACAGTTGTCTAACTCCAGTTTAAAGTCATTTTTTTGAAAAACACCACCAACTTAACTACTAAAATGATTCATCTTGGGAGCCCCTTTCAGCCTGGGGCCCCAGGCAATTGCCTGGTTTGCCTGCCTTGTTGCGACAGCCCTGGATGCAGGGCCTCTCAGACTGACCGGAATTGCTTTTGCTGTTGAAATGAACTTTAGAGAACAGTAATGTGTGTGTGTGTGTGTGTCTGTGTGTGTGTGTGTGTGTGTGTGTGTGTGTGTGTGTGTGTGTGTGTGTGTGTGTGTGTGACATTGTGACAGTGACAGTATACGCCTCCATAGGAAACAGCTCATTGCTGGACATAAGCAGAACTATATGTGAATGAAAACTGATGAGGAAGTTATGCTCCACAAGTTCAAGCTCCCAACTCAAACTCAAGAAGTGTGGGTGTTGTGACAAGCATGGGTCTACCGAGAAGTGAAGTTAGGAAAGGGAGTAAACCAGAGTTTACTCTACTAACAGGAATACCAGCAAGTCAGCACTGTCTTATCACAGACAGTGTGTAATAAATTATACCACTGCTTGGTCAACTTTCCTATTGTGATGTACTACATTTATTTACAACGTGCATTATTTTTCAGGTAACTGCATGACTATGAAGTAGTTCCACTTTTCCGTCCATATTCAGACTTCCATATCAATTTGCCCAACTCGCTCTGACTTTTAAGTAAACTGTCACGTTAGCAGATCACAATTTAGTGACCCGACCAACATTCATGACACAGCAACATTGTAACTTCTGACCACGATGGTTTTTAACTGGTATACTTCGTTTGTATGTATGGGAGACGGTGAATTTACAGAGCCCAAGACAGGTTAGAATCTTTGGATTTAGTGCTTGACAACGGGAGATGGAATTAACGTCTGACTTAGCAACTGCACATGAGAACTTGTACATTGTACACTCTACATCTCCACGCCTCGTTGCCTTATAACTTCGATAAGTGCATTATTTTTCTATATCTGCATGCCATGTCGTTCATTATCCCTTACGTAATTAATTATATATAATTAGATAGGAACAATGCATATTGATCCCAGATGGCCAAGAAAGTAAGCAATTTTCCCTCCATGATGAGTAACACACACATATTGTGAGTGAACAAACACTAACCTGGTCAGACATCGGACCAACTGCTCTTCAGTCTCAAGTCTGTTGTCTTTGCATTGAGTGAAGTCATCAATTTGTTTGTATCTTGATAATAATGTTACATTTCCTGATATTCTAACTTGAATTTTGCCTCTTTTTTTAACCTTTTTGCCTTCTATTGGTGCCCTGTCTATTATTTCCATTAGGGCAATAAGCAGGAAGCTTCAGCTGCATTTTCCAAGGAAAGTGTGAAGAGACCCAGTTACTGTATGCTAGGGAAAAAAGCTGATGGGAAATTCATGAAGACTGAGCCAAAGTTGATATGAGGCACTTTCAAGAAAAGGAAACTGAAACAGGTGGCAAATGTTTCAGTGGTGTTCCCACACACACACACACACACACAACTTGGTAAACATGACCCCTGATAACAAAAAGCGTCTGGATAATTTGGGATCAGAGGAAACATACAGTACGTGCACACAAGGGAATGTGATGATACAGAGGGCGGTGAGATAGGTGGGGCTTGACTGGACATTACTGATGTTCCAAATATTTCTATATCAATCAAAGGCTAATGGTGCTTAGGCCATACAATTTATTTCACACCACTGTGTAATTAAAACTCTCCAATATTACAACATGGCCTAATACATACAGTGTAAATAGTCTCCTTAACCACTTATTATAGTCAGGGGTAGCCTGGCGAATGCCAAACTAAAAATCACAAGTGATATTTAGTCTGGAGACCTACCTATTGCATTTCTCGTAGCGGACGCATTGTTTACGATTGCCCAGAGCCGTTTATTGGGCGCAACGAATGTCTATCATAGCGTCTGTACATACCTCAGAGCCAATACCAGAGCCACCACGTGGGGTAAAATGCAAACGAGGGCCGTACAAATCCCTTTTTGTTCTGCGATTGGATACCGAAAGCAGGCGAGAAAAACGGCCATGGTCACCATGCTGCTTTGCAGAGTGGAATGAAATAAGCGCGTAAAGGAGCATGGGAACTCCCAGGCTAAGTCAGGGGTGAAAGTAGTTTAAATTTCTTAACGGTACTACAACTCTATCGGCATTCCTTTAGGGGAAAAAAAACTTTGTGGGCATATGTGTTATGAATAGCCCTATGGTACAGAATGTATGGATGTATGGAGCGGTATGCTACACACAACACGGATAAAAATATTTTGGCCAGAATACCACTCATTTCCATATTGACAAAGATGTATAATAACAAAGTAGAACTACTTAAGTGGCCTACTTAAGTACTAAAATGCAGTATTCTGTACTTTACTGGAGTATTGTGTTTTTCTCCTACTTACACTTTTACTTCATTACATAATTTTGATGAATTTAACACTTTTACTCAATGCATTTTTCATGTGGTGAATCGTAGATTGTGCCCTAAACTCTAAATGTTGAACTTTTGACAGCTGCCTTTAATATACACAGTAGGCCTACTTCTACTTTTACTGTCAGTAGGCTACTTGAGTAGTATTTTTTTTTAAAAAAAATACTTCTCCTTGCAATAAGTACAAAACATTTTGAATACTTAAGTGCTTCCACTTAAGTATGATCTTTAAAGGACTACTTAAATCACTTTTTAAAGGACTACTTAAATCACTACCTCCGCCTAGGAGGTTATGTTTTCGGTTGCGTTAGTTTGTCTGTTTGTTTGTTTGTTTGTCTGTTTGTCAGCAGGATAACTCGAAATGTACTGCATGGATTTTGATGAAATTTTCAGACTATGTGTATATTGTTACCTCCGCCAAGAAGGTTATGTTTGTTTTTTGTTTGTCTGTTTGTCTGTTTGTTAGGAGGATAACTCGAAATGTGCATATGACAAGCAAGAACTGATTTGATTTTGGTGGCGATCAGTGATCCAGAACATGATCTGCAATTTATATTGTGTCTGTGACCACATTGCCTTGGCGGAGGTCTGCGCTCTCTGAGCGCTTTTCTATTTTTGGTATGGTACTTTTACTTCTACTCCACTCCTCTTCTCCAGTACTTTACACAACTCTGCATATTAATGGTAGATATGTTTTTACGTAATCAGTGCATGTGACATATTTTTAAAATGGGCTTTTGCTCGGCAGAAACCTTCTTCTGTTACTACTACTACATACAGCCTGTCAATCTTATACCCATACTTAGTGCAGATGCAAGTAGGCTTACTTTCACCCCTCATTACAGTCCACTCCCGATTGAATTAGGTTCAACTTAAGATATTCTACTAAACATACCACTAACTGAACATATTCTTCTGCAAGCCTTTTTCTCCTAAGGGGTGTGTGACACAGATTGAAATTGTATTCATGTCTCTGAGACAAAGACAACACTGCTGTAACAAGCAAGATGAAAGGTGCTTTTGTGTCATACACTTGCTAGACTTAAGGCAATGCAGAAGCTTGTGTCCATTTACTGCGGTTCTTAGTGATGTCTGTAAATAGCAAAACATGGCATAGTTGTTTTCTGTGCTCCCAGTAGTGTATGATGACCATCTCATGTCTTTCAATGGAATAGGTGAGTTTATTGTAACCCCATCATTTTTCAAGAATGACCTGAAAGAAAGGAAACCGAACTTAGAGGTGAGTCACTGATGGGAGTTACTGTAAAGTGCAGCTAAAAATTTTGTCCACTAGAGGTCAGACAAGAAGACTACTACAAAACAGTGTTTTGGTAAACAGGAAAGTGATAAAATATTTTAACCAACGACTTTTTTTAACCAATAACCATATTATGTCATTTTATAGATTATATTATTATTATTTATCATGGTCACTGACAGTAGGCCAGCTTTAATGCAAAGATTCTAAAAAGTTTTATCAAATTTCAGAAAGACTTGTTGATTTTCTCACACTACATGCTACCACTAGACCAGATAAACCAATAAACAGGTTTGATATCATCTAATGCCAATGATATGCAACTTCATTTCACTTTTAAACTCCAGGAGATGTCCACTGTCTCCAGGCTCCTCACCTGCCTTGACTCCATCAAAGAATGGATGTCTTAGCCTAGAAATCTAGCTTCCTAGACTATGTCTGATAATTTTTGCAACGCAACACAGACAAAACAGAGGTCTTAATTGTTAGCCCTGATCATTTAAATGACAAAATTATGCAACACCTGGGCCCCCTCTTGCCAGCTGTTTGCCCTATAGCCTAACTTAGGGGTGATATTTATTAAGTCCCTGTCATTTGACTGTAATGCACTTTTTACCTCCATCAATAAGTCAGCCCTGTTACGCCTACAATCAGTCCAAAATGCTGCTGCCAGGCTGTTAAGCAGGTCAAGCAAATTCTGTCACATCAGCCCACTCAACTCCTTACACTGGCTCCCAGTTCACTTCAGGATTAAATTCAAGATTCTCTCCATAACATTTAGGACACTGCATGGCCAAGCTCCCGCCTATCTGGTTGACCTCACCCATCCCGTCACATCAAGGCTCTCCCTCAGATCCAATTCATCAAAATCTGCTGTCCACTCCACGCACCCGCTTTAAAACCTGTGGCGACAGAGCATTTGAGGTCACTAAACCCAAACTCTGTGATGCCCTCCTTACCAAATTGAGGTTTGCTGGCTTAGTGGACTCATTTAAAAAGCAGCTTAAGACCTACCTTTTTAAAAAGTCTGCATCTCGGTGCTTGTTCCTGTTTTTCTCTTTTGTTTGGTTTTCTGTTTTCCCTTTCACTTTATTTTAAGAATTGCTGCATTCCCTTGATATTCTTTTATTTACTTATTTACCTGCCATGTAAAGCACTTTGTGACACTTGCCTGTGAAAAGTGTTATATAAATAAATTTTACTTCTTTCCTTACTTACTATTTGTTGATTCACATTTAAAGCCCCATGCAAGATTTACCTAAAACTTTGACGTTTCTCACTTGTAGTTTTAAAAATATCGCCGGGGACTTATAAATGACTCCAGAGTAAAATGAGCATCTTTGCAGGCCCATTGCTACTGTATATCCTCGCTATAGACCTTAGCTGTAGGTGGACTAAGTTCCTGCATGGTTTCAGCATGACCTACAAACTGCCCCCCCCCTCCATACTGATAACTGTCAGTAGTGAGGAATCATTTTAAAAAATCTTTGTCCAGATCCTAATCCAGATCATCACCAAAATTTAATGGGTTCCTCCTTGGGCAAAGACACCTCTGGTACAAATTTAATGTAAATTCATCATTAACTTAAAGTTGCTAACAGGCGGACTACAAATGGACAGACAGAAAAAAACAACAACAACAACAAAAAAACAGACCAATGTATTTCGGCGTAACATAACCCTCTTGGATTTAATATGCAGTTCCAATCTTCCCTCTCCATAACATCTGAGACTGGGAAAAGGCCTCTCTTTGGCTCTCCGCCAAAAGTTGATGATAATAGGTCACAGAGAACATTAATGTCGTTAGCAGTTGATTCCTGCATCTGGTGTAGACATAGTCTAGCTCTATAAGGCTCTCTATACAATGACTTTTAGCCATGACCCACCCTGCTGCAGGTCATCCATAGTAATTTCCGCCATCCCACTTCTCAGACTGGTGTTGCAGACTGTGCAAAAATCACGGCCAACAATGGAGGTCAACAATCACTTGCTCACTTACGTTAGTGTTACACACAAAGGTGCACACAACCCCCTTTTGACATACTTATCCTGGCTTGGAGTAGCGCCAGTTCTGTGTAAGTATCACAGATCAAATCTTATGAGCAAAAACGGGGGAACATTTGCAAATAGACTACTTTACACCATTTTAGGGGGTAGCACTTTATAACAAATAGCTTATTAACATCAGTATGTAGTTATTGAAGTTAACAGTTAGGCAACAGTAATTACCAAATTTTACAGTAATTCATTTTACAGCATAGTTGATTAGTTTGTAACAGTTAGTTAGTTTTCAGTTTGTTATGGCTAAATGATAAAACGGATAATGTTGATGGAATGAAGTCATCTTACTGATTGAAACCGCTACTTACAGTACTGATGTATCTAACCTGATCAATCTACCTATAAAATGCTCTCAACCAATGAGATTTTTCCAATATGCCTCACATATGTATAAGCCACACTTTCTTGCTTTACAAACATGTATATCATGAAGATCTTTACAGATTGGTTTATTTAAATAGCATTTAGCAAGAATCACAGGTCCTTGTGGTACCAGATGGTTCTGGATTGCAGATACAGATGCAGATACATCTAGAAACAAACCAATGGGCCTGTGATGGTTTGCAGAGGCAGTTTGAAAAACAATCCCTGATCAATCGACCCTGGTCATAGCCACTATACATTTTAATGTTATAGTCAGTCTAGAATTTATATTCATTTTCTGCTAAACAAAAACCTTGGCAAAATTCTCACTGTGAATTCTTAGACTATTTTGTTGACAAAATTAAACCTGACTAAAACCTAACTATCCAGTGTCCAGATGTCTGGTAAAAAAAAGTGTGTACAAGCATGGAATGTAAAAAGCACACAATTAATAGGCCTAACACAACCAATTTACATATGATGACCTCTTTTTATAAAATGCTGTATTGCCATTTTCAAAAATGTTCGAATATGATGTGTCTCGCTTCTCACAAATGTCAGTAAAAACCACATTTTTTTGTTTGAATTGGGTAAGGTCAATAGGTCAGATAGTATTAAATCATTTCCAACTGTCCCAACATTACATACAATCCAAGTCAAAGAATGAAGACCTTTTTTTAAAAAAATGGTTGTTATTTCATTGTATAAAAGAGCTCTTTATAGCAAAACATAACATTTCTGAGAAATTAAAATATATTAAATATATTGTCTCACATGAGCTTACTGATAGAGGACATCTGTTAGTTGAATATTTTGTAATGTCCTGTAGGGAGGGGTGTTATTATGCTACTGTATATAAGGCTTAAAATTCAAATTGGTTAAAACATTTTTTAGAATCAGCATCAAAACTAATGTAAACAGCCCAATAACTTGTCCTTAAATTTTCCTACCAGAAGCTTATCTCCGTGGAAGCAGTCTCAGTCTCGGGTTTAATCATCTCCTAATAGAGGCATTGCCATAAGTTGCTTAAACCTTGTTTTTGACCTTGTCGGTATTCCATCCTGGTCTCCCTTGCGCTAAAACAAACACAAACAAGGAGGCACACAATTGCCTTGCACACCACGGTATAATGTGCATGGTATAGATTTATTAGGATAAGGTTATGCTGTCCTTGCCATTCAGTGCTCAACATCTGATAGTGCTATTTCACACAAAGTTCAGGCAGCCATTGTGTACTGGGCCAATGGGCTTTTTGTTTACTACAGATCAGCAACCAAATGTATAACAGAACTGTTAACCTGATATCAACCCTGATATTGATTGTCTCACTACACCCCAGGGAATAAAAAGGAAGTCTTTTTACCCCCATTCCTCAATAGCCAACGTGTGCTTATTGTTAAGTGTAACACTAGAGATGATGTCACCTCCCTGTTCTTCTAAATTTCATTCAGCACCTATGCAGCACAGTCTTTCCTCCCATTGTGTGTGTCGTGATTAATCTCCTGACTGCGTTCTATAACAACTGATTAGCTGATTAGGATGGCGTGGGCTAATTGAGCAGGGACATTAACACAGGTGCTTCGGAGACTGATGCTAGGTCGTGTCCTGAATGGGCAACCTCTATAAGCTGCAGAGATGCTGTGGTGGGGAAGCCTGAGAGTACTTGTGATTAACACACACGGGGCAAAACAGGCGTCTGAAAGGCGTTAACAATAACATTCTCAGGAATCCCTCTGTCTGCAGTGGATCCAGTTCTCTGCCTGGATGTGTGTTTCTCTTTTGTGTCCGTGACAAACTGCAAATCATCTCACTGAGTGATTCAACATACTTAAAGACACGTAGACAGAGTACTTAAGTGTGGCTTACTGAAAACAATACAAACAAAGAGAGGATGGATGACTAACCAAGCAATCTTATTATACCAGACAAGTTGATGTCTGTTTTTTATTTCAAATTCATCCTCTTTAAAGGAGAGCACTTGCTCGTATAGACCTACAAATGCATAGGAGATTTTTATTTTGTCTTTCAGAAATTGCCCACATCTCTTTGCTTCTCAGCTCCCTTGGCAGACTAGCTGCAACTGCAATCTAGAACCAATTTGTTTCAACTATTGACAGCTGATAGTACTTAACATTTAGAAATTGAATATAGCCCATAAGCTGGTGTAGTGAAGCACACTATAGGCCTAGTTATGATGAACATATATGAGCTAGGTGTCTTCAAACCTTTTTTATGTTTAGCTTTGTTAGGGGTTTGTCTTTCTTTTCACCCATCAGACTTTTTCTATCCCCTTGTGAATTAGGCTTGTGCCAACAATCCAAGGCAAGACAACTAATATCTTCAGATATGTCTGCAAATGTGGTCAATCAATGGTGTTGAGCATAACAGCCGCTTAATAATTCTACTCATTGTGAAGAGCTCTAGTTTTCAATTTCTGTTGTGTACATAGGCATATTAGGCCTTGAAGTTAAGCTAGAATAATTTAATATTAACCTTCAATATCAATCAATTTTGGAAAATGGTGGTTATGGATCATGCAGATTGTAGAAAGAAATTAAGGAGGCATGTTATGACTCACAATCATCTCCCATGGTTCTGAGACATGTTGTTGAAGTAGACCGGAGGACTGCAGTGAGTGTGTGGGGGTGTAGTTCTCCGGTAGCTCACTGTTGTACTGTACGTGGGAGTAAAATGGAACATCTGAAATTAAGTTGAATTTAAAGTGGAAATATTCATAATTCAACATCATATTACAATTCATAAGAATTAAAATTAGACAAAAACATGTCAAATTGCATGTTGGTTTGGAAAAGACGTGTCAACAATTATTTGTAAATGTATCTCTAAATGCTTCCCTGTTTACCCAGAACTACACAGTGCATATCTGGTTTGTCTGGTCGGAGTCATTAAATGTCATTAAATCATCATTTAAATCAAATTTTGTGTTTATCCAGCCTCCCATCCAAAGAAGATACCAGAAGATACCAAATATGCAATCCAAAGAAGATACCAGAATCATCAGACACCTGCAAGTTGTTATACAGTGTTGCTTTAACACATTAAGAAAAAGCATCACACAAAGGCAAGACGATGCAAGGAGCCAGCTGTCATATACAAGTACTTGTAATTTGAAGGTAATTTCACCTCTTATCTGTGTGCATATAAATATCTGCCAGGTTAGTATTTTTGTGGGTTACAAAAAGGCATTCCATTATAAAAGTGTTGCACAAGAACACCTCATGATGGGAAAAGTATTGCAGCTAGTATTGCAAATGCATTTCGATATAACTACACAGACATATTTCAACTCAGGGTTGGAAGGAGCATTACTCCACCACCTACCAGACACACATAGGCTCTTCTTGCAGGCTTTTAGAGAGTCCAAAGCACTGTTCAAGAGCCAAGTATCACTTTGACCGAGCTCAAGGACCTGGAGGTTCAGGTATTTTATAGAACTTCATTTAGTCTTAATATTTTAACTTATTGATGTGGATTGCATTCTTGGATTAATACAGAAATCTGATTTCATGTCAACAGTCCAAAAGGAAATAATTAATTTTCACCATGCATGTACTTCATCAGGTGATGCAGAGGTGGTCTTGGTCCTGTTCCTAGTCGTGTCAGATGATTTATTACTGATACCCACCCTCTCTTTCAACATCATGGCATTTCCATCTCCATCACTTTTTAGTGCATTCCTGGTGCGATTTGTTATGATTTGCTGCACTTGCAAAGAGTTTTCAACATTCCTCCGACATTAGCCACAGTGATCACACAACACACAACAATCACTACATGCTACTATTCTCCCATCCTACTTTCCACTTTATCATTTTGATCCCTCTCACAATGGCTCTTAATACTTCAATGTTATTTTATAGATTTGGTGTAGATTTATCTTCTGTCAGGATAGTAATCCAACTTTGCATTGAAATGATTTGATACATGTAGAATTTCTGGGTGTCTGACTGTAGATATCCTCATACATTTATTTTTGCTTACTGTAACAGAGTACCATGACTACAGTTGAATATGTGCTCTGACTGCAATACCAATGAGCATGACTCTTTGGTGTTGCAGTGAAGTTGCACATTCAGCACCCTGGAGACCTAGGTCCGAGACCAGGTTGGGCCTCTGTTCCCTCCCTTTACTGTACCTACCAGACAAGCTCAGAGCCAGGGCAACTTCTTCTCCTACCAGAACAACTTCACATACACTTTGAAATCTTCATGGATTGACTCTATTCACTGCTTTCATTCTTGGCAGATTTATCCAGAAGCCCCCATTTCATATACTGTCAATCAAAAATTAAAAACATCTGCCATCTGCTATTTTCCTGAAAGGGGGAACGGCGACTGCACATGTCCGGTATGAGCTTTATGTATTTACATGAACACTGAACAGGACAAAGGATATAACATCATCCTCTGACCAGCTGTTTGTGTGCTTTGCACAGCCCGCTAGAGGATTGTGAAGGTTATCAAAACCCCTTATGAGACAAAAGAAGTTTGTCTCAGCATGCCCATTCCGCGTGCAGTATGGCAGCATCTGGGGCTGCATCTTGGGCTTCTTTTCAGGGCTTAGAACAAGATTTGTTCCGCTGCTAATTTAGCTAATTCCCTTGCATCTGTACGCTTTTATTGTTTGGATGTTACAGCACCTTTCTTCGCTACAGTAAATGTGTTTTGAGATCAGGGTCAAGTGTCAAGTTAGCCTGGTTTTCGCCAGACTAAAATAGCAAGCTGGCTCTTCGCATTCTGGGAACTGTTCCACATCCCCATATCTGAACACACCACACCAACACATGATGACAATACCAACAGACAATGTGCGCACATCATGCAACCACGGTGGAGGACCAGGAAGCAAAGCAGTCCCACACACAGTTCCAGTTCCGGAATCTAGACAGGCTGTTATTGCCATAAAACGAGGGCAGAGGACAAGTCACAACCAGCTACAGACCAAAGTCAAGGGTCAAGATAATAACGCAGGGCAACAACAAACCATAGTCAGCAAACACACCATCAACCTCCTTCCATCTGGAAAGCACTGCAGATCTCTGCACAGTAGTCTACACTACTGCTAGCCTGATTGCCATCGACTTTCAAAGCTCTGCAAGACTTTGGTCTGACCAAGAGCCTGTACAACAAAGGTTTCCCAAAGCGCATATGGTTGACCCGCCTCCCTCAAATGCCTCGGTTTGCTACTGGTCAAGGTCAAAAAATGCTGTGCAGAAGCAAAACCAATCACACCACTCTTTCCTCTGACGTATGTGACGCGAAGGGAACTGCTTGAGGAGCCGTTGGAGCTGCTCAAAGTTGATTGGTTCCAGACCAAGGGGGTGGAGTTCCAGATTTTTGTGGAACTCAGAAACGCTTTTTAGATCAGTAGCTGGCCAGACTAGCAACAGCAATGCAGAAGGTGTTACTCTCACTGGTAGGGTGTGCCAGGCTACACTACTGCTATCTTACTATCTATGCACAAGAATAGCTTCTTTCCCACTGTTATCCCTCAAACTGTGAACTGTGATGTTTGACTCAGACAGCATACTCGCCATTGCTGCATGCATCATGTTCCCTACACTTTACTGCACCATTACTTGCACTTTACTGCTCACACTCACCACTTGGCCTAACTACTAATATCTAATTCATGTCTTTAATTTAGGACTTATTTGTTTATGACTTATGAAGCAAATGCCCATGTCTCTCTCGATTGGTAGGTGTACAGTATATCCACCAGCTGAAAACACACCATTATGCCAGTACATAAGGAGGGGAGAGACACATTTTCCTCAGACATATTTTGTTCCAGAAAGACTAAAGTACATTTTAATACAATAATAAATGTATATTATACTTTAATGGAGGTTGAGCAATGTTGTAATTGTCTTCATAATGTAGAGCAGTTGCAACAGCTTTTTAAAATAATAAAAATCATTCCTCACCAATTCCTTTTCACATATTCTTTGGTGTATTTGTGATATAACACTATTTGCATAAACTTAATCAATATTAATTGATGAATTAATTGATTCAAAATTAAAAATTTAAGAGTAATGGCAATCATTTCTCTTGGCAATCATTTCAGTGGCAATCATTAAGATTCTAATTATATGCCATGGTTCATACAAACATGTTTGACATTTGGAGGATAATTATTGTGATCTGTAAAATCAAATGAATACTTTTGCCCTTCATCTTTAGATTTCATATATTTCATAGATCTCCCTCTGTTATCTCACACACAGGGAGATGGTCAAATGAGCATATTATGCATGAGTATCATTCCTGCAACTTGATGCTAGTTATAATAATAATAATAATAATAATAATAATAATAATAATAATAATACTAAGCTGCTGTAACTTGATGCCAGCTTAAAAAAATGAATGATAAATTTGTGGGCTTAATTTTAGGACGAATGGATGTAACAGGTAGGCTTAGTGATAACAACAATAAGGACAATAGGACTGTTTGTCAACTCTGTAACGGTGTGGGAGTGGCAATATTACAGTTAGCTGAAAAACTAATGGCTATTGTACAGTACATCTAGGTTAGGGGGCAGGGTTGGAGGCAGTGAGTTCATATATAAAAGTGTCCAGTATCATTCTCACTTTAAAGTTGTGATTTCTGAAGAAAAGCGTGCCATCAACCTGGTGTCATCTAAGTGCAGGGCTACAGAATGCTTGGTGGATTTAATGCAGATGTGCATTGATTTGCGGTAGCCTAACTTACAGAACTCTACTTTGTGTAACGTGACCTAGGACCACTTAATTCCGTTATCTTTGATAACTATCTACACTCTTTTGGATCCGGCATGGCAAATGGATGTATCCAAATGTTGGGCTGCATGACAGCGACCGCAGGACTCATTTGCTTGATGGTAGCAACTTATGCGACCGAATGGAAAATCCTCGCTCATGCAGCAGACGGCATGGTGAAGTCAGTTGTTGTGCGCGTCGGGCTGTGGATGGCGTGCTCATCCCCCGTGTCGCGTAAATGGGAATGCACAACGTATGACAACGTTCTGCATGTGGCACGTAAGTTCTGTTACCCCACTGTGCCCTGTTCTGTATGGTTTGTGGCTTTAATCTATGCGTGAGTCTCCTAAATATCTTATGTCTCCTTTGATCCCTGCAGTTGACATCCAGATTACCAGAGCCGGAATGATCCTTAGCAACATTCTGTCAGCGTGTGGCTTGATAGTAGCTGTGCTAGGCATGAAATTCACTCTGTGCCTAGACAGAGATAAGCAGGTGAAAAATAAAGTGGCGTTTGTTGGAGGAGTTTTGATCATATTGGCAGGTAGGGTGATATCTTGTTATTATATCTTGATATCTTGTTATATGTAATAATATTGTGCTGTGAAAATTGTATTGTATATGCCATACACTTTGAAATTCTGGTGTAGGACTATTATAGGCTGTACCTGGGGTGGGAGTGGGGGCTGTAAGCCCACTAGCCCATTACATGTAAGGGCATATGCAGAGCAGAGTCTGGGTGGCAAGCCATCAGGTCTTTGGTATTTTTTGCCCTCAACGGTGCCTTCCAGGCAGCGTTGCCTTCAAGGCACTACTCCCCTCAGTTTAGGGTTAGGATAAGGTTTGAGGGGGTTAGGTTTAGGAATAGGGTTGAGGTAGTGCTTAGGATGTGCTGCCTGGAAGGTACCGTTGGGGGCAGAAAACACCATCGAGCAGTGCATCATCAAGAGGGTCATACACTTGATTGATGCTACACAGTAGTGATGGGGACGAGCAAGAATTATCTTGTATATAGTCGTTTCACCCCTCTCCCTTTTTACCGAATGGTATGGTCTGAATCGTTCAGCAGCACGCATCTGTAAATGTTTTCATTCCGGCAAACGCAGCTTAGCTGCAAGGTGTTCAAATTCAATTGCTACTGTAGTTGAGCTGCTAGGGCATTGTTTGCCAACTGTGGAAACAAGGTGCTGAATTGGACTGATGGTGGTGGTGAACATGAAGCCTTGTTGCCCCAAACACAAAAGGACAAACAGCAGAAATCGAAGCGCGAACGGCACACTATTTCAAAATGCGAGGCGATCTCGCGGTGGATGCGCATTATGTCCAAATTCAGAGCAGCCTACGTCTCGGTTTAATAACTTGGAGAGTTATTCTCTCACAAAAACTGTACAGATATCATTTTAAACTACTTTACCAGAGCTACGCAACTGTTGTGGAGATAAACGGTGTACAAATGAATTCATTGTACGTAGGCCAGGCCTATTATGGAAACAGTTTTTCAAAAACAGTGGAAGCCATAAGCCTATCTGTTTGCTACTGTTAATAACACCACTTCACCAATCACAGTTGATTTTGTAGTCTCAAACTGAAGATGTAGCCTATTTGTAAACAGAGAATTGAAATGTTTGTCAAAGAATCCCCTGTGCTATTTAGGCTACTCCTACAGATTAGGAAGCACAACTTGGTCTAGGCTATGCCTTTCAAGGATTAAGACTTATTTTCAACAAAACAATTTACAATAAAAAAATAATCAACATAGCAAATTGAGAAGCCAGCCTGCCCCCTCTCCTCTCTCCCATTATGGTC
Organism: Sardinella longiceps; assembly: GCA_027497455.2. Taxonomy (NCBI): domain Eukaryota; kingdom Metazoa; phylum Chordata; class Actinopteri; order Clupeiformes; family Clupeidae; genus Sardinella; species Sardinella longiceps. The sequence continues at coordinate 13,618,234 of JAODXP020000022.1, read as the reverse complement.
AGGCTACTGTCAGATTAGCTACAATAGGAAAAGACTGTGTGAATCACATCAAACTTTTGTAAATGCCTCATTTTACAGAGGTGTGCAGTGAAACAATAGGCCTAAGTCTCAATTTTTAAAATGACTGCAAGTTGGGCTCAATTGTAAAAAAAAAAAAAAAAAAGGATTCCTGACTGACTACTAACTAACTAACTTGGATAAAAAACATCTGCTAAATGCATACATTTAAATGTAAAACAGTTGGCCAACACTCAATCAGGGTCATTGTCATAATTGTCAGTATTAGCCTACCTCACAGAACACTCAAATAACATGCATTGGAATTAGCTAAGCCATTAAATTAATTGCAATAAGATGTGATCTTACTTAATATTACAATGCACCAGAATGCAGGAAACGACTATTAATTTTTGAAAATTTTCCCCAGACCCCCTCAGTTGCTCATAAAAGGAAGTTTTTCCTTTTCAGTATGATTTTTACAGTTGCTTTAAAATGTAGTTGATAACATGCAGCATAGTGATGTATACTACAGGAAAGGAAGTGCCATCAGGTCAGTAACAGTTTCCAGTCAGTGCCAGCCAAAAAACAAATTGCGCTTAAAAATTCTACTATAACACGATAGTTGGTGAAGGGGCCCTAAATTGTACTCTTTCATGGGGCCCAAAATTTCTAGCGGCGCCCCTGGGGACGAGACCGCCCATGCCGAGTCAGAGTCAAGACCGAGTCTTCAAAGGGCAGAGACCAAGTCCATTGCTTTTCAAATACAGTCAAGTCGAGACCGAGTCCTTTACAAATCGAGACTGAGTCGAGACCAAGACCATGAAAACATTTCAGTTTTCATATTCATGATTTAATATGATCTCAGTTAATAATCAAACTTTTTAAAAGATTGCACTTTATGACCCCGTCTCTCTTACATGTATATTCTCAGGCATGCACTGAATGTATTATCGTGTTGTCCCTAAACAATTAGAAGAAAAGTTTGCACATTTCTATACTTGTGCATATGCATGTACTGTATGCGTGATTCAAAGCTGCATACAATACAAAGTTATAAGATGCTAAAAAACGTTACTTCCTGCACACAGAGTAAACAAATGTGTTTTCCATTCTTACTGTCAGTACTCAGTTGGTGCTTCTAATTTTATGGGTTGTGTGCACTGTTGTGTACAAAAATGCCAATATTTGAGAATATTTCTATTGCACCATGAGATGTCATTTTCAAAAAATGCCTGTCAACATTGCATTTAATTGTTATTGCTGTAACGTGCAATTTTTTATATAAAAATAAAACATGCACTGGATTCGAGGACTCGGACTGAAATTACGAGTCCTTCTCCGCCCACTGTGATTCGAGTTTGAGACGAGACCAAGAAAGCAAAAAACGGTCTCAAGACCGGTCTCGAGTCTGAATCCAGGATAATAGTTGAGCTGTTATCGATTCAAGCTGAAACTAGAAAATATTTGGTTGTCGCAGACAAGCTGTCACTGCATCAAATGCATTGTGCGCCTGCATTGGTATTCAGAAAGTATGCCTGTGGACAATGAGACATCAGTAACTTGCAGTTTTTTGACAACAACTGTAACAGGAAACAGGGCCATTGCAATCATAACACACAGCACTTTGGGATTATCAGTGACATTACAAATGCATTAATTCATAAATTAACTATTCCCATGATTAATTTATTCCTTATCTGAAATATAGACATCACTGTAGAACTTTGCATATGTTTGATATTACTGGCATAGGCTATGTCAGGGGTGGCCAAACATTTTGGTTTGTGGGCCACATACTGACAAATCTAAGGGACCAAGGACAAGTGCAAAATTAACATCACCAGTATTTTTTTAGAGAAAACCTCCATGTAAAACATTGTGTTTGGTCTTGTAGGGTGTAGAGTTATATTTTGGCAGTTAGCACTTCTAGTCCCTTTTCTGGGCTGTCTCAGACAGAATAGAATGGTTGACATTAAAATGTGAAAATATGGTCCTGTCTGTTGGGCTCATTTAAGAATTTCCCCCATCCAGCTTCAGAATGGCTAGCTACAGTCATTCGCGTTTCCTTCCTTAAAACAGTTTTTCTCAGACTGTCGACAAATGACACTTGCGTTCGACTGACGGCCGCACTATGCCCCCCAAATTTACACCTAGGCCTATTCTTCTCTGTTATATTACTTGTGGAGTATTTTTTAGTTTGAGAGAAATGTAGTAAGAGTTGCCTACTTGGCATAGCATAACTTGGAATAACCTTGCATAGCATAGCATAGCATTATTTGCTACAGACCCATGGGGGCTTGTCTCTGGTGTCCAATGCTACACAAACTACTCACCGGTAGAAATGTGATAGAAACAGTATTTGCCTACAAAACTTGTAACATCAAAGAATATCACTAACCACTTAGTGAGTTGCACATTTTGTTTAAGGTTGTTATAAGGACAGGATTGAGAATGCACATTCTGAAGCAGGCAGGAGAGATTATGAACCAAATAGCCCAGAGTGGACCAAATTTCACTGTCAACCATTCTATTTTGTCCTAAACACCGCATAGAAGGGGCTAAAGAAAGGTGTTAAATACTGGGATATAGCATTAATGATATGATTGCCAAACATGTCAAGTCAACATTAACATGTATTATAAGAATCAGGTTATGCTTCAAAAGTGGATATTATCTGTTTAGGTGCTGATCAAAATAACTTTGACTGTAAAATAGTGCTGAAACTATGATGTGGATCAAAGAAAATAAGCGGGCAAACAGCATAGCGGGCCACTTGAAAGAAAGCAATGAGCGACTACTGTTTGGCCATCCCTGGTGTAACGGCTACATGCATGGAATTCACTATTCATAATGCACATAACATTCTATAAAGCTCTGATGAGATTTCATGTCAAACTATTCTTTCTTCTGTGTTACAGGGATCTGTTCTTTGGGAGTAGTGTCTTGGTATGCCCATTCTGTGGTCAACACGCAGAAACCCAAGTAATAACTGATTGAATTTTCCTCATTTCAACTTACTTTCACATAATTTCAGTGAATATGTTAAAATGTACTTTTCAGTATCCTGGTTATGCTATCATATTCAAGAATTACAGTTTGTATGCATGTGTGAGTGAATTTTGTAATTCTAGCAAGTAGAATACATGCTCTAAAATCCATGCCCTCAAGCAACAGTTAAAGAGAAACATGGGATGTATTTGTCTAAGTAAAGTGTTTGTGTTTCTATAATGTGTTTTTCTAAGTAATGTCTAAGTAATTGTTGTTTAGGAAGGAGAAGCATAAGGATGACCAGATAACCTATAGGTCAAGCAGGAAGTGCTTAGGGACCTTATAGAATGCATACATCTGTTTGACAAGAACAATGGTATTGGTGACAAATGAGACAGACGTGACTAATGTATATAGGATGTGTTGGCTAAGGAAAGTAGACTGGTTTCTTAGCACTTCTTAGGTGTTGTCATTAAAGACTGACCCAATGACTTAGGTGCATAGCATTTTTCGACCACACGCGCATTTGAAAATCATACAAGCTTCATAACTGCCATACTGAAAGTGCACGTAAATGCACTCATTGTCTACCATTACAGTATATTTTCTTCAGCGTTCTCTAGGTTTTTTTTTTCCATACACTGCGTGATGTACACACCTCTCTGAATAACACATGGTGTTGATTGCTTGAATGACTATGATTCTGTGTTCCACCTTCCCACAGACCCTTCCTAGGCAAGTGCCTGTATTTGGGCTGGGGCGGAGCTCTCATGTCCATCATGGGAGGGGTGTTCTTGTCCTGCTGCGGTTTGTCCCAGCCCACTGCACGCAGAAGCTACATATCGCCACCTCCAGTCCAGCTGGCCACCAGCAAGGTGTATGTGTAGGAGTGCCATGGAAGATTTTGTTTTTTTAGTTATCCTACGCATTAGAATGCATATAGGATTCAAGCACAGTATGTGTAAGTGGCCTCAATACTTCACTGATCGATTGAAGAAATGTGTGAATGTGTAACTGTGGATGCTTTTTCTGTTTCCTAACATCAACAGTTTTAGTTGACACTGTGTCATAATGATCAACCAATAAAGATTATTTAATCACATTTTTTAAAAAATGAAGATTGTGGGTCAGTATGAGCAGAGAATAATGTTTTGAGAGATGTTGGATAAAAAATCAAAAAGGATCACAATAGAACATATGCAAGATTAGGTAAGGTGAGAGCTAGACTTGGTTTGTGTAGTTGCTCTTCGTCAGATTCTTTATTACATTGAAAAAAATGTGTATTACTCAATTGACTCTCTATGACTTACTTTTTGCTTTGACGTAATTTCTTGAACCATTTGTAGTTTTTTTCATTCGAGATAGTGGAGATCTTTAGTCAATTTCCTTTTGGACTTCCATGGTGTTAGAGTTCCAAGGATGGGTGCACTCCAAAACCATTTGACTCTTCAAGCCAGCCAATATTTACGCATTATATGCATGTATGAATCAACTGAAAGTTAAGCTACTCTTAAACAACAGGTCCGACAACACTCATATACTTACAAGTTTGTACAATGAGTGCCCATGGGACTAATAGGGTTGGCAATAATAATTTTCCCAGAATTGTTCTGTTTGTGTGTGTGTGTGTGTGTGTGTGTGTGTGTGTGTGTGTGTGTGTGTGTGTGTGTGTGTGTGTGTGTGTCCATGAAAACTAATAAAATTTCTCTGGACATTAATTTTTCTACATGAATTACTCAGAATTTTACAGTTACAAATAAAAAGTAATATTTTTCTGCTGCTTCTCCGATGTTTTCTTGTCAGTATTTTTCTGCAAACAGATAAAAGTCTACTTTTATTTGAAAGACATGAAAGATTCCATATATCACACATTGACCCACACTCTGTATCAGCCTTGTAATTATATTGATTTAACAAAACAAAAAACAACTGTAGCCTCCAGATTTTACAATAATTGTGTGTCATTTTCAAGTGCCACATAGCCATGAATCAATTACCTCCAATGTACTTTAGAAAGAAAGAAAGAAAGAAAAAGATCCCACTTATGTTGTTAAATTTGTGAAATACAACCTGGTTGCTTACTTTCCTAGAAAGAAAGACTTTCTTCTTAGAGAAAAAACCGGTGGCAACCCAAGGGAGTGGCAACTTTGCATCCAGAGGAACTGATGGTTGTTGTACAGATAGTGGGCAGTGGTTGGAGCCAGTGAGGTTATTTCTAAAGAATAGCCCACTCTCTCGCCAAGCATGGTCTTATCTTTTGGGGAAAAAGTCCGATAACTTCGTGGTCATTTACGCTGGCATGTGTTGATGTGCAGTCATAAGAACGGCAGTCTTGCTCAGGCTTACCTGTTAAAAACCTGCCGTTTTAACGATTCGTCTTTATTTCCTTACTTTGGATCTGGCATGGCAAATGGACATGTCCAAGTCTATGGATTCGTTTCTGCGTATGCGGGACTTATATGCCTGATTATAGCAATTTATGCAAGTGAATGGAAAATCCTCTACCACTATATGGAAGGTCTAGCTAAGCCAGTTGTGGTGCGCGCCGGGCTGTGGATGGCATGCTCAATGCCAAGCTCAAAAAAATTGGAATGCACTGTGTTTGACACAATCCTCCACGTACCAAGTAAGTTTTTGACTCGCTAACAAACTCATAACATTTAAATAAACGAGAATATCTTCTGGATCATGAGAACTTTTGCAAGCTTCATACCCTGGCGGATTCTTGTAAATGGATGAACCTCCAACTTGAATAATTTGGTCAGGACTCCCTTTCAATGGGAAATCCGTGGTATAAATAAATAAATAAATAAATAAATAAATAAAATTAAAAAAGGATAAATAAAAAATCCTTTTTAATATTTGATTGTGATCAATCTCTTATATGTTTTGATAGCCTAGAAATATAGAAGTACCCTGGATATAGGATGGCCTGCCAGGCTAATGTTTTGATGCTTTCATCTTTTGACGCACCTGGCGAAACATCCACAAAAACTGCGACGCCAACCTGCCGTTGGCTTCCCATCAACTCCAGGAATGTTGAATGTTGATTTAAAAAGCATGACAACATATATTTACTTCTGCTTGTAATATATTTTCTTCTTTGACCCTTGCAGCAGAAATTTGGGTGACTAGAGCTATGATGATCACCAGCATCACTCTATCAGTTTGTGGATTGGCAGTTGCTTTACTGGGCATGAAATTTACATTATGTCTTAACAAAGAGGAGCAGGTGAAAAAGAGGGTGGCTTTTGCAGGCGGGATTCTTCTCATAATTGCAGGTAGGAGGACATTCTCATTGCACCCATTTGGGAAATGCCATTTAGTGACTTTTTTCAGTTCACTAATAAGTGTTAGTGAGATGATACCTGTGAAATCTAACAATACCGATTTAGTTATCCAGACATTAATCCTATATATGCAGTATCGTAGTAGCTATCTGAATGTGTCTTAATTATCATGGCATCATTACAGAGCATGACAGATCTCTGTCATCAATAGTGTTGGACTTTTGCTTTCAAAGTGCATGTCTTGTACAGCTTGTCTGATACAGAGCCATGATAAACATTCTTTCCTGTTTCCTTATGTTACAGGGCTCTGCGCAATGGGAATAGTATCTTGGTATGCCTATGGTGTGATCTTCTATCATCCTCCGGGCAAACCCAAGTAATCCTGATTTTTAATTCACATGAATCACAATCTTAGCTGTCACTTCAGAGATTAGGCTATATATTTCACAAAAGCTTGCGTTGTGTCTCTTTTGTTCATATTCAGAGAATTGTGATCATGTGTGTGAGTTACTAAGTGCATGGATATAATTCTCCCACAGGACCTACCTGGGCAAGTGCCTGTTTTGGGGTTGGTGTGGAGCTGCCCTGTCCATCATTGGAGGCATACTCTTATGCTGTGGCCTGCGACGGCACACGACCACTTCACGCAGGAGCAACATGTCAACCCCTTCAATCCAGCTGGACCCCAGCAAGGTCTACATCTAAGACCTCAAGAGGATGCAGAGAGCAATTGACATGTGCTGGTGATGTGGTGTTTATGGAGTTTATCATTCCACTACTTTTTTACCACTGTTGCCACATTTGTGCTGACAAAATTTACACTTTGATCACTGAAACACTTTACTTCTTTCCACATCACATTGACACAGACTGGAACTACATACTTGTGCAAAATTAAAAAACAAAACAAAAACTATAGGTCTTCATTTTGAAAAGCACATCACAGTAGGAAATGTAACCCAGCAGTGTTATGTTGACTTTGATCCTTGAAGGGTAATTCCTTTAAGGGCATTTCAACCCAGTAGCCCTGATGTTTGAGGTCATCCAGTATTATATGTAGAAAAAAAGAATGAGAACATTTGGTACAACATAGACGGAATAGTGACTCAGACTAACTGAATGGGGCAGCACAGAAACTCACTTTCATGTTTAGTTCCAGTAGCCTGACATAGCCCGCCCATAATACGAATGTTCATCCGTATCCATGGTCTGGGAACGGTCCTCTGGGGCGTGTTTACATCGGTAGAGAGTCTACCGGCCAATAAGTGAAGCTGATTAGACGAGCTGTCCAATTGTTTCAAACCAGAAGTGAATGCCCTCCCCTCCGCAGTATAATCGCGTCAGGTTAAAGAACCTCCAGACCATGAATACGGATGAACAGCAGTATTATGGTCGGGCTATGTCAGGCTATAGTTCCAGTGCTATGATTTAAAATATATATTTCAGAATGAACACTAAAATAACACATTAAGTTGCTTAAATGTTTGTTGATTTTAGAATAAAGCCTACTATTTCACAAGTTTACATTATGTTTACATGTATAAACCTTAACAGAAAGACTATGTTCAATAAGCCGCTAAAGACATAAGCTCACATTAATAAAACATGTATAATGAGGTCATTGTACAGGTTTCTCCCTGGCTCAGCATGTCTTGATGCACATTTTGGAAAAAATAATGAAACTACATTGAAAACATACACACACATATACACACACAATGCAAGGGATGACTAATCTCTACATACAAAATACTAATCCACATGGGACTGCACCCTCAATTTAGATAGACTTGACAAATTGACAGCAAATTCACATAAAATTACAGAATGAGGAACATTAGACACACAAAATTACATATTCTCTCACACACACTAACAACACACGTGCACACACACACATACATAACCCCTCTGCACAATACATAGCCCACACCTAACGGGCCTATTGTTCCCAGTGACGAAGGCATTTTAGACAATGTCTCTTATATGCTGGGGAAGTTGCTACTGGTGTCGTTTGGTCTCTGTGACCCAGTCAGAAGAAACGGGAGCGGAGCCGAGGAAGTGTCTAGGTGATTCCGCCCCCACCGAGCCAAGGAGCTACTGGAGGAGAACGCCAGAACAGCAGCAGCACAGCATCAGACATTACAGGATGTAGTAGTGGCTACTGGAAATCTGCCAGCATTGGTAAAGGAGCCCCTCCTGAATGCTGAGACAAGGTCACTATAAGTATACAGCCTTGGTCACATAATTGTTGTCCACAAGTGTTCCTGGAGTGCCTCTTTTTTGATCACTGACCAGCTGGCCTGCTTCTCTGACTTCAGATCTTCCAGCTCCTTAAGTGCCTACAGCCATACAAGTGTTGCAATATGCCACCACCCAAACTTGCACGGTAGGACACAAGCATTGCTTCCTCTGTTGTAGTGGGGCAGCTTTGTTGATCTTAACTGCGGTGCCTCTGTTTGTTGTCACAGCTGATGTCCTCGGCGATTGTTGGCGATTAAGACTGGTCGATCCTGGGGCAGTGTGGCATTTATATTGGCATGCATAGCCCTAGTCTTGAGATGATGACCCACCCTTGTCCTTGTGAGGAGATAGTGTGGTGGAGATTGGCTTCCCTGCCACTCCTATTTACCAAACAAGGAGTTTACCCTTAAACTCCCTTTCCCTGAGGTTATCATCTTGTCCATCCAATGTACCATGATGATCGTGTTACCATGCGCTTTTCTTGGTCTCTTTGACATTCATTTTTATTACATCAATGATAAAACTTTGGATTACACACAAACATTATGGGGTAAGGATTTTATTTATTAGCAAAGATTAGATTGTACAATATTTTTTGCAATAAAAAATTCTTAATTTTTAAACCCATACTTTCCCAGCACGTGAATGTAAATGAAAATTTTATCCTCAACACTATATCTAGCTCTTGCCCCATATTTTCCAAGTTATAATGAGGTTAAGTGTGAACAATATAAACAAAGGAGGTCTAATCTCTTCACTGCAGTGTGAGAGGGTGGATATTTTTCTTGAGTATAGGTGTGGTTAGTGGAAGCTCACTTTTTAAAAGACAATATGCAATAAAGGACCAAACCTGCTTGCCTTACTTGAGTCAACTAAGGTCAGTACCAACTGCACCAGCTCTGTTGCTCTGGTTGTTAAAGGTTTAATATCTTAAAAGGAATTCGGGATCACGTGGAAGAGTTGAAACGGTTTTTGTCAGCTTGAGGAAATAGTTAAGAAAGAAAAACAATCAGTGGGTGATGTGTGTACATGATCGACATCCCCTGGGCAGCTAAAATACTGCTGAAATTTCCTGTCTGGTGCTGGAGTATTATCTTTTGTCCTGTGACCTCTTGTAGTGTTTTAATGGCAAAAGTAAACTAGTCAATTAGTTATCTTAAGATGATATTCCAAAAAGTGGATAAAATAAGGCCTATATATTCGCATGTATCCATTTTGTTTATTTCTTTCAATTTGATCTATGACACACTTTTGACTTTTCCAGCCATGTATTCCCATAAGTGGGTGAAAAAAAATGTTGGTTCCCTCCCTCTCTTATCTTCACTTAACGACAGGTCCGGCTCCTAATAGCACCCTCATTTTACTTGTTAAAGAGGAACAAAACTGGTGTACCATTCCTTCCTCCTCGCTGTTCACTTTGCATTCTTTCAGCTTTGAGCACATAAATGTGCAACACTGGACAAAGGATTGTTTCCTCATGGCAAATGTGTTTTCACAGGTCACAGACTTCTTAGAAATGCATGTTATAGACTGCACTTATCTGATGTGCTTGTGTGTGTTCTTGTGTGCGTGCACACGCATGCTCGGTGTGTGTGTGTGTGTGTGTGTGTGTGTGTGTGTGTGTGTGTGTGCCCGCGCGTGCTTGATAATTAGCCTTATATTATGGATTGGATCAACAAAGAAACTTGTGAAGAAACAACTTTAATTGGAAAGGCTGTCGATGCAACTAAATTTCCGAATAGGATAATGATATAATGATATAATCTATCTTTATATGATTATGGTGGATATTGTATACTGGGAGACTATAGAATCAGTCAGGATCACAGTGAAAAAAAAATCTTTATTTCACTCCAATATCAAAAAGGTGACTGATAAACCCACCTTTGTGCTACCAGTAGCTGTACTTGCCAAAACATATAGAAGACACCAAAGCTATGACACAACAGAAGCATCTTACTGATCTTGTGTTATGACCATGACTCAATAACAATATAGTATTACTGAGCATCACTTCATATCCGGTTACACTTTACTTGAGGTTTTCAACATAAGACAAGAAGAACCTGCCATAAATATGACATGTATCATGATGAAACTCCAGAATGATAATGACTGTTGTTATCAAGTGTCATTCAATTTTTAACGTCTGATCCCCAAACAGTATTGACTTTATGTAACAAAAAACTTTATGTCACTTTATTACAACAGTCATAAACACTCTGTAGTGTCATAACATGTTCCGGCAGGCTCATGTCTCTTTTATATTGAAAACATCAAGTCAAGTGTCACCCATTATACATCCTTGCCAGCAGGGCTGTTTCAAGGGACTTTGGGGGCCCCAAGCAAACAGGGCATGGGGGCCCTTCACCTCCCATTAACACCTACATAAACCCTATTGTTATAATCTTTAAGCAACTTTCTTTAATATAATTATTTGTGTTTAACTTGCAATTGTCTGTCATCTTCTATATTGAAAAACTAAACTACTAAAATGATTAAACAGTCATGCTTGGGGGTCCCTTTCAGCCTGGGGCCCCAGGCAATTGCCTGGTTTGCCTGTCCTGTTGTGACGGCCCTGCTTGTCAGGGCCGGACTGGGACCAAAAAAATGGGCCGGGCATTTTTGACCATGGAGGCCCACCATGATGTTATACATGGCAAACACTGCAAGTTGGACATATTCCATTGACATGAGAGATCCAATTGAACTAGCCCAATATCCTTTAAGAAAAACATGAGTGAATTATACCAGCCCTGGCCCAAGAATTATTGTCAGCCCACTTGGCATCGCCCTGTATGCCCTGTTGCCAGTCTATGCCTGGTCCTTGTCTCTAATATTTACTCAATCATATCATATCAAAGCATACCATGTGTACTCACTGTAACGACCGCCTATTGATGACGTAAATTGTTGTTGCCCCCACATGCTCTTCGGTTTATCCTTTTTGACATGACAAGCGTGGATGGCTTTTTGTTTTGTCTACCACTTTATTCCTGTCACTGCCCGTCCGTTTTATGGTGTCCTTCCTTGTAATAGACAACAGACAGCATTTTTCGTTTACTTTGTGTCTGTCAATCTTCTGGATTAACGTGAGGATCCAGCCAGATCCCTACAGTAGGCCTATGCATGAGCATGTGCACGAGCATGTTTCTACACTAGTAAGAGCATGCCTCCCTGTCAAGAAAATTTCTCTATTTCTATATTTCTGACATGCCACAGCATCAACATTATCATTCCAGTGGTTCAGTCAGTGCGACTCTAAATCTAGATGTGCTATTGACCTTATTTTATACAAAACTGTTACAGTAGGCCTACAAAATGCTTCAGGCTGAGAGGTCTCAGTCTGAAATTAATATGAATTCAAATACACCCTTCCAAGAAAACTATAGCCTACCCTAATGGTGTTTACGAGTGAACGAGAAGTGTGTAGGCCTACTTGACATTTGCAAAAAGCCTACAAGAGTGTAGAAGTTCAACATGAAGTAGCCTACTATAATCTGAAAACCTATAGCTGTATCTTACCTCCCTTTGTAATGATAATGATCAAACACAAGGGGGTGACATGGGTCTATATAATATCAAATAGGCCGAACCCTAAAGTGGATGGGAAAATGTAGCCTACCACGAGAGGGAGTTAAGTCCTCGTTGTAGTAAAGTTTAGGTGTAACACCGTTCACGGTGTTGCTGTTTGTTGTCATCAGTAGGCACGTGAGGCTCTTGGCCTATTCTATACCAGCCATGTAAATTTTAATCTATTGGCTTTTCTTTATTTATTATAACCTACTCCAAGGTCTCTAGGTCTACCGTAATTCGCTCTCTCGTAGACTGCACTTAGAAAAATATACAGCCTAGAAAGTTAGGCTACATCCTTGTTGCTGTTGATGATAATTAGAATAACGCGTATATTTGCGCAGGACAGGACTGTGAACTAGTTAACGAGATGGATGAGTCGGCTAAGCTATCTCTATACAGTGACCTGCATGTAGCAGGTGCAGGTGCAGAGCTCCACAGAAGCCTATTTTACAGTTATGAGAATTGGGAGGGTCTCTCTTCCCTGGTTTGACGGGCTAACCCGGCAAGCGTGAAGTTGTCACGGCGATTCATTTCCTCGTTGGATCTAAGAGGGGAGGAGTTTGAGTAGAGGGGAGGGGGTCACTGCCGAAATGTGTCTCCGGTCATCGTCATCAAGTACAAATAGCCCCCATTATTGCTATAAACACTCCGATGATCGGTCGACAAACTTGCTTCTAATGGTCACTCATCCGATTTCAGGTTTGCCTCAGGATCTTTTTTGGAACTGGGATCGCACTTTGTGATCGACCACTGAAACGTGAGGGCAGTAGGCTAACGCTGACTCGAGCTGTTGAAGATGGATGTGATCAGCTCCTTCAGTAGCAACACATTAGTTATCTTTGTCTCAGTTTTCTTGGCATCAGTGGCACTAGACCCATATGATCTTCTATATGACAACGCTATTGACGCTTTCCATAGAGGTGACTACGCGGCTGTGGTACACTATATGGAGGGAGCGCTCAGCAGCTTCACGGAGCTCCGCCAGACCAAAATCCATTGTAGGCTGAAATGTCAAGATCAACATCGTTTCTCCGCTGACCCATTCACTGATCTAAAATTCTTCGATGTGGTTTTGCGGAGAGCCTCCTGTCTGAACGACTGTATAGAGAAAAAACTGGGACCACAGTCTATGCACAAAGTGAGCGAGGATGTCATCCAGGATTTCAACAGACGGATACCCTACAACTACCTGCAGATGGCTTACGTAAAGGTAAATAAAAGTTTGGGGAAAAATACTTTTCTTAGGACTACTGGTGCACGGTACGGCTTGGTGTGGTGTCCGGAGGTCAGATTCCAAAGCTAGTTGGCTAAATCGGCATAACGGAGTAGACAACAAGTGTCGGAGATGCAAAATTACGCACTGGTGTAGACCGTAGTGGGGTAGCTATTGCTGCCTGGGCACCTGATGTCATGCGCATTTTGTTTAAAGCACAACTCTTCTGAGTAAAGGTAAACATCACGCTCTGTGCTGTGAACGTCTAGAATTAAACTTTTCATTGTTGTTAGACAAATAAGCAATGTCAGTTTTGAAAGCTCATTTAGAAGCATACCACAAGTAGGAAGAAAGTGTTCATTAAAGACTGCAGGGATTGGGTTGAAATTTCGAGAGTTTTTTTTTTTTTGCCTCTCCGTCCATTCATAGTAACGGCACAAGACGTTAGCGCGCCATTCTCCTAGGGTATAGTTGAACCCAAGATGCTTATTTTTAAAAAGTGTGTGAAACAGCACTGTTTATGTGCGAAACACCACAGTTGATAGTCCTTCATTCATTTGATGTATGATATATAAGTAGAGCGAAGTGCTTGTAGTTTGTTAGTTGGTTAGAAACCCATCCTATCCCAATCAATGCAGTTAACCATTTCAAGGCTTGCAATGTAGCCTACTTGTCAATTTGTAGATCAGTAACTCTCCTGAGATCTTATTCCTGTGTACAAATTTCTTATCTATGCCAAAAGCAATGTAGAAGGCCAACTGAAATTCAGTTCATTAAGTTAACCAGTCATATATTTTAAACACAACTGCAAAGTTTCTTGTGCTTTAGGCTGAACAGAATGTCTAGGCCACCACTATCACAGTGTTATATGTGTCCATTACAGTAACTGCTGTCCTTTTAAGGATTACAATGGAAGTTAAACATCACCTTTAGGTTATTGCATGAGGATGCTGCTCTTCTTCATGTGTGGGCGGGTGTATGGGTGGGGCTTTTTGGTTGAAAAGAAATGTGAATGACACATCTCTTAAGGTACATTCATGTCTGTAAGTGTAAGGAATCGTCATTTTTATCTCCAGGCAAAGGTGTTTATACTGGGTGTAGCTGAGGTGTTTGCTTGGGTTTCCACAGGACAAAGTAGTCATGCAATAGACTTGTCTGTCTGTCTTTATTTGTCTTGTCTTGGTAAAGCCTTCTATTAATCATGATTGATCTAATAGGGGGCCTCATTAGTGCGTCAACATGCAACTCTTGATGTCTTGCATCTACACCTGGGTCAGTAGTCTAAGATGGGTGCCTTTCTGACCTTAAATCAGGTGGAGAGATCAGACACATTCCTTCTCCCACTCCTCCCCACAGAGGAAAAAAATAAATAAAAACCATAAAGGGCTGTCTATGAGGCATGTGTTGGTAGCTGACCATTTGTAAAAATAAACAGCGTTCCACTCCTATTTAACATTCCACTTTTACATACACCTCCCCTACACCTCAAACTCACCTCTGGCATAATGCAGCCTTTAGGGGCTTTGGCTGCAGGTCCCACAGGGCTCGACTGTTCACCTCCCCTCTGACGTGCAGCACACGTGTGCTCGTGAGCATGTGTGTGTGTGTTTGAGAGAGAGAGAGAGAGAGAGAGAGAGAGAGAGAGAGAGTGTGTGTGTATATGTGTCCACACATGTCCCTAGTTCACTCAGACTTTATCTCTGTCAATATTTTGTTTTCCTGTTGTAGCCTGCTTGCCATTTTGCCATGGAGCAAATACATCAGGGAGTGTTGAGAAGAGAGAAAGAGAGGGATATGGAGAGAGAGAGAGAGAGAGAGAGAGAGAGAGAGAGAGAGAGAGAGAGAGAGAGAGAGAGATATGGATACCACCTAGTTTACTGGGTTTTTAGAGGCAACATGCCTGGAGGAGCTCCAGGTTTCATTGGCCATTTCTCTCCTTTGGTCCGACTCCTCCCGGCTCCAGTGGCCTAGAACCAGCACAGGATCAAAGAGTCTTTCCTGGGCAGTGTGGTTCACTTTGCCCTGGGCAGAGACGCCAAACCTGGAGGGGTGGTGTTCAGATTAAAGATTAGGAACGCTTTCGACTTGGTAAAATCTTTGATATGATGGTGACGAGGCATCCCCGTTGTGCTTGGTTTCATTGATGGCCACGATTTTGAATTTCATTTATTTACCCTTTAATTATATGCTGGTCAGTTTTGCAGCTTGCTTATTGAGGATTTGTTTATATCAACATAAAACAGTCAAGACAACCCCAGGCATGGATTCAACATTCCGTTTAAGAAGAAGACCTGAAACCTGTTGATTCTCGGCATGCAAGTGCACTTAGTAAAATATTTGGGGGTGGGGGGGGGTTGGGGGGGTGTTGCCCTGAGGAATGTGGCTCATACTGGCCCTGTATCTGTTTACCTCATTGCAGTGGAGGCGCAAGACAATAGAGCAGTTACTCAGCTGGCTGCACTGTAAAGCTTAGTCATAATGAATCCCACACCAACAGCTGGAGCGTTGCCACAGAGGCTTTGGATAGGCGCTGGGGCCTTGGCTCACCCCAGTCAGTCACTAGAGGGATTCCTCCTAGTGGAACTATGTGCTCTCTCTGGCACACGACTGTCCAGGCCTGCCATAGGTGAAAGCCTAGAGTGTGACGTTCCTTGATTGAGCATGCCTTAAAATTGTCGCGTCAGTTCAGTTCAAAGTGTGCTGTCACCCTGTTGGAATTAGTCAGCCGTAGAGCCAACTGATGATGGAGGAGGGAGAGATGTCTGTTTTCAGTTTGTGATCCTTCACTAAATTAAAACTTAAGCTAAGAATGTTGGAAGCTCCTTTGTGTGTGTGTGTGTGTGTGTGTGTGTGTGTGTGTGTGTGTGTGTGTGTGAGAGAGAGAGAGAGAGAGAGAGAGCGAGAGAGAGAGAGTTGGAAAAAGCAAAAAGTGTCTCACCCATTACTCAAACATTCCCTTTCTTTGGATCTATATATTTTGTTTTTTTTCCCGTCAGGGATCCCACCCACCCCCCACAGGCACAACTTGAAAGAGAATGTCTGCGTAATGAATAGTGATGTCCCATCTGTGTGGTAAGGTGAAGTTAGGTGACTAATGTTTCTGTTACACAGGCTCAATGCAGCAGCACCACATGGCGTGGACATGAGGAGAGAGAGAGAGAGAGAGAGAGAGAGAGAGTGTGTGTGTGTGTGTGTGTGTGTGTGTGTGTGTGTGTGTGTGTGTTTAGTGCATCAGCTTCCCCACCCCACCATAAACCTCGAGCAAGGAACACTACCACAGGTGCTTGCAGGAATGCAACATGAGCCTCGTGTGGAAGACAACAACAGGTTTTCCTTCCAACTAATCCTTTTCAGCTGAATAGGGGAGGTGCAAGAGGTGATGTCGATTCATTCAAACAAAGACCAAAATGATTGGCCTTGGGGGTACTCCTGTCCCTTGTTTGTCATCTGAGTGTGTCGACCACAAGACACCTGCAGTCAGAGTGTGGCGTGCGTGCATGTTGACCCCCTGGCCCTGCCCCCACCCCTTGTGAGTATGCTTGGCCAGACAGCATGGCATGGCCCCTGCCAAACATTTTCTGGATGATTGGGCCTAAGCGGATAACAGCACAGCAGGAATGCAAGGGCACGTATTCATTTATTTCATTCAGTTTAAAAGCGTCCAACCTCCCCCCAACCCAACCCCCTTTAACAAGCAAGGAATCTCCCCTTGTCAGGGCTTCTGTGCTGGGTTGTAATGTGCATTTGATGTGCTTCCTCATGTCAAGACAGCCACCCGTCCCTCCGTCCCCCCCAGGAGTCCATAATTTTTCCTCCGAGTCGAATCGGGCTAAGAGGGACTTGAATATTGCTGTTCCCTAAAAGAATCTGTGTTTTTGCATTTGTGAAAAGGGAGTTCTTCTCTTTCCCTGAAAGCAGCATTTCTGTGAGAGCTTAAATCATGGCACTTCTCAACCCTCTACGATGGGCAGGCGTTGGGCCAGTATCACTTAAAATGAACCGTCTCGGGGCTAATAAGTGACATACCGTCACTTCATACTGTACCAGTGGATGAGATACGAGACACGAAGATGTGGATCAGTAAGAAGAGAGAGAGAGTTTGGAGTGCATTGAGCTCTTTTATTGCTCTAGAAGGTTCTCACAGCACACTGCGGCCACACAGGGGAGGTGGACCCCAGGGTTGCTCTTGGATCAGGCCTGGGAAGGGGGGACTCTGCGAGTGGAAAAAGGCAGATGCCCCTGCCAAACAGACATCTGTTTGGGGTGATGAATGGTTTGTCTGGAGCTTGGAACTGCCGAATGTCACATTCTGCCTCACTCGACTCTTGGTCGGTTGAAGATTCATTACCCTCCACCCCCACAGATGCACTCAAATAAAGTCACTCCCACACACACACACACACAAACACACATACACATGCACACACATGCGCTTGCACATCTACCTTTCCAAAAGTGAAATGTTGTTGAGCTGTGACCATAACTTAAGTGTAAATTGAAAGCACATTTCGACACACATAAAGCTCTTAAACACTATTTACTTCACACCAGCATGTTTTGGGACCTGGAGGTACTGTAAGTTGAAGTTGCATTGGCCCATACACTGACATAGATGGAAAGGCAAGATGATAAGCTGTCAAAGTTTTTCCCCCAAATGTTGGGCATGATGGAATAATAATATATGGCTGTTTTGTTCCTGGCTGTGGAGCTGTTCCAGGGAGCGCCGCCTGTGTTTAGGGCCTGGTTTGCCATGCTGGTGTGAGATGTGGGTGGATGGCTGGCGGTGCGTCCAGGTGATGAGTAATGAGAGGGAGAGCCAGACGGAGACAGCCACATGCCCAGGGTGAGCGTCATGCTGGCTGGCTGGCGGGAAACAAGTCCCTGGAGGGGAATGAAGAGGGTTAGAAAGAGAGAGAGAGAGAGTGTGAGTGAGAGAGAGTGGGGTGAGGAGAGAAACGACTGAGGGCACAAGTTCAGCTCACCTGGAGAGTCAGTGTAGTGTAAATGCTCCACTCAAAAGATGGAGGAAGCTAAAGAAGGTTACTTGTTTAAACAGAGACATGCAGATATTAGAGAGATTAGAGAAGATTTTTTTTTATTTTTACTTCTTTCTCTTTTTCCATTTATTAGCCTTCTCTCATGGTATTTTATGTCCCCTTGCATTGCACCGCCCTTATGATACACACACACACACACACACACACACACACACACACACACACACACACTCTCTCTCTCTCTCTCTCTCTCTCTCTCTCTCTCTCTCTCTCTCTCTCTACCACACCTAAAGTTTCGTGGTTCAGCAATACACTCCAATATATAATATTTTTGCTTTGTCACTGTTTTTCCTGCTCATCAGCAGACATGAACTCCACTGGGTTTCAATCACTTCCTCCACCCCCACACAGTGTGCTTCCAGGAAGCCCTGCACTGCACAGCCTCAGTGGGAGGTGGGCTATGTGGGAGAGAAGGGGGTAAGGTGGAGACACGAGGAGAGGAAGCTGTGTCTATTTTTGGACATTATTAGGGCGTTTTGGGTGTAATAACAGGCTGGAATGGTGGATTACTTTGCTCTCATATATTGCTTTTCTCTCAGAGTAACAATCAAAGCGTACAGTACAGTACATACACTTTTTGGAGCCATCTTTTAGGATGCTGTTAATATTGGATGGAGAGGACTGAGTTTCATTTGAATCCTGCTGCACAGCTTCCATATCCAAAGCTCAGAACAGGACACAAGAACCCAGATAGCATCTCTTAGGCCCAGGTATTGCAACCTGATTGTGAAATCCAGACAGCAGCGCTGTGGTTCTGAAACACAGATAGCTGCCAGCTGATTCTCCTAGATACCTAGATAGTTGCAGTCTGGTTCTGAAATCAAAACACTGACCACACACTGATGCTGAAAGTAAAAGACAGATAGCTGCTATCTGATTCTGAATGCCACATTGTGCCACCAGATAATGAAACCAAGATGGTGCCGCCTCGTTCTGAAAACGTGATAGTGCCAGTTGATCCTGAAACCTGGAGATAGCATTATGGCCCTGCAATGGTCAGGTATGATCTCCGCCAATCTCTCCCTCTCCAGTCCCCCAGCATCTGTGTATCAGATAAGCCCAGTGGGGTGGTGGTAGCATAGTGCTTAAGGACCCTGACTGCAGTGGGCTAGTAGTCTGCAAGTTGTGGGTTCAAATCCTGGCTGTCACTGTTGTACCCTTGAGCAAGGCACTTAACCCTAAGTTGCTTTAGGGGAGACTTGCCCTGAAGTTGATAATTGTCAAATGTAAGTTGCTTTGGATAAAAGCGTCTGCTAAATGCATAAATGTTAATGTATGTAATGCCCAGTGTGGACAGAGTATGGACAGTATGTCCAAATTCAACCAGCGCTCAGACAACTCTGCATGATGGGATTAGTGCTTGCAGAAAAAAGGTGTCAACGCCAAAGCCGGCCTCTCTCTTCCATGACACACGCTAACACACAGAAACCATTGTTAGGAGAGACTGAGCTGCCGCAGTGGAAACGTTGGCAAGCATTTGGAAAATGTTCTTTAAGTGGTGGATAAGGGGGATAGGGGGATGTGGTTGCCTTTGCGTCTTTCTTTGTGTGTGTGTGTGTGTGTGTGTTTGCAGATGGAGAGCTGTGTATGAACATATGAAGTAAGATACAACCGCCGTATGTAAGTTTGCATGAGGCTACACTGTGTTTTGTAGTGTGCAAAACCATTGTAGTGTGTGTGTTTGTGTGTGTGTGTGTGTGTGTGTCTGTGTGTGTGTGTTTGTGAGTGTGTGTGTATGTGTGTGTCAAAGAGAGAGAGAAGACTGAAGCCTAGTAAATTAGGCTTGAGTTGTGTTTTTACACGTCTAATTGACTGATGTCAAGATGAGGAATCATGTGAGCTGCCTAAATTGAGCCTGAGCGCATGAACCTGGGCGGGGTTACTGTTGGAGGTGTTCATGTTTCACTTCTCAAGATTTGAGAGCCTTGAACCCCCACCCCAGCTCCCTTTCCTTTTCAGTGCCTCTTTTCCTATTCCTCCCCCATCATCACTTCTTTTTTCCCACCCTCCCCCCATCTCTCTCCGTCCTTCCTCCTCCTCTGGCTTTCTCCATGCATTCATAGGGGCACTCTACATTTTTTCTTAAACTTACAGTCCCATCTCTATCAGCCTCCTGTCTCCCCCACCCCCCCATCTCCCTCTCTCTCTCTTTGTCTGATCCGATTGTGGAGTGGTGAGTGCCCTGTTTGCCGACCTGACTCTGACCCCTACACACACACTTCAGCCTGGCTCCACATGTGTTTCCAATAGTGCGCCACCTCTCTAAATTGCCCCGAATTTCGGCATTGGGCAACACTTCACACTCAGCTCTGCGGCGGCCATCCAGCAAGCAAGCAATGATGACAGCGTCCTTGGGCTCGCTGGAATGCAACTGCGGAGACGACAAACACAAGCTTTGTTCTCAGGCCCATGATGCAACACCACCACATTATGAGGACATTTGTCCAGTAGAGTCCTTTCTCACACACATACATTTTCTCTTCCTTTTGTCTCTCCATGTCTCAACCACTTGCCACACATAAAACACAGTAATCTTAATTTCCCCCTGAAATCACACCCTGTAATGTGTTTACTCAGCCCATGAGGCCTGTAAAACCCTTAATTTGGAAACAGACCCTTTGTTTTTAATCTGTCGTAATTCTATTCAATTTAAAACACTTTTAATTATTCCATAATGATTAACCTCAGGCACATGTTGTTTTATGACATTTTTGAGGTATTACAATGTCTAAGTGGGTTTAAATGTGGTTTAATTTATGGTTCATTTAAGTGGTTAGAAGAAGAAAAAAAATGATGCACAGCAATGCGGTTTCCTATCACCTGTAGTTTCAATCCTGTTTCATCCTATAGACCAACCATTTTTTTTCAATCATGCTCTCACTCTTCCTGTTTGAGAGTCTGTTTCCTGTGTAGTCCCCCCCCCCTTTCCTCTTTTCCTTTCTCTCTTCCTGCTTACTGTTTGACTTTCCAGTTTCTTTTGAAGCCAGTGTGGTATGGAGTAGGATGTGACAGATGAGACTTTAGATGAGGAATGGCCATGCGGCTGCATCTTTCGTCACTTCATAGCGGTGCTTCAGCACACCAGTGTGACATGATGAGTGTCAGTGGTGTAACGTGAAAATAGACACAAGCTGGTGTTGGTTAATAGGCCCCATGTGAAGGTAATGGGGGGTGATGGAGAGACAACAAGTGTTGCCATGTGTTCAGATGCCGTGACACTGCCCTGGACCAGATCGAAATAGAACAGATGGAAAATTTTCTGGTGTCATGCTAGACATCCATGCCAGCAGCAGCACTTGAGACACGAGAAGAGCTGACTCCTAGGTTGGGGCAGCAGATTAAATGGAAGGTCTATGCTGATCACCGTGTCGCGTCACTTAAACCAGCGCTTAATTAATTAATTATCTTAATCTTAATTAATCCCTATGTATCACACAGAGTGTATGCCCTGTGTGCGCTATCTTGATGTCAGAGTTGAGTGACCACTCATTGGCTTGTTTTTCCAAAGGCTGAAGACTAAATGGAGGACAGAGTTGATCCCATCTTAACTTGACTGCTTGAAACATGAGCCTCCAGCCTTCCTCCAAAGGCTCTCACTTGAATGACTGCACTAAGCACACTGTTCCATTGTTGGTGGAAGATTAGACTTCGCCTAATCTCCTGGTATGCTCCTTTAAAATGCAGAAAACCACAGAAAATGTTTGTTATGTAAGGGAAAGAGTTTTATGCACAGCATTTTGTCACAAATTAGTCCATCTACATTTTTGATGTGTGTATGTCTCTACTCGCCTGAGAATTTGGTGTGACAATAGACTGCTCTGAGTTTAATTTACAGTGTGTGAGATCGTTGTTTTTTAAGTGGTTTACACTTAACACTTTACACGTTGTTAATAAACGATAATTATGTGAGGGTGTTTTAGCTTACTTTAGTCAGGATTTGCCAGAAGCTATACCTAAATGACAAAGTTATTGAGAGCTAAGGATTTGAGGTGTACATGAATATAATTTGACCACTAGAGACTCATACTGGTGATGTTCAGCTTGCAGTGGAAGGGTACAACTAAATGTTGTCGAAAGTTTGATGTGTTAAATTGCTTTGCTCAGAGAGAGAGAGAGAGAGAGAGAGAGAGAGAGAGAGAGAGAGAGGCAAGCTTGCAGAAGTCAAGTGGAAAGCTTGTGAAGAGGGCTCTGACAGATAGATACCTCCTCCTTAAGGATGTGAGTCATGGGTCATCAGTTGCCTGATGGATTTGACCCCCTCTGGGCCTGGTGCTGAAGTTCAGACTGGTGTCATCAGTCTGGGCAGCCGTGCTTGAAAGACATTGCAAACTCAGGGCCTGTCTGTCGCTCTCTTCCCAGCCTGATAGATCCTCGAACCCTGCAAGGCCAGGCAGACAGGAGTGGGTGTATTTGATTTCCTCCTGAAGAGATTGGTTCTTTTACTTAACAGCTTCCTCCCTAACTTACGTCTGTCTGGTAGGCCATTAATATTGTATGTCATCAAGTAGAGTGTAGTGGGTTTGCAAAATAGAGGACAGTAAAGAGGAGGACAGCCGCATCGCTTCTCTTTCATCCTATAATTATCTAACATGAAGGAGGAATGTTCATGCTCTCTCATGCCTAATTTTATAACTGGGCACCAACTGTCTGGCTTTTGCACAAAGTCTGGGAAAAGCATGACTCAAGACATTGCAGAGGACTTCACACAAAGAGACTCGTGCAAAGAAAAGGGAGGGGGGGGGGTTTGGGGGGGGGGTGAGGATAAACAAAACGCGGGTCTCCCCAGAGCGACATCACAAATATAATAGTACTCTGACTACACCATGGAGAGAAAAGCCCCCGAAGGTCCAATGTTGTGGCAGAGAAACCACAAACAGTGACACTCTCAGGTCCACACTGGAACAAACACGACAAGACAGCAAGAGCCTCTTGTAGACAGGCTTCAGCGATGTCGCCTACCCCTTTTCGCTCAGTGTAAGAGGACGAGATTTATTGTTGTGGTTGTCTAGGGTTGGGATTTTTTTCTCTTCGTTGTAAGGCATCTGGTTCCAATTTGTCGGTGTTGTGAATCACATAGATTGAGGAAAAGACTACCCCCTCCTTGCAATACACAGGATTTGTTGATTATCATCACTTCTGGAAGGATTTTAAAAAGGCTTCGGGTTCATTAGAAGCATATTATGTAATCCAGCAAGCTGTAAATGCCTAAGGTGAGGAACTTAAAGGCCATTTATGAGACACCAGCAATACAGTAAATGTGCTTGTATGTCTCTTCTGTGAAAGGTTAAAAATTTATTGTGAATGTGTCAACGCCTGGCAAGAAAAAAATCCAGTAGAGCCCTCTTTTAATCACGCTGAAAAAAAAACGCTCTTTCCAGTGAATATATGAACACGTGTGTCGTTTCATGCTGTTTTACTCTGCAGTCAAGTAAATCTGCCATCAGTGTTTACAGCTGCATGCGTATCATGTTCGGATCTGTCAGGAATACAGCAGCTCATCAGCTGGGCTCCTCAACTATTATAAACAACACCCCAGCTTCTCTACAGGCTGTAATTGTCATGCAGATTTTCATGCTATGAGCGTGCCTTCTGGCTTCGCTTATTTTCCTAGCAAACAGATGTCAAACACAGAGTACTCCGAGCACATGTTAAAAAGGAAAACTATGTATGTACCTGAGACGATTGATTGTCTACAAGATATCAATACAGTCTATGCGAGTGTATTAAAGCATAAATACAGGAAGAGGTTTGGCAGGGGGTGAACAATCCGTCAAAATGTCTTGAGTTGCTTTCCTGGGAATGTGTCTATTCCCTGACAGTTCCCTGAACCTTTTCAGAGAAAGGGATGA
Organism: Sardinella longiceps; assembly: GCA_027497455.2. Lineage (NCBI taxonomy): Eukaryota > Metazoa > Chordata > Actinopteri > Clupeiformes > Clupeidae > Sardinella > Sardinella longiceps. The sequence continues at coordinate 13,594,017 of JAODXP020000022.1, read as the reverse complement.
GATGGGGGCTTGATGTAGTCGTGGTTGTGGTGGTTGGGACAGGCCTTATGGTAGGGAAAGAATGGTTTAAAATACAGGTAAGTTAGAGAAGCCAAGTTTTATGTTGTTCCTTGTTGGGTGGTCTTCTCTAACTTTGAAAACCGCAGTCAGCCGCATGTATATTTATGTTGATTTATACCCATCACCTCTTTTCACAAAGTCATCTGTTGTTTGTTTGCATCCTTCATGCTCTCTCTCTCTCTTGCTGTCTCTTTGTCTCTCTCTCTTTCTCTCTCATGGCAGAAACGGGGTCTTCCCAAGCCCCCCTCGGGTTTGTTTTTCCTCAAAACACTCTCCCACACATGGACACAGCCCTGCAGGGGGTTAGCATCATGTCTGCAAAGCGCCTTTCGCAAAAAAAGAAAAAAAAAATCTGGGGTCCTCACAAACACTTACAGCAGACTTTGAAACATGAGAGTGTATTGTCTCTCCCCCCCCCCCCCAGTTACCCACCACCTACTTTAAAAGGAAAACACCAGTGTGGGATGGATTAATTCCTTGCGGCCTGAAGCTAATAAGTGATCTCTGCATGTGATCAATAGCAAAGAGTGCATGCGGAGGAAGATTTGTATCTGTAAGGAAAACAATGCTTCTTCTCTTCCTCTTTCTCCCATCTATCCACCTCAACAGTGCTATCGGATCTCACGGAAAAATCCCCAGGCTTCTTCCTCCTGGCCTCAACATTCAAACAATCACTCAAGCTTTTGCTTTGAAATCCAGACCCATGGAAAGCCTATCTGCTAACATGGAAACATTCTCCAGTGATTGCCTAGTCCTCTCTACAGCTCTAGACTGGGGCGCCATGACAAGGACCACAATTTTGTTTTTGTTTTTTTTGTTGTTTTTTTTCAAGGAGATGCAGATTGTTGGGTCTGTTTTGTGGTTCTTTTTCCTCAGTGGCCTCTACTGACAAGGCCGTCATATTTTGTTAAGTTCAATGTCTGTTCACTGGAAAAACTTAATGTTGTTCTCCTAGTCCTTATCAACTCCAGAAACCTTGAGACTCTAACTGCAGTCAGCTTGCCATTTTAACATCTGTTGCTGGAACACATTGCGGTGTTAATGTAAATGTTTGGTTCAACATGCTGTAATTAAGTGGTAAAGAAAGTCTTTTATAAGGCAGTCATCGGGCTCTGCTCAGTGGAGGTATGACGTGAGGTGAAGTCGAACAACTGATGTCTGTGTGAGTAGGCTACACGTGCTGCGGTGCTGCACACAGACCTAGAATACAGACTAGTGTAACCTTTCAGGAAACTGCCGGTCTGTCGGAAAGAGCAATATGGGTCTCTCACATACAGTAGCCCATTATGCCTTTGAGGAAACTGTTTAGCTGAAACATTCAATTAATATCTATATATGTCCTGTTTTGCTTAGACGGTTGCTAAGTGATTGTGATACAAACAGTGGAAGTCAATGAGAAGACTGATGTCTGCTGCCATCTCTTCATCATGGTGGAATTTTTATGAGCTAAGTGGGGGCACTCAGCATGGCGGTCGGTTGGTGAGCAGAAGGGAGGCTTGCTGTCATATTGTATTTCCAAAGAGTGCAATAGTGGGAGGAAAATGTCACAGAGATACCGGGAGGCCCAAAGGTCGCCAATGCCAGTGGCGTCTGGGATTTCTGCAGGAATGAGAGAGTTCGGAAATATGGTAGAGTCTTTTGGATGAGCATGACATGTGGATGCTATTAGAGCTGATGTTCTTCAGCTCAAGTGCCGGGAGCATGTTTGCTTAGCATGAAGTCACTTTACCTCACGAGTGTGATGTGGTAGCCTAATTAAACGAAGGCATGAGCTCACCATTTTTTTTTTCTCACGAACTTCATGAACCATCACTGCAGTGAGTTAATAAAACAAAAAGTGGAACTGTGATTATGTCCATGACCAACTTCTGAAAATCTATGTGCACTGACTGTTCACCTTATTTTTTAATCGAGATGTGTAAGTATGTGTGGTTGACGAAGAATGTTTCGGCTGAGCCAGTAACAATAGCTGCTCCTAATTCTGCTCCACAAAGCACGTTGCTGTGGTCGCCATCCGACGTGTGGGCATGTAGCACTCCTAGAAGACCTCAGGCCAGATCCTTCAGCATTACTCACACACAGTTTTTCCGCCTTAGGGAAAGATGTTAATGGGAAACACATCTCTTTTTTTGAAGTTCGTGTGCTTATGCAGCAAAAAATATTATTTCAAGGGAACGAAAGGTTTCCAGGTAAGTGTAGTTCTTTGGAAATAATCTGCTGAAGTAACCAACTTTTTTTTTTGAAGACTGTCTGCCATCTGCGATGCCCAGATATAGTAAGCCATAGTCTGCGGCATAAAGTAAATTGTTCATCTAAAGGATGTTACTCATTTAGTATATTTGTGTTTTTGTTTTTGAATAACAACTTATCAGTGAATACAGTTTATGTCCCCTGTTTATGTTTAAGTGCCCTGTGTGTCACACAATGGGTGACCTAAAATAGAATTGTGTCAGTGTGTGATCCTCCCAGACCAGAGGTGACCTCACCAGCTTGGGCCTTGGTCCAGACTGGCTTTGGGTCGGAACCGAGCTGAGCAGTAGAACAGTAGACCAGACAGCACAGCTGCTATGGGGGAAGGAGGGGGAGGAGAAGATAGAGAAGAAAAAAATGACATCATTTCCTGGTGTCATCTTCCTCAGGGCTCCTTTCAGGACAACTTCCACCCCAGTGGTTTTAATCAACAGTTTCTCACTTTTTCCATCATCTGTAGCCACCCACCCCCACCCCCTTTCATTCCTTCTCTCCCCTTGTACTTTTCTTCCCCTTGTTGTGACTGTCTAGACCTCACTGGTTGCATGTTTGGTTTTCATTTAGTTGAGTGAATTGCCCCTGTTCCTATGTCTGTATCCTCATTTGACTTTCATTACAGACTCGGTGAGCACTTTTCCTGCCGCTCCCAGGAGGTCTATATCTCCTGTGTGTGTGTGTGTGTGTGTGTGTGTGTGTGTGTGTGTGTGTGTGTGTGTGTGTGTGTGTGTGTGTGTGTGTGAGGGGCTGGGAACGAGCGCAACAGGGGTGTATGTGTGAATGTCCTTGTATGTATGACTGAGACTTTATATGGGTGTAAGTCACAGCAGGCGTTTGTGTGTGTGTGTGTGTGTGTGTGTGTGTCGGTGCCTTTCTGAGGGAAGTGTCCTCCTTCCTTGCTGACTAAAGGCACAACTGTACTGTATGCCCAGCTCTTTCCCCACTAATGACTCTTCCTCAGCCACTGAACAGCAAGAGTCTTTCATGAACCAGTTTACGCACTCAGCCCCAAAGACATGTGACACACGAGAGCTCCTCCAAAAACATTTATTCCAGGGCTGTTTTTTTCATCCTCATGGAATGGGTGTAATGCACATGGTATTCAGCCATTACAACTGAGTTCCTGAAAGCTATTTGACTTTTATCCTGAATCCTCCCCATTAGTACTGTCAATCCACAACAAATGTGCCTTCTCTCCTTTAAGTCAAAGTATTTTTAGCAACAATTTAAGTGTAAAAACAATATCATAAATAGAGCAATATAATTCCTTTTCCATCACATGTGTCAACAACTTTTTGATTCATTTTAAAGTGAAGCATGTTTTTGATGGAAAAGGGCTGATGGACACTCACTCTTCATTTTAAGCTCCCCTAATGACCTTCAGCTCAAAGTTTACCTCACCCCCCCCCCCCCAAAGCCCCATTTTTAGTGTGCTCTGACATGTTCAAGTAATGACCAACATTAGCCAAAGCCTAAGTTTTTACAGAGCCTATAAAGGACCTATAACCATCCCTTCAAGGTACAAGCAGCATTAATGTCAGTTAAAGAAAAGAAGAAGAAAAAAAAAAACAAGACCAGTTGTGTTCCCTGTGGAGTCGGCTTAAACACACAAGAAATTTATCTGTTGTCACCACCAGCCAGTTAGACAAAGCACATGTGTGTTAAAGGTATTTACCTGTGAAACAGTAAATGTTCTCAAATGACACTGAAGGGCATTTGTATTTTCCCCTTAGCTCCTGCAACCATTTATGTCTGTCATGAATGTTATTTTAATATTTTTTTTTTTTTTAAGAAATCTGCTTTCATAGTTAACCTTCTCCCACTGCCCTGAGGTATGGAACAGGAGCCAGGTATTATGTAGGGCTGTAACTCGACTTCACTCTGGCACAACAGAAAGTGTGGCCCCATGAAAGTCGAGCCTCACTGATAAACTATTTTGCTTGTCAACTGCTCTGTAATTAAATCTGGCCTTCTGGAATTACCCATGATTCTGAGGCTTGTCTTTAAAAAAAAAAAAACACCCTGGCGCAGCATTCTGTCATTAGCCGTTCGGCTTACCTCATCTCTCACCTTTCCAGTGTCCCCACTGGTGACCCATTTCTCATGCGGTTGAATTCAGACAAGGGCAAGATTTGAGTCAGCTGAAACAGAAACTTCAGAGTTAATCTTTCCAATTCACTCTCAGTGCTGTGCCACAGACTAATCTCTTGTGTTAACAGCCATAATGGGCTGGAGTTCTGCCTGTGCCACTGTTTTGGCAAAAGGCAGCTGTATGTTATTCGCTTTAGCCGCACTGCACGCTGGTAATGATATTGCCAGTTGGGGTTCAAGTCCGGAACTGTCAAGTAAGGTCAAGTCCTCCAGGTGGGGGTTGTGGGAATGTGTGTGTCTGCGTCTGTCTGTCTGTGTTTGTGTGTGGATACTGTTTCTCACCACTCTTTGGGATTAATTTTGTCTTGCTTAAACAGAAGTTAAATTATGTTGTCTGGTGTTCTTGTCAGCTGTCAAGAACTGAAGTGTGGGCGGGATATTCCTGTGCACTGGCAGCAACATATTCCCTTGTTAATCTCTGTTTTTCTCTTTGTCTTAATTTGTCTTTCTCTTATTCGTTCTCCCTTACTAATTTTCTTTATAGATAGATAGATAGATAGATCTAGATAGATAGATAGATAGACACACACATACACACACACACACACACACACACACACACACACACACACACACACACACACACACACACACACACACACACACACACACACACATACGGTACACTCACACATACACACAGACACAAAAATACACAAACACACAATACATACATTACTATCTCCTCATCCCTCCACGCCAGCCAGTAGTCATGACAAGAGTGATACCACTAATGATGCAATGCTTCCACAAAAAGATTATGTAACACTTCCTTAGCACAAGGAAGATTTACACTGAGTTGCACTGACTGAACCACTGGAATGATAATGTTGATGCTGTGGCATGTCAGACTATGAAATATAGATGCTATGTTTGCCTTAATGTGAGAAATTTTCTTGTCAGGGAGGCATGCTCTCACTAGCGTAGAAACTTATACTATATTGGCAACATTATGTAACTTGAGGGGCCCATTGCTGTTTTACAGCCCTTGTCACATTTATATTGTATGTTTGGAGTGATCTATGCAGCTCTGTATTTGTTCCTGTCAACTTATGAACCTGCGCCGCTGACCCTCCCCCGGCTCACCTCGATCGCTTGATTACTTAACCGTGGGCCTCTGAAGGCGCTCGCTCGGGCCCACTTCTAACCATCCCTTTGCTTCAGCACGTTTCCAGATGGCCATTAAGACAGCAGCAGTGATTTAAGCAGCACCTCTCTGCAGCACCATGTCCAAGTCATCCATTACCTCTATTAAACTGTTTCTAAACCAGGCTCCCTCAGCGAGACAGGAGTCAGGTTCTCCCCATTTATCAGCTCGGTCTCTATAAATCGGAGGTAGGCTACCCACCCGGTAACACGTGATGGAGAGAGGGGAGAAGTGTCGGCCCCGAGTTGCCTCACGTCACCCGCACGCTTTCACAAGAGTAATTAACCTCCCTGATCCTGATACAGCGAGCTGAAGCCCCAATGTGAAACAGCTGGAGCATGTAAGCAGTGTAGCATTTCTGGCGTAGGTTAAGCCTCTCTTGTCCCATACCAGCCAATTCTCATGGATGTGCTTTTTCCTCTGTTTAACAGCTACCGTTTAAATACTGCTTATTGTAATACCTGCAAATGTTACGGTCAATTATATGTAATCACAATCACCTCAAGGGGTCTAGACTGCTGGTTTGAGGATGGAACATTTGTATAGCGGAGCGTTGTCGCATTTACAAGCATTCCTGTGGTGTGTGTGAACGGAACATTGTAAGGAGGAAAATATCTTTCCAGTCTTCGTCTTGTACATTACCGTGTCTGAGTCGTCTCGGCTGAATCATCCTCATGTTACCCAGACGCTGGAGGAAGGGGGCCCTTCTCCCCCCTCACCATTATTGCCCTGAGCTTTGGGTTTTAAAATCGACTGCTTGACAGCAGAGAGTAAAGTTAGCTTTATAGCTCCGTATGCTTTTCTTTTCGTAATGCACATCAGGCCGAGCGCCAGATGGACTTCCTCCGCCCCCTCGTTGCCGGGTCGGCACGTGTCTGAGATGTTCTGCTCCGTTTCAAGGACTCCTCCAGAGTCTGACCAGAGTCGGAAGTCACATAGAGCTAATGTTTGGAGTTCCAGTTTGGATCGCACCTGGAAGTCAGACGGCATTTGGGAAGGGAGGGTGTGTGCGTGCAGGTGGGTGGTTCTAGGAGGAAGTGGTCCACAAGCCGCTGTATTATGGGAATGTGCAAGCAACCTGGCTTTTGATTCCTTTGCCAACATGTGTTTTCCTCGTTGGTCTGTTTACCATCACAATTGCACTTAAAATCCCCCATGACCACTGTTGCACTTGAAATGCTTCTCCTTCTCCCAGAAAGCTCCTCACAGTGGAGATGATCTATGGTACACGTCACGTGTGATGAAGAGTGAAAGAGTCTTGAGTCATGAAAGAGTCTTTGGTTTTGCAGTCCGTGCGTATAGTGCTGTGGCTGACTGGAACTCTGGAAATTCCAGCAGCTGATCTGCCATCGTCATTATAAGCAGCAAGTCTGCGATAGTAATCGGACACAGAAGCCTTAAGGTCTCGGGTCACTGCGTTAAGGTATTTAGGCAGACAACCGCCCCTGGTGGTCCCGTTAGTATAGTTTGCATACTCCTGACAGTATAGAGTGAGATAAGTCTATTCGCGAAGCTGCTCATCAAGTTTTATAGAGCCCCTCCTGTTTTACAAGGTGAAACCAGGCTGTTCATTTCCCCCACAGTCGCTGCACTTGACTCTCAGGCAAGTGTGCCTGATGGTGAAATATGAGCTTTCAAAGTGAAATTCAGACTCTTAGAATGTGAAGCATTTACAGCAGTCTGAAAAAATAAGAGATTTCGACAAGGCCCCGAAAAAATGGAAGTGAGAGAGAAAAAGAGAGAGGGAGAGACACAGAGACAGAGAGAGTGACAGTATTCGGAAATGGACCTTTAATGACGACTCTGTCTCAGTGGTCCATTGCCTTTTTGGCTGCCAGATTTTGATCATGAAAGCAGCCCATTCAGTCCAGCTTGCCCCTTCAGACCTGGCAATGCTTCACAGTATGGCAGTGACGTCTAAAACGCCCCCTAAATACTTTTAAATAGCCCTGGCAGCTCCTTACAACCATTTCACTTTCAGAAGAAGTATATGTACAGTATATTTAAACTTTTTACAAGAGCTCCTTTGCATTTCAGAGGCACAGGAGGGGGCCAGCGGGGAGAGGAGTTTCTAAGAAAAGGGCGGACACACACTATGAAGTCAAATCGGGTGAGGGGAAAATGTTGGGTTGTTTTCTCAAGGTGCGCCGTGTGTGCCGAGACCTGGTCAACGCCCTTTTTTTCCAGGACTTAATTTGAAGTGAGTGGGGTGGGTGTGGAGGAAAACAGCTGGTTCACTGTTAGATGAGTAAAAATATTTCTCATCCCTACTGAAGCAGCCCAAACATTTGCCCACCGCCTTCCATTCCTTCATACTTTTGCCGGCACCTCATATGGGCAGATTGGGCACTCTTTGGTTTATTCTTGAAATAAAAAGAAATGAACGGGTGTCTTAAATGGTTCCAAATGTTAGGGATGTGATAAAAAGTTACCACCACATTGTTGGCTGTGCACAGGGCCTTCAGCTCACCTTCAGAAGAAGGAGCTGTTGTTTAAAAAGCTCCACAGATGTTTGACTGTAAACCTCCTCTGTTTGCCCTACAGTGCCAGTCCACATCCTGACAGATGTACACTCTATGGATATAGACAAGCACAATTATAACAAACTTTAACAAACACGCCTCCTCCATACATGCAGGCCTCTATGCCATACCATACCACAAGTCATGCTTTTAACTCACTTGCGTTTACAACAGACAGCCATTTACAGAGACATGTTTTTTTTTGGTCCCTTTTGTTCTAATTGACCAACTTGTAAAGGACGGAGGGGGTTAGACTGTGTGACATTTAGGTAGAGGATGTTTGACGATGTCAGAGACTTAATCCCTGGGATTCTTGAAGGGCACAAACACCATTTTAGCTGGAAACCCCCCCTCCCCCTGAGATCCGTTGCCCCAGAGGGGGACGTTTGAGGAGAGAATGTCCAAATATTTATGAAGCGATGGCCCTCTCACTGAGGGTCATTGCTGGCGATGTTTGTTCTGCCCGCCCAATTAGTACAGAGAGTCCCTAACTTCTTCCCGGATGGTTCCGTCAGCCGAGTCCAGTGTGTGTCAAGAATAGGCTTTCTGTCGAACAAAGTCCCAAAGCATCAACACAGACCAGGGGCTGAACTAAATCATGCAACACGAGCCGAGCTTTTACTCCTTCCCCTGCTGTGATGAGGGATCGTGCCCTGTGCTATGGCCATGCTTTAAAGAGCTTGGATGTTTGCTTTTCTCTTTCCCTGAGGCTTGTGCTGTTTTGTTTAACTCGCCTTGTGTAATATGCTGAGGGGGGACAAAAAACTACATGTCATTATGAGTTTGGCATTTGGAGATCCATCTGTTGGATTTTTTTTTTTTTATGAGGCTCAAAGACTTATTTATTTTTATCGTTTTGGAATTTGATGTTCATAAAGGAGGAACGAGTTTCCAAATAACCTCTGCATTGCTGGTAATTGGGTGATGCTTTTGCAGAGGTGAGAACACGCTCCTTTTATTTCAATGCTGACCCCAGAGAATCTGCTGCCAGTAGTGTGAAATTACACAGTGCCTAATGGTGTTGGCAGTTAGTCAGCAAGCTCTATTCAAGATTGGGCCTTTCACCATATGCCATTACTGCACTGACAGTCTCCTAACAGCTCACTCATATAACACAAATGAACAATGCTTGGTTTTACTGACTTGAGAAAACATTTCTTCACATGAGTGATAAAAGATACAGAGGACCATATGCTCATGATATCCATTAAATTGGCCTTTTTCCAGATGTGATGCCTAATTAATTCAATGTCTTCTTATATCTTATATTCTTATATCTTATAGCCACAGAGAAGGTGGATGGAAAATGCTGGGTTTAAGGCACATAAGGAAAGGGTTAGCCTATAAAAAGATATCTCCTCTTACAGGCTGTTCAGATGTAATCATATAAGGGGACGAAGCACTGTACAGTATATGTGTGCACTATTGACCTTTACACCCAGAGAATAATGGACACTGTAGATGGAAATCGGCCTGACTTCAGACAGACAGATACCATAAACTGCTAGGCATTTTCGAGGTTCAACTGCACAACTGCTGGCATCCCTTAACCTTTTGAAGACAAGCACAATTAGATTGTTAATGCATTGAGTTTCTCGAATTACACCCGGAGGCTCTTTATAAATCAATTATGATATTGAAGCTGAAAAGCTCTGCCAAACTTCTGCTTCAAGACATTGATCCTTGTGTTTACGACCATGAGCATGTGTAAGCATGTCATTCTCAAAAATCTGTAATGCCTGTATCATTCTGGGCTCTGTTTAAGCTTTGTTTCTCTTGTTGCTGTTGGGGAGCAGTGGACTAAAGCATATGACACTCCTGGTTTACTGTTGCGGTGACTAGTTGTTGGTGGCTGAAAGCCTCAATTTCATCCAATAATGGGATTAATCCAAACTGAATAGAACCGTCTCTGTTTCTCTCTTCGGCTGAAATGAAAACCAAATGTATGGTACAAACCATGGCCAATTGACTGCCATTATTAAATGTCAACGTTGGTCTCTCGTTGTTGTTATTTATATATTTATTTGTGCACGCATTTGTTTCTCCTTAGGAAAAGTTTTGTTGGCATCAACAATGAACAATAGAGCAGAGACATTTAAATTGGAAGCAGACAATGTTTATCAAAAGTTAATTAAAGAAGCTTGTAAGAAGGATTGTATTATTGTTCGAATACCTATTTGTTCTCATTAAAACGACAATGTATACTCCAACATCTAATCTGTTTAAATCGCTCTGTTTTTAAGATGAGCTGAGGTGATATCAGTGGTTCTAGTACTCTGGCTTTGCATAAACCCTCAGTAGTGAAAGTACAGTGACAGAAAATGTAAAAGTAAAAGTGTAACAAGGTAATTACTGTACCATCAACATATGGTTTCATCAGTTACTTACTTTCTGGGACCAATTTAAAGCTTTCAGATAGTAGAAATTAGAAGCCTGAAGCCACACACATCCTTGCGCCATATGCCCTTTAAAAGTAACCACGTTTTAATTAGAGAGTGCTATTATTGGCTAACTTTGACTTTGAAGTGCTATTCTCAAACAGAGTGAAAGGGAAAGATTATCTCTGGCTTTCGGGTGCTTTTTGCAGGGGGCCTCGAAGAGGGCTCAGGCACAGAATCCTTTCAACTGCCTGTAAAGGATTGTGGATTATGAAAACTAAAAGAGTGATTAAGACATACGTCAGCGGAACTGAATGCAGAAGTATTTTGAACATTGTCCGATCCACAAATTACAATTGATGTGGGTTTTAGCTCCCATTTACAGACACTGGATTAAGTAAATGCATATGTTCATAACAAAGACACTTTAAGGGATTTGCAGTGTGCACACAATCACATATTTCACATACAACATGGCAAGAAGGCAAAAAAGAAAGACATCTGGACAGAATTTAAAACAAAACACAGGCTTAACAGTTCCATCTTTATGTTGAATGTCCAATTGTGGAATGACTTCACTTTAATCAGTTGAGCTGATCAGTTACCTCCAGATAATATTTCATCTCTATGGTCGTGCTCTCGGCAAATATACAAGAACCAAATTGGACGTAATTGCCACCGGTGGTTAGGCGTCCAGTTTTTTCCACGAGTGGCAGTGAAGGAGCGAAGAGGCCTCAGGAGAGTTGCTTGCAGTGGCCTGCACAATTTCAGCTTCCCCCATTTGTTTTTGTAAGGGGGAAGCATGTCAGATCCCAGTAGAGCTTGACCTTTGACCTCACCCTGAACGACACCACTCAGGTATCCCAGGAATCCCAGCTACCGCCAGCTCGAGGAAGAAACAGCAGGGGGCTGGCGGCTGATGAGGTCATCATCAGGCAAGTTCGGTCGCGACCCCTTCTGGGTACACACCAGGAGAGGGTGTCTCACTTCCCTCTCACCCTTCTTCTGTCCTGCGAGGTCACCAATTCTAGAGGCGAGAAGGTTATTTCATTATCCATGGTGCATGGCCACTGTCCTCTCTTCCCCTCTTTTTTCTTCTCTCACACATATTCTCTGACTGTTATTGCTGCAGGGGAACGACCTCTGCTCTGAATAATTTGATTCATGTGAGTGTTTTGTTATTGTGGAGAAAGAACATCTGCTACTTGTGCCTCTCTTGGATGCAGCCCAGTAATTACTCTTGCAAATTTGATTTGCGGGTGCTGGTGTTCGCCTGCCTGCTGATGGGAGCGTGTGTTGGTTCGTGTGTACTTTAGAGGATGTGAATGTGACAGTTTCACCCCCAGGTAACTTGGGCAAGGTGGGGGGCTCCCCCCCTTTTCCCCCCAGTGTGAGTGTAAGCATTGCTGAGAGTAATGAGGCCTGGTTGAAGGATCTAGTCCTCTGGTTGAGGGCTGCGTTCTCTCTGGCTTGAGTCAATGTCAGCAGCTCTTGCCTCGTGAAGGAACTTGGCTTAGAGTGTGGGCCTTTGCCTGCGGTCTCTTCGAGCTCCACGAGGAGACGACCGAGCTGCTTGGATGTTCCTGTGATCCCTTTTTCCCACAGACGCAACCTGTTCTGTGCAGAAATAAAATGATGAGATCAAAAGGCATCCTGGCTCGAAAGGTCATTGTTTCAGAGTACGCTTCCTTCCTGTTGAAAATCCCATGACTGGAAGATGTGCTTTTTGAGATGATTCTCTGTGCTGGACCATGGTTCTATCTCACCCATTCGTGTTATGACCTTCAGTGGATAACTGAAAAAAGCTGCTTTAATAGAATGTCCTCCATCTGTTAGTTTTTGATTCATTTTTCTGTGGCTGTGCTGAAGTTATAGTACATTATGCAATTGTATTTCTATCGCCTCACAAATAATAATAACTTTACATTCTTATGTTTCGAAGATGGATAATTAATGCCATCCCACCGCACACTCTTATTATTGTCCCATGCATTCAAAGCATGTGATGCTATGTGATGCTATTATGGCTAGCGCGTGTTGAAAACATAACAAACCAAGAATGTCTTAATGAAATATCTGTGCAGATGATGAATCAGCCTGTTGATCAAATGACAAGATGGGGTATTGATGATTAATGATTGAAGTTCAACTCTGCATCTTCATTTGAAGCATCTGCATTTTCTTTCTTTCTTTCTTTCCTTCTTTCTTACTCCGATGTTTTTCTGTACCATGGAGTTGGTGTAGTTGAGTCAGAGTTTCTGCCACATGGTTGCTTTTTGATCCATATTATAGTTCAATAAAATGGCTTTAAAAGTAGAAAAAGAAACAAAATTCTTTCTTTCCTATTTTCTCTCTTTCTTTCTTTTACTCCATCCCTCTAATTTCTTCCTGGTTATAACAGATATTTGCCTTGCACATTCCAACATTCCATGACGCTCTGTCCTTTTTATGGCTCCTTGGGGTTTATGATGAATGTGCTCAATTAGTTTAGACAGCTTGTAATGAAACCCTTTGTTCTGTCAGAGATGGATTGCTTTTCGCTACGCTGCTGTCTGAGTTTACAGTAGATTCTGTTCAATGATAGTCGTTGTCACTTGGTACACAAGGTTGTAGTTGTAGTATTTATGTTGGATGCCTTCAATGAAGGCCTCACTGTATACCTCATAAGTCCTCTAAGCTCAAGCCAGCGTATGCAGCAGCCAGTGAAGTTTCTGTTCATAATTCAACAGGAAATCAAAGAGGACATGATCCAAGATACGATGCGATCTTTGCCATGTTTAACTCCAGTGCCATGAAATAGGATTAGCGGTCTGCGCTGATGGCTTATGTCAGCGGAGGTGCCAGAGATTCCTGAGGAGTGACTTCAAAAGACTCGGCACAACAAGCAGCTCCGCATGTAGCTGATGGATTTGCAACCTTTTCCTCTCAGTTTCCTCTCTTCACTCAATGTTGTCACTTGTGGTGACTGGCGCTTTTTTCCACTGTATTTAATGAACTTTATTTATTTTAATGATTTTAATGAATATGTCCTCCTCGAGTACCCAAACACTTTGTTTCTTATTGTCTTTCACCATGGCATAACCTTGACCCTGACCCTCATTCTAACCATAACCCTAATCTTACCTTAAAGTGAAGCTCATAAGGACTTGCATAGAGTTCAATGATAATAGTGCATTTGGCAATAGTATTAGGCATATGAGACGTATGCTGAGTCATGAGCTGTGGGATTTTGAAAAATACCCCTAAATCCCACACAAATGAGTTTTCCTCCTTATCATTTCACTAAGTAATTTTTTTATGATTAACCTCTTGCGTCTCCATGTGATCCATGTCTCCAGCGTTGTGGGGGGTGGGGGTTGTCTCCTGGCGCTGCTTCCCCGAGCTGGAGCACTCCTCCATGGGGCCTCATCATGGGATCCCGCCTGTGGCCCGAGCCAAACGAACAGCCTGCCTGCCAGGCTACTGTCAAAACCCCAGCACTCTGCCTGTCCAAAAATAACAGCCCCACCTCCCTCCTCCCCATCTCTCTCTTTACCTCCCTCTCTCTCTTTCTCTCTCTTGCCTCCTAGTCTGTTTTCCTCTCCATATCCCCATTATATCTTGTTCTATGTGTTATCTACATCTTTCATCATCCTCTATCCACATACTGCAGAGGTTCTTAAACATCCAATTTTTAGACATTCACCATATTTTAGACATTCTTTGCTTCCAATATTTTCCAATATTTACTGATGTGTGACTACACTCTCAGGACGGAGAATGTCAGTCAAGTCAATAACTGTCTTTGATTGGTTGGTCCTCTGAGGTCTTCCAGTGTTGATACTAAGCAGTTTTTCCACTCAATAGTTGTCCTAGGCCACATATACTGTAGTGCACTCTAGATCAGAGTGGTGATAAACACATTTTCAGATAAAAGAGCTTGGCATGTTCATCTGTTATGTGTCTGTAAATTTAGAAAAACATGTTTAGAAAAATTGTTTGAAGACAATGTTAGGTAAGAGCAGAACGGAAAAGAGTTTTCTTCAAGATTTAATGTGCCTAATTTGTAGTACATTAAAAGATAATTGTTGCAGGATGTGGGGAGAATATAAGTCATGACTATTTGGACAATTTGTCTGTTTCGTTTTTGCAGCCCCAATTTTTCTTTCACAAGGAACAGTAGCTCAGAAAAAAAGCCTTAGATGGCAGCCAATCAGGCATCTGGGGCCATCAAGCCTCACAAAGAAATTTGGATGAATTCTTGATTCTGATGAATACCTCAGCAGTAAAAACTTCACTTACCTTTCACATTTAAGGCCAAACTATCACCTAAATCAGAGAGGAGGAATCCATAGGATGACTGATAGGCTTGAGCTTAATTGCTGTTATCAAAGGTCAACTCTTTTATCATCAATGAAATGACTTAAAAAAGCACATCCATCATATGGCAGGAATTCTGTTTTCCTTGCTGAAAATCACTGATTGCTTAATACTAGATCCAAGAGTTGAGGAGTTGCTGGCCTGTCTCTGCCAAGACATTGTTCGTTTCAATCTTCCATAAAACTAGATTTCTAGGATTTTTTTTTTTTTTTTTTTTTTCACAAGGTGTCGGCAGTTTTCCATGGGAATGGATTTGGATGGAGGTGACGTGCCTGATGCATTTTTTCATATGGTTTGCATTATAGTGAGCGCTGCGTGTCAGTAGATTAAGGCATAAAAACTGGACTCTTTTCTGCGCAGCACAGTAGGCTATGAATCTCCAGGGAGGGCAAGGGCCTGAATGGCATCTTTGTATGGGCAGCACTGCCATTTCGGAGAGTTTAAAAGGCTCTGTTGTGTGCATGAACAAAGCGCAGGGCTGCTAACTGTTAAACGCTTGAATGTTCTATCCTCCCACTTCATTTCAAAGGCACAATGGTGAAAATCGTATCATGTCCAGCCTAGTCACACACATACTGTAGGAAGGAACTCTGCGACCCCAGTGAAGAGCTGTAGACTTTTGAACCACTGGAAAAAGTTGAATTTATTTCCCTTTTTTAATGGCTCACAAAGCTAATGTCATTTCAAAGGCTTCCTTGTGCTGTGACCTAGTCAAGTTGTGCCCATGGTTTTTATGTAGGCCAACCCCAAATGGAAAGAGTTGATGGTGACCGATGATGAAATTTAAAGCTGAGAGATTTTTCTGGATGCTTGTCTGTGGGATTGTGGGAAACTGCAGGATGGAGACATTCTGACAGTGAGTGTGTGAGATACTGAAATAGCTAAAGTGTGTGTGTGTGTGTGTGTGTGTGTGTGTGTGTGTGTGTGTGTGTGTGTGTGTGTGTGTGTGTGTGTCTGTGTGTGTGTGAAGGGGGTGATGACACAGCCTCTGTTTCTGAGTGTGTGGCGGAATGTTAGGGGAGTAGAAGGTTCTTTATAAGGGCTATGCTATGTTTAGCTCCTCTTCTCTTCTTCTTTTTGCCCCCTCCATCTTACGTGTTGTGAAGGACCCCTCACAGTGAAACACTAGAACAGAGCAGGGGTTGGCATGCCGTTTTGTGTGTGTGTGTGTGTGTGTGTGTGTGTGTGTGTGTGTGTGTGTGTGTGTGGGTAGGGGGTGGCGAAGTGCACGTCTGAAGCATATTACTAATTCAGTCTGAATTTTCACACAGCTTCTAGTAGAAAGGTCCCTTTTATATGAGTGGAAACCACAGGTTTTAAAAGGAGACGCAGGGTGCATGAGGGGTGCACACGGGACCATGTTTTCAGAAGCCACTGGGAGAAGGAAAGTGGCGGTGTGAAGCGGCAGCCGTTTTGACAGGAGTGTGTTTAAAGTAGGCTTTTTAACTCAGCATGTGTTTGACGCAAGGGTGACAGTTCCCTCAGCAGAGGAAACATGCCTCATATAAATTTTCTTTTTTTTTTTTACTTTTTACTTTTTCTTGAGGAGATGGGAGGCAATGTAGTGAGAATGTGTTTCATTCCCAGCTCCCACTTGCTCCCACTGTGATCTCACCAGTTCTATTCCGCCGTCTAGTAGTAGACCCTTCTAGATTTTCCAAGATCTATGCCCGTGAGGCTGACAGGCAGGGTTTTCAGCTGTGCTTCTTCGCCTCAAAAAGACTTCCTCATGCCACCCCGGTCTCTCCAGCAGCAGCTCCCAGGCGGAGGGAGGGAGGGATGGAGGGAGGGAGGGAGGGGTAGCCGATGGTGATCAAAGACGAGTGGGAATCCCCCAGTTTAAAGATCCCTCTAGCAGTTCCCCTGTGCCTCATCCTACACCTCACGTTTTCCCATACAGAGAGCCCCATTCATCCACGGATGCCTGTTGGTTCTGTCGGCATACAGTGGCAAGATTATTTCAGCGCTGCTTTGACTTTGCACCCCATGCCGTCTGGTGTCTTCACAGCTCATAGACGCCTATGAAAGCGTGCTCTGTGTGTTGTGTTGTGTTGTGTTGTGTGTGTGTGTGTGTGTGTGTGTGTGTGTGTGTGTGTGTGTGTGTGTGTGTGTGTGTGTGTGTGTGTGTTTTGCCTCCAAAAAAGCATTCCTCAGACGTTACCTTACTTGATCAACGTGTGGTGGTCAGAGGGTGTGGTGCGAATGGCACAGTAAGGAGGCCTCAGTGTGCTAAGCTGTCGTCGGCCTGTGTGTGTGTGTGTGTGTGTGTGTGTGTGTGTGTGTGTGTGTGTGTGAAAAAGGCCAGTTCCAGTCACACTTGGGCACACTGAATGACGACACTTTGGGAATGTGTGTGTGTGTGTGTGTGTGTGTGTGTGTGTGTGTGTGTGTGTGTGTGTGTGTGTGTGTGTGTGTGTGTGTGAAAAAGGCCAGTTCCAGTCACACTGAATGACGACACCTGGGGAATGATGCTGAGTTCCCATCATCTCCTGCCCAACAGGAGGTTCAAGAGGTGAAATGCCACCATGCTGTGGTTACTCTGCAGCTGCTCTGGCTTTTTTAGGTAACTTGCTGTGAGGCAACTGTGTGTGTGTGTGTGTGTGTGTGTGTGTGTGTGTGTGTGTGTGTGTGTGTGTGTGTGTGTGTGTGTGTGTGTGTGTGTACGTGTGTGTGTGTGTGTGTACGTCAGGTGGTTCTTTATGCATGTATCATGTTTGTCTTGAAAAATGCTGTTTGTTATAAACCTCATGCTATATTAATCCACAAGTATCATGGTTTGTACTTGACTATGCATTAGTTACATAGCATATTATGTGTATGTCTAGTGGAATGTATATTTTAGGTGTGTGTATACATGTAAGCGTGTGTAGTCATTGTGCTTGTGAAAGGCTCTGTCAAGGCTAACAACTGAGGGCATACACTAAGTGGCACCTAACAGAGGTGATAGCTGATGTCTGTGGGATGGATGGGCCTAATTAGTTTGACATTCTGTGCGTCTGAATCAGTGACGGACTGGGATAGAGAAACGGCCCTGGCATTTTGACCCACAACGCGGCCCCAAGATCCCCCAGTACCCCCCCCCCCCCCCTCACGCACACACAGACACACACACAGAGAGAGAGACACCACTTCGCGGAAGTTGCAACAACTTGGTGATCGCGCACCACATGAAAACACATTGGTAAACACAAGGTGCATCCTCCTACTAGAACTAGGTGCATGGTGCATCCTACACGTCGAAAACGGTGCGTACTTATAACAAGCGCACTCTGCACTCGTTGGCCCGCCCCACACAGAGAGAAATTGTGACTATTAATAAAATAGTAGGCCTAGTAAACACTGAAGTTTCAGAAACCGACCTTTAAATAACAGGCACCAGGCAAGCATCAACGTGCCTACACACACACACTATACAATCAATGAACCAACCACTTTTGATGTCCGCTTTGCTCCCGCACCGCTTCTTTACGCAAAAGCCCCTTCTTAACGCTGTCCAGTGGACAGTGGCCCAGCTATATGATGACAAGACTATGAGTGGGAGTCAGTCCAACTTCTATGCTAACCAGTCCAGAGCTGAACGCAAAACAACATACCGTAGGCTACATCGATATGGCTACTAAAATGTATTTCAGCAAGACGCCACCAATTCGAGAGCCCATTACCAAGTCATGAAGTTAAGAATACAGTACGAATAAGAAAAACTACAACAGCCCCCAGATTACCACAAGCTAAAAAGGTTTACAGATCACATCACCTTGGCTAGTAGCGAGACTAGCCACGGACTGGCTTATGACAGTAGAAACGCGACCTTACGTGAAATAAAAAAAAGTGTCACGGCGGACACAAACAATGATTATTAATGGAAATCCTTCAGCCCCTACCTGGTCTTATTCGTAGCGTCGGGCGGTGCAACACATCTTCTAATATCCATATTTGTGTGGGCGAGAGAGCTCTGCGTGCTATTCCATGTGTGAATGGCCTTGTGATTTCTTGGCGATTGCAGAGACAAAACAACACACTTCTTCATGGTCTTCTTCCAAGCAAGCCAAGAAGCCGGCATAATAGATACTACGACATAGATTCGAACAGAACACCGTGTTTTCAGTGACAACAACCTTGAATTTATGGGACACTTCTATTTGTTGTTGCACATTTGTTGAGGTCAGTGGTCCGTTAGTGCTCACAGGAAGTTTATCGTCAGTCACTAGGGAAACGGAGGACTGAATAAAAATCCCACAAAGCAATGCTTTACTACAGTTGTCTCAAACAAAAGCAAAATATAAATAGGTATAGATTTTTTTTATTATTTTGAACACTTTTACATCATTGGAATATATATTCAGGAAAAATACAACATGAAACATAATGAGACCCACCCATCAAGATGCCACCGCCCGTGTGTAATGTATGGCAGTGTCAGTGGTATAAATAGCGAAACGGTGTTAAAGGAATGCAATCTTAATAGAACTTTGAACGCAGGTAGCGTGATATTTGCATACTCAATTCCCATACATATGATTATGGGGCCACAACGAGTATTGGAAGGGCCGCGATGGGTATTGAAAGAGCCGCGGCCCTTCTGGCATGTGCCCAAATGCCAGACCGTCCAGTCCGTGCCTCGTCTGAATAGAAAGGGCAAGAATGTCTTTGACAGGATTATCCATTTGCTGAAAATTTGACTTGTAAACAAAATTTGTGAGGTATTGTGTGGACAGTATTGTAGCCTGCAAGAATGTGAGTGGAAAAGCTAAGCGCAGCACTGAGTTTCTTTATGAATCTTGTTGAATTGCGGAAATCTGTGAGTTAATCTGTGAGCAATAACACATCTGTGTGAGAGCATGTTTGTATGTGGACATGTGTATATTGGTATACGTTTTTCACCAATCAAATGAAGCCAACTTCTCATGATGAACTTTATTATCTTTCCTATCTGACAACATATCAACGTTTTTATCCATGTTATTCTCTTTGTGCATTTCAAGCATTTCAGCATGTTTATGAAGCTGTCTAAAACATTAAATAGTTGATATATTAAAATTAAATAATAAAATAAAATAATGCAAACCTGATATCCAACCCATTCTATCCAAATCAATATACTCTGTAACTTTTAACCAAATGTTCTCTTGGCATTCTTAATATAAACAGAAAGCTGTGGGGGGACACCACCATAACTGATGGTGCCAGGCCTACTGTTTCACTGCAAACAGGGGGGAAACTCAAACATACACCCACTGTTAGCCATCTTACTTTCATTTCAGCCTTTCAAAATAAGGCTTGAGGCATTTTCTCTGAGCGCTCCCACTGTATAAGTTTCTTATAGTCCACCCAGACCCCTCAAGCAGTGAATGAAAGCCAGACAGCATGACGTGGGCAGCAGCCACAGTTTAAATGTGTACTAATGGGGGGAACAAGCTATGTGTCACGTAGCCTCCTTGAGCTAACACAGGCTTTCATGCAAGCCACCCGCAACGTTTCGGACAGTTTCAACAGCAAAAAATTTTTTTCTCACATTTTTTGCTGAAAGCGGTAATTAACATAAATGTGTGAACATCATTCCCATGTTTGTTTATCGTAACAGCTCTGGCATTTCCAGGTTGTTTAGTCTATTTATGGTCCATGGTCTGAAGAGCATTTCTTGTCTGCTGTGGATTGGAGTTGTCATGGTGCACCATTTGTTATAGTTACAGATGCTTTCACCATAAATACAGCTCATAAACTAAATACTGTGGAAAGCAAAAGTGAAGATGTTCTTTGGGCCAGTGTCAACAAAGTGTGGTGTTTATAATGCCAGGATGAAGCCAGCGTTATTACAGCTGCTGTCCTCTGTCCACTTCAACTCTGGCTTTTTATAGAAAATCATTATTGTACAGAGTATGCAAAGTTCAGCTTTTCTAAATGTGTAAACAGAGTTCAGTGTCAAAGCAGCTTTATTGATAAATCCGTTCCTAAACAGGATTATGATTTGTTATGATATGATAAGGTTCTGTGTATACACAAATATGGGCAGTAATCCCAAGATATGATGTAACTGTTACTGTATCAAAGTCTTGACAGTTCCTACACCAATGTGAACAGTCTGCTTTGACTCAGTGTCTTGCAAGCCTACACACTCCCCTGTGGGGCCTAATTCTGACGCTGGCCTGCTGTTATCTCACAGATGTTTGTGCTCAGGGAAGGAACCCAAATACTAACAACTTAAAAGTGTTTGGATATAGTGGTAGTCTATGTCCTTAGTGCAAACAAAGAAGTAAGAGGTACCTGTTCAGTGTTGAAATGGCTGAATGAAATGGCCATTAGTTTTGACTTAACAGAAATCAGTGCAGTTCAGTGCAAAAGGTGCTGTGTAACGTTTGGGGTCACAACACACCCTCTTAATTTACTTTTAACTGCAATAGTAATAATAGGCTAATACCTTAATCACAGTGCATGGACGTGAGCTTATTTTAGTGAGTGTGAATGGAACTGTGACTCAAAATTCAGGTGTTGCTCAGCCTCTCTAACACTGTCTTATTTGAGCTCATGCAGAGCTGGAAAACTTCTGGCTCGTTAGGTAAACACTATGATGGCTGTACACATGCACTGAGGCCCCACAGACCCTCTGCATCAGGCGAGAGCATGGCTACTGTAATCAGCCTCTCCAGATGGTCTTCTGCTTTCATAACTTCGAGAAACTTATCCTAGTCCATTGAGGTTTCTTTGGGATGCCATTCAGCCCACAGACTAAACGAAATCTCAAGTTCTGAACACAACGTTTTTATTTATTTATTTATTCATTCGAATCAAAGCAAACTCAGACCTAAGACAAAACATCAGATTTATCAAGTCCAGTCCACTCTCTGAGACATAGATGTATTACCCAATGCAGGGCTGCCAGCTCTTGTAGCTGCTCTCGCACCACCCAAATAGATAGCATGCCAAAACAAAGGCGGAAGCCAATAGCGTCAATGTAGTTTTGCCAGAGCGGATAAGTAACCTGATAACTGGGCCCCCAGACACCTGTGAACGATCTCTAATCTCCTGGAAATGTCAGTCCATCTCTTGCCAAATCTTCCCCCCCTGGAGACAGGCAAGTCTGCTGTCAGTGCCAGAACCCTGTGCCTGCAGCTCAACCGGCAGCTGAGGTTTTTTTTTTGTTTTGTTTTTTTTTTGTCCTGAAAACTGTGGGGCAAGAATGTTTCCTTGTCTAGCTGTGAATGATGTTTTTGACATTCATTATCATTGTCGGAGCTTCTACTTCTTCTGGTGCCCTTTTGAGAGCGACACCTGCATATGGCTTTAATATCCTGTCTGTTGGCCAGGTAGGCCTCACCACCCTCCGAGCTCTGAGGGTTTCAATATCCCTGTCAGTCTCCTCTGACAACACTGACAGAGACAGTGAAGTTGGGTTAATATTAACCTTCAACAAATGCCTGTTAAAAGGGCCAGAGAAGACATTTCCTACAGCCATAGGGGAACAGTGTATTAGTTGTTCACCTTGTTTCCGTAAATCGTAGCTTTCTTGTCAGGGCCCCAGGCCTCTAGCCTCACATAGGAGGCCCTTCTTTACTCAGCCTTTAATACCTTCAGTGTCCTCACCTATGATCTCATCAACTTGGAATGCTGAAGGATATTGAATTCTGAGGGAATATTGAATCAGCAGAAGGTCTTTTTTTTCCATATTAATACGCCCATTATATTATGTGCAATGACTACAGGACTTGAGCAAAGCCAGACCTGGTGTTTAATCTACTTTAATTTATCTGGATGCACTCACTATGCCATGACTTAGATGTTGACTTGCCTGGTCAGGATTGGCAGGTGGCTGGCAGATATGAAACAGTGGCTGGCTTTAGGATTTACTTCCACGACTACCTGTGTGGGCACCCTTTAATGATTCCATTTCGGGATCAAGCTCAAGCCATCGTTTTCATACCTGACACCCATAACATTCTTGAGATAGGTGCCGAGGAAGGCAAATATGCAAATGTTGAGGCCTTGCCTTTGGCTCAGGCTGGTTGCCACATCAAAGGTTGTGTTATTTTTACTTCAAGAGCCACTGGGCAGCCTGACACAGGTCTCTCTGTGGTGCGGCTGGCACAACTCGCATTGCGAGGGGGGGAGGCTACAGGTGCTCCCTTCAGACGTGCCGATGGCTGGGAAAACACATTTGAAATATGGCTGACTCTCAGGAGCTCAGCTTTGATGAATACCTATGCCTGGAGGCCTTTTACAGAAAAAGAAATTAAAAATAAAATGATATTGAATCAAATTCTCAATTTGCAGAACACAAGAGGCATTATGTTTGAACTCAAAAATAATATATCTTCTGCCCAGTTATTACAGCATTTTCCTGGCTTTCATGTCAAACTATTACTGAGCTCAATTCTGAGTAATAACTTCTCACTTCTGTGTAATAATGAACAGCATTTAATTCATTATTTCGAATTAGGATTTCCGTCAACGTTTATTTACTTAACACATTTATTTCAAGTAAGTCTGTATAGGGTCTTGCATGTTGTTATCACAAAGCACTCCTTTTTAGGAAATGTTTAGCGATTGATCATTTTTTAAAAATGAGAATCGGGGAAGCCCAGAAAGTTTATATGCTGTCCTTACATGTCCCCTTTGAATCTGCTGATGAAGTCATTCTGTTTTGTGTAACCTTAGAAACCTAACACAGCTGCTCCAACTCCTGTTGAAATACTGTAATGCTAATTCCAAATTGAGTCCAGAGGAAGCAAAAATTACAGTATAATAGTATAGAGGATTATATACTTAAGTTGTTTTAAGGTTTTAAATATTTGCTTAAGGATTATTAAATCTTGATAACATCTGATTAACGTCCATAATTCATTATGTAGTACTTCTTCTACAAGTCCTTCTCTGCATGAGTGCAAGTGAGTGAGTGGTGTTCGTCCACTCACACCAGCCACTGAAGGATGGACTGTGTTGACTTTATGAGATCAGCGCTGTGGGACAGGGCTGTAAATCCATCATCATGAGAAAATTAGTCACTGCGCATACGAAAGGCCCTCCAAGATCAATATATCAAAGGCCAGTGTCTTCCTTTATTACACCAGAGGATGATGTATCAAATACAATCAGCTGTGAGGGGGAGTGTGGCCATGTTGTTTCTATTTGCTCATTCTGGAACTGAGTTGAACATGGTCTGAGTGACATTGAACTATTTAGTCAGTTGCAATCTGCTGCCATACTGATCAGCCTTCAGAGATAAGTACAGTTCCCCCTCCTGCCAAATCCCACTTTAACCACTGCAGATAAGTAGAGTACTCATTAACTGTAGACCAGTTTTAGGATCGCAATTGCTGTATATTCACCTGAGGCTATGTAAATAGGGGCATGGGATGGGTAAGTCTGTTTGTATTATTTGCAAAAGGCAAAGGCAGTTTTTTTATATAGTGCATTTCATACACAATGGTAACTCAATGTGCTTCACATATAATGAAATTAAAGCATTTTAAGAAAGATTTGAAAGAGGTAAAAAATAAACATGCAAGATGAAAATATACACACAAATAAAATGCATTATAGCATTATGGAAAGGCAAGAGAAAAAAGGTTAGTTTTCAATCTCGATTTAAAAGAGGCAGTGGTTGGGGCATTGCAGTGTCTGTCCAGGGCCGGTTCTAGCCTTTTTGGTGCCCTAGGCCAGATTTGATTTTTGCCTCCCTTTTTCTAAAAGTATAAGAGAAATGTATTGAAATTGAAATGTAAGAAATGTATTGTGATGCCCCCCTGATGTTTGATGCCCTAGGCGACCGCCTCGTTTGTCTATGCCTAGAACCGGCCCTGTGTCTGTCTCTCGGTGCCTGGGCCCAGGGCTGTTGGTTGTCTGGTCTAGTGCTGCATGGCACATCACAGGATGCCATGGAGGAACAAGTGGAGTGGGCATGAGATGCCCCACCAGATGTTCCAGTCACTACAAACAATTTCTCTATTTCTCTTTCTTTTGTCTCTCTCTCTCTTTTGTCTTTGTTCTTGTCTTTCTCTCTGAGACACGACTCTAGCCTTTGGCTGCAGTTCCAGGAATTTGACGCGTTTTGAAGAAAACTGAAGAGGTCAGCATTTGGATGCGACACAAAAATGTCCAGTCCCCCCACACCCCCACTTCCCCTGACACCCCCGCCACCATCACTTCCAACTAGGCCCCTATACCCCGCACCCCTCAACCCACCCCACCCCAAGCCTATCCTTCTACTCCAGTGCCAATGGAGGGAGAGTGAGACAGATGTAGAGACAGACGTAGAGAGAGACGAAGAGAGAGAGAGAGATAGAGAGGGATGGCCTATGCAGGAATGCAGTCGACGCCAGCTTGCTCTTTGGCCTTTCAGGGGTAACCAAGCATGTCCCCTCAGCTTTTCATCCTCTGCTCCTCTGTACTGGAGATAAAAGACAAACAAAAAAGAAAAAAACCTTGGCTCTATTACAGAAAAACTGAATAGGAGAAAAAGTGACTTTGTGTGTGTGCACATTTTTAGTGTCTGTGTATTTGCGCTTGTGCTTGTGCACGTGTGTGTGTGCAAACAATCTTTGGTTGTTTACCCTGTGTTAACATCCTAACAAAAGAACAAAACTGTGTGTGTTCTTGCATGTGTGTGTGTGTGTGTGTGTGTGTGTGTGTGTGTGTGTGTGTGTGTGTGTACTTCAGGGTGGTGTGAGTGGGTTAGGAGTGAAGGTGAGTTTGTTTGCTTCAATACTCCCCACCCAAGGGAGGGCCAGTAATCAGTAGCCAGAAGACTTTTTTTTTTTTTTTGGGGGGGGGTGGTCAAGAGAAGACAAAGAGCCGACAAAGAGCCTCGTTTTCTCTTAAAGCACTCATCCTCTAGCTGTCAAATGGAGTGACCTTTAGAATACATCACCCTCCCTTAAACACCCAGAGTTAACGTCATTGTGCATCCGGAGATACAATCAGGGGTTAGCTGAGGGTTACAGCAAATGAAACAGTTCCAGGCCCCTGGTATTTAGTCTAGACTTCAGTCTAATTTAAAAAAAATAAGGAGATTTGTTTTTGTGATCATCTACTTTCCATCAGCATCTACATGAGTGACTCTCTGGAAAGTGAAAGCTGACACATACCTTGAGCAAATCTTTTGAAATCATGCTTTTCATCTGACACAGGCGGCCACATGTTTTCAGCTGTTGTTATCTGGCAGTTAAAAATGCATTCACATCCCAACAGTGCTGACATTATTCTTTCAAATAAACAAGCCAAAAGGGCTTTCAGTCCTTCGTATTTTTTAAGACCCTCTACTTGATAACAAAGAGTGGTTACACCCTAGAAAATAAACATCACAAATCTTCTTTGACTCTGCCTCTGCCATGGCCCACCTGCTTAAGCTTAAGGAATGATATACAAATGAGTTTATTGCTGTCTCTCTCTCTCTCTCTCTCTCTCTCTCTCTCTCTCTCTCTCTCTCTCTCTCTCTCTCCAGCCGACGTGTACAAAAATGATTCCAAATGGCATCCGTCATGTGAAAACAAACTGTTTTTAGTTCAGTTCCACCCATATAAGGGCCCCTGACATAAACAATCTATAGGGACAGCAACCACACACAGAGAGACTTCAGTCGGATGTTTGCTCCTTGCATCCATACATTTATATACATGCGCTTCTTTACATTTCTCAGTGGTTGTGCCACTTAAGTGTTGTTATGGTGCTAGATGACATACTTCAGTCAAGCTAAACAGAGATGTATATGCTTGAGGTCAACATACAAGACAGAACGGCCCAGCTGAAGGCTAAATGTTTATCAAAAAAATTTTTTTAAGTCGCCAAAATAAAACAGAAGATACACTTTCCCTCTTTGCTTGAAAAGTAAACATCTGTCAATTTCAACGTCAGCAACAAAAGAGCAAGTGCAGCACAATTTTTTTTGTTTTAATTTTCTGTAGCCTAGATTAATAGCAGCACTGACATCATTAATCACTCAATCAAGAATTTAAAAAGATGAGAAAATGAATATTTTAATATAGGCCTGCCGTTTGTCTGTCAGTGGTTCTTGGACTTTCACCATCCCAGTGCCTCTTCTCCTTTACTGCATCAAGTTAAGGACTTCCTCTCCCCACTGTGTTTATGAGTGACCTCTGTGCTCTCTCCCATAGCTTAGTGACCTTATTTCTGAAAGTAATCACCAGCACCAGTCTGCCAGACAACATCGTCCTCTTTCACTCTCACGTGATTGGCAGTTTTAGTGTCACTGTTCCTGTAAGGGCCAGAGGCTGCCTTGTTGGACTTCTTCCCCCCACCCAGGCACCCTGTGGTTGAGAAGAATGCAGCTATTTGCATACAGAACTTGTAACATTGTGATGGACAAGCATCACACAATACAGTACAGTACTTAGTGCAAATGCCTGATCTCTATTCAGTTCCCTTCAACTTCCCATGGAGAACAGTTCCATTACTAAGGTAGAATCAGGGTACTTTTCGTCCCTGAGGTGGACACACATCCAGAGCTTTTGTAATGCAGTGCTTGAGTGAGGAGACAGTGCGAGGAATGTGTTTATGTTGTTGCAGCTCCGGGCCAAGGTCTTAAGAATCAGGTCCGCTATTCAGCAAGGCAAAACCGGAACCTGCTGCTCGCAGCTGGAGTGTGGGGTCCAGCTTGCTGGGAGGTCGGGGCCTGGATGCGGGGGAATGCAAAAATAATCTTTCCCCTCACAGCCGCATGCAGCCTCTATGATAAAACCAGATTGTAATCTTCAATTCTGACATTTATTCGCAGTAGGCAGTTGAATGCTCATGTTGTAATGAAAAAGAAAGTGTTCTCTGAAGATGTTCTCTGTGATGGAGCAGGGCCTTTCTGCAGCTGTTGTGTATCAGTAAGATTTGCTGAGGATGTTCTCTATTCATTACAGTAATTGACTTGTAATAATGGGTTTGTCAAGGTCATTTTGTTTATTGCGTTTCAAAAGGCCATGGACTTGAGTTGAATACATTTCACAGAGCTCTCTCTCTCTCTCTCTCTCTCTCTCCCTCTAGTTGAAGGATCATGAGAAGGCCGCTACTGCCGCACACACGTACTTCCAGGCCAACCCAGAGCATGTAGAGATGGGGCGTAACCTGGAGCAGTACAAGAGCCTGCAGGGAGTGGACCCCAGGCACTTCATTGACAGAGAAGCTCGACCACATCAGGTATTTTCATTCACAAAGAAAATCAGACAGTTAGTTGTCTTTTCAATTCTATGATGTATTGGATTATAATCAAAAGACATCATTCATAGAAATATAACTGAAATGTTTCTCCTCCAAATGGGATGTATACAATATCTCACCAGTTGCATTAATACAGAGCATCTGACATTGAGTTTAGTGGCACTCTGGCCATGTGTGAAAACATTAGACGAGATGAGACACCACTGGAATATTTATGTGGAAGCCAGATTGTTATGAAGGCAGAGGATGAGGAAAAGACCTGTATTCACATATTCCTCAAACCCTGATCAAATCTGTTTTGTTTTAGATTAAACGTGTGAAAGAATCCTGTTCCTGTTGTGTTTTACAGAAAGCCTTCGCGAAAGCCGTGAAGCTGTACGAGCAGAGCGAGTACGGCAAGGCCATCCCGTACTTCGAGGAGGCCCTTAGGCAGTACTTCAAGGCCGATGTGGAGTGCCGGGCGCTCTGTGAAGGGCCCCAGAGGTTCGTGGAGCAGGACCATGTGCTGTATCGCTACAGTCTTTATGAGCTGATCTCAGGTGAGGCGCCTACGGGACAGCCAAGACCCAATGTGTTTACAGCTAGTCTCACAGCGGGAAAACATAAGTGCTTGACATTTGTGTACATATGAATGTCAAATATCAATTTTTTTATTAGTAACTCATCAAGTGAAAGAGTTTGGCTGTATATGTTTTTAAAGGCATAAAGAGATAAAGGTCAAGATGCATACAGTAGGTTTTATGCATAATTTAATGCACTCAATGCACAGAATAGATACTGTACAGTAGGTGTCGTCTTCTATTGTTTGATTTGTCACTGAAAATGGCAATTCTTCTCTGGACAGGTTTGTAGACATTATTTTCTGAGTTGCAGTTGCTGTGTCAGTAGGCGGGTTTACATGGACACTTTTAATCCGATTAAAAAGATTCCATGTGCTTTCTAACAGTATCCAAGGAGCAAGGATGCATTCATAAATGCCCACTGAAATGGAATATTGGGATAAATAATCAGATTAAGTGTCCATGTAAACGGGGCTAGTGTCTTCACAGTCAGTGTAATGTTGATGTTGATCAAATGTATATATTTTCTTCTACACAGAACTCAAACCAAAAATCCTCTGCCTGTGCCTAGGTTTGACATAAACGTCTGAATTCAGACATGCGGGAGTGAGAAGGCCTGTCTAAAGCATTTGGATACACAGTGTGGTGACTGATGACATATAATATAAACACGAGCAATGAGATTCTCCTGATAATTACCAGCCATCCATGCTCCGAGCAAAAACATGAAACTGTTGAGAGACATGTTTGTCTCATTGTACAATATATTTCAATGGGGCAGAGGTGACTAGGTTTTGTGTCCTGTTTTTGTCATTTGCAATCATGGCCTCCAGTAAGTGATTTAACAGACCACAGACCTTTGGAGAAAAACGGCAGAAACATGGTTTTTGGAACAATTCAGGAATTTCAGATCATTTTCACAGTTCAGCCATGTCAGATCACTAATTGTAATATATGCACCTGAACACCCATTTACAGGAATTAATTGTATTTATAGATGATTAGTAAATGGTAAATAAACAAATACACAAGCATTTTAGAAATCCATTCACACACTCTCAATCTCTCTTTCTCTCTCTCCCTTTCTCTCTTCCTCTCTCTCTCTTTCCCTCTCTCTCTCTCTCTCTCTCTCTCTCTCTCTCACACACACACACACACACACACACACACACACACACACACACACACACACACACACACACACACACACACACACAGACACAGTGTATAGCATACTGTACAATTATGCTGTAAGCTCCATCACAGGTTTTCTTTTGGTTGGTTGTGGGACAAATACCAACTACTGCACAAGCCCTGCAGACATCATACAGAAGAACACATAAGACAGGCCAATCCTAGCAGTGCACTCTGACTCACTGCCAAAGTGGAGAGAGGTCTTGTCAGGACAGCCAGAATATTCAAGTGTAGAATGTCTTCACTGCTTAGAGTTGAAATTCACCATACCCCCACCACTGTCTGTCTGCATATCTCTCTCTCTCTCTCTCTCTCTCTCTCTCTCTCTCTCTCTCTCTCTCTCTCTCTCTCTCTCTCTCTCCCTCTCTCTCTCTCTCACACACACACACACACACACACACACACAGACACACACACTCACTCACTCACTCACTCACTCACTCACACAAACACACATACACAAACCACTCCACGACACCACGGCAGTACATTGATACTTCCACTTCTACAGAAGTATTTTTAAACCCAAATACTTTCTACTTGAGTAATGAATGTGAATACTTCTGACAACACTGGCTTGGACTCACAAAACCAAATGTCCAGTGGTGTTCCATCCTGTATTTGACAGAATATGATGTAGACTAGGTGTACAAGCAGAACAGATTTAGTAGATTATGTTTACATCTCAAAATGGTAACAGTCTTTTAGCTAAATGGGTTTTAACCGTTATCAAGGGATTACATGGTGTCATGGTGTTGGATGAATTTTGTTTGAATACAGGATTAAATTCATGTGATGCACATGGTCATTCTGTATAATTAACTAATTTTGCTATGGAATTACAATATGCTACTATAGTTTAGTGTGATCAGTCCTGGAAGAATGTCAGTGTGGGTCTCTGTCAACAGGGTTTTTAATCAAACCTCTGGCACATTTACGCCAGGGAAGTCTTTGGTGTTGCATTTCAGATGAACTTCGGATTAATTTCAGAGGAATATTGGATGAAATTCAGGTCATATATTTAGCTATTATCTTCACATCTTTGGTAACTTTGCTTTCAAATTGGACAGAAAGCTCTGGAAGAAGAACGGGAGTTGAGGTCTCTGTCATAGTGTTGTATTTCAAAGGAATTTTGGATGGAAAATCTTGGTGACATTTGCATATGTTCTGTGATCCCTGATCTCTGCCAGCTCTGTGTAGTTTGATTAATCCAGGTGGAAGGGGGGGTGCATTTCAGATCAGCTTTGGATGAAATTCAGAGAAAATATCATTTGCTCACTATCTCTGTCAAAGAGAAAGCTCGCTCTCTCTCCCATCACTCTCTCTCTCACACACACACACACACACACACACACACACACACACACACACACACACACACACACACACTCCTTCTCTGAAATGTGTGTGCGTGTATACTGTGTGTGTGCACATGTCCATTCATGTGTCAATCTATGTGATCAATTAATCTACTCCTGAAAGCCAACTGCCAGTATTGCACCACAGTATCAGCCATTTGAATAAAGGATTGACTGTATTCATCGCATCTTAGATTTATCCCCAGGTCAGCTCAGTTGCCTTGCATCTCTCAAACCCAGAGATAAAAATCTACCACTCACTGAAAGCATGCTAGGCTACATCTGAAGACAGCTCTGTGAAATAACTCCCAATGTGTTTGGATTACACCATCCCTATTAGGCCAAGAGAGGGATCTGCAGTGGTTGTGTCTGACGCTGACATTTCTACTCATCATGTGCTCAGCAACAGCAGCAGACCGTGCCCCTCTACCCCTCTTCCTCCTCCTCCTCCTCCTCCTCCTCCTGCTGCTTGATTCTGCTGTCTGTGATCAAAACTGCTAAATGACTTTGCAAAAGCCCATGTCTGGCCCTTGCTCTCACGCTGCGTCCAGCCACATCAAAAGCGGGCCGAAGCGGCAGCACTGTTTCAATCAGCAACCCTGATGAGCTCAGTGGGATGATCTCATCTCAGAGGGGAACCTCATTTCCCCTCCACTTCTCCATTTTTCCCTCCCTCTTCACGACTCCCTTAGCAGGAATGACCGCAGGTGAATCTGCTGGCAGAGGTGCTGTGTCAGCAATAATAGGACCTGCTGAGATCGGCACAGACTATAGCTGTTGTTTCATTCAGATTCACTCAAACCAGACTGTCCTTCATGGTTATAAAAATACCGTCCTTGCAGGGCATTTCGTCTACTTGCACAGAGTGCTAGACATTCATAGCCCTTCACCTGAAATGACTCCAGTTGTTCAGTTGGCACAGAGAGCATTGAGTGGAGGTCAAAGAAAAATCCGCTGTCAAGTATTTGATCCAATTCATATTTCATGAGCTCACCAACATAAACAGTATTTAGTGTACTCAGTTGATTGTAATTTCTCAGTTTGGATAGAATTATGTGGTAAATGACAAGTGTAATCTGTCTGCAAGATGCAGTGACAGACCAAGACCAAAGTCTTCTTCCTCCAGACAGTCCAAGGCTTGATCATGGACTTAAAATATTTCCATAACTCTGCTGTGTCATACCGTGAACTTTTTACTGTGTGTCGCAACATGTTGATGTGAGTGAGCCTTGATGATCGTTCTTGCATCGTTTCTTGGAATAGGAGGATATAGAAAGGCGCCAGAGTTCTTGATTGCACACGGCAAATTCACAGCCCTGTTCTCTCATCTGTGTTTCAGATCACTATACGCAGGTCCTGCACTGCGAGCATGAGTGTGTGCGGGATTTGGCCACTCGCCCTGGACGCCTATCACCCATGGAGAACTATCTGCCCCTACATTACGACTACCTGCAGTTCGCCTACTTCAAAGGTAACCTGCTGTCGCAAACCTGCCTTTCGTTTCCTAGATGAGATCTTAATACTAAACTAAACCTTTTTCATTTTGTTTAGGCATTTACTGAAATTTACTAATTTTTAATTGAATTTATTCAATTAAGTTGTATCTTGGAGTTTGGTCAGCATTCAAAGGCCTTTTTTTCCAATTCAATGAAACATACCTCCACACCTTACCAATCCACCTAGTTTCCTTCCTCTCTCCTTTCCTTTTTTCACTAAAATTCATTGTCTAAGTCTTTTAGATGACTGGAGGAAATCAGTGGGCACTTGGCTGACATGCAAGAACATTTAAAATCCTATAAAACTTTTCATGAGCCCAGATCACCCTCACTGCCAGCAACAGATGTCTCATCTCACACTAAGTGGATAACTTTTATTTGTCCAAAGCATTAATCCTGTTTGATAGCACGTCAGATCAGTTCACCAGCAGCTGTACTTTACCAGTATTCAAACTTTAGACAAGCTGTTAATGCTATTATTTATTTCATATTTATCTACTGCTGTTAGATTTAACTTTTTGTTTAGAGTTCACACGGTTACTAATGTATTCAGCGGTGATAATGAAATACTCCCCTCAGCTGTTTTATGGGATAGGGTCGATGGTAGGTCATCACCCTCTATTCATAATGGTTTGAACAAATCATGACTTGGTCCTATAGTAAAGTAAATACATCACAACTTTAAATGCCATATGTCTCATATGACATACGTGGGGATAACTTTGTGGACAATATGTACAAGAATTCATTGTCAATAATGTGGACAAGACCCATTAGTTGTAAGGCCCTGTTTTGATCCAGAAACACACAAACCCTGCAGTGCCCATACCAACACATTTCTGTACAATTGAAGTGTGTAAACCCCTGTGCAGGATTGCTTAAATGTAACTTGCATCCCCTCTAAATAAATGCAGCAGTTGTGATGTTGACAAGTAGAGTATCAAGGTCCCCCACCCTGTCGTTGCGTTAGTGCCAGGTCTAATCGGAAAGTCAGCTCCACTTTCCCTGCTTGGCCTTTCGCAGCTCCACAGGAAATGTTCTGTGACCCAGCCTGTCTCAGTAACATGTAGGATTTTACAGGGCGAAACGCATAGAACCCCTCTTTGTTAAAGGGTCTGGAAAAGTAATGAGGATTGACTGGGAATGTGTAAACGCTCCTCGCCGTGGACCAGAAGGAAGTGATTTGAGGGCTTAGAGTCTCATAGTTCTCATGGGGTGCGTATTGTTCTGGGTGTGTGTGTGTGTGGAGGCACGATAATGGTGTAATACATTCCCCCAGCATGCCCTCTAGGTGCTAAATAAATACAAACAGCCCAAAAAAAACACCATGGGGACATGGTGCCTTTGGAATATGCCCAAACAAGCTCCCTAAGCTCTTGTGTATGCAAACACCTTCATCAAGCCCTCCAGACTTGTTTTGCTTAGACTCATCCAATGAAATCCTCAATGCTTTTAAGCAATTAGTAACATGCCCAGAGGCAGTCAGTTATTTACCTCATTCCACTGGTAGGCCTACTCCTACAGTACTCTGTGTGGCGCTCCCACAGTTTACGCCCTGTTCCCCACAATTACCACTTAATCCTAGTTTTCAATTAATCCAGAGAATGTAGTCCATGACCAGTCTCAAATTGTTATCCAAGAGTCTCAGGTTAATAAAGTGGACAAGGTCAGCTATTCCGGTATTGGCTCAAAAGGCCATGGACTTGAGTTGAGTACATTTCACAGAGCTGTCTGTCTCTCTGCTCTCTCTCTCTCTCTCTCTCTCTCTCTCCCTCTCTCTCTCTTTCTCTCTCTCTCTCTCTCTCTCTCACACACACACACACACACACACTCTCTCGCTCGTTCTCCCTTTCTCTCTCTCTTTCTCTCTCACACTCACACTCTCCCTCTCTTTCTCCCCTTGTGTCTATCTCTCTTTTAGTTTCCACTATCTCAGCCTCACTGATGTTTGCTCCATTGTGGTCATAGACTTGGAATGTTGTATACGATGGCTTTCCAATACTTGGACACTTTGATTTATCCAAAAGTCTTTAACAGATTTGTCTAAGGTGTTTCCAGTAGTGCTGACACTCAGATATATCCGTTGTGATGTATGTCTCCCGGAGAGACTGCGACCTTGACTTTTACCCCCCGGAGTGGAAACAGAAAGGGTGCCAACAGCTACATTGAATCTGGTTCTTTAAGCTCCTCTACATAGGTTTACACAGAACAGGAGCGATTTGCTGATGAACCCACCACACTGTCTGTTCTCTCTCCTCATCCATCCTCCTGGCATTCTGAACCATGTTCTCTTTGAGCCGGTTCTATTTGTGGATCACTTTTATCCTCCACTTTTACTGGACATCTTATCTTTCCCTCTTTATGACTCTCACTCTTTCTTTTTCTTATCCTGTCTGCATCCTGCCTTTTCTGTCTTTTTTCCCCTCTAAATTCCCCTCTTTCTCCATTTATGTTGTTCCCCCATGTCTGAATCTTTTTACAGTGTCATTGACTCAACCTTCCTCATTCTTTTTCCCTGACAACCCCTCTCCAACCATGTCTGTCTTTCTCCCCTGCACAGAGAACCATTTCCAAGAGGCCTTGGCATGCGCTCAGTCCTACCTGCTGTTCCATGATGGGGACGAGTTCATGACTGACAATGTGGAGTATTACCAGGAGGAGTTGGGCCACAGCGTAGGCCCCCGTGAGGTGAGAGAGTCCAGTCCACACTTCATGAGAGAATAAAGATGTCTGTCCCATACACACACACACACACACACACACACACACACACACACACACACACACACACACACACACACACACACTCCCCTCCCACCTCCACCATCACTGTTGGAAATTGACCCTTCTGGAACGTTCTGCATCCTATAGATCATGCTCGGCCTCTGGTGGGGGTATTTTTACGGCTGGTAGGGTTTCACTGGCGTGGTCCGACCCTTTCCAAGATCTTAAGCGTGTCGGGACGGAGAGTGAAGCCAGAGGTACTAAGGTGTTTTGTGAGGAACTGTGAGTGTGATCATGGTTTGATGGCCATAGATTTCAGCACGTCTGTTAAAACTACAGGAGAACACTCACATCCACTGATGACCAGTGAAGACTTCACCCCCCCCCCCCCCCAATCCATTCTCGCCTTATCAGTGGTGTACAGCACAGCAGCTATTAACATGGAGATTGTTTATGGCTTCTAAATAAGAACCATATGTTACAGCACAACTGTAAAATTCTGTACATCTTTTTTTTTCCCTCCCGTATATCCACAGTAATGCACTATACAGTATAGGGTTGAAAAAGAGCAACCTCACACGGCTTTGCTGGTAGAGGGGAAGCCAAGCCTGGTTCCCATTAGCGAGGAGGATGCACGTGAGTGCCAAAATCTCCCCCGCTTCTCTCCCCCTTCTCAGCTCCCCAGCTACAGCTCCTCCACAAGTGGATATGTGAGGACTTATTTATGAGTGTGTGCGTACGTACGGACATGCTTGTGTGTGTGTATGTGAGGGGATGCATTGCGTACGTGGGTATATGCACGCAGCACACACACACGCGTGTGTGTGTGTGTGTGTGTGTGTGTGTGTGTGTGTGTGTGTGTGTGTGTGTGTGTGTGTGTGTGTGTGTTTGTTTTGGGGGTAAGGCAGCAGCCTCTGACTCCTCTCCTGGCTTAAGCGCTCTTTGCCGGAATCATTCTCTGCCTGGCCACCCCCTCATATTGGCCAAAAGCCTCCTGCTTCAGGCCAAAGAGATCTAATTTGCCTAACAGAAAGAGAAAGAGCAGCAGAGGGGGACAGAGAGACAGACAGACAGAAAGAGAGAAAGAGACAGAGCAAGGAAGAGCAAAATGGAGAGAGAGAGAGAGGGAGAGACCCCGAGGGACCAAGCTGTGCCAGTGCCAAGGCACCCCCTTGCATTTCAGGAACTGGTAGGAGTGGTACCAACTCAGTGGGAGGGGCAGGGGGATATGTTGACATGCCAGAGCAGGGCTGAAACAATCTGTGCGCTGTTTGTGTGACGGACTAGGAGGAGGGCATTTTTCCCCCCATTTTTCCTTTTTACCACCCCCACCCCACCCCAAGCTTAGCGGTATCTCCACCCCTGCCACTGTAGCTACAAATGCTACTGACTTCTCTGGTTTCAAAACATTCACAATCACTGCCCCACTGTAGACCACCTCCCCGCCCACACCCACACACACCCCCCTTCTACACTCCAGTCCTCATGCGCTGCCACTAAGAGGCTCCAATGCTGTAGCACGCTCTCTTTTTCGTCTGGGACTGGAGAACGCAGCGGGCTTCACTCCAGTTCAAACATCTCCTTTGAGCGCTCGCCAGGAATGACTAATAAAAAGTGCTTTCGAGACATTCGCCAAGAGAAGGATGGAGAGCTTAAAAACAGGGAGAACGAAAGAGTGGAGATGGTACCACACTTCATTAAGTTCCGCACCGAGGCAAGAGAATGTTTGGTTTCACTCACTGGGTCAATCAACAGCCATATTGTGCACACAGTGCTTTTTCCTATGAACCCTACAAATGTCATGCAAATCAAACCAGGCAGAACTATAAAATCACTTCATTAGGTGATGATATCCTGTTCACTATGCTAAGGGTAGGTGGAACAGACCTCTCTTGCAATCAGGCCTTCATTTCCCAAAAACATAGTTGCTAACTAAAATAAGCAACTAGTTAGCAACTTTGTTGGTTGTAACTTCCAACTACGAACTAACCAAGTTGCTTACTGGTTAGCAACTATACTTTTGGGAAACAGATGCTAGGTTAGGAGCTTGTTGTTTGTGTAGCCTACCATCTATTGAATACATAGATTCATTGGGTTTATTTTAATTTATTATTAAGTCTCATTCTTCTTCATTTGTGTTGGCAGGAGGCAGACTGGTACTTCAGGCGCCACAAGCAGGAGCTGGAGTTGCTGTTGGTGGGAAGTCAAAACATGGGAGTGGAATATACAGAAGGGGTTAGTCACAACTTGGGTGATAGCGCTCCTTTTGGTTCAAAACAGAATGTACTGAATGTAAAGTAACCTGGCAACAGAATGTAAAGAATGTAAACTTCTGTGTTGTCCAGATGTCCACTGAAGCTAGCGAGCAAACCAAGTGCAGGGCCAGCTGCTTTCTAAGTATTTCAAAAATATTTCAGTGAAGACAGCACATAACACCTTTAAATGTCTCCTGGGATGAATGTGTTTTGGAGCAAAGTTCTGTTTTTTATGTCAGTGTTTCAGGAGATGCAATGCAGTGTGAGAAATGGGAAGATAGGAATGCTGTCAGTGTAAGCTACAGCTAAATTGAGGCACAGGTGTCAGCACAAGATTTGGAGTTGCTGTGTAAGCTCGCAAGCTCCCTCTAGTGTCCTTAACAGCACAGTTACTTTTGCACAGGTCAACACTTTGTTTACATACGCCTGTCATTGATGTCCACCAATTACTTTTTCATTACTCAGTTGTTATCATGCTTAATTTGAAGGATAAGGAAAGAATGTTAGTTCTATCCATCATTAGATGATAATTGTTGCACAATGTTCTGTGGAAGGCAACCAGATAATGAACTCAAAATTCTTTTCTTGCTGCTACATACAGCAAGTAGGTTACGAGTAATCCATCCATGCTGTTCATGTGTAATCTATGAAGTGTAATGTTTTTATGTATATTTTGTTTCTTCAGAATTACTGGAGCAGCTCAGGTGGCAGAGAGGATGCCAACAGGTATTCTGATTTAATCCCAATTGAGTAGGTTTTAATCCAACCCAATGAAGGATCAGTTGCTGTGATCACTGCCTCAAGTACATTTCAGTATCCTCAATGCAAGGCTGTGATTTGTTTAATGTGCACGTAGCTTTAAAGGTCTCATTATTCAAAGGGTGTAAAGATGCTCACAACGCATACTTGTGCACTGATTTGGTTTCCTGTTGCTCATGTAAGATGCAGATAGAGTTGATAACTGCCATTCTGACGTATCATGATATGACTCACTATGTTTTTGTTCATTGCTCGTGAATTAGGATGGTTGAGGTTTTTCTGGCTTGACACTGTCTGGGTTTGCTCTCACCATAGGATTCCCTCTGGTACTGATGGCTGGATGGAGTATGTGCCAATCTCAGAGAAGAAAAACACCTCAGTCATTGTTGTGAAGGAGCTCAAGGAAGGTAGGCAAAAGACTTCATCACACATGCATTGCCAATGGCGTGCCCACATGTGCCCACAGTGATAAAAACACTGTGGGACACTGTATCAGAAAGGTCACTGGCCTTTATTATAAATTAATTATTGATTCATTGGTTATTTTGTTATAAAAGTGTATTGTTTAGTGTGCCTCTGATATGACCCTTGACACCTAGCAAGTTCTAAAGCATGACTAACCTAACTAAGTGTTATGCTGGTGTCAGCAACTTTGTACTAGCTTTGTATTTATCACTTTTCAACAGTTTCACAAGGTCATACAGCTGGTGTCAGCATAACATCATCTCTTTTACTTTCATTTCTACTCTCTTACCCCCTCCTACTGTCATTCTGTGTACGTGTCTGTGTGCATGTGAACAGGAGGACCACTGTTATATGACCGTGTGAAACTGGTCCAGAACTCTGAAGCTCTCAATGGGACCCAGCGTGTCCTTCTAGATGATGTCATCTCTGACGACGAGTGCACAGAGTTGAAGGATCTTGCTCATGTAAGACCACATCATCATTAAACTTCGCTCAGTTCAATTGAGCTTTAAGTTACTGTATAAACACTGACAAAAACATACCTCTGAATTAGCCTCCTGAGGTGGTTTAGAATTACTCCTAATTAATGATAAGTCATGTGTATACTGGCAGAAGTAAGAGTAATGTACACATAATACAAGTACTACACTGTATAACTTTATTGGCCCAAAGTACACTTTTTGTTCACTTACTGGATTTTTTGCAAGGGCTGCAAGCATTTTGTATTCATAGAGAAAATAGCTCAAAATGTAGGCCAGCCCAACTTTGTTCAGTTGAGTTCAGAACAACACATTAACGCATAGAAAACATTCCATTAGTATAATAGTATAATAGCTGAGTTTGACTCTTGTGACCATGCTTATTTTTTTTACTTCTCTCCTCAGGCGGTGACGATAGCAGGGGACGGCTACAGAGGTAAAATGTCTCCCCACACACCTAATGAGAAGTTTGAGGGGGCCACTGTGCTGAAGACGCTCCAGGTGGGTGTGCATGCGCCTCAGTTTGATCTGCGGTGCGAGAGTGTGATCTGCTGCAACCTTTGTGATGCATACCGAAAGTAATAGAGGCACTGATCACCTAATGCACAAAGGTCAAAATTATTGAAAACAATGAAAAAATAACTGCGCAAGACAGGATGATGTGGTCATGGGGAAAGAGTGCAGTTCATTTCTAATGTAGTTCAATGTGGATTAATTTAGCGTTTAGTGAGTGAGAGGTTGTATGTTGGTGTGTGTGTGCGTCAGAGAAAGAGAGGAGAGGGTGTAAATTGAAATATAAATAACTTCTTATGAAATTATTATAGGCACTGGTGTAGTACATGTCTACTTATGCCCTGTCATGTGTTGTCTGTCCTATCCTTTGCTTGTCCTCTACCTTAAGTACCAGTAGTCACTTGACTTTACCTCATGCATGCACTAAATATGTAGCTTGGTCTTGAATGTCTTTTAATATAGTTTAAACGCAACACCACTGTTGAAACGGCATTTTGTTTCACAATACAGTGTGTATTGTTGAAATGATAATTAAAAACCATTTGACCTGACTTGCATAAGCATAATGCATCATGTATCCAAATGAACACAGACTTACTGTATGTGTTTTTGTGTTTTCTTCAGTTTGGCTACGAGGGACGGGTGTCTCTAAAAAGTGCACGTTTGTTCTACGATATCAGTGAGAAGGCACGAAAAATAATTGAATCATACTTCATGCTGAACTCCACTTTGCACTTCTCCTATACACACCTGGTGTGCAGGACGGCTATTACAGGTACCTCCTAACTTACTACCCTCAGAGCAAATAAATCATGCACACACCTCACAGAGACAGAGGTCATCAACAGGTCACCTCTGGGTTTAGACACATATATGAACAGGTTAAAGTCTTTAATCCTTGGACAGTGAAGAGTGTGTGGACAAGAGGAGTGTGTGTGTGTGTGTGTGTGTGTGTGTGTGTGTGTGTGTGTGTGTGTGTGTGTGTGTGTGTGTGTGTGTGTGTGAGTGTGAGTGTGTGTGAGTGTGAGTGTGAGATAGAGAGAGAGAGAGAGAGAGAGAGACAGATTGACAGAGAGACAGAGAGAGAGAGATGGGGTGGAATTAAGAAATAACTACAGAATCCTTTGTGGGTACTTGGACCTGGATGAGGACTATCTTGCACAGCTCTCCACACACATTGTACTTTGTACATTCTTCACCATAATTAGTCAAGTTGATGGCCCTTTAGGAACTTGACACACCACATACTCATGAACACAAAAGTATGTTCAACATGTCATTGGGGTAATGCCCTATCAATATAGGTAGTTTCTCATAAAAGCTGTTTTGGCAGAAAAAATGCTGTAATTGGATGGAGCATATATGAAATAGTTAATATTAAAAAGACATTCTGTGACTTGAGGTAGATGTTGAAAGAAGATATCAGGTGGCTTTTCTATTGCATACTGTAACTCAGAGACAAAATTTTGTGCCAAAATCTTTCGGTTGTCCTTTTGAAGACTGTCTGTGGCATTGTGTCATTGCTTTGAGGAGAACAGGGTGTGAAACCCAAGATAAGGTGTGAAACCAAACACCGGTGCCATCCAAACCATCCATCAAGAGCTGCTGTGTAGCTGATGGAAATACTACAAAACATATACAGTACTTAGTTTTATCATGTCCAGATGGTCCAGTTATATTAAAGCTGTATTCGGCAACTCAAGTCAAATTTCGTAGAATTGTCACGTTATTCTCGAAGTAGTACATGAAAAAGACTATTTAGGAAAAAAATCCAAATTCTCTTGCTTCATCTAAACCATGTAATCATCGCTGCAAAAATCCAGCGCTCCCTGTAGCCTCGGAATTTCATAGACTTGCCGAATACAGCTTTAACTAATCTCGAAGGGAGAAGGTCCTCCAGTCAACAAATAATCTTTCTGTGTGCACTGCACATCAAAAGGACGGACAGTTGCAAATGCTGTCAACGCTGACAAGGGAAGAGATGAAGATACCCTAAATAGCATGTTGTAACAAGGCTTGCTTGTGCTTGTTCCTCAGGTCAGCAAGACCACAGACATGACCTCAGTCACCCCATTCACGCTGACAACTGTTTACTAGACCCAGAGGCCAATGAGTGCTGGAAAGAGCCACCTGCATACACCTGCAGAGATTACAGGTGAGACCATTACATGCTATAAACAGCCACTACATTTGGCAAGCATGTTAACTGTCTTTTAAGTGGCCCTTAGAAAGCAAATGTGTTGTCAAATATGCTACCTTTGGGATGAATTGGAAGAGGGATTGCAATCCAAGGCTACATCTCTGGCCTCACAAATACTTTTTTTGAATGAATGAGCAAAACATTTCCCCACTAAAATGTTGACGAAGCTGGGATGCGAGTTGTTGCAGCTGCTAAGGTTGCACTTTTTTTTTGCATTCAAAATGTACTCTAGGTTCATTGATTAAACAGACCATCTAGACAAAGAAAGAGAAAGGTTGCAGGTCAAATTTCACCCTGCTTCTGTTTGTTCACAAAGCTTGAATTGACCACAATTAGTTAAAGCAATTAATTAAAACAGTATAATAACAGTGGTGATCACTTTCTTTATCAATTATGCCAACTTTTGTGTCACCTTTTGTAAATAAGGAAGAAAAAAATAAAGATGGATAATGTATTTGACAATATTTTAACAAATATGTAAATGTGTTTGTTGAGTCATGTTCATATCCTGATTAGTTTAGCTTTTTCCTGGGTAACATTTTGCACAACTTGACAAAGTAGTGAAATTGGTATTCAGACAGGCAGCATGTTGAGGTTAATAAGGCATAGCAGAATGAGACATGCTGTCGCGTTCATTTCCTGAGCTGTGTGCATTGCAGAGGCACTCGTGGAGTGGTGTGGGGCTTTCTTAGCAAAGCTGTGGTCTTCTGTCTTGTCATAGTCTGATATCAGTACAAGACACTATGTGCAAAGGTCACAGGTACATACATCCAGGCCAGATGTTCTGTACTATAGCGGTGGCTAAACGCAAGCAGTTTACCCACCTTTCAAATTTTGGAAATATAATTTATCCAACTCCTAATAGAGTTTCTGCACCAAATACAACTTTTAATATTGCCAGACCCCACTGCATTATCTCATTTTTAATATTCAGTTCACAGCAATTATTTGCCATCATCAAACATGTCTTTTTAAACATCTGATTCTGCATTTTGAGGTGCACTTTGTAGCAACAATTCTGTTTACCCATACCCACCTTTTATTTTACCACTACAACACCGATCCAGGCTGTACTAATTAGTGATTAACCTGTGTCTTCATCTTGACTTAACCAGTGCTCTCCTGTACCTCAATGGAGACTTTGAAGGAGGAGAGTTCATCTTCACAGAGATGGATGCCAAAACAGTTACAGTAAGGACCATAGTCATATTCTCTCCTACTCATCCTCACACTCAAGTCATTTTACATACAGTAAATAAAATTCAATATGCTTGCATAGAAAATCCTTTTGTTCCACAACAACAGTGTTGATTATCATTATTTCCAAGGCCCAGGTGAAGCCTCGGTGTGGCCGTATGGTTGGCTTCTCATCAGGAGGAGAGAACCCCCATGGTGTGCGCGCTGTCACCAAGGGCCAGAGATGTGCTGTGGCCTTGTGGTTCACACTGGATCCGCTCTTCAGAGAACTGGTGAGAGAGAGAGAGAGAGAGAGAGAGAGAGAGAGAGAGAGAGAGAGAGAGAGAGAGAGAGAAACCAAATCTCACCATAAGTAAAACAATAAAAAGAGTAGTCTACAATTTTGTGCGTCATACATCAGAGTTTAGCATCTTTTTAGGGGAAAATGTACAAAAAGTTAGTTAGAACTATAGTTAGAATATAAGGACACAGCTCATTGGTCAACCATTGTTGCAATGAGATATAAAAAACAGCTGTTATTAACCAAGGAAGATCTTATCTTAACTGAGCTTTTTGGTGCATTCACAAAGCAAACCACAAATGAAGGGCTCTTTTGGGGTTTGTTTTCTTCCGTCTGTAAGGGCTGCCTGTTGAGAAAGATGATGTATATTTAACAAAATAAATGATAAATAAAAGGCAAATTAATTTGTCTCAGTGTAAATAAACATTCAACATTTTGTCTCCTCAAACTATCAAATGATCTTTCCGCCTTTTGTTCTTTTACCTTCCTTGCAGGAGAGGCTTCAGGCAGATGAGGTTATAGAGGCTCTGGACAAAATCCAACAGTGGGAGTTGGACAGTGATGTGGAAATCAACCCCAAAGATGAGTTGTAGTGCTGCAAGTTGGACTCAAATCATTATCTATTTATTTAATGATGGTGTAATGAGAACAATTCTATTTTTGTATTGTTTGAGAATGAAAG
This sequence comes from Sardinella longiceps, assembly GCA_027497455.2. Classification (NCBI taxonomy): domain Eukaryota; kingdom Metazoa; phylum Chordata; class Actinopteri; order Clupeiformes; family Clupeidae; genus Sardinella; species Sardinella longiceps. Next base: position 13,549,836 of record JAODXP020000022.1, on the reverse strand, counting down.
TATTATTGGTGTGCGTGTGTGTGTGTGTGTGTGTGTGTGTGTGTGTGTGTGTGTGTGTGTGTGTGTGTGTGTGTTTTCTATTATTTTTTTTAAATGTACACAAAGCTTTTAAGTTTTTCAGTCATTCTTAAATTTATCCCATTGTTGTACCAGACCAATCACTGTGTCAATCCACAAAGTTCTGTGACTTTGTAGAAACACTGAATTTTTTTCTAAGAGAAATCCTTAACACTGTGCCTAGACTTCAAGTTCATACTTTATCTAGATAGGTGTCTAAGCAATTATATTTGCGTGCTGCACTTCCGACAGCTATCTCTCAGCTTTTGCATTTCAAGCAGTCTGCATTATGTCAAAAAAAAACGAGCCACACTTCTTGGTCTCAGTCGCCTGAGGTCAAGGCCATGCAAAGATGACACATGTGTAGAACAGCTATGTGTAGATTACCTGTCAGCTAAATGGTCAGTTCTACTAGCAGATAGTTCATAAGCCAATGCGAAGAGCATGCTGTGTGTTTTTAATTGTAAGCAGAAGCAATACTGGCATTATCATGATTTATTGTTTCCTCACACTGTAATTTGCATATTCACCCACTGAGCCTTGAAGACGTGTTTTTGTCACTTGAATAGTTGATATTTAGTTGATGCATTATTTAATCGGACATTAGCAATGTCTAGTCATGGATATCAGCATATGGTTTAGGGATTTGGCTGAATGGCGGAATTTTTAAGGGCATGCCATTGTGTGACTGAAAAAGAACAGGCGTTCATGATCAGTGATGCTTGTATTTTGTTTTGTTATAGTTTTATTTTATTTTATTCCTTTTTTTATTATAATTTTTTTCAAATTCCACAGTCCTTTTGTCTGTCTGACTTTAGGTCATTTTGTTGTGTGTGTGTGTGTGTGTGTGTGTGTGTGTGTGTGTGTGTGTGTGTGTGTGTGCGTGTGTGCATGTGTCTGTGTGTGTGCACAACATGAACTGTTTGATTTTGTTGAGTGACTGTGTGTGCAGCTTGAGTTTGGCCAGCAGGAAATCCAGTAAAGCTGTTCATGTTGTCTTTATTATTGTACCTCTCGTTTTAACGGTGTGGAGTCGGAGGTAGATGACTGCATAGCAGTCGGCACGGCGGTACAGTACATGAGTGAATGAGTACACCTGCTTTTTGCAGCTGTCAGCATTTGATATAAGGAGCTTTTATAAATAAAAGAGGTTATTTATTCCTGTTTCAAGGAATTTGAACTATGTGGCATGTAAATGTCCTTTCTTTTCAAAGATGTCTAGTCACCTGGTCAGTTTAAATGCACTGTGCTCATTGAGTAATACTTCTACGGTAGATTTTCAGTATTAAGCCTGTAATCAAATTTTCAACAGATCACACTTTAGCTTTGATGAGGAGGATGGCCACTTTTGTCTCTAATATTTAAATATATTGTATTTAAGTATTCAATATCACTGAAAGTTCACCTTTGTTGTAAATGCATATATAAATTAAAGATGAAAATCAAAGTAAATTCAGTACATTTGTATTCTTTCTGGGTACATGGCAAGTTTGGGTCAGGGTGTAGGTGTATCCTGCGTGAAATTAAAAGGGTATTGATGTTGAATGTATTAAAGAAAACACTTTTCATGTAGTCATTTGATACGACAAATACGGTAGGTATTTCCTGTATAATTGCTGGGAAACTGAAGACACATTACGGTACTCAAAGGGTATCAAACCACAAACCATAGTAATATGTTCCCACAATGAGTCTTTCTGACGAGACTGTGAGAAGCTTTTATATCCTGTGAAAATGCATCACTGATGTATGACAAATTGTCTAAGAAAGGTGTGCATGTTAATGTTCAGCAATCATTAGCTTCACAATAGCATCATGCTACTAAACAATGCTTGAATAACAAGCTCACATGCTTAGACGAGAGCCTCGTTCTTGCTGGCCTGTTTGTGGTTGACCCCTTTCCTCTTATCTGGTTGCAAGCTACACATGGTGATCTTCAGCAAGACCAACATGTCTAACTGAAAAAGACTCATTGTCTCCACATTTATTTCATCTTCACTGATATATCAAATGTTATGAAATAAAACCGAGGGGGCCTGTGCCATTGGTGACCAACATTTGTCTGGGGTAAAATGTCAGTGGGATTTTAAAGAACACTTTTTTCAACACAATGATCCCAGATATAAGAGTTGGTTCATAAAAATGCCCCCAGATACTGAAGTTTTGATTATAACAGTTTGCAAATGCACTACACACACAAAAACTCCTTCCCACTCATGTGCCCATGTTCATTTTCAGCAGCAGTCTTGGCCTCATCAGCAGCAATGCTAACTTAACCAAAAGAATTCAGACAGCATGTACTGTATCTCTTTTTGCAAACTCATCACCACCTTTTTAATGTCAATGCAGAGTTCCCATTAAACACACACACACACACACACACTAGCCACATGTAAAATTAGACGGTTAACAAAAGGTAGCCTACTTTTGGCAGTTAGAAGAATGTGACATTTGGTTGAAGTGAGCTTTTTGGTAGTTTTTAGATATAGCTATATGCTTGTAATTGCATTTTGATGTAGTTGTAACACTATCAGACCAAAATCATGGAAATCGACCACACCGATTTCCAAATTATATGTGAATTTATTCAAGAATAATACAGTAAAAATAAAGAATAAGAAGAGCATAGCCTAGTGCAATGAGAGAAACAAAAGTGTAGTGCAAAGTCAGTCTGGGAATAACCAGCAAAGTAAATTCAAAACCTGGGAGAAAACAGGCAGAGAGCACCAGGCACCTACCCACAAAGGCATGGCTTGCCAAAGACCCAGGATCTTAGTCGTTTAGATGACATTAAAGCAGGGTGTCAAACATAAGGTCTGGGAGCCCTTTACATCAGTTCATGCAGCCCGAATTCAAAAGTTTGAAAAGAATTGTAGTCTGGCTACTCGCAATGAGGTATCAAGGCATTATAGGCAAGGCAAAATTAACTGGTGGCAGATTAGTACTGTGTTAGTCATGGTCAGAAACTGTGCCTTTTTTCTTCACTCTACTGTAGTTTGTGATCACGCATGTAGACTTGGCATGGTGGCCCTGAGGAAAACCCCAATGCTCATGTGGCCATCGATAAAAATTAGTTTGACACCCCTGCTTTGTGTAAATAACTTTTTGACCAATGTAGTAGTAATATTAGGTGCATGTCTCCAAAATGGTCTTTGCCCTCAACGGTGCCTTCCAGGGAGAGCTGCCTTCAAGGCACTATCCCCAAGTTTACAGTTAAGATGAGGGTTGAGGGGGTTAGGGTAAAGGTGTGCCTTTTAGGTTGAAGGTGCCGTTGGGGGCAAAAAACAACATTGCGCCTCCAAAATACATATATGTCAATATATATGCCATAAATGCCATATGCCATCATTTGTGTTCCCTGGGTATCAAACAACCTTAGTGTGGAAAATACCTTGATCAACCTGTTGAGGTACAGCAACTCGATAACAAAGTCAGGAACACTGATTATCATGTGGCATATCATTTACAAAACCAATTATGTTTACGCTTGTACACAGACACCAACACACATACTTTCGTGAGCTCTAATAGTTTCCATAAAGACTGTTTAATTGTGCTGCACTAACTCTTTTCTTCTACAGAACAGGGGAGAAAACAAACAGAGGAAAACCACATTGACAGTGACTAGCCCACACGTGTTTCGTCACTCTACCATAAACCATATGTGCAGCTCCCGTGCAGATTCAGTGAGGTGGCACATGGAAAATTAGATTTGATCAGACTCTTATGACTGTAAAACGGTTTTCTTCTTTTAGTTTGCTTCTCATTCAAAAGCCAATCCATACTCATTAGTAATGACAACTTATTTCATCCATTCCAACAGTGCAGCATTTTTCTTTCTGACAACCATATTAGGCAGGAAAGAGTTGTCGGCAGGAAAAAGATTCATTTGGTGATCTTAAACAATTGTGTCAGAAACAATTGGAATGAAACTAATCCTACAAATATGGGGTGTGCTGTAAAAAATCCAGCCAATGGGACTGAAATGTAGCCTTAATAGATCAGCCCCTCAGGCTCTGGACATTCTGGTGATGAGAAATGATCGATTGCTTGCTAAATAACAATAATTTAAAAAAAAAAAAAAAAATGGAGCAACCCATGACCGAAAACACCTACCTCTGTTCACTGATCGGCCAAGAGGAAATGCCTTCTGAGATTAAGGTTGATGAGACCAATCCAAGATGGAGCACTGATGGGAGATTATAATTGAGCGGAGTGTGGAGGAAGGCATGGCCAGGCTAGCTGAAATGAAGCTGCTGTGTCATTTGTTGAGCTTGCTCAACACACCTGCAGGGAAACTAGGCTATCATCAGGATGTGGGGCAGTGCTTGAATACCATACTGGAGGGCTCCAATACTGAATGACCAGGCAACCCCATCTCTTTCATGACATAGTTTATTCACAATAATTTAGGCTTTTTTTTTTTTTAATTCTTGATTATAATGTCGTATGGACATCCACAATACAATACAAATCATCAGTTGTATGAATTTGTATTGGTTTTGGAATGATTTGAGTTTGGATGTAACAGGCCCAGACCATTTGGTAGTATAGCCCATACCTGTCCCTGCTTTCTGATGTGTGATATCACACAATGTCTAATTACCATAGAAAGATTTTATTACTGTCAGTGCTTGGTGATATGTGCAAGGCTTTGGCTTTCTTAATCGGCAGCTCAGCTAGTCAGTTACATGGTAGTGCTAGCTATCTAGGCTTGTAATTCAACATTATTTTTTGACTAACCATAAAGTACTTCAGTATGCTCTGTTGTTTTTTATGTTACAGGTACATCAAATGACTTGATCATTGACTCCTCCCCCCCAGCCCACTCTATCTGGTTTTCACAGGAAGACACCTCTTAGTTTCACACAGACAGCGCAATGCACTCACTACTGACGCAGTAGAAATGGATCATATTTATGGCATAACTAGTTTTCTTCTAATTGCAGGTAAGATATAAAAAGAAAACTCATTATGAATCATTTATATTCAGTTATATTAAGTAAGTGTGCTTATTTCTATATGCTAAAATAACCTCTCTCTCCCTCTCTCTCTCTCTCTCTCTCTCTCTCTCTCTCTCTCAATTACACAAACACAGTTGGACAGATAAACTCTATGAGAGGACAGAATGTACACCTGAACCCACCGTTTGAACAGCTCCAACCTAATTCGCAGCTAATTCTTAATTGCAGTTTCTCTACGCTAAATCCTACCAGAATTACTTTCAATTGGGAATTCTTCAATAATACTCAATCAGCTCCTAAACAACTGACCGCAGATCATCGTATCAGTATTGAAAATGAAAGATATTGGTCCATTCTGACAGTGAAAAATATACATGAGGAAGACAGTGGATTGTACTTCTGTATAGTCAATGTAGATATTCCTCTTCTTCGCAAATACCAGAGTAATGAGAGTCGTGTCATTGTTGGTAAGTGTTATCCACATCAGAGAAAGAAGACATCTTATGTCCAATTTCATCATAAAATGGTGTCTGATTTTCCCAACTATGCAAAATGTATATTTTAACCTTTATTTTAACGTTTTCTGTTGTTGTTGTTTGTTTGTTTGTTTGTTTGTTTTTTTAGCCTGGTTTATAAGTGGATTTTGTTATTGAATCAATAAATCAGTATTTAAATTTTTTTCTAGTTGCTAGTGGCACCTCAACTGTCTCAACGTCCATGATGGGTAAATACTGCATATATATACTATATATACTATGCAGTAAAGGAATATGAAGTACAAAACTTTAGCTACAAACCATACTTACTAATATATATATATATTTTTTTAAAGTTGTATGTATGTATGTCTGTGTGAGTGTGAAATAAGTGTGATTATATTTGTATCCGATGAAACAGTTAACTTGATGCTGAATTAGACCATGACTCATGAAAAGCAAATGAAGTGACTAGTTTCCAATTATGTCCTTTTAGTCCCAGCACCAAAATCCACATTGTCTCCCCCTTTTCCAGGGGTATGGGTTGGCACTGGTATAGCAGCGGCAGTTGTCATAGCACTAATAGTGTCTTGGCTTCTATGGCGGCGAAAGAGGCGCAGAGAAAGAGGTATGGCAACACTTTCTGTGATTTATTCAAATTTATTTCAATCTCAGCTGTCACTAAAAAAAGACAAAACCTCTTATGATAAGCTCTGCCATCAAATGTTTAGATCTGTCTGCACACACAAGCCTTCAGTTACATGAAGCATTTATATTAGCACAGATGTAGTGTCAGGCTTTGGAACACTCCTACATACTGTATAGAGCACAAGACTGATGATGATCAAGGTCAACAACTTCAAAGAAAGTGTAATACAAAGAGAAGTTTGCACGCAACCTTAGAAACCAGCTTTATGCATGCCTCTACAGAGGGGCCAAAAAAAAAAGCTTCAGGGTCACAGTCAGGCCCTGATGTGAGAGAGCGTGGAGGTGGCATGTGGTTAGTGTGCAGAGACACACTCTGACAGACAGCTGCAGAGTGTACGAGCATAGACGTATCAGTCTGCCATTGTGGTTTCAGCTCAGGTGCTTATGCTCACGCCGACAACGTGGGGGTCGCACGCTTCAAGAATTGTTCAGATTTGTGAGGCTGTTTTAAATGACGTGATCAACCTTTAGAGGATAGACAACTAATAATGTGCTTGTGTAGTATGCTAAGCTAGTATACACTCATACATCCCCAGACAGGCACTATATCCTTCATATATTTAGCCTGTGTGTACCAAGTTCTAACAATGTTCTTACCATGTCTTTTCTTTGCCAGAGAACCCTGTGTACGAAAACACAAAGCCGAAGCTGCAAAGCTGGGGACCGAAACAGCCCTCTCCGAAACCCTGTGTGCAGACAGACCAAAGCAGAATACTGACCCAGAGCACTGTGACAACCCCCAAGCCAAACCGAAGCCATCAAAGTAAATCAAGAACAAATCTTTTTCCAAAATAAGCTTGCTGTATTACACTGTGAATGTTATGAACTTAGTTATATAGGCTTGTGCATTAAACTGATGACCTGCAAATGTGAATTGCACATTCAACTAAAGCATGAACTAATCCACACTTGAAATATTGTGACATGAAAGTGCTATAAGAGTTGAAGTGTAAACTATAAGTTTATATTATTAACTGTCGCTGATGTTTGTCATTAAATATGTTTTGCAACGAGCTTAATTTTCTGCAGTCATGTATAAGCTGTTGATAATGAAATATCTATTCTTTTCGGTCACTGCATTGCGGTCTCTGTCTTTGTTGATCCGTACAGAAAACCGTATATATGAGAACATGCATCCAACAACAATGAAGAGCGCACAGAAAACAGTGGCCCCACGAATGTGTATTCAAACCGAATTGAAGAATACTGCTTATGAAAATGTGAAAACTGCAAAACCAGCAAAGAAGCATCCAAACAAAATCAGAACCAAGGTGTAGAATACCCCTTATACTCATAATTCACAACATTCATTCCATCGATTTTGTGTAGCTAGACAAACTCTTTATTTAATCAGCTGTCTTCTAACAGTAGGCTACTGTATGTGCAATCTTGGTAAACTGGTAAACTAAGCATTAGAAATAAGCTCATGTGTTTATATACTGTAAGTGTAAATTAATAATGTTTATTTATTACCTTTAGTGGGTTAAATGTTTTATATTTGTCAGCCTACTATTAAATGTTAAGTGTATGAATATTACAGTATGAATTAAATGAGTGAACATGCTAATTGTGAATATTAAAGAATGAAATAACCAGCTGAGCTATATACTAGCTTATTTATTAACAAACTACACAAAAAATGTGTGCTGTTGCCATATCATTTTACACCATCTTAGTGAACTGTAAATGACCACACAAAGATTTTGGTGGAATTTTGGTCAGTGTTGGTCACAATCTAGCTGATTATGGTTTAAATTTTAAATACATTTGAAGTAGCCTACGCCTAGGCTAACTTTTCACCACTATTTGAGGTAGGCCTATTTGTTTGGATCCCATCTCAAATTAATTTCATCAAGGTAGGCCTAAACAAAAATGTTCCCTTCGTTCCCATGGACATGATATCATCATTATGTATCTCTGGTATCACTTCCTCTACACAATCAACAGAATCCCCTACATGTCATGCAGTTAGGATCACATTATACAACTATGAGTTTAGTCAGACAGTATACGAAAAGTGTTGTAGGCTAGTTGTTTTGTATGTCAGCACTGCTTATTTAGCCTACCACAAGATGGCACTCTTTGCATTAGCCTGCAAAAAAACAAACAAACAAGTGGTTAGTGGTGGTCCATTGTGTGGATAATTAACTAACGTAGGGAAAAGACTCATATTTGTATATTGGCTCATGCAGATTACAAAATAAAGTTATAGAAACCAATGACCAAATTATTATTTCAAGTCAAGCGAATTAGATTTAGCCGCCCACAGATAAGATCCTCAAATGATCCAACTCATTTGATGATCACTTGGTGCAGGATTAGATGAATAACTTTAGGATTTTAGTATATCGTTTGTTGCCACTGTAATTCTGATAAAGAGTATAAATCCTGCGAAGAATCTCATAAGTAGGCTGCCTCTCTTTACACACACCTGAAGATTTCGTCACAGCAGCTGGCGCCTGGCACTCGTTTCCTCCTTCAGTCAGGTGGAACTACTGGCTACTAGTAGTAGGCTAGTAGTCACAGTCAATACAGTATGAGGAAACGTAACAGGTTGGCTGAAATCGGTTGGATTCAATAACTGATGACAATTTCGAAACTTTACGGGGCACTTTCTCGATGTCAAGAAAGGTAAGCGCATTAGCTTATTGCAATCTCCGTTGCAACTCTTGACTGGTGCTTAACAAACCACTGCTTTGAGTTTCTAGGTTGAAAGACAGACGTCAGCTGCCATTGCTAGCTAAACAAGCTAGCCTAAGTTATAGTGGGCAGGTTAAATTCACAATCTAACGTTAATGTTAGCGTTATGACGAATAACTTGGTGGCTAGACGTTAGTTTTTGCCATTAGAAACGCTGAGAGTGTATGAATGGCGCCTTAAACTTTAACATTTTGTGATATGTAATGTGGTGTGATTTCGTTAACTCCGGTGAAACGTGTACTTTAACAAGCTGTAACGTCAACTTCAGCTAGCTTGGATAGGTAAAACATGTTTGTTTTTTCACTGTAATTTAACGTAAACACCGCGTTTTTAATGCCAGTATTGACTGAATGTAACGACACTCGAACTTAATGTATTTGTTGGTGGGTGGGCAGGCACCCTTCCTACCTACACATTTTGCCAATCTGTAGTCTGCCTTTAGTGATATCTTGTGATCATAAACTAATCTAATAAGATTACCATGTTAACTACTCACGACTTGACCTGGTTCGCCTTGCTAATGATTTCTCTGCTACTAGTAATGAAAGGTGAATTGGCGCGTTTTTGGTAACGTTGAAAGGAAACAACATAACGTTACCAAAGGCAGACGGGTACACCTGCTTTGATTTATTTAATTCTAGAGCACACTACAAAAGGGTAACTAAGTAATTGATAAGCATGACTAGTAATACTCCTCCCTATATGACCTATGTACATGTTTCCCAAATTACTCATGTTTTCTTTTGTCTTTTTACCCTCAGCAACTCATGTTAAGACTTGCCCTTTAACGTAGAAGCACACACCCTCTGATCTTGCCATGCTTTTACACTTGTTCCCAGATTTTCCATTCATACCAGTCATCAGTTTTGTGTGTTTTCCCCGTCAGTGTTGGGTTTGTCGCAACTAGGCCTAATATTAGAAGCAGTTTGTCTGCTGTAGCCAAGTCTTTCTTTTGTGTTGATATTTGGTCTAAACCTGAAATCTTTTGAACCACTGAGTTTAACCACATACAGTTCTACCACATTATTTTAACACAAATTTTGTGGCTATCAGAGTAGGCAAACCCTAAACCCTTTTCCTGTGCAGGGTGTGTTTCCCACCGCTGAATCTTAACACCAGTGGATAATGACACAAGGGGTGTCAGAGGTGAAAAACCTCCTGCTACCAACTTCCTGCCCAAGCCCACTATAGTGTAACAGATTCGCTTGCCTCATCTATTGGTCAAACATTTACTGGAAAAACCTCCCACAGTGCTTTGCTTTATGAGCATTCTTTGAAAATCATACGGACCCTATTTGCACCTGTGGCGTTTTTTGCCTGCTCATTCTTTATAATGACAAGTGATTCTGGTGTTATTAGTTCATGGAACTAATGCAGAAAGGGTCTTTACTTGAGATGGAACCAATCAGAGGTAATGGAGTTTTGTTTTGTTTTTCTGTTTGTTTTTTTAAACACCCTAAGCAGTTTTTAGAGGCACACTCAAAGTGTCTTTGATTCTGAATGTTTTTGGTTACCTTTCCTTTATTTTGCGGTAACATAAGCTTAATACATTGCTGGCAGCTTGCAGGTGTAATTTGACTTAAAATTTGGTAAGGCTAGCTCCTGCTTTATTTTTGTTTGTTTGGGGGCAGTGGGAGTATATTTTGAGTAATTTATGTTCCTCAGTGACCTCAATGGCATCTGCAGCAGGCTGTGGAAATGTCTCACCACTTTTTGTCTATGCGGCATGGTGCTTTGCTAGGATTTACGTTTGTTTTCTGATAAATTCAACTTATTAATTGTAGCCATAATTATCAACTTAATGGTTTGCCTGTTAGCTTGGTCATAACCAGCCAAAAGATTGGATCAGCCCTTTACTGACAGCCTATTGTATTCTGATGCTAACGAGGCCAATGGCTGAAATCCCTCACTAGAATGAGAAATTGAGCGGAATCGGGCTACATAGGAAGTGATCTGTCCCTTTGGAGGTTCAGTGTTGCCTTTCTCAATAGCCTTATGCTTAGGCATAATTGGTTGGATTTCTCTTTTAACACGGACACATTAATAGAGAAGGGCGGATTGCTGTTCATCAGAGTTCAGTTTAGCTAATTTGTTCAGCCTGGTTGTATTTTACTTTTAACCTGGTCCCTATGGCTGTACAGGTACTTCAGCAAGATTCTACAGAGGTGTTATTGATTGAGTGCCCTCAGTACAGATTTCAAAGTAGGCTAGCCTATGCTTCATCGTGTGTTATCAATCATTGCACACCCACAAAAGATGTTAATTCACCACCAATGCATGTTAGGTTACTTCAATTTCTCCATTGACCAGCCCTAGATTGAGACAGTGATTTTATGGAGACCAGTGTACTGCCAGGTTTAGGTTTATTCGGGTTGTGAGTAACTGGGTGAGCTGTGTTTTCTTCTTTGTTGCACAGTGCTGTGTACAGTTGAGTGTTCTATGACATGGGGCGTTAGGGAATAACAATAGCATCAGTTCTCCTCCCTTCAGGTAAATGACATCATGACATCCCTCTGTAGGCCTATGTTACGTCAGGTCTGAAGGTTTGAAGGTGAACACAAGTCTTAGGCCTAACTCATAATAGAACACTGACGTGTCCAGTAGAGTCTAGGCCCTGTATAGCCATTAGCAAATTATTGAATATGTCAGCAGATTGTCTGTGGGAAAGTACATCTTCAGAGGTTGGGAGCCATTTTGTCATGTTTAGGCTTAAGCTTAAGAAGATATTACATTTCAGTATCTCTGGTGGGACCATCGTCTTCATCTTTTCTCTGGGTCTGTTTAATTTATTTAGGCCTAGGGTCATTCCATGTCAAATCACCCAAAATTTGGGGGATTTTAAACCTGACCCTCTCAGAAATTGGTGAAATTCGGTGTAAAGGATCATCACACCTGAACATTTCATATCTGAAAATTTTAGCTCAATCGGACCAGCGGTTTCTGAGATACGGCAGGTCCAATTTTCAGATTTTTGCCAAAAATGGGCTGACCAGCCCACATTGACATTACCCTAATTTGCTTATTTCTGGGTCAAATTCAATAATCTTGGTGTCGTTTGAAAGCTAAGACCCCCAGGAATCTGATTATATGATTACTTTTTATGATTAGACCCATTTTGACTAAATGACCCTTTGACCTTTACTTTGGACCTGAATTTGACCTTGTGGATCATGTGACCATCAAGTGACCCCTGGTCTAAAAGTTAGGTCAACATGTTCTGTAGACAATATCAAAAAATCAGAGGTATAATATTTTTCGTTTGTCAGCAATTTTAAAACAAAGTTTGGTTGAACGTGACAAAATGGTCTTTCCATGCTATCTGGCTACATTACATTCCAGTGTCTATGCTAAGCTAAACCTAAAATAAAGCAAAGTTTGGGGTTGGCAGACTAGGAAAATGCATTCACTGAAACCAAAGTGATTTTACCCACATATGCAACTCTAGGTAAGAGAGTGAATAACCAATTGGGATTTAAAAGAAGGTAGAATATTCCTTTAAAGACCATTTTATCAAGTTCAACCAAACTTTGTTTTAGTGCATGCATTTTCCTAGTCTGCCAACCCCAAACTTAGCTTTATTTTAGGTTTAGCTTAGCATAGACACTGGAATGTAATGTAGCCAGATAGCATGGCCTAGGCCTATTTGTAGGCCTATCTCTCCTCCTGTCCTTTCTGACTTAGCTGTACTTCCCTTTTTCCCCCCTCCCTCTTCATCTCTCATTTGTTTTGAACTGTTGTCCTGTCAAGCACTGGCAGTAAAACCATGAAATAATAGGATGTTGTAGTGGTGTATGTGTGAGCCTGAGGCAAAAGCTATGCCAGGCATCCCTATCCTCCTGTTCCAGAGCCACAGACAGCGACGGGCTGGGGCTTGTTCTTGGTGCGAGTCTGAACCTGAGAGGGAGAGACATGGGTAAGGGAGAGGTAAGGGGAGTTCTGAGGAGCTGAGCAGTGGAACAGCTAGCCTACACGTGCAGGTGTCCGTGCCAAAAGTCATCCGTCAACACGGAATGGTGCTTGCCTCCGCCTCAAACTAGAATTCAAACATTCCCTTCTGTGGTTTCTTTTCTTTTGGAATGGTGTTTGTTTTTGTTTCTTTCTCCCATAGTATAGGTTGGAATATTTGTGGCAAAGTTGGCCCATAGCCTAGTAAATGGGCTACAGCTGATGTTTGTTTGTCTTGTGTGTGTGTATGTGCATGTGCACAGTAATCCCTATTTGATTGCGTTCCAAGGGGTGTATTGGAAGATGATGATGCTCTTTTACAAAATGCATAACTTTTGTCTCGGACTGGTTTTGGTTGAAATCGTAGTAAACTGTAGCACCAAATCAAAATATTTTTTCTGTTCTGTTCTTATTTGTGTGCAGAATTATTTGTGTGTCTTTGATTTTATTGTGGTGTGTTTATTGTACATTGCTTTTAAAAACGTAAAGAAAAAAATACGTCATACCACAACACTGTTTCCATTTTTCCATAGTGGTGTTTTATTGCAATCTCATTCTGTTTTTTTTCTCTTGTCCTCCTTTAGGTCATAATGACAGTCCTTACATGAGGTCATCTTGGTAGAAAGCCCTCACTTAACCTCACTGTTTGGAGCTTCCCATTTACCATAACCGCAATGCTTCAGCTCTGCCTTCCCAAGACAACCAACAAAACCAATTCACACTGGAAACTCATCCCTACCTAGCTGTGGATGCTGCCGGGACAAAACCGTCAGAACTGACTGTGGGTGGTGTTGGACGTGCAGCCTGTCTTCCCTCTGTGCTGAAGCTAATAGCGCGCAGGACTAGGCTAAATGTGGGGCTGAGCGCCATGCCCAAACCATGGCTTCCTCTCCTGGCTTTCCTGTGTGCACCGTTTCTGACTGTGGCACACGGCCAGCCCATCACTGACAATCCCATCCCTCGGAAGAGTATCCTGCACCAGGGTAAGGATGGCCTGTTCGGCTTGACCTGTAATGTCCTCCTAAATTTTAGTATTGTAGTCCTTATGCACAGCTTCAGGGGTGGCGTTAGAAATTTTGGGCCCTATGACAGAAAATAATTTTGGGCCCCCCAAACAAACATTTGATTTAACATTGATGCCTTAGAAGAAAACAACCCCCCCCAGCACCCACGCACAGCCTTTTAATTTCCAGTTGCTGGTGCATTTCCAGTTGCAGCCATTAGTCAAATCTCGAGAAGAAAACGGGCCATGTAGACTGTTAATGAAACTTGAATGGTGATTGTGTTTGTTGACTGGTTCCTCAGATGCGCATGCCAAGTTTTTCCAGGAGGATGGCGTGTGGAACTATACCACCATGCTGCTGAGGGAAGACCTGGGCCTGCTGATTCTTGGCGCCAGGGAGGCTATCTATGCCCTCAACATCAGTGACATCTCTGAGAAGATATCTGCTGTAGGAGTTCATTTTTATGTCTTATGTTTTACATTACTACATTACAGTTCTTCCCAGTGCTTTAATAGATAATAGAACAGGAACATAGACAGTGGAGTTTGAGAAGTAGACAGGTGTTCTGTTTGTTTGGATGTGTGGGGCGATGCATAGAAAACGGTACTTTATTAGCCTTATTTTCATAGCAAAACAAATTATCATGGGAAAATGGGGAAGTTGTAGCAAGCCTTTCCCGTCTATACTGTTGATGGCAAGAAACGATGTCTGTGGCGGTAAAGCCAGGAAGAGGCCACTTTGTATGGGATTCCTATGTAAAGCCAGTAGTGTGAATCCCAGAATGGCGGCAAATCCGAGGATTATTGACACCCGGCCACTTACCAAGCTCCATAGAACAGCTTCTTTTTTTTTTTTTTTTTAGAAATACAGATTTGTTTTCTAGATTTTACCAATGATTTGCGTATTGTAGTGTTTGTCTTTTGCATATTGTCTAGGCCTACCTGTCAGTCTTGCTTGGGCTCCTCCTGGTTTGGAACATGTTGTTTTTCAGTTGTACACACCCTCTCCAGTTACTGTTCACCATTAGCTACAGTATATTTGTTTATGGGTGCACCCTAAATCTGTTGTTGTAGTGGTGTGGGGCAGATGGGATGTGACAGTGGCAGTAGTGATGATATTGCCCATCCTTGTGCCTACTCTACATGAACATTCTTTCCATTACGGCAGGTGCCCTGGCGTGTCCCAGAGGAGAAGCAGAAAGAATGCACATACAAGGGGAAGACTGCTGATGTAAGTTTACCTCTCCCTCTCCTGGATCACTGCAAAAACAAAGAGTCCCAGAGAATGCTACCTTCATGCATCTGCATGAGCCATTATTTACTGTGTGTCTGTGGAGCTTGTCGTCACTCACCACTTAACTGATGAATGGCAAGGGCATGTTGGTTATTCCAGGTGTGCTTATTTGAAATTCAGGGCAATTATCTGAACCTGTATCAAGCAACTGCAAATCCAGTCTGATTTCACTCTGCACTAGTAGATAAAGGGGAGTCAGTATTTCAACACAAGCTTAACATGTGCATTGTCTCATCCTTTTGCAGATTGAGTGCCGAAATTATATCCGGACTCTTCATAAAATCAACACTACCAGCATGTATGTTTGTGGAACAAATGCTTTCAGCCCCACGTGCGACTACCTGGTAAGTGTGGAATAAGTTTGGGTCAATATCAGGGATGCTTGCCTTACCACAAACCTTGCCTTACCACAAAATAATGACTACTTTTGCACTATTTCCTGTGTGCGTGTGCGTGTGTTTGTTGACAGATATTTGCTGACGGACAGCTGAAACTTGGGGAGACGCATGAAGAGGGGAAAGGGAAATGTCCTTTTGATCCTTTCCAGAGATACTCCTCCCTCATGGTCGGTATGTGCTTCCTCTTGTTCTCTGCCTTTTTGGCACATGGTGCCGTGCTGCTGACACACCTCTTCCAAGGAGGTGAAGAGGAGGAGATCTTCCTTGTTGGCCTCTGGGTTTATTTCTCACAGGGTGCTTACACATGTCTGGACCGAGTATGGAAGTTTGTAAAGTGTTTAAAGCAACCATATCTAACACTACATATTGAGTCAATATTTGAGGTAGTCTTTATAGGAAACAATTTATTTTGATACCATAATCATATGAATTTTGATGGCATATAGTCTTATGCAGGTTGGATAAACACAACTGTTGAAAGTGCCTTGTCATACATCTGTGGGGTATTTAAAATTGTTCTGAGGTCTCCAAAGATGTTATGTAACTTTGTTTGAGCTGAAAACGGTCCAATGAGCCCTTAACAGGGCCCTATGCAACCAATATGGCCCTAGAGTAAAATGGCTTGTTTTTCCACCTATGATTATGAGCTGTGCTCCGATTCACTGCTGTTGCATGTCAGCCTTGCATGGCAGGCTGAATGAGTATTTACATTCATACGTAATTGCAAGGAAAGATCAAAAATTTGAATTTTAATTGAATTTCAGAGGAAGCGGAGAAAGACAGCCTATGTTGTGTACATCCACCAGTTACAAGGAAATTGTAATCAGACACTTAACTGTTTTGTTATAGCAAGGTTGATAAACTTACAAATCCTGTTGTTTTCGCCAATGTTGTTGTTGTAATGTTTTTTTTAAATACGTTGGACATAGAAATTATCATTTAACTGCAGCTGTTTGTCCATAAGCCACTGTTTTAAAACTAAACTAAAAGTGCCTCAATAATTAGAGATGGTTAGTTAAACGTAGCCTTGACTAACTTTTCGAATGACCTGATATGTCTGTTTATATCTTTTCATTGGCTACTGTAGACAGTGAAGCAGTTTTACACTTTCACATGCACCCTAACATATTTCCCAGCTATATACAGTATACTATGCATTTTGGATGGAGGGCAGGGAACTACCATAAAATGAAAGAAAACCTTTAATAATATGATGTGGTTGAAAAACCCTTGACTGATTTTTAGTTCAAAAGTCAAAAGTGCAACAATACATGTGTTTTACAACACTGCGAAATTGTAGAGGGACAAATGATTTGTTTGGAAACACAACCAGCCTCCTGTTCATAGTGATCATGAAAACCAGCTTGTTCTGGTATTTGTTGTCTCATTTTGTTTTCATGTCCAGATCAGTTCTCATTTGACCCACATCTCTCTCTCTCTCTGTTATTTATTTTCCTCCTGTTCCTTTTTGTCCTTGGTTTGTTGCCCTGCAGGTAATGACCTTTACTCTGCCACCTCAATCAACTTCCTGGGCTCTGAGCCAGTGGTGCTGCGCAGCTCCCAGACAACACTCCGCACCGAGTTCAAGAGCTCCTGGCTCAATGGTATATGTGTGTGTGTGTGTGTGTGTGTGTGTCTGTTTCTCTCTCTCTCGCTTCTATAAAATACTCAAATGGAAAGAGACTAAAGTCTTTTAAATGTTACAACACATAGGTATTTGCATAGTTCATGTTTGTTTTAAAACATCATTATGCTTGCACCTACACTTGCGGGAATTATATTGCGATGAGCTTATGCAATGTATGGTAAACCAGCAGTAGGCTAGGAGGCAAAGTATGCAGCCTTTGTGTAGATGTGTTTAATCATGGCAGAGCTCCACTGTAAGTAATTGACCAGGAAGAGGCAGGAGTTCTGCAGCTTCCCACACAGTAGCTTTAATTAGTCACCAATTAAACAGTGCAGCACAGAACCCTATGGAGGAAAGACGGGCTCCTGCTGAGGATGGAATTCCTGGCATTTGTCTCCCCTGCAATAAATTAACAATGTGGTCTGGAGCCGTTGAAATGTTTTGGAGTGTGGCAGACTGTCTTACACAAACAGGCCGGCTCTGTAGTACTAGCCTGCGTGAAAGCACATGCCCATGTGCTACTGTGGTGCAGTGTACCGTAACCCGAAGAATGTCAGCTATGTGTCACCAGGAGAACAACATACACATGCTTTTGTCTTCTGTCACCTGTTGCTCATGTCCAGTAGCACTCAGTGTGACTGTCCCTGCTTCGTCTCCCCTTACAGAGCCCAACTTTGTGTACATGGACCTTGTCCCTGAAAGTGTGCAAAGCATAGACGGGGATGACGATAAGGTCTATCTGTTCTTCAGCGAGAATGCTGTGGAGTACGACTTCTACAATAAACTCACTGTCTCTCGAGTGGCCCGAGTTTGCAAGGTAAGCTCACAGGAGTGCATGTTTTGATATTGTGTTTGTTAATCCATTTGTTCATTAAAATATGAGTGTGATTGTGCTGTGTTATAAAGCAAACAGTATTTAGACTCAAGTGTTGGGGCCTGTTGCAAAATCTTGAGCAAATACAGACATCCCATTGAATTGGAAATGTAAGTAGCAGTGGGCCACTGTCAGCTTCTAATCAGTGTAGCCTGACTACTATCTGTTTTCGTACTTGGTGTGCAGGGGGATATGGGCGGCCAGCGGACGCTGCAGAGGAAGTGGACGTCCTTCCTGAAGGCGCGTCTGGACTGCTCTGTGCCTGAACCCAGCCTGCCCTACATCGTCCAGGACGTCTTCCTGCTCAGCGGAGATAACTGGGAATCTGGCGTCTTTTACGCAGTGTTCACCCCCCAGTCGTGAGTGTTCCTGGCAATTTCCCCTCTTCTACACACGCCACAGCGAAAATAAGAGACCTTTAGAGCAATTTGGAGTTGTTGTTTTGTCGTCACTTGCGCAGCACACTTGCAGAGCTGTAGTTTGTCACACTTTGTTCAAAAAAAAAAAAAAATAGTAGCTTTGCATGGCAATCTTTGCATGAGTAGCTTGGATCATGTGCACCGTGTGCCTTGTAATTACTACAGAAAATTACTACAGTAGCGTTACGAGTCTGCGTTTGTGTTTGTGTCTGTGTCTTTGATGCAGGGAATCATCTGACCTGTCGGCGGTGTGCGCCTACAGCATCGCGGCCATCCGAAAGGTGTTCTCCACGGGCAAATACAAGACCCCGGTGTCTGTGGAGACGTCCCACATTAAGTGGGTGATGTACAGCGGGGACGTGCCCTCACCTCGCCCAGGCGCTGTGAGTGCCCTGTAATTCCCCCAGAGCTTCTGAAGAGGGCTGACGGCGGGCTGTTTCACTTCACAGTTATAATCATGCTTATGAGCGTTAGGCTGGATTTCCCTCACTCCTTCTTTGTCTTGATGTTTTAGCACCCATAAGCAAAATCACACCTCCTCACCACAGTATGAAATCTCTACCTGCATGTTTTAGTTCCCCCGTCATCTTCACCTCTTTTGAGTTGTTCTTTTTGTTGTCTACACATTGACGTTCACACTTCTAAACCGCTGTGAAATGAAGTGAATCATCTCGCTCATTATAACCAAGCCAGTTCTTCTTGTTCCGTCTTTGCCACCCATGCGCATGCTATTGTCTTTCAGCTATACCACAAAAAAAAAAAAAAAAACACCACAGAGGCATTTTATTTATTTAATTTTACAGTGCAGTAGTCGCAGGATTGATGATTATTGTGTTGTGCAGCTTTCTCAAGGAATCCCACTTCCTTCCTCTGCTGCCCCTCCTGGATTCTAAATGTTAACCTTTGACCTCCAGTGTATAAATGATGCAGCCAGAAGCCAGGGCATGACCCGCTCACTGGACCTGCCGGACAAGACGCTGCAGTTCATCCGGGACAGGCCGCTGATGGACGACGTTGTGCGGCCCCTGACAGGGAACCCTCTGCTGCTCAAGCGGGGGCCGGCCTTCACCCGCATTGTGGTGGACAACGTGGCTGCGCTGGACGGCCAAACTCACCCCGTGATGTTCATCGGCACTGGTATGCTCCTCTTGATTGGGCTGCCGTTAGATCATGAACTTGAGCCAGTGACCTTAATGTGCTCATGCAGCGTAAACATATCAGCATACCAGGACTGTGTAATTATGTCACTCAAGCATGGTGATGAATATTTGAAGAGTGTTGTCATGGGTAGAGCTCAAGTTAAGTCTCAGTGATGCTGCTCTGGCCAGTATTCATATTAGTTAGGCGTTTAGGCCCACGTGCTTAAGTCCAAAAAAAGTGCTTAGCTCTATGGGTTTCAACCGGTACTAAGCACTTTTAGACATAAGAACCTGGGAGAATCCTGCCCTTGTAGTATAGCAGTTAAAATAGGAGGGATGAAGGAAGCTCACTTATATTAAAAAAAAAAATTACTCATTTGTTGATCTTGTAAAGAAACCTTGACTTTCTCCTCTTCCAGAGAATGGCTATGTGCAGAAAGCTGTGAACTATGATGGGGAGATGCATATCATTGAGGAGGTGCAGCCGTTTGAAACGTCTGAAGCAATTAAGGTCCTCCGTCTGTCCTTAAGTACGGTAAGTGCACAGAGAGGATGCAGCCCACATCCAGATAATAAACACAAACACACACCTATTATAATTGGACCATCAAATCAAACACTTATTACAGCAGTACCAAAACAACACACCCTCCACATACATAATTTAAAGGCAGCTTGTCAGTTCAGAAGGGCCCATGACGTGTCGCCCTCCATGAATGATGGATCTTACACACATGCCCATACCACCTCCTCACCCCTCTGGCTATATATATACAGTACACATACACATGCATCCATGACCTCACAGGTAGGCAAATATTTACCCGCGACAGACAGCAAGCTATTGATGGCAATCTGTAATGTTAACAACTCTTACTCATCCAGTTTTACTGTAGCCTCTGGTACATTTACATTTACAATTCTAGCCACTCTCCATGGTGCTTTGGCGTGCCATTTTAAAGAGAAATCCAGTGCAAGTCAATCCATAGACCTGTTGATCAAACTCACCAAGTTCTATAGGTAGGAAAAAGAATAAGAAAATTTGATGCAACATAGACCTGAGCATTGAACTGACACAAACACTAAGTCAATAGGGCATAACAACTTGCTTTCAGTTTCATTTCATTAATGCCCCATTCAGTCAGCATTAGTAATCGGGTTTGTTAGCATCATCTTTGTAGCATCAAATTTTCTTGTTCTTTTTCTTAAAGACAATATTTAGGTATCTGGGAAAATTGGGCTATTGACTGATTCACACCGGATCTCTCCTTTTAATATGATATTCACACCATTTGATGTGATTTTTCTTCTCAAATACAGTTCAAATACAGAATCTATCTGCTATGAGACTCATTACTCAAGAGTTTGGCAAAATGGCTTGTGTCAGTGATCAAATTGTAATGAGAGACTTGGACAAAAGCTACGTAGCACACAGAGAATTATTTTGGCCTCGCTTGTTCCTGCAGTCTGTAATACTGCAATATCATATAAAGCCAAAGTATGAATGTCAACAGGTATTTACTGGCAGCGTTCTGTCATCGATACTGTTCCCTCTTTTGGATGGTTAACCACTCATGTGATGAATGCCCGTTGTGTGTGTTGTGGTCAGGGTCAGCTGTATGCGGGCACAGAGTCAAGTGCTGTGCAGATGCCACTGAGCGACTGCGGCCGCTATGTCTCCTGTCTGGACTGTGTGCTGGCCAGAGACCCCTACTGCGCCTGGAGCTTCACCACCTCCCTCTGCTCTACCCTGTCCCGCTCGCCAGATACAGATGATGGGTATCTTGCTCTTTTACACTCTCTCTCCCTCTCTCTCTCTCTCTCTTTCTTCCCTCCCTCCCTCCATCTCTCCATGAACATGCATTCATGTTTACATTTCTGTCTCTCATCCAATTCCCAAAATACACTGCTGTCCCATACATTCTATATGTCCTTCTCTGTGTAATCACACATTTGTGGTCCCTCTTGACTTAGAACACACAAGCTTCTTTTATGTTTGCACTGGACTTTAGAAATAGTTTTAGATGTATTCTTTTACCTATTTGAATTGAGTGGATTCCACATCTATTAATAGAAATGTGGTTAGTGACCAACTTTTCTTCTTTTTCAGGAGTTTGCTGCAGAGCCTGAAAGATGGAGATGCCTCCTCCTGTCCTGAGTTAGGTAGGTTCCATTTCTGATATTAAAGCAAGAAAGCCATTCACTACTAACTTAACATTCATTATGTGCTTTCAGGGTTTGGGTTTACATTTTTATGTATTTCTGTCTGTAGCCCCAGTGATGGTCAAACCAATGTACGTGTCCCCTGGGAACCACATCCAACTGGACTGCCACGTGGACTCCAACCTGGCCCAGGTGAACTGGCACTTCAACGGGCAGCCACTACAGACGTCTCCCCAAAAGTACTACCTCTATAACCAGGGCCTCCTCATCTTCAGCACCTCTGACAGTGATATGGGAGACTATGCCTGCCAGGCCACCGAGCATGTGGGGGTGCACGAGTACCCTCGGGTAGTGGCCGCCTACAAGTTGCTTCCCCCACAGCCAGTGACTCCTCAGCCTGACGAGGAGGATAAAGGCGAGCCTGAGCCGGACAAAGGAGTCACGGAACCCACAGTCAGCCAGATCACAGCACCCCAGAACACGCCAGCGGGCAGCAAAGCCCCAGATGTGACCCCAGGTAAGCCTGAGGGGAATACCAAGGTGGGGCAGATTACTGGACTGCAGGTGGCTGTGGCTGTGCTTGCCGTGATACTTGTGGCTGTGGCTGGGGCAGCCTGGTTTTTCATCAAGCGGCCCAGGGGGCGTAATTTGTTATCAGCCTGGACTACTGGGAATGGTGGTGCCTACCAGCCAGCCTCCCAAGACAAGACTGATAGAACTGATCAGAACTATAACAATTCAACTCCAGTGACTTTCAGTGGACACGGCATAAATAATGGACATGGACATGTAGCAATAAGCAAGATCGGAGATGAATCAGAAATTTGATGCTTTAATAATGATTTAAGTGAGATGAATGTGAAATTCAATTTTGTACTTTTCATTTGTAATACAACATGTACAGTGTTGCTGAAATAGACTGCATTGTACAGTTGTATGAATATAAACAAACATGGCATTCTGTGCCAATATTGCCATCAATTTACTTGGTAATGATGACCATATATCCCTTCAACATCCAATTTCCAAGTCCAATTTTAGCTTAACTAAATTGCCAAAGAATTTAAGAATTTGACATTTCACACAAACAAACTGTTGGCTTTTGGAGCCACTTGTCATTGATAATTTCTGAGATGTTTATATTTATATGTATATGGGCAATTCCAGCGTTATGGACGTGACATTTTCATGCATTATTAATGAACAAAATGCAACATAACCTCCTAGCAGGTTATGTGGCATTTGTTCATCAATAATGCATGAAAATGTCACGTCCATAACGCTGGAATTGCCCATATATACATATGTCAAAATCTCTTCTGTTATCACTTCATCACTCTTAGGTAACCTGTTTAACAGGGTGAAAAAAATGGGCATGGATCATCTAGCTGTGTATTCTCGATTAATGGAAAAAACAGGATTTCTCTTTTCTGAATTCTATTTCCTTGTCCCCAACTTGACATATGAAATGGTCCTTTACACTTGCCAAACAGTTTCCACTACAACCACAACACCAGTAAGACAATGTTTATAAACAACTCATGTCTATCTTCACTCCCTCCATTGTTCACTGAGACAAAAGGTAGGTGCAGCACCAAGTGTAGATATACGGCTCTGAGTGCCTGTGCCTGAGTGCACCACCTTGAGGTCAGCAGAGGTTATTGACTGTTGAGCAGTTTCCATGAGAAGGCCCTGGCTGCAGACTGGTTTCTATCTGTTGATCAAGAGACGCCATCTCCCACATCTCTAACCAAACTACCTGACAACAGATCATGTTCCCACTTTCCCTATAATGCAGTTAGTGGACCTGCATAAGGTACTTCTTTAAATGGTGTATTCCTGTCATTTAAGGAAGGCAAAATAGATTTTGAACCATCAAAGGCCAGTAAAGAAATTACAGAGCTGAGAGAGAAGACAAGAGCCTCTTAAAGGTTATGCAATGCATGGCACCACATTGCAAAGTCCACTATCATATTAAAGGGACAACAGGCAGGATTATCGTTTTCTACAGTATCTCCGCAGCTCCACCTACAGTCAGCAAAATATCAGAAAAAATACAACTACATTTTTCATTCGCAACAATCGATGTAAATTTATTTACAATCCAAAGTATGAACCAGAGATTACCATTTTTATGCGTTACGTTGTCTGACAAGCCGGTAATAAATGCGATTTCAGTTATATCTACTTTGTTTCTATTTCGTGGACCCAGTACCTGACATTCTGCAAGCAGGGTTACCGCGAAACAAATGCTAGAGAATGACGAGAGGCATCGGTCACCCCGTAATGAACCATTTAATCATCGAAGTGTAAATTAACAGTAAAAAGGTTGCCTGGTGTTCCTTAAACATTTCACACACCAGAGACCAGTGCAAGATAAATTATACAAAATTAAAGGAGAAGTTAACAAAGAAAGGTAGGGATTCTTTTTTGATGCAAAATCACTGTAAACTACCACTGCATAAAGAAATGTACTTTGTGTACAACGTTTAAAATTCTTAGTACACATGATTGTTGGCAGATATACTGTAACAAGCATTTATTAGGCTATTACACATCTAGAACACAAAATTCCATTATGTACATTAGCCTACATGTACATGACCTACACAATTTTGTTACAATGTGTAATTCAAGGTGCTGGTCCACAATTACTTTAATATAGTGTTACCACAATTACCATTGTACGTGCTCTTACCATGTCCTCTGGCTGTAAAGTTTATTCTAATGATATTTACGTTGATCTTCCTGTGCATAAGTGACAAAGTAAAACCGTTCAGATTCCTTATTGCAGGGGTGGGTAGCTGAAGGGTTTTAGATATTGACTGACGGCCGGGGTCAGTCAACAGTCAACCTGTAAATGGGGGTTAATGCTAGTAAACTGGCCCAAACCAGTAACCCCATTTTCTTGAGGGGACATTAACATGCAGGGTTATAAGGTTGGAGTCGTATTTCATGTCGTATTTCACCTTGGCTAAATGACAAATTATTCAATTTTGGAAAGGCTCCACCGGCCGATTTAAATACCCCAATGGGTTGCATGTGGCCCCCAGGCCTTAGTTTGCCCACCTCTGCCTGCAATGCAATATCGTTCCAACTGTGTGTGATCTATATCATTAAGAATAAGCCTCTATCTGATTTGAAAAGGAATGTTTATTGAAATGTAATTAATAAGTCAAGTCATTGCAGGGAAAAATGCAATCTCATTACACATCCAATGCTGATAATCATTGCATTAAGAAATAAGTGAAAATATTAATAAACTGCCATGTTAAATTTTCATTACGCAGAAGCTACAAAAAAAAAAAAAAAATGCAAATAAAAAAGTTAAAATATGCGGTGGAACCCACACACTGTCACCGCAATGCTATGGGAATGAACAACACACACCCAAAAAGTTGCACCCTCTTTTCACACACACACAAAAATGTGCACAACACTGCCATTCCAACTATAAAACGGACAGCGGACAAATGTGTAGCAAAATTTCACATTATAGAATAGGCATGTGCAGTAGGCATAGTCAGGCACATGGCTTATAGCTATGGATGCAACAGTGAAGCAAATAATCTTCTAGCTTTGCAATACAGAATATAGAAATAAGGCCAAGCTTGGTCAACGCAGTATCAATCAGTCGATTCAGCGACAAGTCGCTCTTAAGCGCCTTCGATAATTAAGTTTCACTTGACATAGCGCTAGAGACAACTTTATCACTACACAAAATAACCATTTTGAAATCCTCATCTAGTTAGTCGGCAAATAGTTGCTTGTTAAAAACAAGCAATATGCACCATCTCTCTTAAGCAACCATATGATTTGATTTCATCCAAGAAATGGATTACTGACTGGTCAATAAACTCACCTTTTCTTTGAAAGAAATGTGAAAGGTATTTAAAGACATTATTTTACAACAATAAAAACAAAACGCTGCCATTTGAAATGGATAAATGACTTGCAGGAAATCCATGGACCTATTACATCATGAGAAGTAATATAAATACCATTGTGAAACTTAACACATTTGATTCAGTACCAATCACCTCAAATTGTGCAGTCTGGCTAGCATTGCGGTTTGCTTTTATCAATCTTCCACTATTTTATCACGGAGAGTGCTAACTGAAACAATACTATCCAGTCAATCCAGTAAGGCTTCCTATGTAAACAAGATGATTTGAGATGTCAGCAAGACTTGATTCTCCCCACGTCGCTCATGCAAAGGAGAAATGTGCGAGAACTGGCACGTCACTTGGCGCCATCTAGTGTCCACTACTAGTCATCACCATGGTCTGTTATCTGGGTAACTTGGCACAGAAGTGGGATACTGAGGAAGGCTTGGGCCTGTCTCAGAGGCAACTGCATTAAAGCCAGCATCTCTGATAGGCGCAGACTTCCAGGCCCCAGAGCTCCACTCTTCCTGGGCACGAGCCATGCTCCCCCCTCCCCCACGGTACAGCCTGTGAACCTGGAGAAGAGATACAAGTGTGCTCCATGAAAATTGTAACATTTAAATGTGATATTTGTTCAAGACAGAACCCCTTCCCTCCCCCACAGATTCCGAAGAATCAAATGACAAAGTTTGACACCTGGAACTACAGAAATGCAGCTTCCTGTCTCACGGACAATGAGACCAGTGTGTTGTAGATTCTGCACAATATGTTTATTCACATGTTGAGATGCTTCCTCTACGTTCGAGTTCACCATGCTCTACTCCTAAATCATTGGTGCTTTGAATGGACTCACTACCCAATTTTGTCAGATGTTTGCAAAAAGTTTTTTTTATGATTATTTTTACTTGCAAATTAGTTTGCGGCAATATTGCTGCATATCTGCGGCATTTTGTGTGTGTGTGTGTGTGTGTGTGTGTGTGTGTGTGTGTAAGGGAGGCACTATTTAGCCAAAATGGACCATTTAAATTTTAAAGAATTGTAACTGAGCTTGTAAAACTGCATTTGAACTTATTTATGATCAAATTTGAATACCTTCTATTTTGACATCAGAGAACAATACAATACTAATCCATCCATTCATCCATTCTATGTTACCTTTAAATGATATTTGTATAGGTGTGTGAGTGTGTTCTGGACTCACCCGGATCAGCACCAGTCCCATGAGAACAGTAACGACCGTAAAGAGAAGTGCTGAGAACAGCATGATAACAGCAGAGACCACATTAGTGCTGAAGAAAAGCACTGTGGCAAACCAACCACTGGCAAATATGAAAAGAGAAATACAAATATTTTTTAAAAAACATTTATGAATACATTATCTATAAAAAATTATAAAAATATTTATCACAAATCTGTGCCTCCAACATATTTGAACCGCAACACCTTGAGGGACATCCAGTCATGATTGCAATCAATTTTGCTATTGTGTTAATACAGTGCTATAACAATTCCAACACCAATACACTCACCAGGCCCCCCAGCCTGAGATTCCAATGGTCTGAATGAGTGCAAGAACACATTGAAGGAAGAAGATGAAGAAGAACATCATGAAGTTGAAGGAACTGTCAGCCCTACAAAAAAAGGTGAATACAGTAATGGTGAGTTAAATATCTAAGACAGGTTCCAATGGCATTTTGTGCTCATAATGAATGTTTGTACATGGTGTGAACTGCTGTTGTATGCCCAGACCAGGGCTGAGTCTCACCGGAAGGCCTTGTAGAGAGGCCTAAACCAGCATGTGTAGCTGCAGGGACTGAAGAGGATGAGCCACAGGAGTGCCAGGCCAAAGTTGACCCCATTGCCCCCTCCGGCCCACCATGCGATGCAAGACACCACATTCACACACAGTGTGATGGAGTACACTGCATGAGCACATGGAAAACATTTCAAGTCTCTTGTGAGACACCAGTCCAAAATGACAACATAAAATGCTGGCTAAAACATAGCATTTGAACATCATACATCAAAGTTTAATTCAGAATCAATTACTTACATATCCACAGGTTGTACACTCTTCGCACTAACTGACGATGAGGTGGTGGGATCTCCTCTTCCACATTCTGATAGAAGCAAGGCTTAATGCGAAAAAACTGAGGTAAAGGTGGGAAGTTGTTCACTCTGTCTGTCAGAAAATAATATTTGTGGTTTAAGAGAACCACAAAATGAAACTATGTAATTAAAATATAACTGGATTTTATTGGTTCAATACCAAAAATACAAGTATACATCACAGTTCATATATACAGTTTTAATTTTTACTTGGCTATGCCTTTAACATGGCTTTCACAACTACTTATCTTCACTTCACTAGTTATCTTCAATCTTCAATTCAGAATGGGTTTTACAATTAAGATAATCTTGGCAAATCAGTAAATGCCTTTACTTTCAACCAGATATTCCAAAAATTAACAGAGATTAACCGATTAACTAAGGTGATTTTATTCATTTAAAGTAAGTAGGCTGTGCATTCTACTTGCTGCAGCACACTGTTGGCCTATGTAATCTACCTTCTGTAAACTTCATCCAGACAATGCCAAATCAAGCACACAAAAGTGTTTTGTTTAAATGTTAGTACATGGTTACAAAACAAAAACAATGACATGGATATGAGCCATTTTGGGAGGTGTCAAGGCTTGTGCACATGTGATATCCTTACCTGACATTATTTTCGTTCAGTCTTCAACTTCTATCTAAGAAAAATATACATGACAATTTCAGTAATTTCAGCCTCTAAAAAGAACACATTCTGACCATTATGAAAACTGAAGTGTATCAAAGGTAAGTAAATTAAATTACGCGCTGAATTAAGAAGAAAGGTACTATTATCAAAAGATAAAACAGCAATGTAACGTTAAATGTTATAACGTTAACGGACGGGCCTTCTTGTAACGTTAAAGTCTCTTGAAGTGCTAAATATGAAGTTGAGCAAGCAATTTTACCGTTTTTCTCTACAGGCTCAAATAAAGGCGTGACTTACAAACATTCATTTGATACCTTCAAAAATTAATGTACATAAGCATAACAATTACTGCAGCTGTTTTTTTGGCGACTAGCCACCTCTGACAGTAAACTTATCGTTAGCCCTCCTACCTAGCCACTAGCGGCAACTACTCGGGCTAACCCAACCAAACAACGTTTGAAGAGGATCTCAAACAAACAAAACATAACTGTTCACCAAATGGTTTCATCGATATACGACTTCAGCTCGTAACACAGCAAAGGCTTAGCAGCAGAATTTGTTCCGTTCAAGTTTATGGTAGCATCCTACCTGTCTGCTAACTTCCAAAGATGCATCTACCAGTCCTGCCCTGAATCTCGTGGATCCTGGAAAACTGTTCTATTGCATTGTGGGAAGGGTAGTTCTAAACCTAAACCAGTCACATTATTTTTTGTCTGTGTACACATCATAAAACTACAGGTCCAGAAGGGATATCGAGGGGCGGAGGCTACAAACATGTGAGAGGGGGCATAAGTGACTTTAGAGGGGGTTAGATGAGTCAAACCCCTGAAGAGCCAAGAACTGAACCGAGGAATGTACCCTCATAAAAATGTTCTTTAAGCCCCAACAGAAAACTAATAAGAACAGTCAACCTGAGACTGATATTTCTGCCTTAATACAACCTTAATATAACTTGAATATAACCAAAATTATGAATACACAGAAAGAAACATAGGCTATATAGAACACTGGAATGACACAACACAAAAACAAAGCAAACTACAAAATTTGACTCTACAAATTGGCAAAATACTGAACACTAATAAGAGACAGGCCTACTAAGTTTAGGAAAACATTAACAAAGTACAGACTAAGTAACCACCCTCTGGCAATAGAGACTGGCAGACATAAAATTAGTCAAACCTGGATGCAGAGGGAAAACAGACTGTGCATGTATTGCAATAATCAAGAAATAGAATCTGAACTATACTTTCTCACCAGCTGTACAAATTACAATGAAATTCGGGCCAACTTCTACCCAAAAGGCCATATGTTCAGCACTCCCAAATATTGAAGACCCCAGGATACTTAGGAAGGATAGTCTTAGGAGAGGAAGAAGATATTAGCAATTAGAAATATTAGCTGCACACTACGTATATAATTGTGACAAAAAGAGAAATTATCACTCAGTGATGCGCCCATGAATGTACACACACACACACACACACACACACACACACACACACACACACACACACACACACAAATACCAGACCAGAAACCAGGAGACTGACTGCTTTAGCCACTGAGCTGGAGCCTGTCACATTATTAACAGAGAAAAGGAGGCTTACCAGACTTTCATGGGAGACCACCACCCTTCTCAGAGCAAGTTCATCACAATGGCAGACCCATTAATGGACGGGCCTCAAGCCATAATGTTCAACTCCTCAAAAGAAATAAGAGGGGAACATGACTACTCACTGACTATAACTATGAGTCTTGTGCCACTTGGCAACTGTACCAAGCCATTGTCCCTTGGCCCTATCTATTGTCTTTTGCCACTTGTCTACTATTCCACTGCACTGTTTAGTGTGACTTGCCCACTGTTACCACTCTCCTAACTTTACTGCCTGTTGTTCTGTGTACTATCCCCCCAGGTTCCCACTATCTTTTGACACTTGCCCGCCCTTTTGACGCTTTGACACCCACTGTCATCTGCTAGTGCCTTTCCAGCGTTAGTAACGCATGTAATGGACAAGGGTTGATAGAAATCACTGACTATAACCTTCTGACTCAAGCAAATACGCACCACGCTTTGCTGATAATCAGGTAAAGCGGTTAAACAGTCACGGTGAATAAAGATTTCTAGGTGAAACATCATCAAAACTTTGACTCATCAAAAGCTGCAATAATATCAAGGTTTGATTTTTTGTATGTAACTAAACAAGTGTGAAGGAATTTCTAAACTAATAATCATTATGTTGTTATAATAGGCTAACTGTGTCTGTTGCCATGCTTATGTAACCATGATAAATGTATAGCAAATAAAGTGCAGCTGACAAGTAATGAGGACAGAATGCTCTCTTAACCGAGAGAGGATTTGAAACCAGGAATCTGCACTTGAGCTAATGTACAACAATGACTCTTTGAATTTTGTGACTGTTCTGCTTAATAAAAGGTGACTCGGACAGGGGCAAGACGAGACTGTAAGTAGGGACATTCCCGAACACACTCTCCTCTTGTGGCTGCCAGAGATACCAAAATAATCTTACTACTTTGTTGCAGTGGTTTTTGTGAATGAGTCTTGGATTTTTCCTTGACAACAAGTTAGGCTAAAACAAATGTGAATGCCAGAACAAGGTTAACCTTAAAGGGCAACTTCAGTCATTTTCAAAAAGAGCTCTATTGCTCAAGCTACTTGAGATTAGCCAGTACTGAAGACGCAAGACATTTTGGTCCTTAAACAGAGAATATTCACTTACAACTAGCCCAATTCACCTTTTACACCTGGCCGAAACGAGAGCGAAAACGAGGCTCGGGTGGTAAAACTAGAGGAAGTGCCGACGAAACGTTAATTTGATTCAATTCAATTTTATTTGTAGAGCGCTCAAATACAATGCATTGTCTCGCGGCGCTTTACAGGCAGTACGGGAAGCATCCATGAGAAACAGGGGCAAGGAAAAACTCCCTTCCCTTTATAAATATAATAATTAATAATTTCTCACAGATGCCGGACAGAAAATCTACTGCTGATCCCGTCTCTTACAGGTGGTCAGGTGGAAAGTTGGGCAGATTAGGGGCATCCCATCCCCAGAAGCTACTTCTGGGCAAGTTTTATCACCCAAGCCTCGTTCTAGTGCCTCATAGTGAGGTGAAAAAGGTGAATAGGGCAAAATTATGAACTGTATTTTTAACATCTTAACATACTCCAAATGTCACCACAAAAACTATGAAGTATCAACAGACACCTTACAACACAGAACTGTATTGTGTATAACTACAAATGGCTGAAAAAGTGTTATAACTGTGTGTTTATGCAAGCAGCCAAACATTGTTTGTTTACAAAACGGTTTTGTAAACACTGCATAAAAACACCATTTTAACAACTTTGTCAGACATTTGTAGTCATAAACACTACAGTGGTGTGTTGTAATGTGTCTGATGATGTTAGATAGCTTTTGGGGTGATATTTGGAGTATGTTTAGATGCAGATAACACAGTTTAAAAATCTGCCCCATTGGGCTAGTTGTAAGTGATTATTCTTTGTACAAGGAAAACTATGGTTGTACCAATATGTCTTGCGTCTTCAGTATTGGCTAATCTCAAGTAGCTTGAGCAATAGAGCTCTTGTTGAAAATGACTGAAGTTGCCCTTTCACTGCGGTGTGTGAATAAAAAAACCAAGACTGCGACAAGCAGGGGTCAACGCACCTTCGCGTTATTATTTGCAGGGGCGAAATTAGATAGCGTTCTAAAATTTACCTGGAACATTTTTGTTTCAAAGTTTTAAATTAGTATAGTTAGTATAGCCTTGACAACATCGGAACAATGCCCTCCCTTGACTCAACGGTGTAAGCTAAAGTGAAAACAGATGACAGAGAATGGAATATTAGGTCTACCTTTTTTACTTGTGAACGCCCAGTGTCTCAATGCTCTCTCACATATACAAGCTTTAATTTGTAGATCGCTAATCGCTAATGTCTGACAGACCCATAAAGAATAGGCTTTGTCAAAAAGGGGCAGATAGGTGTAAGAGCCCTCACTAAAAGGAAGTCACTGTGAGAAAGTAGGCTAACTTAGTTTCAGAGGCAAACAACATTCAAACCACATGAAACCATACTGTATCATCCTCTGCCTACCTATAACTGCAGATAGGCGTACGGAAGTTTCGCCCACCAAGAACTGTTTTGACTAATCTACTGGCGTAAAGGATACATTTTGGGCTGCATGTTTGCTAGGGTACTTGCAACACTTTTGCATGATTTGGAAATTAAAGGAGAAATCCAGCTTAAATCAATTCATGGCCCTGTTTTTCAGACTCAAGTGTTGGTGAGGTAGGAAAAAGAATTAGACAATTTGATACAACATAGGCTTAGCAGTGGACCGGCAACTAACATTAAGTGAATGGGGCACATAACTTTAGTGGGATATTGTAGTTCTTTGTGTGTGTGTGTGTGTGTGTGAGTGTGTGTGTGCATGCTGTCTACAGGCTTGAAAACAAGCCATTAACTTTTTCAATTCTTGTCACTTACCAGGGTAAGTATGTGATGTACAGTATATGTGAGAGTGTAATGTGTATGGGAGAATGGAAGTGTCTAATCACCTTAATTTTTTTTTTTTTTTTAAGGTTTCCATATTCACAAGTTTCACATTTTACACTCACAAAAATGAGCTAATTATATTAATATACTGCCTTACCTATGTCCATTTCACACACTATAGCAGCATGGTAAATAGTTTATCTATGTCAACACATGTTATTGGGGGTGCATGGCAGGCCTATCTAGGTTGTGGTTTATGAAGCCTAAGAAATGAGCTCACTGTATCTAGAGACCTACTATTGAGTAGCATGGTATATTCAAACTATATCATCATATGTGTAGTTGGAAGTGTGCAATGGGTCTCTTAAAAGTTGCCTTGACATGATTGACTAGGACAATCTTGATGTGTTAAAATCACTTAAATTGTTTTTTAGGGTTTCCCTATGCGCATGGCTAAAACATGAAATGTAACCCAAATTTCTCAATGTTAGCAATTTATATTCATATTCTACACATCCAGACCTCTCAAAAAAGCATGATTTTCTTAGGAGAAGGAATTGGGGGTGCATGACGAGCCTACCTAGGTTGTGACCTATGTATGAAATGAGTTTATATCAATAAGGCCTTACCTATATCAATTTTAGAGACCTACTAACAACCAGCATAGTATATATTTGACTTATGTCATCATATTTGAAGTTTGAGTATGTAATAGGTCATCTAAAAGCTATTAAGATTGATTAGGACAATGTTGATGTTTTAAAATCGCTTAAATTGTTTTGTTTTCTTTTTTTCTATTCAAAGGGCTAAAACAGGTGGTGATGTGTTCTGGTATCATTTAGGGCAGGGATAGGCAACTGGTGGCCCGCAGGCCCTAGAACATTTATTAGTTATAATTAAATAATAATAATTTAAAAAAAATCTGTTGTCTATCTGCACCTACAATGGCGGTATAAATTAAAGTAGACAACCAGACACATGCGTTGGTACCACTTGTAAAGTACTTGCTTGAGAGTAAGTGGGTTCAATTTCAGTGTAAAGATCGCCCTTATTTTGGTGAGGGAAATATCTTTATCTGTGTTATAAATTTGGGTTAGCTGCTGGAGTTCTAACCAAGAGCTCAAAAAAATAAAACTTAACAAAAAATTGCTACATATTATGATATAGTCCTATAATTTAAACAGAAAAGTTTTCGATCACCCATTTGCAGAAAGTGAACACCCCAAATCCCATAAGGTTTGCCTGCTTTCAGACTTCAGTGCTGAAGTCACACACACAAGGGAAAGGGGGAGGGGTTTGGGGTTCAGATCTTTTCCTTTGCTGTAACAGCTAGACATGCATATAGTAGAGTAGAGTAACTAATACCATACAGTAAGTGAGTTTCGCAAAAAAAAAAAAAAAATTAAAATGGAAATGAATAGCCATGGCTAAAGCCTATAAATTAGGTTTGTTATTTTTATTGTCTTGTTCTAGGCCATGATATGATGAGGCTGCTGCATCATATATAGCAGATAAGGTGTTCTCCCAGGGCATCATAGAGGGTAGGACTGCCCCATATAGCCTGTAGTACCATTTTTGAAAGCAGTGGACCACAGGAAACCAATCTACACCTTAAGTCTTACCTTCTCTGAAAGCATATAGACTGTCATACAATTCTCTTTATTTCAGAAGTCATTCGATTGACACAGAGCCCGTTTACAGCGAGCCGGAGCACTCCCTATTGACACCATTCAACCTGCAATTCCAACTGCAGTTTCGCTAGGGTGCGGTCGCGGGTCAGTGGAAAATGGGCGCCTATGAAGTATAAGGCTAAATGTATATGGGCAATTCCAGCGTTATGGACGTGACATTTTTGTGCATTATTGATGAACAAAAGGCCAGATAACCTCTGCAAACCTAGCAGTATTTCACAATTTTTTTTTCATATTCTTCTGCAAACTCCATGGCTGAATACAGGCAAACAGAAAAAAATAATATCATGATTTGCATCATAAGAATATGAGCCTTTCAATTTGCGTTATGGACGTGACGAAAAACGGACAAACTTTTGAGAGAGCGTACTTTTTGCTGTGAAGTGTGTGAAATTTCTAGAGAAATGTAAATATTACTACATTCATACCAAACAGGACACCTCAGTAAAGACAGAGAAAGACTTAATTTCAAATGTAAATGTAAAAAAAGTTGGTTTTCATTGGGAGACATGGCGTTATGGATGTGACGTTATGGACGTGACGTCTGGAAAAACCCTCCAAAACGATACAAAACAATTGTGAACGGTGGATTTTAACCTGTAACAAGATAAATAGTAATATAACAATGAAAAATAACTGATAGTATTGCAGCTTTGTGTGTGTTATCACCCACTTATGCCCATTATAAGCCCCTCCATAGACTTACATTATAGCTGAATAGGGTAAAAATTTTAACAAACAGATATCCTTTCGAAACTTGCTCAGTTGAATATTTACATCGAGACAATACTTTTTTGTATTGGAAGTTTTCTGAAAGAATTTGTATGTCCATGTAGGTGAGACTTAAAGTTTTAAGGTGAGGTTTACTTTTTCGTGGAATTGCCCATATAATTTTCACATATGTAGGGACAAAATGTCACAGATTGCATTTTATTTGTAGCTACTTGGACATGGATTTTCAATCAAAAAAGCAATTTATTAATACATACAGTGCAGACCAAAAGTTTGGACACACTTTCCCATTCATTTTTTTACTTTATTTTCATGACTGTTGCCTTCAGTGACAATCTACAAAATAAACAAACTTATGAATGAACACGTGGCATTATGTACTTTATAAAAAAAGTGTGAAATAACTGAAAACATGTTTTATATTCTTGTTTCATCGAAGTAACCTCTTTTTATTTTTTGGATGAGCTTCAAGAGGTAGTCACCTGAAATGGTTTTCCAACTGTCTTGAACAGTTATTCATTCCCAGAGAAGCTAAGAACTTGTAGACTCTTTTGCCTTCACTATGCGATCCAGCTCACCCCAAACCATCTTGATCAGGTTCAGGTCCAAAATTTTGTCATAACCTCACACTTTTTTGTTAAGTACATAATTTCATATGTGTTCATTCATAGTTTTGACGCCTTTAGTGAGAATCTACAATATAATTTGTCCTGGAGATAAATGAATCGCATTGAATGAGGGGGTGTGTCCAAACTTTTGGTCTGTACTGTATGTCCATCATGTTTCTCATTCTGTGAGCAGTCCCTGACTGACCAGCATTCTGCTACTCTTGCTGTTTCATGTGGAAGAGATTTTACAAATTAACAAAAAATCCTAAAACTGGACTGAGAATGAAGTCAATTTACCCTGCATTGCATGCATGCCCTGAGACCAAAATGTTCTTACCCACATATGTCACTCCAGGTAAGGGGGTGAATAACCAATTTTCATAAAGAGGTGGACTATTCCTTTAAAATTTGCTGAGCCAATTACATTTTTACTGCTAGTGTACGTCTGGAGTCCTAGGCTACTAATAGGTCAGAAAATATGCACTAAACATGCATCCCATGAAGACTTGCATTAGCTTTTTGTGCACCCTTTTAATGTGTATGTCTATGGTGTCATGTCTCCTACCGGGTAAAAAGAGTGGTTAAAACAAAATGGTTGCTGATCAAACCACAACACCTGTTTCCTTTTTCTAACTCAAGATTGACACTTATCTCGAGTTGTAGGACTCCCCCCAGTGAATTAGGTTGTACACTAATATGCGTAGCCTACGCAATCTCTACTCCTCAACCATGTCTTACATTGAGATTTATAACTACTTGACACAAACCTCTTCAATAAACTCAATCTCAATGCCACACAATGTATAGAAGATAGGCCTACCCTACGCTCCACTGGATGACTAATGCACAAAGGTTTTGACCTTAAATTTAACATAGGTTGCTTAGAAGCTTTAACCAGGAAAAGCGCTGACTGTAAGCTGGAGTCTACATCATTAGAAACGTGCTGAATAAGATAAAGATTCAATTTTATAGTTCTTACCCAACTATCTTTGGAGAGTAAAAAATAAACTAGGAAAAAAGTGTAGGCTAATGTACTATCTCGTTAAAATTGTGGCTCTGCAAAAAGCAATACAATAAAAATTGCTTCGTACTTGCGAGGGTGAAAATGAATAAAACAAAAGTACTTTAACCTATAGAATAAGTATCAATTTGGTGATCTAGAGATAGACCAAGTCCAATAAACAAATGCCCCCACCATGTGTAAAACAGCCATCAATCAACAAAGAAGTTGTAAAAGAAGAAAAGGAGAAGAGAGACACTAACCTGCATAGCATAATTTGTTGGCCAACTTGAAATATTTGAACTTGCTCTCCTCCTGCATCATCCTGTCTTACTTCCTATGTCATTGGCCAATCACAACACTTAGACCAAAAGCACTATCTGCATAAAGGCAGTTTTGATACAAGCCAAATGGCAGAGAGGAAGCAGCTGACCACAAGTGAAGTCTTATCTAACATGTTAGAATACCACCAAGTTTAAATATAGGCCTATAATTGCACAATCTAGTTCAGTCTTTCTCAACGGGGGCGTGCGCGCAATGTTGGGTGAACTTGGAGAGAGCCAGTGAAAAGGGGAGCGTACAACCACAAATAGGGGGCGTTATCACAAATTTCGGTTAAACTTTGCAAACAAAGTACTAATTTCTGTCCATGACTGATTATAACTGGTTTATTTCTCTATCAGATCTGCCACTTGTGCCACGCAAGTTATGTTTGATTAACAAATGCTGAAGAGCAGCATTTTATACTCATACACTGTACAAATATAGAATAGTTTCTTGAACATTAGGACTAGGGTTGCAAAGGTGTGGAAAACTTCTGGTAGATTTTTGGAAATTTTCCATGGAAGCTTTGGTGTGGGAATTTGGAAATTTCGGAAACTAATTTAGAGAATTTACGAGATTCTTTTATAGTTTAAAAGAAACTCTCACATAAACCTACAAACATAAATTCATTAAACAATGAATGAAGTAATTGAACAAAAACACTCCAAAATCATCACTGATTTTTAGTAACCAGGATCTAACCCAGGATAAGAGCTTTGCACGGACTTAGTATGTGACGTTTTCATTAGATAGGATGAATGACGCTAGACCAGGTCAATCAACCCATAACCCTGCCCATCATGGCCACAGAGTGCTGTAGGCAGGAATAAGAATGAGAATATTTGGTAATTTTGTAATGGCAGCCAAATCTAAATTATGAAGGCAAAGAAATATATATTTTAGTTATTTTCATTTAGCATCATCTGCCAGTTGGCAAATTCCTATTTCTTATATCCACTCACTCTGCACCCTCAAAGAACCCGGATATAGGCTGATTGACAATGACATAGACTGCCTTTAACAACCTATCAAAAGTGTGGATTTGAAATAAATCTTAGAGAAGAATTTGCCATTCAGAGGCAGCGTTTTGAGGATTTGATGTGGTCAATTTGGAGGTCTATGCACAATGCATGTAGGGTGCTGTTTCTGTAGCTCTGCAGTAAATATTGTGCTGTGCCTGTGATTGAGTAATAGATTACACTTTATTTGCATACAATCTGATTGTTTAGCCAGGATTATACTATTTTACCATCTACATCTAAGCCCTAAAGTCTTCAGTTTATTCCCATTAATTTCCATAAATTCCTGTTAATTCCTATGGAAAACTTTGAAATTTCCCAGAATTATGCAACCTTACACAAATATTAGGATATGTATGCGCTGAATCTGCAGTTTGATCCAGAAAGGGTTCAAATGGAATGTGGAAAATCTTTGTGGTGGCCTTCTTACCATGTTAGCTGAGAAAGCTGTCTGCACTTGCCCCAAATGTTGCTGTATGTCGGCCATAGACGGTGAGGACGTCAGTTACTTCTCTGAAAGTAGCTTACTGACTTGCTAAAACCGGCACATACTATATGTTTATTTCATCACAGATACACTTTCTGGTTACAAAACCCATGTTTTCAGACATAAAAGCTAACAGTTATATTTATTAATTGAATTATTTATTTATTTATTTATTTATTTACAAAATATCAAGTCTTAAGCCCCAAATGTATTAGTTAAACACAGAAATAGAGTTTGTTGTGTAGCTCCGTCATGTTGGATTGTTGATCCAACTTCCGTTTGAAATGATCTCGTCATGCATGCCTTCACTCTTGTGGCCAATCCATCATTATTATATGTTAATGAACCTTCCCTGCAAAAAGACAATTTGTGTCAGGCTTATAAAAATAATTGTCTAGGTACTCATAAATTAATGAATTGTCTGACCCTCCCATAAACAGAATTACATGAATTTTGACATGCATTGCATCAGAGGGTGTCATAAAGATCCCACACCTCCAATTCTGTGCAGTTTTTTTTACCTTGACCATGTCAGCCAGAGATAACTGTGATTACAACACCTCATTTCTGCTTTTCATTTTTAACGAGATAGCACGGCCCGCTATACATGAATATGGGATGGGTTGACATGGCCCCTGGAGACAAATGTAAAAAAAGGGCCCTCACTCTGCAGTGTTCTAGCCTGGGAATTCCCATGCTCCGTTGCGCGCTTATTTCATTTCACTCTGCAGAGGAGCATGGTGACCATGGTCGTTTTTCTCGCCTGGTTTCGGTATCCAATCGCAGAACAAAAAGGGATTTGTACGGCCCTCGATTGCATTTTACGTCCACTGTGTGTGGCTCTGGTATTGGCTCCAAGGTATGTATAGACGCTATGATAGACATTTGTAGTGCCCAATAAACGGCTATGGACAATTGTAAATGATGCTTCCGCTACGAGAAATGCAATAGGTAGGTCCCCAGACTAAATATCACTTGTGATTTTAGTTTGGCATACGCCAGGCTAGCAGTGCTCGAGATATTCACAGAAAACTGTGTCCGGTGGCGGTCATAATTATCTCGGTTATCTGACTTCAATTACCTGATAAAAATGTTGTTGGTTATTAGAAATATATAGTTGGGGAAATTGAAACCTTAGGAGAGTTCCCTAGCCTACTGTAGCAAAGTGCAGAGGTACTACAGCGGTGATGAATACTGTACATCCATTGTCTTGCAACTGGCACAAAGTGGTCCTTCCTCACAGAGCCAAGCTAGCCTGATCTGACCATCCACTTTCACATCGTTTCACTTCGTGCAAAGCATCTGGAACATCTCCACTGTCAAACGTTTTCTCTTTAGAGGGAGCTAGGCTTTCTTCTTCAACCAATCACAATCAGCTTGGTTGTCACAATTTTATGTGCCAGCACGTTATGTGGCCCAAGTTCAGTGGTCGCAACATTTTGAAACATTTTGCTATGGTTCGTATAAAAACATTGTGACCATAGATTGCACACATAAAGAATTTGTTTCCAGGGGTTGGGGGAGTCAATACCTGATTACTGATATTGGTTTATTATCATTCAAACTCACGAAGGGTCAGAAAG
The DNA here is from genome assembly GCA_027497455.2 of Sardinella longiceps. Classification (NCBI taxonomy): domain Eukaryota; kingdom Metazoa; phylum Chordata; class Actinopteri; order Clupeiformes; family Clupeidae; genus Sardinella; species Sardinella longiceps. The sequence goes on along the minus strand of JAODXP020000022.1, from coordinate 13,509,479 downwards.
GGCAATGAAAGATACAAAGCCCTGGAGGTGTGTAGATTTTGGGGCATCAATATGTGCGCAAATTTTACTAAATTCAAATTTCTAAATTATGCACACATTTTACTACATTGTGTGCACATTTAACTAAATCATATAATTGTGCTCTCACTTTGCAACATGTACAATGATTTAGTAAATGAAGTGCACAATTTAGTTAAGTGTGCGCAAGCTTTTTTCCTAGATGGCCAATTACAGAGCCACAGTGAGTGTTATTGATAAACTATCACTGATGCTCAACGTTGTTGGATCATGTGATGTTGTGCATCATAGAAGGGGTTGGCTTTCCTTATGGCTGACCATAAAATAGCTCTCTCAGTGGACTTTGAAATATCTCCAATGGAGTCTAGACAAACTTTCTAGTTACTCTCTCAAACAAATTGAAGACAATTTGAAATTCCAGGTTTAGATGTTGAACAGGATTATAGAGCACACCACATTGCCACAGCATAGTGAATTGGGAATCAGTATCAATTATCAGAGACCAGCTAAGTGTCTACAATGACATCTGTCTTCGGGGGAAGATCAGAGCAAGTCAAATCTGATTAAAAATATCCTATTTATCCATTTGACCTGGATTGTATTCAGCCCAATCTGAATAAATTTGGAATTGGATTAAGAGAGGTGGTGCACACCTTTTAATCACTTTTCCTTCTCAACAAAATTAAGAAATAATTATAGCCTAACAGCACAAAATAAATAAATAAATTGAGAAATGGCTAAGTCTGCCTATTGTGTGTAAGTCACTGTCAGGTGTTGTCATGGCTTTTGTATAAACAAGTCTTTAAATAGCTGTACGCTGACAGTGAAAAGACTCACGTAAGCAATCTTACGTCATTTGTGCTTTTCAGTAGGTTACTTATCAGGGCGTGTCAAACATGAGAAATATGATCCTCATGCACCAGATTACATGCAGAACCTGAAAAGTGAGTGACATGAGCCGGCTTTCCAGTGGAGAACCAAAACTGCGTGCCTCAAAACTCTTCTTGGAATAGCAGTAAACATCAGATTATGATGGCAAGTTTATGGTAAGATTTCAATAATGTAATTGTCAAATGCTTTGTGAAGGTGTGTTGATAATCCAGAAGTAGTCCTAATCTGATTACACAAACTTCAATTCATTAACGAAAGTCCTGTGCATAATTTGAAATGTAGACCCTACAGCCTAGGCTAAATGTAGGCCTAGTGTCAGTGCCACCATTGGATCATTGGGTATCTTAAAAGTCATAATACTCTTTATAGTATCTTTATGTGGAGGGTAATATTAAATGAGAAAAACGTCATATTCATATCAGTGACACCTGGTGTGCAGCAGATGGCAGTGTGTTCTTACTTCTTTTTCTGAACTTGGACGGTGCCGTTCCTTCTCTATGGCAAGCCTTTAGATTTTTTTCGTTCTGTCAGAATTTTTCTAGCCTAGCCTACATTAATGTCACCCCGAATATGATTAAGTATTATTCATAATAATAAATAATATTACAATTGCTTACATGTAAATGTAGTCGATTTGCACACTGGTCCAGCTGTTTGTGTTTGTTTTGGCAGTGTGGCAGCAAGTTCTTTCGGCCACGTCCAATAAGTAGCATTTATTTTGACTTGACATTCATAATAAAGCATTAACAGTTGAATTCCTATTCTTTTGGATTTTATTGCAATTTATTTTGACTGAATAAAGCCAGTCCTACTGGGTGTTGTTAGTAGTAAAAAGAAAATTCTAAACGGCTTTCCATATCACCCGTCTGTTGGGAGTACGAGCAGATTGACTCCAGTCGGTGGCAGCTTTGCTCTGTTATGGACGCACAACTCGCTGGATAGGGCTAATGCCATCTTGGGTGGAAATCCTCCTGACAGTGTGAAAATTAACCAGTGACTTGGTAGCTGAACTTTGTAACCACATGAAATCACCTGCGAGAAGATAATGTTGAACTTTGCTCTATGGAAAGTTAATATTTAAAATCCTAGGACTGAAAGACTTCCAAGGTAACAACGGCGTTAACGTTACTGTTTTCTCTTCGCAGTTGTTCGGGCTGCAAGTGGGCTATTAGCTAGCTTACAGTTTGACTGACTGTTGCTTGTCACAAATAGCATAATATATGCTTTTAGACTTTATTAAAACTTAATGTTTTAAGCTTGAAGTTATCTCAGCAACCACCATGCTTGCTCAATATAGTTTGGAAGTTCGACCTTGTTTTAATTAGGTGAACATTTGCTAAGTATCCTTGCTAGCACAACCAACTAGCCTGAAAAGAGACACTTGCAACTGGTTGGCTAGCTGGTCAAATATCACTCAACAGTATCCTTGCTAGTTAGCTAACAGGCTATCTCTTCAAGCATTTGTTGAATAATCTTAAATTGTGTGTCGTCTTCATATTTGTTTGTGCCTTGTTTGAATTGAGCTACTAACGCCAGTGAAACTGTTAATACCAGCGGTCTGGGGGTAACGTTAAAAGTGGTGGTGCCACGCTCTAATAGCGCCCGAACGGTCAACGTTATCAATAGCAAACGGAAATGTTTTGTTAAATCAGCTAGCTATCATTTTCTGGTGATGTTAACGTAAATCTTTTTTGTATCTAACTGATGAGTTATCGCTTTATTGGGTACCTACCAACGTGAGAGCAATCTCTTGGTTAGTTAACGTTAACGTCATATACACTGCAATGTTAACATAACGTTACTTCATTTTTCTCATTCGGCATGAAACCCAAGATGGAATGTATTTGACATTGTTTTGTCCCGTAAAGGGTTTTCATTCTTAGCTATTCATGTGCAATGCCTGCATATAGCCTATAAGTGATAACGTTAGGTGCAATGCGCTCCATTCTGTTCGAAATGGTTGTCTGTTTATTTTGTTAATAACGTAGAGGCTACATTGTATCAAGCTAGCCAGCTGGGGATCAAGGCAGGAACGTACACAGCTGATGATGATGTCTCTCAACCTGGTTGACAATATTTGGGATGGTTGTAGTGGCAGAGATCCATGCAGGTAGTGAGTAGTAGAATTTAAATCCTCCAGCTCTTGAATATATGATTGCCACACTAAATGTGTTACAAATGTGCACTGCAACAAATGCTATCTGTAGGCCGCCTATTGGTTTACATGATAACTAAATCTTTTATTTCATGCTTACAAGGATCAAGTAAAGATGTGAAGTAGCCTTGAACTGAACTCTCAGAGATTGTTATTATACAGGCATTATGTTGAGCCTATCCATTCTCAATGTGGTGAAAATGTGGTGTTGATTCAAAGAGAGATGGTTTTCTTAATGGGGCAGTGCATGAATGTCCAGGAAAGTTCTGTTTCATTCTGGATATGCATAACCATCTCTAATTACGTGTTCATGTGTGAAGCTGCTTTGAGGTGTAAGGAGTCTTTGCAATCCTTCACCTGACCTGTCTGTTAGAGAGCCAGTGTTTGTGTCAGGCACGTGCTGCCCCGGATCTTCCTTCATGGCTTTGCCGTGATTACAGTGGATCCACTTTGATCTGCGCTGATCCACTTTGGTCCTGAGCCTGCTCTCTGTCAACCTCAGAAGGCACTTTACTCAGGTGGCGCTGATGTGTGTGTCTGTTTGGCTGTGCTTGCTGTGGTTTGAGGGGGAGTGGTGGGAAACTCATCAGCACAAGCTGTCACAAATGCTGCCAAAGTAGGCTGCTGCGTAGTGCTTGATAATATCAAATGTAAACACAACAATCTGCTAACCCCTTACTTCTGCCTCTCTGTTCAGCCTGTGTCTGACATACACATACATGTACTGTATGCATGCCTTTACAAACATGCACGTCACACAGTGGTATACAGTAAACGTAGCTCTCGGCACACTGAGTGCTCAGTTCAAGGTCAGGTGCTCACAGTCCCATTTGCTTTCTTGTACATTGAGGTTAATTATGAAGCTGATTTGCAAGCTACACTTCAGTAAAATCACATGCTGCTCCGTCACCATTGCCTCTTTCACCCAGCCTCCCTGGCAGAGCCTCTCACCCCCTCACCCAACTTCATTCTGATGACCCCACTCCACCTCACTCCTGGTTGCTCTCGGCTCACTGGTTGAGAATGAGGACAAAGAATTTAATCACATCAGAGACGGAAAGGCATTTGTTGATAGATAGACGGGGATGGGAAAAGAGGAAGAAAACAGTCAAGCCTTGGCGAATGAAGGAAGAGAATAGAAAATCGTTAAAGATGAACGAAAAGCGGCAAAACAAGCTAACAGTATGCCAAGTAGAAGACTGTGTAAGAGAGACAAAAATGTCTAAATGAGAGTAAGTAAGACACTGTTGGGGCACTGTAGACAGAACTCAGCTTGTCTGAACTCGTCCAAAGAAGCAGACACCCTAGGGTTTGTTTCTAAGACAACCCACCACCACTGTATCAGTGACTGCACTCTCTCTTCATTTCATTTCATTTCATTTCATTTTACTCTCCTCCTTGATAAAATATTTGGCCCCGGCTAAATGATGAAGAAGTTGGAAGTCAGTAGTTTTATATTGCAAAACTGAAAGCAAGGTAATATGGCTAATTTTTTTAGATCCAATAGTACACTGCCAAAACACATTTTAGTTTTCAAAATTTAGCCTATGTTTAAATTCAATCAGAATAATGATTTACAGTGCCTCTTTGCTATCTGAAATGAAACAAACCACTTATTCAGAGACTTTAAGACGATGTCAAATTAACAGAGACTATACAAAGCATAATGCCTTCAGACTCAAGTACTGTACAACACTTTCTTGCACCTCATTTTACAGTATTTATGTTATCGTTTTAATTACAAGGATGCGCAGTGTGGCTTTACAGCTTTAGTGTCTGAGTGGCTCCAACTTTACCTGGTTGGAGACCCTTCTGAGAGCACCACTGATGAACTGTCTGAGAGAGAGAGAGAGCACAAGGGGGAAGCACTGGCGGAGAAGAAAGGGCTCCCAGTTCACACACACACACACACACACACACACACACACACACACACACACACTGACTCCCTTAGGCCTGTGTGAATATGTGTTGTAAGTGAATGGCTCATTGAAATTCTCCGCTTTTCATTCCACCGTACATCTGCAAAGGGCACATCAAAATGAATGAGAGAGCGCGAGAGAGCTGACGGCAAATATATGTCAGACAGGATGAATGGACAAATGGGTGGATTGAATGGGTATTGCACTTCTGGATGCTGTGTTGCTGCATGTGAAAGCAAGAGTTAGGGAGAACACTGGCAAAAGTGCCTTCATGCAAATTATATCCTGGTATAATCTTCCCTCAGGCTTCCACCATGAATTCACCTGATCTTTCTGAGGAAATAACAAAATCATAGGAATGGAAAGCAATTCAGTATCAACATATTTTCAGACAGGCTCTCTCTCCATCCTTCCCCCTGCGATTTCTCTGTTTCATTTCTCTCTGTCTGTCTCACACACACACACACACACACACACACACACACACACACACACACAATGCAGAATGATGGTGGAGGAGGAAATGCCATGGCTGGTTTCGCTTTGCTGACTCCTGTGTTTGGGTGGTGCACCCACAGTGCTTCACAAGGAACATTGATTCCTCTTCTCAACTCCTTAGGTCTGTCCCTTCTGATTTGTCGTATTAAGACACTTAAGATGAAGGCAACATTTCTTCTATAATCAACAGGAATGCATCAGACAGAGCGAGATCTACCCTAGATGTGGGGGATGGTGGGGGTTGTGAATTTTGGCGTCCCTTCCAAAGACGGGTCTTCAGCAAGCAAATTTTAAACACAGTGCCCAGACAGTTAGACATTCAGAGGGCTCTGTCTCTCTTGTGGCCTGACACAGGCCTCAAAGTTCTGGGCAGTAGATTTATGGTTCTTACATAACCAGTGCCTGGACCATCTGGGCCCAGCATGAAATGTGTGTGTGTTTGTGCACGCGTGCGCATGCAAGTGTATGGAGAGACTATGGAACATGTCTAGGCTCTCGTTCAGATTTTGTTGTCAATTTTGCTTCATCTACTCTGCTATCTGTACTCAGTGCAGTTAGAGGTATGTGTGATTTTACTGGTTAGTGTGGAAGGCAGCCTCAACTTTGGTAACGAGGCCAGTAGGCCCTGACATCTCACTCACCCTTGTCAAAGCCTCTCACATCCTAAGCCAGTGTGATTTCCCTGACAGAAACCTTCATCTCAGCCACTGCCATATTCCACCTCCAGTGGGCCTACTGCCTGTACTTTGCATACTTTTGGAAGGCTTAGTCTAATAGACAGAGGCTGCTTGTAGACTGATCTCATGCTATTTCTGTTGTAATATAAGACAGACGTAGCAAATATCATTGAATCATTTAAATCGAGTGTCAGATGCCTTCATCTGTTTTAAAGATTCATAACCTGATGCTTGGCGCTTAAACCTGCATGTGAGAACATGAGTTTTTCAATTAGTTTGTTTAGCACATGTTTTGTAATTGCAAGCAGAATGAAAAAATTACCTGGTGACTTCTACAGGAACTATGAAATTATTTTTAGCTTAATTTACCATAATGTAAAAAGGTTACAAGTCATTGTGTGCTTCTATAACATTTTGATTGGTAGCTAGTGGTCACTGGTCTTAGTTTCGACTCTTACTAGCCCATCTAGGCGGAGATAGGTAAAATGCTGCATGTTGCGACCAAGTGTCACAGAGCTCAGCTGTTATGGCAGCTCTGTAGAGAAAAATGCGAGCAAAAACCAAGAAAACAGAGAATGAATAGCCAATCTTTCTCAGGGAGCACTGTAAAGAAACAATGCGAGACCAAACATGATGCAAACCAAAAAAACGGCGATGGAATGACCGATCCTACATAGTGCATGCAAAAGCTTAGTTGGTTCAAGAGTCTTGACATCTTTTAAGAAGCTTAATATCTTCTCTTTAGTATGTGTTTAAGGTCTCTCTCTTTGTTTAGTTATTTAATTTCTAACACACCCTGTCGTTTTTTGCTACCTGTCTTATTGTGAGACTGGGGGTTTAAATTCTTATAGGGATAAAGGAAGTTTATAGGACCTGTCCTTCTGGCTATTTGTACAGCTGGGCCACAAAGAGGGAGGAACTGCTCAAGCCAAGGAGCCCCTTACAAACACACACTGCACACAGCTTCATGACCCCTGTGTTCATTTGGAATGTCTGCAGACTGCTCATTAATCATGGTTTTTCACACATGACGTTGGTGTCCATAGGGTTCGGTGGATCAGGTGATTCTTTGGGCACTAGGTCCACCTTGGCCTTCTGTGACATTGGTCACTACTACTGCACATGCCTATGAGTTTGCAATGCAGGCCTATTGAGAACTGTCTCAATACGACAGTATCTTTTGGTATGTATTTGGTAATCAGCCTTTTTTGAAAAGTCTTTGTTGTTTGCTACAGGCCTAGGCTGTATGTTTACCCAGACTCAAAGTCAGTACCAGCTGTTGGTGTGTCTTATTACTTTTATCGCAGACACTGTGTGTTAGGCAGGCCTGTCTAGACAGTCTTTGTTTCTGATGTGGAAACCTATCACTTTCTCTCTTTCTCCTCCTACCATTTCTCACCCATTTGCAGACACTTCTTCATTCCTCTAAAAGTCGCACTGAAAAGTTTTGGCCTGTGTTTTCCTGGGTTTTTCCAGCCGGGACTAGCTTACACACAGGGTTTGGAGAGGAGGTCGGAGACGGGGTCAGGGCTGCATGCACTAAAACACTGGTAGTCTGTTTCCTGTTTTTCTGCTCCCCACAGGATACTTTGGGTGTGCGTGGGTGTATTATGCTCTGTGTGTGTGTTTGGGTGTCTTTTTTTCTCATGTAGGCCTTGTGGAGCCCTACAGCTAAAAAGGTTTTCATGTGTCAGCAAAAAAAAAAAAATTGTATCGAGCCAATTTCAAGCCCAGTGATAAGTAGGAAGAGAGTGAAGAAATCTTAGCCCTCTCCCATGCCCAGGGAGCCAAAGATATTGTGTTTTAGAACTAGGGTCCCCACACCCACACTGCCAATCCAAGAGGAATACCAAAACCTTGAGAAGACCTCATGGTGCTGGAGGGAAGGAGAGATCCGAGGTGAATCCCATAGACGGTACCAAAAAGAAGGAATGATTTGTTTAACCAAAAATGAAGTCCAAGTAGTCCTGACAGACAGGACCGCAGGGGCCCTTTGTTATGGCCAAGGTATGCTTCCGTTCACATAGTGTGCGTACTTCATGAACACCAAACGTGACGAGAATTGTGTCATTGTTGTGACTAGCCCATGCATGCGCACCTCCTTGATTTTGTAACTGCAGTGCGCGCACCAACCACACACTCTAGTGAGCGGGTAAAAAGATACACTAATATTAATTTGTGGAGGAAACCTGGATGTTTCCCAAGAGGTTTTGGTGAATATGTCTGTTTATTATGGTCATCAACTGATGGAAATAACTTGTCAGTTACTGTGGAGGTTCATTATCTGGACTATGTTGGTGTGGTAGTGTACAGGATCCCAACACGCACTATAGGCAGCTAGGAAAAAATATGCCTTATGATTGCGGTGCACACTGCTTGCAAAATGTGTGTGGAAGTATACTGTTCCCTTTAGAAAATAGAGATAGTAGAGAGTCGGCAAGAGTCCCAGATAAGAACCTCTTTGAACTAAAACTATTGGCTAGTTATTACCTCCGCCAAGGAGGTTATGTTTTTCGGTCGCGTTGGTTTGTCTGTCTGTCTGTCTGTTTGTCTGTTTGTTTGTCAGCAGGATAACTTGAAAAGTACTGCACGGATTTGGATGAAATCTTCGGACAATGTGTATATTGGGACAAGCAAGAGCTGATTAAATGTTGGTGGCGATCGGTGATTCAGAACATGATCTGGAATGCATATTGTGTCTGTGACCACATTGTCTTGGCGGAGGTCTGCGCTCTCTGAGCGCTTTTCTAGTTTTTATGTAAGCAGTTGAGAGAAAGAGTCTGCAAAGGCCCAGACAAATTGAGCCACTGCTGGCAGCACTGAAGAATACCACTTCACATGCTGTTCTCAACCGCCAATGTTTAGAGCTCTCCTTTCTCTTGATGTTTACTTTTGCAAATCAGACTAAGTGCCTTCTTCAAGGGTGCTCTAACGCAATGGCCAATTGGGGATTGTACCATTACAGTGTCAAAAACGGGGTTCTCACACTGCTAAGCATCTTACAGCTCTCAGGGGTGGTCTTAGGAGCTAAGTTTTTGTTGTTCTCGTAAGGAGTCCTGGTTCCCTTGTAACACAGTTGCAAGATTATCTCTCTCCTGGGATGTGCAATTCACTCCGCTGTTTTATTTTTTAATTAATCGTTCCCAGATGGAGGAGGGGAGAAATCAAACACCATATTTACAGTAAAGGAGAGGGGAAAAGGGATATGTCTCCCATCATCATTGTACAGTATGTTATAAAAATGAAGACTTGCCAGTGTAAAGTCCTTTCTTTCTTTCTTTCTTTCCTTCTTTCTTTCTTTCTTTCTTTCTTTCTTTGTGTCATTGTCTTTCTAGTATACAAAGCATTCTTTTCCTTGCCCTTTTCGATCTTTTACTGTCTGTCTGTAACCCTCTCTCTCACACCTCCCTCCCTCCCTGCCTGTCTTTCCCTGATGCAACCTTCTCACTATGCAGTGGATCTCTTTTGCATGAATAATTTAGAGGGCCGGTGCAGAGAAATGATGCCACTACATTTTCCTGAACAAGCCTTCCACCGGGCAGGCTGCAAACACACACATGCTCCCTTGAGACCCGCGGAGGGCATTCAGTGTTGACAGGTGTTTCCTAGTAAGTGAGCTCGACTGCCTGCCTGTGTAGGTAAGGCTCCTATTTTTACCTGAATGTGACTGAGTTGGCAAAAGTAACATCACAATAAAGAAGAGTATGACTAGACTACACCTTGTAGACCATTAGGCCTAGCTGTATTGATAGGCTAAGTTTATTGCATCAGTTACTTCCTGCATTGGCCTATGTTTAAGCACAAGGGACAACAAAATTCATCATAAGGTTGACAGAAGTCTCTTGTTCTGTTGACTGTGTGTGTCAGTGTATGTGTTTTCTTTACAGTAGGTGTGTCTCTGTGTGTGTGGTTTGTGGAGGCCGGTTTGTATCCCCACAGAAAACAGCTGGCTTTATTTACACTGGAAGAGGCCCAGGACCAGCTGGTCCTGCAAAAGGTTGTGGCTGGTGGGATTTTGTGGTGTGTGTGGAAGTTGGGTGTATGTGTGTGTGTGTGTTGGGGGTGCTGGCTTAGCATGGAGAGAGTTGCAAGGAATACTAAAAGTCAATATTTCCAGTCCTGGAGAAAGGGAAGAGTGAAATGAATTTCCTAGTGTCAGCCTCAAAAGAGTTCTTCTCCTTGGAGCTGGATAGAAATAGAGACTGGAACCAGAAAGCCCTATTTCCACCATTACCATCCTCCTCCTCCACCTAAAGAGGACCTTCACAGTACAGTTGTTGAGTGTCTGCCTGACTCAAAGTGGGGATGGTTTGGTTCTTGGTCAGCCTGTGTGTGTGTTTTTTTTGTTTTGTTTTGTTTTTTTTCTGTCCTGTGTTTGGATCTACTGCCTGTGAGTGGGCGGCTGTGGAAAACACTTGAGAGAACAATGCTTTGGCACTGCTTGTCCCGTTTTCCCAGGAAAAATTGATCTGCTGTCAGTCCAGCTCCAATCCCAGCTCAAGTCGGAGTCAATGTAGAAAGCACCCATGGTATGGTGTGCAACAATTCCATCAAGGGCCCAGTGGGTGTCTGGCAGCTGCCTGTGTCAAATTAGTTATGCTTGTGCACTTTGTCCTTCATATCTTGGGTTTCCCTGCCAGGCCCCACCTCCTTCCTTTTTTGCTTCCTTTTTTTCTTTCTTTCAATCCCCCCACCCACCTTTTCTTCCCTCCCTCTCTTAAGGTCTCTGTGATTCCCTTCATTTAGCTTTCAATATGCAGTGTGTAGTTGAGCAGTAAAACAGAAAGGTCAGGTGCATTTCATACTGCGAAAGGAAAACAACACCTGGTTTCTCTCACTTGCACGCATTTGGAAAGAATCACAGGCAGCACGTGGGAGCCTTATTTCTCAGCTGGTTAGCGTGGGAAACACCCTTGGAGTTTGTGGGCTGAGTTTTTGTTTTTGCGTCTGTCGTCAGCTTCTTCTGAAATGCCAGTGCTACTACACAGACTGTAAGTGCTCTCCAAGAACTGCAAGGAGTTTCCCCTGAGGTCAGGCTGCAAGTTGTAGTAGCAGTGACGTGACGGTGGTGGTGGTGACGGCGGCTGCAGTGTTTGAATTTGCGGGGAGCGCTGAGGGGAAATGTAAATGAGCTGACTTATCAGCTTCCATGAAAGAAGCAGGACTTTTCAGAAGTTGTTTTTTATTCAGTAGCTGGTGGATTCCAGAGTGGTGGGCACAGTGGACACAGACTGAGAAAGTGAGACTGTGAAGTTCACTGAAGAAAATAGAGAGAGACTGGGAGGAGGATGTAGTTGGGCTATAGAAAGCCATATAATGAAATGAAAATAAGCTGAGCACTCCATCCTTTTCCTGCCCATCAGCCTGCACGTGCTTTAGTGTCACCGCTGCTGTGCAGGTGCACTTTGACCCCCTGAGTGTCACCGTGACAGACTCATGACTCGGCAGAGTGGCTGAAAGGGGTCAGCTTTGCGGAAGCACATCCTGAGCTCAGTGGCAGGAAATCTCCTCCTCGGACATGCAACAAGTTGGTTGCTGCAAAGCCTTCGATCTAGCTAAAACACATAACTAACTTTGACCTAATCCAGCAGGGTTGTCCGCCATTCACTCTGTCTGTTCGGCGCTGTGCTTATGGAAGTGGTACATGATTTATGAGGATCGTGCAGAAAGAGAAAGTACACTTTTCTGGTGAGTGTTCCCAAGTAAGACAGGAATGTGTTTTGTGGTACTGATTTTAGCATTTTAAGTAAATGGGGCACTTTTGCCAATTACTGTGTTTATGGTGGGTTGAGAAGCACCAGCTGAGGTTGTTATTTGAGAGCGTGTTGTGTCGTGTTGTGTAGAGGTTCTAGACGGTGCCTGGTTTTTCCTGACCTGTTATCAGAGGGATCAGTTGTTCATTTTGACTTCTGAAAGTACTGACTCACAGACTCGCTCAACCACGATTAGATATCAAACGACACCTTTATTTTCTCTTCTGTCTGTTTATGCTGCGCTTTCTTTCCGTGCTGAAGTTTGGTCTTTGCCAGCCTCGTCTTTGTTAGTGTTATGGACGCCCTTGAGATGGATGAATCACTCCAGCTCTTCAAAGTGGCTGCTTGTCATCGTCTCGTCTTGTTCTTTGATCGCTGATTGCGGATGGCTCACGTCCTCTCCCCTGCCCACGTTACTGTGTGCTCTGCTTGTTTTTTTGTTTGATAGAGTGGAGTAGACACGATCTTGGCCATTTAGTGGTAGATGCACTAACAATAACATGTTTTTTCAACACATGAAGACACCCATGACATAGGAATAATGATTTGGAACTCTGCCTCTTCTCATGTGTGTGTATTCTATAAATCAGTGAACATATTAAGCTGAAGAGATACTTTTGTACAAGTCAATACTATTGAGCAGAGCAGCTGGTCTAATTTTCTCAGATTTGCCTTAAGGCTGCTTGAACTCCTGACCTACACATAGAAAACTTTGTTCTCTGGCCGTGAAGCCCAGTGGGGTGACTGGGACGAGATGCATGTGTAGCATATAAGAACAAGAACTAGGGCCTAATCTGTGAAACAGACTCCATTTTTTTGCAACCCACTGTCTTCCCACACAGCTGCTGTTTCTGCGTAGCCAGAACAGTGAGTCTAGTGTCAACGCACATCATTTTAACTCCACGATGTTTGAGTAATTGGTTGAGCCATTGGGATTCAAGCACTTGGCCTTGTGAACTTGCCAACTTCTGTCAATGTCTGAATTTGAAAGGTCTAACAGAGTAGACAGCCTTAAATTCATGCTAAGAGCAAAAAAGACACCTGAAAATTAAGTATAATGTGATTGTGATTGTATACTGTACTTAATGGGTGACATTAGAATAGGTATGGTGATGCATATATGAGCAGCCCATCATTTGCCTGAGACTGCTAGTGCGTGAAGCTCCGCTACAGTACCTGTCAATATGCTGTAGCTCTCTCTGTTTTTGCTCATGCAGCTGTTTAGTGCGTTTATTTTCAACAGATGTTGCGGAAGTATGCCGCTTTTGATGTCGCTCTTGTGGGACCCAATGCATCACTGCCTAATCTGCTCGCCTCATGCACAGCATACATGGTCACTCATAATCAGAGATAAACTGCTTTGTTGTGCAAGGATCCTGTCCCGTCAGCTGTTCTTTTTTTTCGTCCACTTGACTGTTCTAAAATGCTATAACAGTCCTCCCATAGCACCATTTCATTTGCTGATATCAGCATGTTAGACTGAACAAATTTGACGACTTGACCTTCATATCCCACATGACCCATCTCCCTAGATGTTTTTTACATGGTTAGCATGCATATTTGCCTGGAGATTTCCGTTAAGTGGTAAAAATGTGTAAGTCCAGCTGTATTGCATCTCATCACAGGAAAGTACAGACTAATAGCAGCTCTGGAGAGAAGTGGGGCCCGCCCGGGCTTTCCCCTCTTCACTTAAGGCTACGCAAATGAGTCTCGACCACAATTAGGCCTAGTATGAAATTTAATGCCATCTGTCTCTTCTCTTCCATTTACCCCTTTGGCTTTCGGACATGCCGGTGAACAGCTTGTGAAACTCTCTGTAAGCATATGACTGTAGAGACTGTGGGTTGTGTGTAGTAGAGAGTGCTAGCTAGTACGAGGAACTGTGTTGGTGGTTGAACTTTTGCCCCTCATGTTGACCTGAAATGTAACTCACAGGATCAACACAAAGGGAAAATAACAGATATGGTTTCTCTGCTTAAAAATATTTGGAAAAAAAATAAATAAATATATATATATATATATATATATATAGTGCAATGTCCACGAAAAAGTAAACCTCACCTTAAAACTTTAAGTCTCACCTACATGGACATACAAATTCTTTCAGAAAACTTCCAATACAAAAAAGTATTGTCTCAGATGTAAATATTCAACTGAGCATATGGTTCCTCGAACAGGATATCTGTTATGTTCAAAATCAGATTTACACCTGATTCAGCTATAATGTCAAGTCTATGGAAAGGCTTATAATGGGCTAGACGTGGGTGATAGCACACACAACATGCTTGGCGAATGCTATCAGTTAGTTTTCATTGTGATATGACTATTGTCTCTTGTTACAGGTTAAGAATCCAACGTTCACAACTGTTTTGTATCGTTTTGGAGGGCTTTTACAGACGTCACGTCCATAACGATCACATCCATAACGCCATGTCTCCCAATGAAACCAACATTCTTACATGTACATTGGAAATTAAGTCTTTCGCTGTCTTATACTGAGGTGATCACTGTTTGATATGAATGTAGTAATACAGATGAATAATCAAATTGTGAAATACTTTTAATCGTTTGCGGAGGTTATCTGATATATTTGTATCATCATATATATGCACTAAATATATACGTCTATATATGTGGAATATGCATATATATATATATGGGCAATTCCAGCGTTATGGACGTGACATTTTCATGCATTATTGATGAACAAATTGCCACATAACCTCCGCAAAACTAGCAGTATTTCACAATTTTGTTCATATTCTTATGCAAACTCCATGGCTGAATATAGACAAACACAAAAAAATTATATCATGATTTACATTATAAGAATATGAGCCATTCAATTTGCGTTATGGACGTGACGAAAAATGGACAAACTTTTGAGAGAGCGTAGTTTTTGCTGTGAAGTGTGTGAAATTTTTAGAGAAATGTAAATATTACTGCATTCATACCAATCAGGACACCTAAGTAAAGACAGAGAAAGAATTAATTTCAAATGTAAATGTAAAAAAGTTGGTTTTCATTGGAAGAAATGGCGTTATGGATGTGACGTTATGGACGTGACATCTGGAAAAACCCTCCAAAACGATACAAAACAATTGTGAACGGTGGATTTTAACCTGTAACGACAGAAATAGTAATACAACAATAAAAAATAACTGATAGCATTGCAGCTTTGTGTGTGTTATCACCCACTTATGCCCATTATAAGCCCCTCCATAGACTTACATTATAGCTGAATAGGGTAAAAATTTTAACAAACAGATATCCTTTCGAAACTTGCTCAGTTGAATATTTACATTGAGACGATACTTTTTTGTATTGGAAGTTTTCTGAAAGAATTTGTATGTCCATGTAGGAGAGACTTACATTTTTAAGGTGAGGTTTACTTTTTCGTGGAATTGCCCATATATATATATATATATATATATATATATATATATATATATATATATATATATATATATATATATATATATATATATATATATA
This sequence comes from Sardinella longiceps, assembly GCA_027497455.2. Taxonomy (NCBI): domain Eukaryota; kingdom Metazoa; phylum Chordata; class Actinopteri; order Clupeiformes; family Clupeidae; genus Sardinella; species Sardinella longiceps. The sequence goes on along the minus strand of JAODXP020000022.1, from coordinate 13,494,070 downwards.
TATATATAGGCCTATATATTTGGCACAAATATTTAAGTAGGCTATTATTGAAGTTGCCTCTGAGCTTTTCATTAGAAACCACAACTAATTAGCCCTATGGGTTTTGGCCTACATAATTACCCCAAAAAATAAATAAACAGATAAAAAGTAGCCTTTTCCCTTGTAGACAGAACTGTCTCTCTTTGTCTCAGACACCTCCCACTGATTCCTGCACCCACCTGTAGTGAAAGTCTAGTACCTTCAGAACATTCCTCCTTATGTAACTCTTTCCCTCGAGTGCTTTCTAGTATTCATCTACATGCCGCCCTGTGTTCATTCCTCACTCTTTTCTCCCTCGTGACAGGTGGCGACAGACAAGGTTGCAGGCAAGCTGAGTTCTACTCTCTCATGGGTTCGGAACTCGGTGTCTCACACGGTCAGTCAGATGGCTAGCCAGGTGGCCACGCCCTCATCTCTGCCTGCCCCCTCATCTGCCTCAGCCCCGCCCCTCGGCTCGTCCTCTTCGTCCACGCCGCTGTCGTCGCCAGCACTGACGCCTGCTTCGCCGGCCCTCAGTCCCGACGAGGTGGAGCTGCTAGCCAAGCTTGAGGAGCAGAACAGGTGAGACACAAACACATACACATACAGGAAAAAAAACAAAAAACAAAAACATGTCTTCCATGTACACCTGTGCAATGTCATAAAAGCTGTCAAACTGAGCTAAACCCATTTGTCCACACCCACAGTCTTCAGTTGTCTTTTGCCAACAAACAGACACATGCACATTGTCAACTCAATGCCAGAGCCGACACCAGTGCTTCTTTGTAATCGAAAAATAGACCTAAAGTCAGTTGTGTGTCTGCCAGCAAGTTTGTGCTGTGTCAGCAGCCAAACTTCCCACAACTTCCTTACTGGCAAAGTGCTGATTTTGAAACCTTTCTGAAAAATAGACACTGTGCAAACCATGTCATTGCAATCAACACTGTTCCTGATATTTCATAGGCTACAGTTTCTGTCGTAGAATGTGCATGATGTTTAGTGCCCAATCGCCCATAGTATGTATATGTAAGGAACACACCAAGGGAACCACATAGGATTTTTTACCAGGGCACCATGGAAGCTCTACCCAGTGACTGTACTGATTCAGTGCAGTAGCATAAACTGGGCCTTAATTACAGGCCTGTGCTGGCCATAGCTGCCCTCACCTGGGGCCTCCAGCCTGTAATTGGCAACCAGTGGAGTGGAGGTAGTAGATGACACTTATTCACACCGTGGCTCTCAGGGAATGGATTTGCCTTGCCTCCATTATGGCTACTCGGTTGCTTCCCTGTGGGTGTTATTAGAGGTAGCCAGCATACGTCTACTTCCCTATGGGTGTCCCTGCATTCCAACAGTACCATGCTGTTCAAGCAGAATATGAATGTGGGGCTAAACCCAAGTCATCCATTACTTCACAAACAAGGTCCTGCATCAGCAGCACAAGAATTATTGTCCAGAGGGGAACTCTCTGAACTGGACGTGATTCATTGTGTTTGTCACCAACATTGTGAAACATTGCTATCCCTTGAAGCCGGCAGCGTGAGCCATGTTCGACCATTAACGACAACGCGGCAACAAAAAAGCTATCTGGAGTGAGTCTCTTACTGGAGTGAGTCTCTTACTGTGGTTAGGTGGGTCGTGGTGTGCCTGTGATCTGTGCACTGCAGACATTCTCGTCGTTGTCATCGTCATCATCAAAGGCATGCAGATGGGATCTTCTTTTTTTTTTTTTTTTTTTTAACTGTCACAGGATTACTGTTCAGCAATGGCTTGTGAACTGCGGAGCATGTCCATACGTGTCCGTCTGGGTGTAGCTATCTGAGGAGATTATGGCTGGCCATTCAGTGCTCATGTTAACACAGCTCTGTAAAAAGCCACAGCATGCTGATAAGAGGACGGACAGGACAGACCCCGGAGGTGCTGCTATGGGGTGTTATCACCACCTCAGAGAAGAGCAGAGTGGCTTCGTGAAGGCCTAAAGTGTACACACACACACTAACACACAGGCACAGAGGCAAACACACACACACACACACACACACACCCACCCTCCTGTGCCCTCACTCTCCCTATTCAGTGCCATTCCCTATTTAATCAGCAGTCTCACCAAGTGTTGACATGGAAACAGGCTTGGGATATGCAGCAGGAGGTGTGTGAAAGCTTTTTAATATATATGTGTGTGTGTGTGTGTGTGTGTGTGTGTGTGTGTGTGTGTGTGTGTGTGTGTGTGTGTGTGGATGGGAAGCAGGAAGGTGTGTGAGAGGCGAGCTGGTTTTGGAAGTACTTGGTGAGAATGAGGCTCTAGCATGACACACTGTGGGTCTTTATCTGGAGCCAACACACCAGGGGGGCAATTACCCCCTCTCACACCCTCAAATACACCCTCAATATCTCTCTCTCTCTCTCTCTCTCTCTCTCTCTCTCTCTCTCTCTCTCTCTCTCTCTCTCTCTCTCTCTCTCTCTCTCTCTCTCTCTCTCTCTCTGTGTCTCTGTCTGTCTGTCCATGTTGCGCATGTGCACACACACACACACACACAAGCTCTCTTGATGTCCTTGGCTCTCCCTTGGCATCCCTGCATTCTGCTGTGAACTAAAGGGACCTGCCTGCAGTTGTTAATGGCATCCTGGGGGAATGTGGAGGCTTTGTCTTTCAGATGAGCTGCAGTGAATGGGATTGATGGTAGAAGGAGGGGGAAAGGAACTGCAGGGAGAGAAGGAGGAGGGGGTGGGGTGGGGTGGTGGAGCTGCGGAACTGTGGAATTTAGGCAGTTCAGTGCAGTACAGTGGCCTTTTTTTACTTGTGTGTGTGTGTGTGTGTGTGTGTGTGTGTGTGTGTGTGTGTGATTTTGAATTGCCCAAACAACTGAATGAAGGGAGAACAAAAGAGAAAAACTGGTTTTATTCAGTTGGTGAAGGGATGATGTCACCGCAGTGGTCCACTCCCAGAGCTGGCCCAGCATCATGGCTCCACTCTCTGGTTTGTAAGTGTAGTGAAGAGATGCGTTTAGAGCAAGCCCTTGACTTTCTCGTGTGGAGGTATCAGAATGAGCAAGAGTGTAAATTTCCCTGCTCCACCACAAGGACATCACATGAGCCTGTGAACATGAGCCCTCACTTGTCTGTGCAGGTACTTGCTGAGGATGAGCATGCCAGTGTGTTTAAGCTGTGTGTGTGTTTGTAATTTTTTTTGTTTGTTTGTGAGTTATTTTATTGGTATGTTGACTTTTAGTGGTATGTTTACATTTCTCTCTCACTCTCTCTGTCTTCCTCATGCCGTCTCTTACCCTGAAACCTACTCTGACCTCCACACCACACAGACATGTTAGGGGGCCCTGCAGACACGCTGCTCACTTTAACCTTTGACCCCAGCCTCCGCCTCCCTGCCAGGAGCACAGCTGGGCCCTTTTCACCCTGGCACATGTTGCCGAGGGCCCGCCCCCCGCCGTGTGACTGACAATACCCCTTCATCTGTCTCCCTCATAAACTCCACCTGTCAGTCAAACAGAAAGAGAGCCTTCGCATTCTTGTCAAGAGCCCTCTCACAACAAAACCAAAGCCATCCTCAGATGCTGCCTGTTTGACTTTGAGAAGTTGCCAGTGTTTGATTGAGTCTGTCCACAGTGCCAGATGGGAGGGATTTTGCCCAACTCGAGCTCCTCCATTGGTCGCCTCTTCAGGCAGGCGCACTTGAAAGCAGTCTGCCTAAATTGAAAATGCTTGAGTGTGAGCGCATAGCATTTGCAGGACAGATGGCATGGTAAGCAGTCCAATGAATTCCCCAAGGACATCCCGTTCATTAACGCCTTTGCCTGGCTTAGAAGGAATGAGGTTGTAAGTAGCCACTCATTTTACTGTACGTGCTCTGTCCATTCTGGCTGTTAGAATAACAGAATTTCTACTAAAGAAGCCACTTCCAGTTGATTGTCTGCTTTTCCATACACTTGGCATTTGTGTATCGTGGATTCTCCGGTTGTCTGCCCAGAACCAAAAATGCAATAGAGTACTTTCCTCCGTCAAGAGGAGGCCTGCACAGATCAGTGGATTGGCAGCTCAGTCTCTGTCATTCTCACTTCTTCCCTCTCTCTCTCTCTCTCTCTCTCTCTCTCTCTCTCTCTCTCTCTCTCTCTCTCTCTCTCTCTCTCTCTCTCTCTCTCTCACTCTCTCACTCTCACTGATTACTCACTGTTGTTGGCTGTTCTCCCTATACTCCACCATCGCCACAGAGCCCCTGAATTAGTCACTGCTGCCGCTGCTGCTAAGCGACCAGGAACAATGAGGCACGGAATCGAAAACCCTGGCCCCTCTCTCTCTCTCTCTCTCTCTCTCTCTCTCTCCCTCTCTCCCTCTCCCTCTCTCCCCCTTTCCCTTTCTCTCTCTAGGCTCTAACAGATGGGAACACAACCTTACAAAAGTTCTCAGGAAGTCCGTTTTTCCAGTGACTCCCATCATATTGTACTTTAGAACCCATACAAAGGAATCTTCACGATCAACATAAGCACACCTACGATTAATGCCATTCATATGTCAGAGTGTGCAAGGTGAAAAAATGTGGCAATATTTTGGCTATGTGAAAGTGTTTCAGTTAAACAATTAAAGTATAATCACCCTCTTTCAGTACAAAGGTACTGATGCAGGAAGTCATGAGGCTGTGGTTTAGTTTATTTGCTGACTTTATTTGCTGCTTTCAAGAGTTCCTTTGACTTTGGCTCTGTTATAGTAAATGGAAAATTAAAAAAATGTTATTTAAACATTCTCTTGATGCTGTCAACATCAGACAGAGAGCTAACAACATGGACCTGGGGCTATCTTTCTCTTCTACTGTAGTTCACGGACAGCCTTCTCATCAGAAGAAAGAGGAACTTGAATTTTGCTGCTCCACCAAATCCTCCACTCTGTTTCTCATTTTCACCGCCCCTATCCCCATACCAGTCGCCCACGCACATTTCTCTGTGTCGCGTTAGCTGCCTTGAGTGAGGGTGAAAGTAGGGCAGAGCTGGAAGAGCCACGCAGCGGTGCTGGTGGTGGTGGCGTCTGCTCAGATCCTAGCGCAGCCTAGTAGTCACACAGCGATACCAGACTGCAGGTAGGCGAGCGAAACTGTGCCACAATTTCCATTGAAACTGTGTCAGAGTCCACGCGTTTACCATCTGAGTTACTCATCGCTGATAGCAACAGCTCAGTCCAGCACAATATCAGGGATTCCACTTGGGTGGAGAAAAATAAAATCCTTTTGTATTCCGACTCATTCAGTTGATGGTAGTGATTGCATTCGGTTTCTTCAGGGTAGCAACAGAGTAGGGCTTACTGCTGACAGCTCACTGCAGTACTGCGAGGCCATCTGTTTTGATTTGTTTTAGACAGTGAAACATGCAACACACTCTCCAGCCGATTTTGCTCAATATGTGTATTGGTTGTTGGCCTTTGCACTTTGCCGATAAGGGTTTGTGTATGTGGCAGAGTGTGTGTGTGTGAGAGAGAGAGAGAGAGAGAGAGAGAGAGAGAGAGAGAGAGGAAGAGAGAGAGGGTGTCTGTATGTGGCTGAAAGCCAGGGTGCCTCTCCTCACAGTTGGGGTTGGCAGGCAAGCAGGCAGTTAGCCTATGCTGTTATCTAGATGCTCCACTCACTGGTACATGAGCAGACATGAGCAACACTCTACCATGAGCTTCTCTTGGTAAGCCCTCTAAAACACACACACACACACACACACACACACACACACACACACACACACACACACACACACACACACACACACACACAGCTGATGCCTCAACAAGGCCTACAGGTGCTGACATACATATACAAGCACACTTAGTCTCTCTTTATGTCTTGATGAATTCAAACTTTGTCTTGATGAATTCAAATTTTCGTTTGCCTAGAGAGCTGTTTTTGCTGCAGATGTGAGGTGAAACTCAATGTGCATTGTTTGCTGTTGGATGTAGAAACTTCTGAGCCAGTGGAATGTTTTCTTTTTTGACTAATTACTGATAAATTACCATTTGCTACTTTGTGACCATGTAAGATTTTTTTTTTCTTTGAGGTTACACGTTGCTTTTTGTTTAACCACTGGTAAATCATTGAACAAGCAGAGGACAGCTCTGAGTGAAAGCAGGTCATGTGTGGTGTACGTGTGTGTGTCTGTGCGTATGCATTTGTTGGTGTTTGTTTTGGAAAGATCTTTTTCTTTTGAACTCCCACTCTCAACTCCCACGAAAAAAACAGTAAGCACCTTCACCTCCATCTTGAGGTGGTTGCCTGTTATAACGGATAGTCTGATGTATGCCTTCATTGCGTTCCTAGATCTTTCAGTAGGCCTAGTTGTTTTGTTGTATAGAGATCCTGTCAGTTAATTGATGTAGATTTATGAAGTGTAGAATAAACTACTCCATTCCTCAACCTTTCTATTGATTATATTGATTCTGTTGTCAACTCATCCGAGTTCCCATAACATTTCTCCTAGGAAGTGCAAAGGTTAAGTGAAGTGTAGCCAAATGACACCACATGTTCTGTCTTAATACTTTTCATTTGCGCTGATGTGATGGAAGAGAACCATTTTAATTTGCACCTCAGTGCTTGCCTTCAATAAAGACAGGATAAGATTCTCTATTTCTATTATCATCATTATTATTATTTATTTATGTCGACTAGGCCTATTACCGGGAAGCAAGAAGGGATATTGAAAGATTTGTGTTGCGGTCTTGAGGACTAGTGTATTTCTGGATGTTGTTATCCTGAGAATTCATATGGTGGATTTGATAATTAATGTCAAAGATTGAACACATCCCTGCATGCAAATGGTCAGCTCCCAGGGAAAATGTCAGTTTATTTTCCCATCTGTGTATGGTAGCCAGCAGCAATGGCCTCCTGAGTTGCATGTGTGTTTACCAGCCGCCCTCTCTCTTGGCCAAGGTGAGTGTGTCACTGGAGCAAAGCAAACATGAGCTTGAGCCCAGAACGATACAGGTCAGTGACGTTCAGCCGGAAAATCCATAATGCCTCCAAACATTGGCTGATTCATACTTCAGTGGTTTTTTTTTAATCATCTGATTGCAGAAGATAAGAAGGACTGATACTGCAGTATTCATTTGCCATCGGGTCCCATGTTCTGGTTAGGAACTAGGTAAATATTATTTGGCTGCCAGGCAGGCTATTTTTGGAAATTGTTAAAAGTCGTTCTCTTCCTCCCAGGATTTCTGTTGTGAAGCACTTCTCCAGTCTTAATCTGGTTTTGTATTCAGCAGCACACCAGAGCTCTCCCATAAGCACTGCTCGAGTTGAAGTCATCCCTCCCCCCCCTCACCCATAAGGAGCCCCCCCCCTTTTATTTTTCTGGTCTTTCCCACATACAGTACTCTCTTGGCCTTCACCCCAACTCCCCCCTCCTGCTCCACTTCCTCCGCCATCCTGACCCAAATTCGGCTGTAACCCCACCCCGTCAGGGAGCACCCTCAATGATGTCACCACACACACACTCACAATCCCCCCTCCCACCCTAGTTCCGTCTGAGAGGCCACGACTGTTTTTTCCGATATCGTGTTTCCAAGGCCTTTTGTGTCCCAGTTGGCTGGTCCCTGAGAGACTAGTCTGAGCAGTGAGGCCCAGCCTCAGCACACTGACCTGAGTTCAGCCTAGAGTTTTACCTTCCTCTCAAAGAAGACCTCTTCAGAGACTAACTCTCAACATCCGGCAGTCACTTTCAAATAGAAAGTACTCATTCCTGTTTTGGCATTAGAAGACAGGGCTATTGTTTTCACCACAAACCAGCCTCAGACGTTTAAGCATACTCTAGTTTGTGCCATTTTAAGCACAAAGCATCATCTGTTTTGTGGCTTTCTGGTATCCTTAATGAAGTGAGGCTGGCAGAGGTCCCATTGTCTGCACTGCACTCATGTTGCTGTTCCTAGAAAGCCAGAGAGAAAGATTGAGAGAGGGTGTCCTTCACAAATGGTTTACAAACTCAAAATTGCCCTTTTTGAAAGTGTGCAGCCTTACAGACTCAGTCAAGTGCAGAGCAGGAATTTTGTAGGATGACAAAAACTACCCTATTTAAAGGCCACGCCTGGAAAAGTAGAGAGTCTTAGTGTGAGCAGAGAGAGAATATCTTAAGAGAGATCAGCATTTTCCAGGCATTTCCCTTGACTCTCTGCCAAAAGAGCAGAGATCCACTCAGCATCTGGTTATTTTAACCATGTTGTACACCAAGGTTTCTCCAAAATATTGACTCACCAGCTACATCCCAGACTATTTAAAGTCACTTTTGGCTCTCTCTTAATGATCAAAAGCAGATTCCTGAATATATATTCCACTGACCACATCAACCATAGGCTACAATTTGATTTAATAATGGTACTTGTACAATATTTGAGTGTGGACATGCTCGTGACTACTGCAAATTGGCTTTCTGTTTTCCTCTGAGCTGTTTTTGAGAAGTCTTTCCTTGCCAGGAACTGCATCCATTAGTCTAGCTCTCTCCACACTACAGCAAGCCTCAAAACACACACACACACACACACACACACACACACACACACACACACACACACACACACACACACACACTCCTCTACATCCACAGTTTCATCCATCCATCACTGGCCAGGGAGACAGGAACGTGGAGGTAGAGCCATTTAGGCGCCATCACTCCTCACTGGCTGCCATTGTCCCCATCGCTTTAAAATCCTCGCTGCTCCAATGTGTTGTCCGATGTGTGTTTGGCCCTCCCAAGCCCAACATTTATCTCGCCACCTCTGCTGGAGGTCTGGCATCGGAGGCTAGCATTGCCAAGGCTCGTCTTGTGTGCTTTGGACTGGAGCCGATTGCATCCAGGAGCCTGTTTCCACGTAGAGTGGAGGGCTAGGCTAGAGGGGTAGGTGAGAAATGCTGCCAAGTAAGTGCGGGCAGTGACATTAAAGGGGAGGTTGTTTGTGGGGAAGGAAGCTGGTTGACTCTGCAGAGCTCAGGCTCCCTCTGCTCTGTTCTGTTCTGTTGTGCTTTGCTCAGCTGCAGCAACAGGGTGGGGGGTGGTCCAGCACAATGAGTCTGCTTTTGCCTTGAGATGGAATAACCATAATGCAGAGGAATAAATAAGTGTGTGTGTGTGTTTGTGTTTCGTGCAACCCAAAGCATAGCTAATATTGTTTCAAAGCATGGTTGGAAACTCTGATAAGCTTACAGTAGCATTTCCTAGTGTTTTGTTTATTACCGCAGAGCATGTTTGACTAATATGCTCTCATTTGTAGCACTGCTCACGTATGTATCTATACAGATCTGTTCGTGGGAGCTGTTTTTATACCATGACCTTTTTGCTTATCTGTGACTGATTTTCCATGTTCTTAGGAGGAAGGTTTTGTCTTAAAAACAAAACAAAAAAGAGTGGAGTATGGCTGTTCATTTCAGTTTAAACTAGAAAAGCGCTCAGAGAGCGCAGACCTCCGCCAAGGCAATATGGTCACAAACACAATATACATTCTAGATCATGTTCTGGATCACCTATCTCCACCAAAATTGAATCAGCTCTTGCTTGTCCCAATATACACATTGTCCGAAAATTTCATCCAAATCCGTGCAGTACCTTTCGAGTTATCCTGCTGACAGACAAACAGACAAACAGACAAACCAACGAGACCGAAAACATAACCTCCTTGGCGGAGGTAATCATTGAATTGGATTTTGAAAATTATTGTTTATTGAATTAGATTTCATCTGTTCATGATTCATTGGCGTTTGAATGAAACTGACTGCGGATATCTGTGGTATTCCCTGGCAGGTTGCTGGAGACGGACAGCAAGTCCCTCCGCTCGGTGAATGGCTCCCGGCGGAACAGTGGCTCGTCGCTGGTATCCAGCTCCTCTGCTTCCTCGAACCTGTCTCACCTGGAGGAGGACTCATGGATCCTCTGGGGACGCATCGTCAACGACTGGGACGAGGTCCGCAAGAAGAAGGAGAAACAGCTGAAAGTAAGTAAAGAAGAAAGTAAAGTAAGTCACTCCAGCAAGAGAAGCTGAAAAGACACAGCAGAAAGTACCGGTAGTAAGGTGCACATCTTAGTAAGAAAGTTTGGAGCATAGAATGATAAGAGTACATGGACCCTGTTAAGTCTCATTGCACTCCGAATGACTGGATTAAAAAGGGAGTGCAGGTGTCAGTAGAGTTAGAGGAATAGCGTCTGAATTGCATTTTACAAAGCCGGCCTCCGCCGAAATCCAGTCACACTCATTCAGGCCTTAATCCCCGTCTGAGAAGACTAGCTTCATGGCATCAGGTGAAACTCGGGAAATGCTCCCAAGTTTGTCTGTCCCTGCGGAGAACCTTACCACAAATATAGCCCCGCAGCAGCTGTTACCCTCAGCGACCCCTCGTCGCAGTCCTTGAACCGCCAGCGAGAGTGTGTTTATATTTAGCCTTGGCACTGCAAGTGTCTGAAGCCTCAGCTTTGATACAACTCAAGCTGCTCGTCGCTGCTGCCAGGGCAGGAGATTTAAGGGCTTGCTGTCCAGAGGGAGAGTCTTGTTTTGCTGAAGTGTTGGTTGCATATCATCACACCCAGACACGCATTCTAGATAGGAGTCTCTCCGGATAATGAGACACAGTGTGACGCATCAGCAAGGATTTTAGAGGACTCACAAGTGTCAGTAGAACTCAGTGTATACTTCACATACTCACAGCTGCAGTGCTAACTCATTGCATGCTGTGTATTTTCCTTTGTTAATCCCTTAATCTTTGCTTTTTAATTAGCACAAACACCATCATATGAAATAGTAGCTTTCATGGCACTGTATCTTGTACCCTAAAAATGGCAGTATCTTAAAACTGGTCTTCATTCTTTGAGGGGCTGTTTTGATTGATTTGATGGCTGGAAAGCTGATTGTTTCTTTTTTCTTGTTATGTCATGGATGAAACCAGTGACTGTGAGCAGACTGTGTGTGTGTGTGTGTGTGTGTGTGTGTGTGTGTGTGTGTGTGTGTGTGTGTGTGTGTGTGTGTGTGTGTGTGTGTGTGTGTGTGTGTGTGTGTGTGTGTGTGTGTTCTCAATAGTAGTTTACTCCTGGTCAATGTCCTGAAGTAACAGCACATTGTTCTGTCTGTGATCTACTGGTTAGCCAGCTGTGTTTTTAGTGTACTACACATTGATGCTAAAAGGCCGTGGTCAGCTTTGGCTTTCATAGCGGTTTGTATTTTAACCAGCCTCTAAGATGAGCTCACTTCAAAGGCCCTTCTGTTGTGTCTTTAAGAATGCTTGTAGGACCCCCTGAATGGATTCTTATGAGTCTCAGTGCCTGGTTCATGGCAGGTTTTATGAAGACAGTCAGCAGATTAGAGCACAGTGACTGTTTTGCTACATTGTTCTTGCTGAGCACACAAGAACATCTTATAGCCTACTGCTAGTTGTTAAACTCTCGTTTCCCCTGACCTGAGGCAGTAAGGGGGGAGGGGGGGGTGCCTTAACTGCAGTTGTTTCTGTGGTGTCAGCACTGCCATTTTTTCTCTCTCCGTCATCCTCTGACTCTGAGGGATGAGCCATCCCTCCAGGGCTTCTGTGGGCCCTGTGAGCTGCCATCTCCAGAGACGGGCTTCAAAAAGATATGCACTGATCCTGGGCCTGCGTGTGCGTGTGCGTGTGTATTAGTGTTATTGTGCGTGTGAGTTTGTGTGTGTGTGTGGGCGCTTGCTTGCATGTCTGTAAGTGCGTGCTTGCATGTATAGTGTGTGTATGTTTGAGTGAAACTGAGAGTTAGAGAGAGCTTTGAGAAGAACTATGAGCAAATAGAGAGAAAAACTGAAAGTATTGTTTTTCTAGCAGTGAGCTTTCTGCTTTTTGGGTCCTGCTGGCCTGTAGGCCCGGCCCTCCAGCTGACCCTTTGAGCTGGGAGGTGAGCAGACCTCCGCCCAGCCCTGGGGAAAGTGCAAATGTCCACACACACACACACACACACACACACACACACACACACACACACACACACACACAGCCCTACAGCATGGAAAGGATTACACCCTCACAGTCTCAGTCTGAGTCTAACTCTCACTGCTGATCATCTCAGCTGACTCACTGTCTGTGTCTATCTCACACACACTCACACTCTCTCTCACACATACACACACATACAGTCTCTATATCTCTCTGTTTGAACTCTTTCCTCTTTGTTCTGTATAGGCTACTTGTCGCTTTTGTGCAACTTTCTGCATCTTGTTTTGGGATGTGGGTCCAGCATCAGTGTTTGTTTACCTTTTCTTCGCTTTCTAACAAGCCTAACTCCTCCTCTCTCTCTCTCCACCTTACATCACCTCTCACCTCTCCTTCCTTGCATCAACCGCTACCCACTTCTTCCCCTACTCACTCTCTCTCTCTCTCTCTCTCTCTCTCTCTCTCTCTCTCTCTCTCTCTCTCTCTCTCTCTCTCTCCCAGCCGCTCTTGATCTGGGCTCAGGAAAGGGCTTAATGCAGTCACGACAGACCTAAACCGCAAAAAGAAAACATTTGGCTCCACTGAAGACGTTTGCTGCCGAGATTAGACTCCAACAGCGTAAAAATCACATTATCATTCCCGAGGTGCTCCGCTGTAAAAACAGCCCGGCTAGCCCCGACTGAAGCCTCACACTAAAATTTGGCTCAGAGTGCGTCAGACAGGCCGCCTGTCTGCAGCATGTGTGCGGGGCTCATCTAGGCAGGTCAGGCCGGGATACGCAATCTGCTTATGATGAGTTTGGGTGTTTACATAACACAGAGGATTTGACATTTATGCTCAGATTCACAGTGTCTTGTCAATTAGTTTAAATGGAGAGGCTGTTCCTGGGATTATTTGTCTGATCTGAATGCACTCTGCGTTGGTTTTTGGCTATTTTTGTTTGTCATGATTAGTTTTGAAACACCTACCCTACTAACCCTAACTTAGGCTTCCGCCTCCAAAGAGCTGCACATAGTGGGCTGCAGCAGTTTGTTCTGTCTTTTGAAAATAGGAACCTGGTTATTTCACCCAACCCCATGTTTCACATGTTCTTTTAGAACTGTAGAAAACAATCCAGCTGCCGACCATGTTATGTAGCATTTTGGACAGTATATCTAATGGTGCTTTTCCATGAGCTGTTTTGGTCCTGCTCGGCTTACTTAAAATACTTTATCTCACTTAACAATGGTATTCTCTTCTCTGATTGGCTGGTGGTCATTAACTACGTATAACCTGCTACGTTTATCTGATAAAAAGTTTCATCACTGTTCCATATCAATGCTGCACACTTTGCAGGAGTTTTAAGCCTCCACCTCACCATTATTTCTAGTGAACCAGTCACCTCGTCGGCCGTTATCCCTTACATGTCTTTGTGTGTGTTGTCACAGGAGCTGGTGCGTAAGGGCATCCCTCACCACTTTCGGGCCATTGTGTGGCAGCTACTGTGTAGTGCCCAGAACATGCCCATCAAGGACCAGTACTCGGAGCTGCTGAAGATGTCGTCACCCTGCGAGAAGCTGATCCGACGCGACATCGCCCGCACCTACCCCGAGCATCAGTTCTTCAAAGAGAAGGACAGCCTTGGCCAGGAGGTGCTCTTCAACGTCATGAAGGTGAGACCGATGCAACAGAAGTTCAGAGTGAGCGAGCTAGCAGCTGATCCTTTCCCTCTAGCACAAAGTTTGTCAGAAACACTCAGCTCAGCTGGCTAGTTGAGGTTTGTCTACTGGCTTTGGTTTAAGGATTGTAAAATCGCTACAAAGCCATGATGTAGCTCCTTAGGCAGTAGCTCCTTAGGCACCCCAAATCCCCCTTTGTTGGTAATTACATCAACTCTGCAAGCTGTTATAGTTGCAGAATGCACTTGGTAAGAGTCATGCGGATACAGTTTAATGGGTTGGGTATTGTACGGATTGGATACAAGACCACTAGGAGCCGGCTTTGGCAGTGAAATAAAATGGAATTTCCTCCACTTTCAGTAGAGGCAAATGAGAAATAAATATGAAGTAGATTAGAAATAGATAGCAGAGAGATGTCTGGGATGCTTTGAGTTAAGGGCTAAAAGCAATAACCAACTTAGTACAGCATTTTATCGGCTGGATCTGTTATTTTCAGTGCATGAAATGAAAGACAGGGCTTCTGACAGAATGTTAAATCAAGAGGGTATTAGGCTGGCTCTTGTGCAAACAGGATCTTTAGT
>JAODXP020000022.1:13397408-13477408 GCA_027497455.2 Sardinella longiceps | reverse complement strand
TTTTATTTTCTCATTCCTCTTCTCCACATACCCCCCCCCTTCTTTTTCTGTCTCCCAAATGCCCCCAAATTCTCATTGCTGCCCCCCACTCCCCTCTTCTCTGTTCTCTCTGTGTGTGTGTGTGTGTGTGTGTGTGTGTGTGTGTGTGTGTGTGTGTGTGTGTGCGCGCACGCTCACTTTGTGTGTGTGGTCTTTGCCTCCCCCTCAGGAGCACCTGCCGGAGCTGCATGTGCATTTCCAGGCTCAGAGCTTCCACACCTCCATGTACGCCTCCTCCTGGTTTCTCACCATCTTCCTCACCTCCTTCCCTCTGCCCGTCGCCACCAGGATATTCGACATCTTCATGTGTGAGGTGCGGTAAGCTTTATACACACATACACACGCTCACACACACGCTCACATATATGTATGCTCTCCTTCACAAATTGTGGCTGCATGTAGATTATGGTGTCCGTATACTGTGGCATATTCAAGCAAATGTTCTTTATTTGAAGCAACAAATGATTTCCCCAGAAATATCTGATGTACCGTTTGTTTGCCTGATAATCGCATTAAATCTGTTGGTACCCAGCAGCATCCCCAAGATGCATGTTCATAAGCTCTATGCAGCTATTTGGCTGCTGTCATTAGTTCCTCCCACACCTCAGCTGTTTGCTTTGGAGGGGATTTTAAGAGACTGCTGCCCTCTGCTGGAGAGTTGATGTTACAGCAGCAGACTAACACCGGTGCCAGGTCATTGAAGTGTGTGTGTGTGTGTGTGTGTGTGTGTGTGTGTGTAGGGTCTGGAGATTGTGTTCCGTGTGGGTCTTGCTATCCTGCAGATGAACCAGGCTGAACTCATCCAACTGGATATGGAGGGAATGTTACAGGTAGGCTACTGGCCAATAGGTGTTCCATTGTGTTCTTAATGTAGGTCCTGCCCTGTGGTTGAACATTAATTATTTGGAATTGCATTGTTATCAACATTCAGTCACTGTTTATTAAGAGGTTTATTTTTATTTTTATAAAGGTACTTTTAAATTGCACATGGACAGATTTGCGATTAGTGTGATATCAACTACATAAAGCTTGCCAAGCTTCCGACCTAAAGGTGCCATAATTCATTGAGTCTATGTGTTTTTGCAGCACTTTCAGAAGGTCATTCCCCATCAGCTGGAGAGCGGCCCTGACAAAGTCATCCAAGCTGCTTACCAAGTCAAGTACAACGCCAAGAAAATGAAAAAGTGAGTCTCTCCAGCTTTCTCCCGTTCTCTCTTGGCACGTTCCTCTGTCATTTTGCAGCCTGACTTGGCACGCTCAGGCCTTTCATTTAAGTCCAAGTGAACAGTGATTTAGAAGAGTCCAGAAAAAGAAAAGAAAATGGAGAGATTGAGCATGTTTGTGCGCAGTATGTAGTCTTACTCATCCATTTTGTCGACACAGCTAGTGGTGCGTAGACTCATTCAGGAGAAGTTAAGTGTGCTACTGCAGGCAAGAAGTGGCTAATGGGCTAAAGGGAAGCACTCCGCTTCCAACATTCGATTCCATTGTTTTCAATGCAACCCCGCACACCAGCGCCGAACTCTTCCGCCGTCGGTTGTGAATTACGATTCAAGTCTATTTTGTCGGAGCCGCCCATTGACATCCAATGTAATTTTACCGGCTACTGTGCTGGGTGCTAGGCAAAATTGTCGGATTCGAAAGTGCTCCGCAATGCTGTCGGAACCGGTGTGCGGCTAGCTTAATGTTGCAGCTCATGGCACACAAAGCCAAATGTTAATGCTGCTTTGCTTGTTTGTGAGCTTATCTGTATTGTGTTGTGTCCTTAGGCTGGAGAAGGAGTACACTACCATCAAAACCAAGGAGATGGAGGAACAGGTGGAGATCAAGGTACGCCTGAGCAAGAAAGTAAAACTGTAAAAGTGTAATTAAGCTACACCTTATTACAGTTGAATCACTGTTTTTTTATTTTTTGGATTGATTGCTTTTTTCCCCTCATAGTTTGTAGGATTAAATATGAAAAGTAGGAAATGTTCCTGGGAGCCATTTGCCTTATTTTATGTGACCTCCATGTTCAGAATGGTTTTGTAAGAAACCATTCTAAACGGTCTTAGTTTTATTCTTCTAAATCTTTTTTACTGAAAACTCTACAGTCCCATCTAGTGGGAAAATGCGCGTGTCGTCTGTACATCTGTTGAATTTGTGTACGTTCTCTCTTCCACTACAGAGATTACGTACAGAGAACCGTCTCCTGAAGCAGAGGATCGACACGCTGGAGAAGGTGAGTGCATGAAGGGAGAAGCAGAGGAGAAAGTAAGACACATCTGTCTCCTGCTCCTCAGGTCTCTGGGCAGATGTCATTGGTCAATCATCATCTGTTTACAGCTCTTGGTTGAATGTCCTCCTCCATGGTATCTAGGGTGCACCCATCCGTTCATTATTCATCCACTGCATGGCGTCAAACCGTACCTCATTTACCTCGTCCTCATTCTGACCTCATTCTGAGACAGTGCTTGCCCAGGCCTTGCCTGTTTAATCACACTCACATCGGGCTCACTGTTCAAAGGCTCTGAATGCATAACACTGGTGTACATGCCATAGGCTTTAAGCTGCTCAGCTGTGTGTGTGTGTGTGTGTGTGTGTGTGTGTGTGTGTGTGTGTGTGTGTGTGTGTGTGTGTGTGTGTGTGTGTGTGTGTGTGTGTGTGACCTTATGTGCGCATGTGTGTGCTGGGGTGCAAAGCGAATCCATCAGTCTCATTGATATTTGTTGGAACGCAGAAAGACCTAGAGCTTTCTGTTTTTGTGATCAGGTGACATGAATGCTTGAATCAGTTTGACAGGTCAGTCAGCTGTAGATTGCTACTGTGGATTATGGCAGACCCTCTTTGTTCTGGAGTGAGTGTACTCTGTAGAGGGTTTATCCTAGTCAAGCAACTTTTACATAAATGCAACACTGGTATCTCTGCTCCAGTGCTCAGAACCAAATCAAATGGTCAGTTCCTGCTCATTCAACATTTTAAAGTGTCACAACAACACCAAAAAAAAAGGTTTGAGTGTTGTTCTCAGTTGACGAGACAGTGACAGCCAGCTTGCTGTTTTTTGAGAGCCAGGTATATTTGCTGAGTTTGGGCTGACCTTTGGGCCCAAAAGAGGAAGTGCTGTTACTAGACATGTGATCTCTGCTCTGCATGCTGCTGAGCTGACCGGTTGCCTGAGCGTGCATGGCCATCCTCACCACCACCGTTTTCTTTGGCCTGAATGGGAAAGAGCATTCTCTGGTAGCACTCTAACATCCACCTTGTGCTCCCTATGCCATCCTCTCATTCCCACAATGCTACAGTTCCACCCAGGAATGTCTGCTTCCTGGCACTCGACAAGCCTCCTCCTTAACACCTCAACTCTTGTTTGCATTCTGTAAAATCATCCTGATGTCTTCAAGGCTCGTGCACTAACCAAACTGCATGGGGATGCGATCTCTGGGCTAAGTCAAGTCAATAACCACGGTCACTCTGGAGAATTTAACCCTCCTTTTGGTTAGATGAACAACAAGCATGGCACCAGAAAACTCCTTGCCTGAGGAGGGATCCGCTACTTCCCTCTAACTCCCGATTGTAATCAGCGACCTCTCACCTTTTTCTCCCTTCCTCTTTGTCTCTTGTTCCTCTCTGTCTCTCTCTTTTCCTCTGCTTTGCTACTTCTCACCAGTGCACGCTGTTTTTTTGCACACTCACTTCTGCACCCTTTCTCCCACGTACACATGCACACTTGTGTATTAAACTGCTGTTCTGTGCACAGTCACTCTCTTTAGGGCAGGTTCCCTTATCTACACCTCCTCATCTTGACAGTTTGAAATTTCCGTTTTTCTTTTCGAGATTGTGCATACCCTGTTAGAGCAGGGTTCAGGCCAAATTAAAAAAGGAGGAGGTGTAGAGAAAGGAACAACGTTGTTGTTTTTCTTCCCTGTCAAATAAAAAAAATCTGTTGTTAATTGTTGTCTGTTTTTACCTTTTCCTATTTAAAGATGTGTCTGTATGCTTTATTCTTTCTCTTCTTTTTTTGTGCTCTTCTTCTTGTGATCTTTTGTGGACTTCTCCCTCCTCTGTTTTTTAGGAAAGTGCTTCCTTGGCAGATAGATTGATCCAGGTATAAATCTCTTTTTTTACTCCACTTTCACTACCTCTTCTCATCTAACCTCTCGCTGTCTTTTATTTTCTTCCTCTGGTATTATCTGTGTTCTGTCGCTCGCCTTAATTTTGCATGCCCACAGTCACCACATTTTACAAGAAAGAAAAAAAGAAATGAAAGGATACTGGCTTGCAAATCATTTGGGAAGTTGATGCAGCTCACCTTTGGAAGTTGAAGTCCATGAGATTTTATGCACCAGACCACCGGCTCACAATGCCAAGCCCAATAACTGCATGCCCAAAATTTTGGATGCATGAAATCTAACCAAAATCGGCAGCTACTCCCCCCCCCTTCCCCTGCCAGGAGGCAAGAAAAGGCTTTTAAAAAAAGGCTTTTTTAAATTTTATTATTATCTAGACACTCATTTTGTCTCCTGGCCATCCGTCCATGCCTCATCTTTTCATCACTCGCTTCAACCCATGTTGACGTACCGTCACACAAACACACACACATACACTCTCACGCCTGATGACTCTCCTCTCCCACTCTTTGGTTGGCCATTCTCCCCTTCCTTCATCCGTCCATCCCTCCCTCCCTCCTTCCTTCCCCTGGCCTAAAGGGGCAGGTAACGCGAGCGCAGGAGGCAGAGGAGAACTACCTGGTCAAGCGGGAGCTGGCCACGGTCAAACAGCAGTGCGAAGATGCCAGTGCTCAGCTGGAGCAGGCCCACAACACCATCCGGCAGCTGCAGCAGATCCACCAGCAGCAAGGGGTAAGCACCTCCACAGTGTCACAAACAGTGCCACCTAGAGGGCTGGAGGAATCACGGAGCACTCACCTGGAAGCAACCTTTCTTGTATGGGTCGAGTGCAAAATGTTTGGGGGTTGCCTGTGTGGAATTATTGGAGAAAGTTGGCATGTTTTTTGCTCATATTTTCTGGTTGTTTTTTGACTTTTGACTTTTGCTGTACTCTGATGGGTGAGCACTTGTCTTCATTGCCTTTGACCTCTCTGCAGAATTCTGTGGTTAATAGCTATGAGGATGACTTGCATTTTAGTACAAGTTTCTCAATTCCAGGGCAGCTTGCACGCTACAGTTGAAAGTTCCTTTCTCATGAGTCTAGTTGTGTAGTTTAAGGCAGCAGATTTATGTGAAATCACAAAATGACTGACATACATGCAGTATTTTCACTCTATGAGCAATTGTGTGTGTGGGCAAACCTTTTCAATGCTTTTGAAAAGGGTTGAGAATATTATGTTGCTCAGCAACAGCAAACAGATCTCATTTAGTGTTTTCATGCACAAGTGCATTAGTGTATTGCATTTTTTATTGTATTTTTTTATTTTTTATTTTTTTGTCTGGCCAGCTTACAGCTTGGTTCTACTCCAGATCAGTACAGGAGTGGTGGCAGGCATTTGTTCTGGCTCGTTACAATGCAAAAGGGCCTCATGAATATGCAATGAGCCAGGACGAGCCACTTCTGCTGCTCCCCTGGATCATATCAAGCAGGCCCACGGATGCGGAATAAAAAGCCTGTTTAAGTATTGATACGCCGGGCGCCAGGCCGTCTGATCACGTAATGTGTTTCACGACATAAAAGGGTGTTTAAGCAGCTGTTTAACATAATGTAGCTTGTCACTGACTCGTGTCGCGAGACCCTCCATGACGCATATGCAAACAGCCTGTGGATGAGGTGCTGTGGAAATTATGATGATATTGTTCAAGGGTTTGTATGTGATGCGCTGCACATTAAATATGTATGACAGGAGAGAAACTGGTCTATGTGTGAATAAAGCAATGCCCTCAGAACTTCTTCTACATGACATGTGATTTTGTTTCTTTAATAGCCCCACATTGGGCGCTTAAGTGATATAAAATGACTGTAGCTTCTCTCTCTCTCTCTCTCTCTCTCTCTCTCTCTCTCTCTCTCTCTCTCTCTCTCTCTCTCTCTCTCTCTCTCTCTCTCTCTCTCTCTCTCTCTCTCTCTCTCTCTCTCTCTCTCTCTCTCTCTCTCTCTCTCTCTCTCTCACTCACAGAAAGGGCATGTTCGCTACTCAGAGGACTCTCTCCTGCAGCTGGAGAGGGAACTGGTTCAGGCTCGGCTCAAGGAGGCTGAATCTCAGTGCGCCCTCAAGGAGATGCAGGACAAAATCTTAGATATGGAGAGGGTGGGTCCCCTTTCATTAGACATACAGCAATGCACTGACACTTCAGTTGAAGCTCAGCAGAATGAGCATATTGGCTCACTGATGTCAAATGACTATAATGATTGATAATGTGACACAACTCAAATCAAGTTTACTTGTGTTGGTGCTGAGTGTAAGATGGTTCTTCTAAAACAAACATAGCCATCATGTCCCTGAAACCCTCCATTGTTTCCCTGTATATTATGGCATTTGGCCATAGCAACTGCATTGCTTCAATATTGCAGTTAGGAATATTTCATTTTAAGACCCAAATGAAACGTTCTTGTGTGTGTTTTATTCAGAGGAACTCCTCATTGCCTGAGGAGAATAACGTGGTGCAGCTACAAGATGAGCTGATTGCGGTGAAGCTGAGGGAGGCCGAGGCTTTGACTGGACTCAAGGAGCTCAGGCAACAGGTCCGGGACCTGGAGGACCACTGGCAGGTCAGCACAGAGACACACACACACACATATATACACACACACTCACACTCACACTCACACTCACACTCACACACACAGACACAGACACAGCCAAAAAGCTTATACAAGTAAATGTAAGAAAATGTGCAGACATTAAATTTGGAGCTGTTAAATAGATTGCACCTGATTATGCTTGTTAATGTGTGTTATGAGATGAGAGTTTTACATATTGCATATCCCTTTATAATGAGTGTGTCTGTCTGTCTGTCTGTCTGTCTGTGTATTTGCACACATGCAGAGGCACTTAGCACGGACAACGGGCCGATGGAAGGACAGTCCGAGAAAGAACACAGTGAGCGAGCTCCAGGATGAGCTCATGAGTGTGCGACTGAGGGAGGCTGAGGCCCAGGCTGAGCTCCGTGAAACGCGCCAGAGAATGCTGGAGTTGGAGACACAGGTAGAACACACACACACATAGGCACAGCAAGTGGAAAAATGGAAAAGCTTTAACTTACCGTTAACTAAAGCTGTACGTACACTACCGCTCAAAAGTTTGGGATCACATGGATTCTGGAGATACTCATTAATACATTTGAAATAATGAGCTTGTTCTTTAAACTTTACTTCCATTAAAGGAGAAATCTGGTGTGAATTAATAGCCAGCCTGTTCCAGGTACCTTAATGCTGTCTTCAAGAAAAAGAACGAGAACATTTGATGCTACATATTCCGAATAACAGCCCGATTACTACTGCTGGCTGAATGGGGCATAATGAAATTAAACTGAAAATATTTTGTTACAGTATGTCCCATTCACTCAGTGTTAGTTGCCTCAGTCTATGTTGTATCAAATTGTCTTATTCTTTTTCCTACGTACAGCACTGGGTGAGTTTGAACAAAAGGGTTGTGGATTTCTCCATTAAGTGACCTTTTGCAGCAATTACAACCTGGGAGACAATATGCGTTTTACTCTTCCTCCATAGCATAGTCAGGTTCCTCCCACAAAGGCCCCTTTCTGTTCATTTAAAGAATCTGGTGAGAGTTTGTGTGTGTATCCAATTGATGCAAAAGGTGACTATTTAAATGGAAGCAAAGTTTGATGAACACATTCATCATTTCAAGTAAAACCATGTACTGTACCATAGTTCTAACAAGGAAGTGAGTTCAAGAAAATATCCATGTGATCCCAAACTTTTGAACAGTAGTGTAATTGACTTACAGTTTAGGCTCAGACTATTTTGCCATCAGGCATGCAGTGTCAGCAGCTTGTGTTTCCATGACCAGTAGAGGGCAGCATATATTCAACATCGATCTCAGCAAAAAAATCTGTGAAATTATATATTAAATCAGTTATGAAATAAGTGATTTAAGTGTGATGTCTGTCGAAAATTGATCAAGAATGCAAATGTAATAATCTACTAACTTTTTAAATTAGATTTGGCCCCTGTTTATTCACTTTAGGTTATTTGCAAATTCAGAACGCATTGCTTAGTAAATATTCTCTCGTTCCTGCGAAACAGAACCAGATTCATAACAACCAGCTGCGGCGAGCCGAGCAGGAGTCTCGGAGCACCCAAGGGCGCCTCCAGGATGTGACGGGCCAGAATAAGGAGCTGCACTCCCAGCTGCAGGAGGTCAAGCGCAAGCTGGCTGAGATCGAGTGCAAGGTGAGGAGTCTCCACCACAAGCCAGTCCCGGCCTGATTGTCTGTGAAAGCTTCCCTCTTTGCAAGACTTTTGAGCAAACATGTACACAGATTTCTTGAGAAGCCACCACTAGTGCAAGACTTTATGATTACATCAAATTCCTATGTACTGCATCAGAGGAAGCAGTACAAGGTAGGCCTAAGTCTGTTGGAGCAAAACAGAAGGCAGAAAATGTGAAATGAACTTGCTCTTCACTGAATAAAAAAAGAAAACAGCATTTAGAATAGCATCAGATGAAGACGGCAAAGGAAGACCAGATCAGAAATTGTGATGGTCAGATGTGTCTTGTGCAGATTGTAGCAGCAGCACATGATACATGTTCTGTTGGCTCACTTCCATATTCACTGTCTTTCTACTAATCAGGCATCAGTTAGTTTAGCGTTCTTAGAAGCATGTCAACCATCCCTGACATGGACATCTCTGATTCGATGTCTCACATACGTGTGGTAAGTGGTGGTTCTGAATTTGAACTCGTCGACGCCTTTGGGCTTTGCTAAGTCAACGACAACACTGTCATCGTAATCAACGGTAGCGGTAACCTCCCTCCCATACAGAGCCGTCAGTGTCAACACTGCTTTCTCTGTTGTGCACTGCTGGCTTCTGTGATTGTGAGCAGATATTTCACCATGCTTCCTCTCCGTGAGTCTGTAGCAAGATAACCCCACAGTGCTCTTATCTGATGCCTCCGCGCTAGATGAGAATCAGGGCTTGCCAGGACAGAAAGAAAAAAAAAAAGGAAGTCTATAGGTTCTGCTTTTAATTTTGTTTTCTTAGGGTATTTTTTTTTCCTTTCCAGTTTTTGCACCTCCATCAATTCAGACTTTGTCTTCATGGCACTGTTGAAACACTTTGTTGATAATAGCTTTCGGTATCAGTGCATCTGTGCAAGTGCAGAGATCAGTCTTCATTTGTGTGTGTGTGTGTGTGTGTGTATGTGTGTTGTCTCATTTTGTTGATCACACTGTTATTCCCTCCCTCCCTCTTGCGTTCTCCGTTTATCTCTCTTTCTCATCAATCCACTCCCCTGGCTCCTCCACCCCATCACCACCACCCCCTGGCCACCACTTCGACAGAATAAAGAAGAGGTGATGGCGGTAAGGTTGCGAGAGGCGGACAACATTGCGGCCATGGCTGAGCTCCAACAGCAGATCTCTGAACTGGAGATTCAGGTACTCATCTCTCTCTCTCTCTCTCTCTCTCTCTCTCTCTCTCTCTCTCTCTCTCTCTCTCTCTCTCTCTCTCTCTCTCTCTCTCTCTCTCTCTCTCTCTCTCTCTCTGCAATACACAAAGACACTCAAGATTCCAGTTCAGAGTGCTTAATTAGATTGGCAGCCCAAGCATATGTTAAATTGCCAATTCACCTATATAATGCACTCTCTATGTATTTGTATACAAGAATCCAAATGCACACTCACTCTCTTTGTCTCACTCAATCACTCTCTCTCTCACTCACACACACACTCCCAAACACACATATACATGTATTTACACGTAACATATCCACATTTATTTATTGCTGCAACTGAGGTGCCACAGCCCTATTATTGACCTAGTAAAATAAATCTTGAATCTTGTCTGCACACACACACACACACACACACACACACACACACACACACACACACACACACACACACACACACAGAGAGAGAGAGAGAGAGAGAGAGACTCATTCTTGTGACATTCTGGAGGCTTTTTACTTCGCATAGCCTACCACAAGTCACAGGTGTCACCCACCAAAATTATCATAGTGTCCTCACTAGTCAGCACGGATACACAGAGCTCCCTTTTTGGCGGTTCCCCCTGGTACTGGTATATTAGGAAAACAACAGTAAAGGAGATAACTAGACTGTCACTGGCAAGACTTTTCTGCCAGAAGCATATCGTTGGTAGGCTTATTGAGCCTTATTTAGCAGTGGAGCACAGGATGCACCATCCGCGCTACAGATATCGACTTTTTTAAAATCTTCGCTTAGTTTTAGAATATAGAATGTGCGTGCTTTAGGCTCCCTTATGCCTTCTGGCATGCACAACACCTAGCATGTGTACATGGACACGGCGGCGCTGTGTGGTGGTGCTTTCAGTTGCATGACTTTGGGTATTACTAACCCTCAGGAAAACATGAGCCAAACATTGCAAGGTAACCAAGCCAACAGCAAAACCAGAGGTAAACTTTTTTTTTTTTCCACTACCTTACCACTCAGAACAGGGGACTTTTTCATGCAAATCAAAGTGTCATAGTGCTCTTTTCGAGTGAGAATACTGAAATCTGCACGATTTGCGATCACAGTCGACTCATCTGGTCTGATTTTATAAGTTGAGCTCATATCAGCAGTGATGCATGCAACCACAGTGTCTTAGCTTGCGCAGGCTATTTTCATTGCAAGTTTCTGTTGAGAGGATTGTGTGTGTGTGTGTGTGTGTGTGTGTGTGTGTGTGTGTGTGTGTGTGTGTGTGTGTTTATGTGCACACACATGGTAACACACCAATGTGTGTTAATGTATGTGGTGCATTTATCTCAGAGGTGTGAAGTGAGTCAGGTAGTTGTATTTAACACTTTACATCTCCATGCTCCTCATAGCAGCAATTTGTTTTAATCATTATGTTTATCTTTTTTTGTTGTAATATAAACCTGCCATATCCACGTTTCAGGTTTGACTCATCCAACACAGATGCTCTCTTGCCTTCAGATCATGAACTTCCCATTTGTAAATGTGAATCAGAGGGAGAGTACACTCAACACTGTAATCTAAGGCAGAGGTGATCCAGACACCTGCAAGCGTCAAGTGTCAGTTATGATTTGCTCCACAGAACAGCTTGCATAAACTAGCCATGGCAAAGCAAGCTGTCCTTAGAACATGCACAAATAGCAGCAAAGAGTTCATATTGGTTGTGTTGCCATTACAAAGTCGCCTTAAAGGAGAGTACCAGAGTGAATTCAAGCATAGCCCTGTTGAAAGAGCTTGCTAAATGCGCTAGTTAGCGAGTGGAACAAAATCATTTGGTACAGCACAGACCGAACGCGAACGCAGAAGCGAACAGGCACTTTACACTGAATCAATGGGACCTGACTGTTGGAAACCGAAAGTAAGATCTGAGGTTACATTGACTCAATGTAAAGTGTTTCGCGTTCGCGTTAGGTCTGTGCTGTTCGAAAATCTTTCATTTTATGCGAAATATATTGCTGTTAGAAGGCTCGTGCAGCAGGGCTATGCTTAAACTTACTCCGGTATATTGCTTTAAATATCACAGTATGACTGTACATGCATCCAGAGTAGACAATGGTATTTTATTCACAATCAGTAACCTCAACTGCCCAAGATGACTACAGAAATTAGATTAAGTATTTTGTCTCCATGGAATGTATAAGTTTTAGAAAAAAAAAATGTGAAGATTGCACCATGCTGATATCATTCAATGTCAATCTTTAGTGGTCTTCCAAACCACAGTTAAGTCCTGCAAGTATGTACTATTGCAGCTGCTGCTGCTGACACGTTGTAGTTGCAGCCACTGAGGCGCCAAACACCTACCAAGTTACCAGACGTAAAGGCGCATCAATCTCATGGTGGTTTACGTCAGCACCTCTTGAATTTAACCGCTTGGACAATCTGAGGTGTTCTTCTATATCAAACACTTGTGCTAGTTCTTGTGCAAGTTTGATTCGATGCCCAGTGTTCTGAAGCTGTCAGCTTGCTCTCTATTTCTCGCTGTCTTTCTCTCTCTCGCTCTCTGGCTGTAGCGAGCTTTCGGGCTGTGGTTTGGTTGCCTCGTTGAGGTTGAACCTGTGGGTTGGCCCTGGCATCGGTGCTCTTGGTTTGGTTAACCTGATGCTACAGGCCTGGAGCAGTGGCTGCTACATAGGTTTAATAGTGGGGACATGCTGTTGTAGAACAGGTACTGATTTGTGCATCCTGTCTCATCGATTTCTGACAACAGTGTGTTTGTGTTTTTTTGTTGTGTTTGTGTGTGTGTGTGTGTGTGTGTGTGTGTGTGTGTGTGTGTGTGTGTGTGTGTGTTTGTGATCAGTCGCTGGCCTCTTTAAAAGGGCATCTGATTCTGCCCCATATTAGATTAGGAAGAGATGGGCACAATGTTTACTCTACCTGTGAGTGTGGAAACTGGTATTTCACATTCCAGACACACCAGTGTCACTTTTGTTAGAAATTTGATGATGGATTCAAATAAAGAATTCAGACACGTATTTGTGACAGTCTGTGTGGGAGGGGGCCTTACACCTTGTGTTCTGCGTCTCTCTCTAAATGTCTTGTGTTATTTAAGGGCATGAGTGTTCACCACGCCACTCTCCCTGCTTGCCTATAGCTCACCACAGACCATATGAGGACTAAGAAAATAGAGCTCCTGCTATTGATAGACGTCTAAAAGGCAATTGTACTTTTAGTCTCAACTCTCCCTCTTGTCAATAAATTAAAGAGAAAAATGAGTCATCTGTGCTTCAGGTGTGAAAAGCAAACATGGCCCACAGATTTGTCTGACGCAGTCTCACTAGGCAACAGTTCAAAACTTCTTCAGTGACTTAGTCTGTGTTGATGTGTGTTTGCAAGAATGTGTGATTTCTTTAGAGAAATGCGTGTAGAGTAGTGTTGAGCTGAGGAAGAGTTGGTTCTTTATTTTGAGATCTCTGATGTGCACATTCTCTAGATCTGTTGTTTCAATGGCTTCACTTTACAATATTAGCAGAGAAGCTTGCTCATTTCTGAACAGATTTTCATTATTTCTGTACTATGTTAAACACCTACAAAGGGATACTATAGTCAGATAGTTTTATGTATACTGTATTTACATTTATGTCAAAAATACAAGCCTGATAGCCTGATGTCACATTTCATGATTGTGACAAGAGTAGATCAGGTTGTTTGTTTTTTTTTAATGTGTGAAACAGAATGTGAAGATTGCATGTTAAATTAGTATATTAATTGTATTAGTACACATTGTTACTATTCTGGGATGTTTTGCACTACTTGTTACTGGAACAAGTAATATCAGTGTAGGATGGTGTGTTGTCATACTTCCTAGCATTCTTACAGGGTCTTCATGGTGAAAGTCATGTGAATCTGAGTGAATGAGGTCTAATATATCTTAAGAAGTACAAAAAACTGTCCAGCACGCATCAGTCATTTATCTGGTATGAACAGTGCTGTGTTTAGCACATAGAAGTTGCTGCATGCAAAAACTTTTTTCAAGACCACAGTTTAGCAGTCATCTCCACCAGATGAGAAACCACATCCTATCAGGGTAAGATGCATTTTCTGTTTAGAATCAAAGCTAGCGTACTTGTGCGAAAATGAGAAATGCTACGATTTTACAAATAAAGCTAAAACAGTGACTCCAAAATGTCACGACGAACGTTAAGGACCCAGAACAAGCTTGTCCGGCTTACTCTTAATTTTCCTTCATTTTTGTGCTATCTGGGTGCCATTGTATACTAACATGGGGAGGATGTAAAATGGCCCCTTCCTAGGATCCATACCAAAGTGTCAAAAAGATTGATTTGATGGTAAGTTTTATTTACTCCAGTGTATTCTTTAGATTTTTTGTTTGGCGAAGGTTACAAGTAAGCGTGACCTTCTTTGCAGTTGAGATATTGCGCTACCATCTGAGGAAATCTCGAGAGGTCGTGCTTCCTGCCCTGAGCTGCTCTTTGTCCTGCTGTCATTCTGCGGAGGGCGACGTTTTTCAAAATGCAAATCTTTTCTGAGAATGAAGCCATCATCCACTTCTCCTAGGGCCTCTGAGAACAGGCTTTCCCCAGAGGGCCTCACTGATTTCAAGAAGGTGGTAAACTAGTATTTGTCAGTTTCAGTCATCAACATCATTTATTATAGCTGGACCCTTCACTCCTTGAAATTTATATGAAATGCTCTCTGAAAAGAAGTCCCTGCCTTTTCAGCAATTCTTTTGGCGTCTTTGACCAGTCCAAAATGGCTTTGTGTGTGTGTGTGTGTGTGTGTGTGTGTGTGTGTGTGTGTGTGTGTGTGTGTGTGTGTGTGTGTGTGTGTGTGTGTTTATGGTATATGTGTGTGTATGTATGTGAGAAAGAGAGAGCATTTGTGAGTGAGGGGAACTCTTAAACACGAAGGCAGCTGAACGATGAGGAAGCCATTACTTAAAGACGTTTGACGCCCCTCCCTGACACAGTCTGGCACCTGACCTCTGAGGGCAGCTCGACGCAAGGAAGTCAGCTAACTGCCTTTTTCCTTATCGTCCTCACCTTAGGGAAGGAGGTGGGGAAGGGGGGGTGGGGGCCCAAAAACCTCAAGTCAGAAACACAGATTCTCGGGAAAAAAACAGCGTGTCTCTGCAGCCATGCACTGCCCTATCAGGGCCCCACACACTCTACCACAGGAACCGAAAAACCACCCGATCCTTTTGGGGAGTGAATGAGTGTGTGTGTGTGTGTGTGTGTGTGTGTGTGTGTGTGTGTGTGTGTTTGTGTGTGTGTGTGAGAGAGAGAGAGAGAGAGAGAGAGAGAGAGAGAGATGGCAATCACACCTCACCTCTTCCCTTTTTCAAACAGATTTGTGTTGTTTTTGGTTTTTCCCCTTCTAACTCTTTCAGTGCCCCCCCCTCCCTCAAGACCAAGGGTGTGTGGGTGTGGGTCTGTGTGTGTGGGGGGGTGGGGGCACTGAAAGAGTGTATGTATGCATGGTTCTGTTCACAGGTTTGTGTGCTTGTGTGTGTGTGCACGCCTGTCCTTGTGTTTACATCTAGCTCCAGGTGTCTGGTGCTCACTAGCGTAAACATGCTGTCTTGTTTTTGACGTGCTGTTTTTTTTTTTGTTTTTTTTTTGTGGCTGCCAAGTGGCAGTTCCTCAAGGCGCAGTAGAAAAGCACAGACACCAGCAGTGCTGAATCAGTCACTGAGAGGAGGCCCTGCACCATGTGATGTTGTTTTTCCCCTGACAGCTCAATGGGCACGGCAGGCTGGAAAACAGCTCCCACTCAACAGTTTCTGTTGCAGGTGTTCAACACCAAGCTGTTGGAGAGCCTACAATACTGTGATAAACTGCAGTCTCTAAATGGATTGGCAAATATTCATCAACTAGCTGCAACCCTTAAAAGACAATTGATCACAAACTCATTGATCATACTCATACTATACACTTCCCAACACCTATATTTACCATTTAACCTAAACTGGCATGTTCAGAAAGGCTGAAGTGGGATGAGTGGACCGGTGTGGTTCCGTGGCACAAATTATTTGGAGGCCCCTTTGCATGCAATCCACCGGTGAAGTAGTCCCAATGAAAAGTGGCCACAAAACTTTCTGTTTAGTATTTCAACTGAAAAGGAAATCCCATTACCTGCCAACCAAATGTCTGGTTTGTGGCTAAAAGGAGGCCACTGTTAGTTTCAGAGGCCTAAATCCTCACTTTCACAGTGACTTACACTATGCACTTTTTTCCCCTTTAAGTATATTGAGCATTTCTGCTTGTGTTAAGAGGTACAGAGGTAAGGTAAAGACTAAATGAACCTTTTGAATCTACTGAACTGGCATTCCTGTTTTTTTCTCTCTCTTTCTCTGTACAGAAAGAGGAAGGGAAGGTGCAGGGACAGCTGAACAGCACAGACTCGAGCCAGTACATCCGTGACTTGAAGGACCAGATCACAGAGCTGAAACATGAGGTAAGGGAACCACAGAAGGCTTGAACGCTGCGTGGAGAATGCAGACCTCTGTCAACGTCCAAATGTCTTAGATCACATTAGTGAAAGTGAAATCTCAATACAATAGGTGAAGCCAGGGTTTAAAATTAGCACCCGCGACTGGCCAAATGCGGGTCAAAATTTGGTTTGGCTAATAACAAAAACCAAGCTACCTGCCATTGGCTGACTACTGAAATATGACTGTTCATATAGGCCTATGACTTTCCTCATTAATGTGAAATGAATCGGAGCCAGTAGGCGCCATAGTAGTTGATTTTAGATCTGCTACAAAATACATTTTGAACTTGGGTGTATTACAGTATGGCTTTTGTTACAGAGGCACCTGAGAGAAAAGTAAAGTTGTTCTAGAAAGCACCCTAAAAAAAAAAATCAGTGGCCGGTAAAAATATTTTTTGGCCGGTAAATGATCAGGCCTTACACAGGTGGGTCAAAAAGTTAATTTTATACCCTGGGTGAAGCCACATTCAGAGCCACATTCAATATTCAGTGGCCTCTTCCTATGCTAAATCTGTCCTCCATGAAAATGAGGCCCCACATTTTTTTCCTTCAATCCACGCACACACACACACACACACACACACACACACACACACACACACACACACACACACACACACACACATACACACACTAATACACCAGACTACACTGCATGGAAACTGTAACCTCTTTGTGGAGGTAATGATTTTTGACGTGATTGTCTTCCTTGTGTGTGTGTGTGTGTGCGTGTGCGTGTGAGTGTGCGTGCATGTGTGCGTGCACGTGTGTGCGTTTATCAAATTAATTTGCTTGCACCCATGCCTATGAACTTGCTGTGGTGAGGCTACATTTTGAACAACACCGTGATTGAATCTCAAAAGTTCATACATCAGACCATGAAATTCCGTTTCAGATTGGCAAGACGGGTACACTTGTCTTACACTTTTACACTGCGCATGTCTGCTTTGTTTTCCTTTTTCAGCCTAGGTTGTTTTTTGTGGTTTGCTGATATTTTTGTGTAACGCTAGACATCACTTTGAACAATTTTGTGTAGCATTGCCAACGGTTTTAGAAGTGTTAACTACGCCCTCTTAAAAAAACAAGCTTCCTGTACCATGGTTGTGAAGACAGCAAATACACACCCTCATCACCCGCACCACCTTTTGTGATGCAGACGTAGTACAACTGAGAGAGACTGAAAGGGTTTTGACCATCCTGCCCAGAGCAATTTATATTAATTAAACTATTTACGACTGTATGCCACAAACTACAGTCCCAAGATTCACTTTCCGCTCTGGTATGACAGGGTTTTGTTAATTGAGAATGCTATCACACATGTGCTATGCACAGCAGTGGGACTTCAGCTTTGGATGAATTTGCCATGATGGTTGAGAACATTGAACTCATCAAGCTTGATGTATCTCATCCTATATTATCTTCTAAGTGTGGGTGGTTCCTATCATCGGTCATGACCGGTGTAAAGCCCTCTGAGCGGTTGCAGAGTTGAACATGATTAGCTGCTACGTTCCCATTGTTAGCTGTTTGTGCCAGTCATGATGAAATGGCTACCATGAGTTGAGAGGGGAAAAAAAAGACATTAGCCAATCTCTGTCTTCTTGGTTTGCTCCCATTTTTGGGTAATAAAAAGAAGTCTCACTCTTCATCTTGAAAACATTGTTATGCTTTGTGATGCAACATGACTGTTGTTGTATTATTGCTGTTTAACTTGCAAGGAAGTACAGGAAGCAGAAGATGTACAATAAGTACAATCTGTATTGTGAAGTAGAGGCAGTTATAAACTAAACAACGATATTGTTAAATGCAAGAGCAATTCAATAATTGAAATGAATCCAGATTTGAAGTAATTGTGTTGTAGAGGGGCTAAATAAAATCAAGACAAATCCATCACATCGCCCACATTACATTGTATGCCACATGTTGATGAGAAGTTGTAGCCTAGTTTAATCAGACTCTCTCAGTTTGTGAAGAGTCAACCTATGTTTAATTAGAATGTATGTGCTATTCAGCACGGTGACGGCCTAGCCGGACACGCCAGACTATATCATAAGAATGTATAGTCTGGAGACTACTGATAGACTGTGTCTCAATGGAGGGGCGGGTGCTTGCGTTGTCTTTCAAACTGCCTCTCCACGTAATAGGCTAGCGTTCCTGCCAGTGGTGCCAGCTGGTATATCAAACTTTTCCTGTAGCCCGTCGGTAACACGGCAAAGACATCTTTTTTTCAGAACGAAAGACTTCCATGCACTTTCTTGTTCCACTTTCAAAGAAAATGACAAGTCCAATTCCTCCAAAACTAAAGCCAAAGACGATTCAAACGACTGCGGTCCCTTCGCTGAAGCCATACTTCCTGTTGAGCCTCTGCTGTCTATGGTTTGAGCAGGACTGTCGTCATCGCACTAAGCCCGCCTTACGATTTCCTGTACCCATACCGCGCTGTGATTGGTTAGACGCCGCCAGAGTCAGGATACAACTGTTTTCTATGGTTTGGCTCTAGGCGTATTTGCTGTGCAAATTCAAATTTGGTTACCGCTAGGGGTACGTCTAGAGTTCTAGGCTAGTGACTGCCAGCTTTGGCTAACAATTATATGTTAACATATCATTGGTCCAACTCAACTAATTGCATTTAGGGATTCCTAACATCAACCCCCTACATCATCCCTAACGTTTGCTAAGTCATAATGAACTATGTTGGCAGTAAGGAAAGTTCTTTAGTATTTGCCAGGCATTGCTGCAAAAGTTTAAACTTCCATTATGGCTTTTGAAACTAATCTCATCCCTTCGCTCACTGATTGGCTTCCCATCCTGGTGTCTTTGCATTAACCAGTACCAGACTAGTATCTTAGTGAAAGTTCAAAATAAGTGGAGATACTAGCCAGACCAGATGACTTCCTCCAGCACAAATAGAAACTTCAGCAGAGACTGTTATTATTGTAAGGCTGCTATTTCTCACACTGACCGACATGAAGTGCTTTGTTAGTGACTGTTTTTCACAAGATGCAATGAAATGCGCAAATGTGAAATTTGTAGAGAGGCAGAAAAGGAAACACTCATTTACCAACAGTAAGATGTTATGACTTGGTTCACCACAACGCTGTAGGAGGTGTATTCTCACAACCACAACTCAGATCACTGGGTAGTCTAAGTGATGGGAAAGACAGTTGTACAGTATATTGCCTTTTTACAGAATAAAACGCTTTTTGTTGACTTGTATCTTGAGATTGTATCTGAACTTTTCCATTAGCTGTAGATCTTCCTCTAGTGGACATGTCTTGTATATTCTTCCAGCTCAGAATTATTGACATTGGTGTTTTTACTGACTTCCTCATCTCAGTGGCATTACTTAGCAGGCCCAAGATAGCTCTGCGTCTTGTAGGCCTTCATATTGTAATATTTGTAATGGTTTCTATAGATTGACAACATTGTGTTTGATGAAAATATGCCCATGTTTCATTTTTACGCAAGCAGAATGTCACCAACAAGCAAATGGTGTACAGGTGATGTCACAGATTTGTGAAATAGACTCACATTCAATCTCTTTTCATGATCACAGGTCGTCTGTGATCAGATTAGAGCCAAAAACACACAAAAGCCCGTTGAAAAGCCCCTCCTGTGTCACCAGGATCTTTTGGGGTAATCCTTTTGTGGATACTACCAACTGATTGTGCTCATTTGGATAATGTGTGTCTGTTTCAATGAGCATATATATCTTGTATGTCCACATGTACCGTATGTTGGTGCGTAAGCGGGTTTGGCTCTATTGTCATGTTTTCTTTGTAGTGAAACGTGCCTCCTGGATATACACTTGGAATTAGTGGAGATTTAAAATGGCACATGCTCTAAGAGGTCTGATTTGAGTGCTTGAACGAGAGTGCATTGAACATAACAATCCTCAAGTAACATAGCAAACATGGCAGTCCAAGACAAGGACTTATTAATTTATGTATTTATTAAAAAAAAGGAATTAAAAAAAATAATTAGCTAACTCATTTTTATGTATGTGGAAATGTATGAGGCCGAGGTACTGTCATAGTATTTCAGATAAAGCAGTCAGTGCCACCAAACTTAAACTTTTACATCAAATAAATTAGATTAGATATTTTTCTCTTCGTCAAGAAATGTGATTTAATTTATTAAAGTATTTTATCGCCACACTAAAACGAATTACTTTTCGTCACCACTATCATTTTATAAACGCTTCATTGCCTCTGGTGACTTATTTAAAGATGTCACCTGCTGTTGTGTTCAATGAGATTGACTAAAGATAAAGATTTTTTTTTCCATAAAATCATGCAAAGTAATTTATTGTTGGACATACAGTAATACAGTAGCACAGCTGTGATGCTGATACTATGGGCTTGCTCATTTTAAAGTACACTTAAAATTATGCACAGGATATTAGGTCACGAAGTTGGACGACTTGGAAGTTTCCCTCTCCCCTCTCAGTTATCTAACATCAGTTAAACGATTTTCTGTCAATTCCGGATATTAACAGGATATTTCCTCCATACACTGTTAAAAAATAACTAATCTAAAAAATATATTTTTTACTTAAAACTAACCATAAATATATATATACTATATAAAATAATCTAAAAAGTCTATAAAAAAAAGACTAATACGTTTTTTATGTTTTATGTTTTTATGTTTTTATGTTTTACATCCAAATGAGTAATTACAAAAAAGAGAATTATTAGTACCACAAGTAAATCAAATCAAGATGATATGCTGAGGGCTCAGCTGTGGATGCAAATGACAGAGAACTGAAAACAGAAACCCATTCAATGATTTACAAGGGCATGATTAAGTCAGATTTGTACCCAGAAAAAGAAAGAAAGGAGGGAGGGAGAGAGAGAGCGCGAGAGAGAGAGAGAAACGAGAAGCCAACAAAAGGCTAGTGGCTTGTGGTTGAACTGTGATGCACTAAATCATGCTGTGTGTGTTCCTCTCCGGTCCCTATCGCTGTGCCACAGCTGGGCCTGTGCTGCCTCGGAGACATGCGGATTTCCCTGTTCCCTCACCACACTCACTCACAGCCATTGGTACTGTAGCAAGGCCCTCTGCAGCCTGACACACATTCTTTGGGACGCTAGCAATGACCCACTATCACTCCATTCTGTGTGCAACCTGTGTTCTGTTTGTTATAGTAAACCGTTAAAATTGTTTAGTTACAATCTCTATATGATATAGTGCTGTTTGGTAGTGTATCTTTGAGCTGGTGTGACCTGTTAGCATCATGCGGTTTAATAATTGAGCTATTGTTGTAGATTATCCTTCATTGACTTCAGCTTGCTTTGGTCTTTGCAGCAAGAGAGCTGGGTGCACCAAATGATTTCAGTTTTGACTGGTTTTGAAGAATCAAGCAGCAAAAAACTGTCATTGCCACAGCTCTTTGAGTCCCTGCACAGGACGCAGATTTCAGCCTTTCATTACAAGCTGTGTATGTGTGTGTATGCACTACATTGTGAAATATCAATCTCATAGTTTTCATACGCCACGCGTTTTGCAAATCTGACACATCTATACACGCAAACGGGCGAGTTTTGGGGTGGGGGAGAAGGGTGCTGTGCTTGCAGGTTGACTTTAGTGTGTACAGGCGGCATGTACATGTAGTTGGATGGGTCGGTTGGCTGCTATCAAAGTTTCTCACACAGGTGGTGACAAAAACAAGCAGAGAGATTGAGGTCTGAGGTTGAGGCAGAGAAAAGAAAAAGGAGATCGGGTGATACAAAAAGGAAGACGAGAAAGAAGAAAGAAAAAAAAAACCCTCTGCATGCACACGCCAGAATATGGCTGTTCGTTGCCGAGCAAGGTTGCTATTTTAAATCACATAGCCCCTAAAGACTGACAGACAGGCTGCGAGGCGTTTTTTAACCAAACGTGTTGCTTGATCTCGCAAGATAAAGAAGTCACAGCTTGTCAACCCCGGCACCCATCAGAGCCACTGTGCAGCTGGTTTCCGGACAGTGCTCTCTCTCTCTCTCTCTCTCTCTCTCTCTTTCTCTGTCTCCCGCCCTTTCCTTCTTTCTTGATCTCTCTTTCTCTGACCCCCCCCCCCCTAAATCTATCTATTTGTATCTCTCTTGCTTTTTCCTTCTATTCTCTCTTCTTCTCATTCTTTGCTCCCATCTGTATTTCCTTTTCTTCACACTCTCACACCAGCCTCCCTCCTTGTGCGGTATCTCTCTCTCTCTCTGTCTCTCTCTCTCTCTCTCTCTCTATCAATGGCCAGGTGTGTCTCATTGTCCTGTGGTGGTACTTTTTCTTGACCTCCAACACCCGCCCACTCTTTTTGCTATTGCCCATAACACCCCTCCCCACACACATCCTACCCCCATCTCGCTACTTCACTGTCACTCAGTTGCACACTGATAGGTGTCAAGGGCACACAGGAAGGACACCGTAACCATACATCTGCTATTTTAGCTGCACATCTACCCCTTTGCTCTTCTGCTCCTGTGTGTGTGTGTGTGTGTGTGTGTGTGTGTGTGTGTGTGTGTGTGTGTGTGTGTGTTTGTGTGTGAGTGAGTTTATACGTACGTACATGCATACGTGCAGTTTCACTTACTAAAATAGCTATGCTAATACCTCTCTTCCTACATGTCTGTTTCGGAGAAGCCAGTTCCAGGTAAGCGTGTGTGTCTGCCAGTGCTGACATGGCATACCTGACCCCCTCACAAACCCCCCCCCCCAACCCCATTTCCCTCCAAAGCATGGATGACGAATCTTGTTGCCGCGTGTGCGTATAGGCCTGAGTCTGTACTATTTGCCGACCCTTTCTCCCATCAGAGATGTTTGCATCCCCCCACCCACAATGATTTCTCATCCTTACCCCTAATTCATCTTCTAAAAAATTTCAGAACCAGACTCATGATGAATTGTTCACATTTGCATAAACATGAACAATTGAAAATAGTTGGAACTGCAGCAGGAATGTTGTGAATGGTGGAGCTGAGAGCCCATGCCCTGAAGTGACCTCTGCTTTATCCCTCCTTTATCTCCTCTTGCAGGTACGGTGTTTGAAAAGCCAGAGGGGCTTGCCCAACCAGCCCAGTTTTGACGGCATCCACATTGTGAATCACTACGGCGACACCGAGTCCTGCCACTCCTCAGACGATGACATGCTGGCCAAGCTGCCGACCTCCCAGCGTGGTGGCGGAGGCGGCGATGGCAGTGGTGGCCTCGCAGGGCGCATCACACTGCATGCCGATCTGGGGGACACGGACAGCGATGAGGACGGAGAGGCCTTGCGCCTCACCGTCCCCACAAACGGCAGCCATAAGACCACCACCGTGTGAGTTTCACGCCCCTACCACATCGAAGCCCACCCAAGCTCAGCATCAACCTTGCCCCTCAAACCCCCCACCTTCTCATCCCCATCAGATGATCACTACCACAGGACACAGGACAGAGGTGTGGGAGAGAAGGTTGGGGTGAGGGACGGGAGGAGGGCTACCAGCTACCAGGATGAACTACTCATAGCAAGACATCAACCAGCAGCCTCTTCTCTACTTCAAGTTTTTTCAGAAAGCCGCGCAGCAAAGGTGTGTCCAGTGGCGGCTTTGTTACACATCTGCCTTACATCACTGTGTGTTTGTTCGTTCATTTGTTTGTCCTGGCAGTTTGGATGTCTTGCCAAAATACATGGCATCATGAAGCTGGTGGTACCATTTAGCACTTAATCTTGGCTGGATGGGTGGACGTTCTCCCCTTGGACTGATGGACTGATTCGACACTAGGACAAGCATCACGGATGAGATGAGATCCTTGGAAGCATGCACTATCATCATCACCTGAGAGATTTCATACAGGGGTTCAGGCGTTCATACAGGCTCTCGCAGGCCTGACTGGATCCTTGTTTGTATAATAATATTGTGTTTTATGCTCGAATGAAAAAAAAAATCACCTTATCATTGTTATTTTATTGCCTTCAGTTTTTAAAACTAAAAGAATGAATGCAATAAGGCTGGCAGAGCTTTGAAAAGGATTCTTGATGAACTTAAACCTAACACACACACAAACACACAAACATTCATTCACACTATCCTCTTGTTAGAGTGGATTTTCCCTTAAAGGAGAGTCCACTCACATGCAGCAGTGTGGTAGCTGCTCAGACTCAAGGAACCCAGATGCTGTCAATGGCCAACGCACACGCAGACACACGATCATGCATCCTTCACCCTGTCAGTGCATCGTAGACGGTCTGGAAGCATCTTTGTATATATGTACATGTCGTACGTGTTAACGTTTGCGTCTTTGTATTAACTTGAAAACCGTGTTATCTTGTGGATTGCTGAAAGATCTGCCATGCAATTTCTTGTACAGTTCATTGACAAAAAGGGACATATCACTCATTGGGGATGCTCTTCAGGCCCCTACAGGTTTTTATCAGCTTTTGGCCCGCACACCTCCCAGCAAACCCTCAACCCTCCCAGCAAAACCTCCCAGTTTTGTTTGGTTTCCTTCTCAAGATTTGTCTGTACTGTAGTTTTCTGTTTTGTTTTGTTTTGTTTTTTTTCTTTTGTTTTCATTAAGGATGCTTTTTCAGCATGGTGTTAATAGTGCATGTTACACACTTGTCACAAAGACAACTGTCACAATGTTGGGAGATGATTTATTTTTGCTGTATTGTGTGATTTGTTTATCGTTTGGATTTGTTTGTTTGTTTTAGACAGACATTCTTCAAAGAATCGTTAAATCAGCAATGCAAATGAAGGGAATGTGACCGAAATTATTTGAAAATAACTACATCAATCATGGTATTTGAGGAACGAAACGGATGACTTCTTTGCACATTTGCACACAAGCCTCACAGCAATCAAGGGAACATATTGCTGCAGTGGAAAAGGTGTGCGTAGTCTGCATGCAGAGGTGAATGGAAAGATAGAAGCATTTTATTCTTCCTTTGTAAAACGAAAACCGCCACCAGAGCCTCACTTCACCGGGGCTTTGTTTGACCAGACAAGGTGATCAAGAGGTTACGTCAAAGGCCCATACCCACCCAACCACCCACTGTACCGTCATGCTGGGGTGTGCGGTTGGCCTTCAAACCTACCTACCTATAGACCGCTTCCTTAACAAGCAGATGAAATGTTGAGTAAGCACATTACCTGTCCATATCCAGTGCTCGAGGTTAAAAAAGGCCAGCTAAGAGGCAGACATTGAAGATGATTGTTTCTTGAGTTTTTCAAAAACAGAAAATCAATATGAATTGCCATTACATTAAACATACCTTATATGTTGGGGAGTTGGTCCCAATGTATGCAAAAGCAAAACACTAAGAACTGATCTCCAGCTTTGGTCGATTGAGACCCAGAAAGACACTGCATCTATCCCAAGGTGAAATTAACCTGTATTTGAGTTTAATGGGGTCTTTATCGCAACACCTTTGTCGGGTGGTTTTTCTGTCATATGGACGACACGAAATATCACGGACAGAATGGAATGCAGGCAGTCAATGAACACTAGATTTGTTTGTGTAATTACTATACAGAATGTGTTCAAGCGACAATGGGATTAGCTCACTAAATAAATTGTGCGATAATTTTATTTTATCACTGGTTATCCAGAGTAGACCTACACAGCAATGGCACCACGCTGAAATGGATAATAAAAGGCTTCTTATCTTAAAGGTCTTGGATGTTATTATTTATATTGGTCGTATTGACGTGCCATGAGCACTGGTGATCCGCAGAGAGAAAGTGTGGTCAGTGTCAAGCTATTACCATAATAGAAAAGCGCTCAGACAGCGCAGACCTCCGCCAAGGCAATGTGGTCACAGACAATATATATTTCAGATCATGTTCTGGATCACCGTTCGCCACCAAAATCAAATCAGTTCTTGCTTGTCCCAATATACACATTGTCCGAAAATTTCATCCAAATCCGTGAAGTACTTTTCGAGTTATCCTGCTGAAAAACAGACAAACCAACGAGACCAAAAACATAGCCTCCTTGGCGGAGGTAATTACAGGCCTATAGTATATATTTTAATGTCGACACTGCGCAATATGTCATATAAGGTATTGTAACCTACTACGGTTGGTCCCCAGATGGTAAGAGGTTAGGGTGACCACTGGCCAGAATAAGAAAAATAACTTGTGCGTTTCCTCTTACAACCCTTACGACATTTTAGGGAATCAGTTATTTCAGCGCTAAAGCATATTAGTTTGCATGAATAGCCAGCACAAAAAATATATATATATTATTTATCTATTTATTTATTTAGCTGCTGGCTGTAACCCTATATTATATTATTTTAGACTAGGCCTATGTAGCCTGCATATAGTGCACTTTGCAGAAATGCAAAACAGAGGCTATCTGCATATTTAGTGTGTGTGATATTAATAAGTCTAATTTAAACTTAACATATTTCATGCAAGTGTTCCTGCCAGATTTGGTCGCTGTAATGTAAGACTATAGCACTTTGCAGACTATTATTTCACGTTCCCGCATTCCTCCATGGAAAACAGACTTCAGATATTAAAAAAAACAACACACAGGTAGTGTCCGCATCAATGTTAAAGTGCGCGCGTAAAAGTGCATGTCTTTGTGATGTTCACTGTTGCCAAAGATCAGCTTGAATCCTCTCTGCTGTTGCGCTTGCACATGGCGCGGGTTATCAATACCGCTTCTCAGGTGTCAGAAATCCGGACAAACGTCTTAAAATGAGGACATTATTGTATGGTCCGGACACGAGGTTGTCCGAACGAATGGTCACCCTTTAGAGATCCAGAGAAAAAGCGATCCACTCGCTTTTTGCTCGTCGGTTCTCCGGATGCCCGATGATGGGCTACCGCCGTTTAGACTTTTTCCATATTAATATATATTACCATATTTATATAGCCTATATGAATATATTGCAGGTTGTCTTTCTAAAGTTTTTTGTGGACTTTTCACATGTTCCATCTTATATGCATTAGTTAAAAAATTATTTGTTTTTATGGTGATGGCTGATGATCAGGCCTAAATGACTCCTTTCAGAAACT
This sequence comes from Sardinella longiceps, assembly GCA_027497455.2. Classification (NCBI taxonomy): domain Eukaryota; kingdom Metazoa; phylum Chordata; class Actinopteri; order Clupeiformes; family Clupeidae; genus Sardinella; species Sardinella longiceps. The sequence goes on along the minus strand of JAODXP020000022.1, from coordinate 13,450,323 downwards.
TATTAAAAAGCCTATTAGTGTTATTAGTAGAAAGCTATTATTAGGCTATCTTTTACTGCATTTAGTAGGCATATGCATGTTAAGCTGGTAGTATATTAGGCCATCTAATATGAGCTTATATCAGTTCGGTTTTGTGACAGACTGGACTGGGACAGGCAAATGGAATATATGATTTATTAATTCGATAGGTTATGAACTATTATGAACTATTGAACGTATGTAGCCGTTTTAATACAGTAGCCTAACCCTATTCTTTTGATGGACAGTTCCATGACTTGACTCATGACGCCACAACCCCTTTCCTCCCCTCATCTGCTTATGAAAGCTCTTGCAAAAATAACGTTCAGGAAGTCTGGGCTTTACGCTAATAACAAACCAAGATTCACGAACTAGTTTCTCGGATCGGATGGCAGATCACTAGGTCTTATTTGAGATCAAGTTGAACGAGGAAGGTAACGGCTGGGTAGGTGTGCATTCATCATTCTAAAATGCAGGCAGATAGCCGAGCCACCTCTGTAACGCGTACATACTGGTTTCAAATCAAGGCGCTCAAAATCACATCTTGTAGGAAAACTTGTTTTGGGAAGACGGGAAACAGGCAAAAATGCATTTTACCACGCACAAGCTAAAACCACGTCTTGGTCATGCACCTGCCTGGTTTTCAGCACTGTGTTTTTCAGTTATCGTTTAATTAAAGGACGAACCTTTAGTAGCTTATAGGCTTCTCACAGTAACCCAATAATTATTGATGTTTTAGTACATGTGCGTAAGAGCATGTTAACATCAATGTTATCATCAGTTAATGTCGCATTCCGCACAGTTAATCTTGCACTTTGTGGAGCGAGTTCTGGGCTGTTGGTACAGCAGTTGCTTCTGTCGCTACTAAAAGGTAGACCTAACTCGCATAATTTTGTGATGAATCGAGGTTTCAACACTGGGTTGTTGATGAAGACGGGGGAAAGAATTCTATCCCCGAGTGTGAGTTCCTTAAAATTAAGCAGCTGTCTTCCATGAGAATGAGAAGAGGCGGTTTATCTGAATCCTATCATATCCGCGCCACCTGAGCGCTGGCCCGGATGCCCTGCGGGTTGTGCACTAATCGGCGCGGCACACATTTCACTTTGATTTCCTGCAAGGCGCAGTTGCTTGATCCCATGTTTCAGGACTTTGTTGGTAGCCTATACCACGCGCACGCGAGCACGTGCACACGCGCGCACACACACACACACACACACACACTAGCTGGGATACAAGATTGTCATAAACAATAGTTTAAGGAGTCGGTCTGCGTTTGGAGAGACAAGGCATTAAATACTTCCCAACACTGTGTTCATTGACGAGGGCTAATATGAGGGGCCCGTTAGTTAAGTCATTGGGCTACGGTTAGCCTAGTTGTCTTAGATGGCCTGTATTAACTTCGTCAATAGAATCAAAGTTTTCCTTTATCAATTTGACATAGTTTTTTGTGCGCTTTGTGAAGGGCTATTAAAGTGTGAACGTGTTTGTCTGTATACTACAGCACACTTTAATAATAGCATGGTAGGCCTGGGCTATTTTATACAGCCTACGTCGGTATACCAACCCAATTCCAGCTCGTCATGAGTCATACCAGCAACTGCACCATTCCAACAACTGCAATTCAATGGATAATAGTAGGACTGGTTGTTCTCTTTTGTGATGTTCATTGACTGAATAAAGTAACTGTTTGAAATGTAAGGCACGAGCCAGCGACAGGTAGAGGCCTCTGACATGCCCTACCGGCTGTTGCTGCCTGGCCCCTGTGCGTCTCTGTGGTGTGGGCCAGAATGCAGGCGACTCTGTTGTTCGAGGTGTAATTAGGGCCGGAGCAGCCCACCGGCGGACGCTCTGGGGGTGAGGCAGTGAACAAGGCCTCTCTGTTTTGATGGCGAATGGACACTACTGTGTGGAAATTCGAAACTTTCTACACAAGTTCCATGGGCGGATACAGGCAGAGACCGTCTATAATGACCTGATCTAAGCTACTGTTTAATTACAGACAGTTACAATACATTTAAACAACAATACAGTTTGAAGAGACTGTGCAGGGTGCATATTGCCTTTCTACTTTTATTCGCCTTCTCTTCACCCAGCCAAGGTCTGCGGATGCAGTGAATTAAAAAAAAATCGCCCAATATTTTTCATTTGCATTGCGCTGATTTAAACAGGAAATGTTCGCAGCAGTGCAATAGGCCTACGCTACAAAACATCTGTGACATAGTGCATTAACTTGTAGCCGACCATGCATCTTAATATGCTATGTATAGACTAGAAAATGACAGAGAGAAACTGCGTGTTTGTGGTGCGCCTTTCCTATCTGTATAAGATAAACTCGTGAGCTGTCCATGGACACATGGCACAGAATGCACTGCTGTGAGACCTCTACTACTCGCTGGCATCACGGTGCCCGTCTCCGTGTTTCCTCTCCCCCTGTAGCTAGGGATCGAGTATCGCATTGATAAAGTCGCATATCACTTATCCTGATTGCCATGGGCTTCAGTTCCCCGGGGAGATGTCTAGCCCGAGAGGTCCGCCTTGCATTTGTTCTTTGAGTGAACCAATCGCCAGGGCCCGGTCAGGGAGACTGAGGGAAGCTGTGTCTTTAAAGCACCTGTCTTCGTAACACCTGGCAGACGAGGAGTTGCCTTTGCGCATGCCCCAAACGTTGCAAAAGAAGGACTTATACTGGTGCACCCATCATCAACCAATGATCTTCAAATCGTTTCAGAAAGGAAACAGAGAAGACCACAGGCGAGCACAGACAAGAGTGACGGACCAGGGCAGTCTTTTGGGATAACAGTGGAATAGAAGCAAGACGAAGAGTCATGCCGCGGTCGTTTCTGGTGAAAAGCAAGAAGGCGCATAGCTACCACCAGCCGCGCACGTTTGAGGATGACTACAGTAGACTGGATACAATTTTAGCGCATATATGTGCAGGTATGTCAGATTCAGTTCGTCTTTCGTGATATGAAGGCTTTGTTAAAAGTATTGTGATATAAAGTATTTGTTAAAAATGCCTGTTACATTATTACCCAATGTTATTTTAATCATTTGCAGAAAAATATAAGAACTAGCCAAATAAAACTTGTCAACTCTTGTTTAAATTATTCCACATAGATATCCAGTTACCGGTAAATATATCATGTTAAGGTAGTGAATGCAATTTGCCTTTTGTATCTTGCTAATTATAATGACATTGTGATTACTAAACTGGACTGGGATTACAACAAGATGTATTTGACCTGAAATGCCTTTTGCATGAGTTTTGATATTCTTTTAATTGATACACTGATATAGCCTATTTACAAAATGATATCCAAATCAAAATAATTTTCAAAAGATATTTTATTATAGGCTATCTACAGTTTCATTAATTTCTATGTGAACTACATTTGTAAGCGATGGCATTTTCACTATGGCTTACTTTTTCTATTATGACTGATGTCATTACAACAACAGAAGGATCCTCATAGCCTTTAAAAATTGATGACTTGATAGAATCCCTCTTCCTTCTAATTGGTTTTAGCAGAAAGCAAAATTCCGGAGGAATCAGACTGCTGCAACGAGGTGCTTTCGGGGGATACTACAGGGGACTTCTCCCCGGAATCTCATCTAGTGGACACAGCAGACCGCTCATCAAAGTCCCCACTGAGCTGTGGAGGAAGTGTTTGTGGTCGCTCATCAGACTACGAGGACTACTGGCGACCTCCATCTCCTTCAGCATCACCCGGTATAATGACAAGCCTTTGTATAGTCCTATATCTAAATATATCAGTGTAGTATTGTGTCAAACTGGGGTGTCATTCTTAGACTATGGCATTATCTATTAGCTGTGCTGCATAGTAAGGCCTATGCATTAGATTAATTTGAAACATCTTATATGCTATTGTAGGGTAATCTGGTCCTCTCAGTTTAATCATTTGAGTGGTAATGGAAACCCAACATATGGATGACTAAATGCATATCATTTGATTTCCTTTCTGCAGATTCAGAAAAGTCTTTCTCACCTTCAGTAGACGAGACACAGCCATTTGAGGTGCCCTTCCGCCCTTACGCTTGGAACAATTACACGGGATCCGAAATCCGGCACCTGGTCCAACAGACATACCACCATCCACTAGAACTTGAGCGGAGTTCATCAATTCCTTATTACGGCGACCGAGTCATTGACGCCTCACTTTTTCCAGAACGGGGGTCCGGTACTGGGGGTTATGGCACTTACAGTTCTGCTGCAGGACTTTTCGACAGGGCAGCTGCCACTGGGCTGTATTCGGACGGCAGCCTTCATGGCAAAGTTCCGGACATTAAAGCTGAAGCTGACATCCTTTGTAGTCGTCTGATTCTGAACGGTGCATTCAAGTGCATCAAATGTAGCAAGGTTAGAATACTTTATTAATGAAATGTGTTTTATCATGTATCAACTCTTCACCATTTCAGTTCAATTATAGCCTAGTCTACCTGCTGATCGTAGTAATGGTCACATCACACACATAAATGGCTATTGCATTGTCATAAATTGGATTAAAGTGGGACAATATACAATATATCTGATCTATTTTTTGTCATCTCATCAGGTGTTCTCCACGCCTCACGGGCTGGAGGTGCACGTGAGGAGATCTCACAGTGGAACCAGACCCTTTGCTTGTGAGATCTGTGGGAAAACATTTGGGCATGCGGTCAGCTTGGAACAACACAAAGCTGTTCATTCACAGGTAAAAAAAAAATCTCTTATTGCCTGTAAGTGAAAGTAAAAATTTGCCTGCGCAAACTACTGCTTATACACTTCCCTTAGCAACCTTATTTAACGCCTTTATCTCTATTACATAACAGGAAAGGAGCTTCGACTGCAAGATATGCGGCAAAAGTTTTAAGAGATCTTCAACTTTGTCGACTCATCTCCTGATACATTCAGACACTCGGCCGTACCCATGTCAGTATTGTGGGAAAAGGTTCCACCAGAAGTCCGACATGAAAAAGCACACATTTATTCATACAGGTAGGTTACACAGGGTTGACACTAAACGACCTGTAGGCTAATTGATAAAAGCACCTGATTCTCCTTATGAGAAGTTTCCTTTCATTTTCACATGAGAAATGAACTCTGACGTCTTACTTTCTTTCCACAGGTGAAAAGCCACACAAATGCCAAGTGTGTGGGAAGGCATTCAGCCAGAGCTCCAATCTCATCACCCACAGCCGCAAACACACTGGCTTCAAGCCGTTTGGGTGCGACATGTGCGGAAAGGGTTTCCAGCGCAAGGTCGATTTGAGGAGGCACAAGGAAACGCAGCATGGACTAAAATAATCGAATAACTCATTGTAGTCGGGAGAAAATGTAAAGCACATCGCCATACCAAACACTAGAGAAAACGGATAACAGCTATTGGTGTTTAGGCTATGTCACTGGACTTATTCGGCCTTTTTTTTTTTCCCTTTTTTTTTTTGCTTGTCATTTGTGAATGTAACACTGGCCTCTTTGGCTGAGCTAATGTAAATAAGCTGTTTTCGTCCCTGAGGACCTCTCACGAAACCCAAATATTATGACCAAAATAATGGCACGACAGACATAGCCTAATCCCAAAAATCAAGTGTGTGAGAAATCTGCGCTCCTCAAAAGAATGTCACTTTGTTTATAAGTTAAACATGCTGGCAAAGCAAAGTAAAGCAAAGCAAAGCAAAACAGTGGCTTCAACGGACAGAGCGGCAGTTTATCATTTAGCCTAATTTATTATTTGTATTTCTCTGTTTATGATTTAGTGATAGATTGTTCTATCCTTTTGTATCAGATTTGCACAGATCTAATTTATATGAACGGGATCAGTGTATCTCGATTGATGGCAGTATGTTCAAATGTTGCATACAGTGTTTTGTTCTTAAATTATTTATTGATAATAAATAAATATACTGTTGTTAGATATTTGTGAAATTCGGCTGTGAATTTTGTGAATTTATGAGGTGTGAAAGAACTGAGCATTCGTCACGGAATGACCATTTGTGGACTTCATGGAACCAATGATGATGTGAAAGAGTAATGGTAGCTGGGACACTATTGTTTCAGATAATTAATATTTAATGACGCCTCTAGCTACCAGTCCATTTAAACACTTTTTGTTTTTAAAATCTTGACGGTGGTGTGTGATGGATATGCTATATTTTAATAGGCTATTTAGATAACGAATAAATTGAGCTAAAACAATATTTCTAACAGAAAACCAAAAATTTGCAGATAGATTGAGATGTGAGAACGTTGCACTGGCTGCAGATGTTGCTGTCGTTTGAATTAAAGGCCGTGGAATAAGCCTTGTCTTTTAAATAAAGCTGTAGCCTACTTTCTCTAACCTGAACTATAAACTGGTTGAACAACAGGTCGGTTGCAGTAAATACGGGCAAATGCTCATGTGTAGCCTGTCCACAGTTGGTTTTAAGCGTTGAAAGATATTTCTGATGTTTCAATGAATTAGATTAAGGAATTCCATAATATTGAACTTGAGATGTGGTGAGCTGGTTAGGCTACTGTCTGTCCAACAGCCTGCTGTAGCATACGCACCCAAATCAGATTCTTATTGGCATCGCCATGTTTCACAAGCAAGCTGGGCCAAAAGCCTTGATTTGTTCAACTAAAACTTTACTTTTATTATCCATTTAATAACTTGAGATGTGGTGAACTGGTTACTGTTTTGTACACTGGATGCGCCCAAATCCATTTCTCAAGGATCTCCATGTTTCACAAATAGGCTGAATGCATGGATTCGTTCAACTAAAACGTTATTTTTATTAACTTGAGTATGAAATAAAACCACCAATTTAATATCATGTTGGATTTATGAAATATGCTGGCTATAGGCTATAGACCTAATCCATATTTTAACGGGATAGTCTACAGCTCTATAAAGCGCTTTTTGCCTTTGGCTATTTTACTGGAAATCTGAGAGCAGACCACAGGAATAGGCTAAGTCGAGTGTCAAAAAGATTGTCTATTCAGAAGCCGTCAAGCCTGGAAAGGATTAGTTAGGTTTAGAGTTCTTGTATTATTTATAGAGCGCATCATTTAATAAGTGAATTGAGACAAGGTTTTGTAGAACGGAGTAAGAGTAACAAAGGCCCACGTTATTAATTATAATTGGTGGAATCGGCCTAGACTAGTGTAGGTGATGCGCAATTGTTTAAATTGGCGTTTTAGGCCTTGATTTTATTTGGATTTTAATTAATCTATAATCTATTTAATAGATGGATCCACGTTCGGACAAACTAATATAGCCTACCTATGTCTGATCTGAAACCAGAGCAAAAAAAAAAAAAAAAAAAAAATCCTACACCTTGGCCGAGTAGCCTAAATCTGGAATAATAAATCGGCGTCAAGAAAAAAAATACAAGAAAACTCTCCATGGGGAGGGAAACTTTGTTTTTACAATCACAGCAATTATTTGTTGGTGTTTATACTTAAACAGACCTGCGAGTTACCTGTTAACAGGCAAAAAGTGAACGTCTGGCTGACAGGTAGAGTTCGTTTCACGCCTGCGGAACATTTGGAGAAGGGCCAAAACAATTGGTCCCACCCGTTACAACATGTCCCGGGGGCATGAACCTTCCTCGACAAAAGTCATCACCCAACGTAAAATGAGCTTATACCACACAGGAAAAAAAAATATATATATGTTGGTTAAATATGAGACGGTCACAGCACAATTCAAATAAGACAATTTGCAAAGAATTCGTGTTTATATTTTTATGTCTTGGCAGCATAAATTGAAGTGGTAGGGCCACAGCTTGCCTAGCCTAAAACGCAATCAGACTGCTCTCGTTCCTCTACATTGATTGAAATCACTGACTCACAAGGATTTTTAATGCCTCAGTTACCTTAAATCTTACAACTCTGCGGCCTACGAAAGTGCTGAATATTTTAAACCCCTAAAGAATATACTAAGAAGAACAGGAAAATGCATGGAAAATGTGTGGTTACTTTGGGGTAGAGGGAACGAGAGAGAGGGGAGGAGGAGGAAGAGGAGGAGGAAGAGAGTCACAAGGATGCCTACAGTCCTGCTGGATGGTGAGTTATGGAGGATTCCTTAGGCTACTGCAGTCGTTCCCATCACTGGAAGCTCAATGTGTTTGGTGAAAGGGAATGCTTAAAAAAACTATTAGGCTACTTTTAGAGTAGACCTATACATTAAAAAATTGAAAGAAAATGAAATAGTTAATTAAACAACATAAATAGAGTCCGACGTCCCATTCCACCATCATGAAAATGTTCGGTAGGCCTATAATGTGAAAAAATTTAACTAAATTAAATAATAATAAAAAAAAATCAAATAGGCCATTGTAGGCCTGTAGGCTAAACAGCCTATCAGATGAACTTTTAGCGCATGAATTAGGCCTAACAGACGTTTATCTTCGTGAATTTTCAGCTTAGTCTTTAATAGAAATATTAAAGTTGGTGTTTGAAATCATTTTAACCTCTGCCATCAGTAATCCAATAGATGTGTTTTTCAATATAGCCAACTGCAATTTACAATGCTAAATATGCTACATATGCAAAGCATATTTTATGAGATTAAGTATAGATTCAATTTACAACAGGGTAGAATTTAGCATTAAAAACAATCAAATTCTTTCTGAAAAATGTGATCTTCATTAGTGAAAACATTCATTATTGGTTATACTGGACACATCTGATAATGTGATGAAATACAGAAGAGATTCCCTGCCTGCCCAGTGTGTTAGGCTACTTTAAGCTACTAAGATACTTTTACTACAAGGCACTTGTTGTTTCCATTGGAAGTTCAAGCAATTTCATTTAGCCTACTTTACTTACAGAATGCAGCCATAAAATCTATATTTGACATCTCAAATCTATAGGCCCATCAGTCACCAGTTTTGCCACACTAAGCAAATTCAATGACATTAGCAGATGAGAACTGTCTTCACGGCAACATTGTGCAAACTACCATAGCATGACATGGTGTGATGTGAGGTACTGAGTCATAACAGAGGAATCATCCTTGTCATGGAGGGTCATGTTTGTGACAGAACTGCCAAGATGGAGATCACTTGACTGGAAGAGAGATCAGAAAATGGAAATGGCGTCCACTCATATCTGATGATTAATGCTACTGACAAATGCTGTTTACCAAATAAGATTGAATCTAGGTGGGTCTCATGTCATATTACTGAGAATTTAATGCCACCGTCACAGTGTCTGTCGCAGTCAGCATCACAGCCAGTAAAATTAATATCAGATACTGACTCTCCACACATGACAAAGCACTGAATGATTTTTCTTGTGTTTTTGAATGTATGAAAATAAGATACGTATTCAGCTCAATCATATAAAATACGGAAATCTTTAAAGAGAAGATAAAGTAATGTATCTTTTTTCTACTTTATAATTACAGTGCATATGATAAGCCTACACTGAGTCATACTAACGCTTAAGAAAAGATAGAGAATGAAAAAAAACTCACTGGGCTTTTACAAATGGCCTTTAAAAAAATCACATCTAAAAGCCTGTGCAATTGCAAGCACTTTTACCCAGACAGGCAAAGACTGGCCTTTTAAGCTCCTGTATTTGTTTACCATGAGCATGCTAGCGTGAGTCTGTGCAGCTCAATCAGTGCTAAGAGCCAAGGGCAGGCGAGCCATCAGACGGGCCAGGCCGGGCCGATTTCTGTGTCCAGAGTTTTAGAGCTGTTAGACCACTGCCCCAAGGCATATGAAATATGAATAGACGGAGTCTTGAAACGGCCCGATCAATTGGAGTAGGCGAGTAATCAGAGCATGGCATTCTGGAGCAACAAATCTAAGCCTCTCTCTCTCTCTCTCTCTCTCTCTCTCTCTCTCTTTCTGAGTCTATTTGAAACCTTTAACACAGACTCAGGAAAACGAATAGTTTGGGAGACATGCACTGTTCATAAAATGATGCGTGTGTGTGTGTGTGTGTGTGTGTGTGTGTGTGTGTGTGTGTGTGTGTGTGTGTGTGTGTGAGAGAGAGAGAGAGAGAGAGAGAGAGAGAGAGAGAGAGAGAGAGAGAGAGAGAGAGAGAGAGGTGGGGGCAAACAAACAGGTTTAACATAAACATACATTAAAACTCATAAAAGTGTAATCTGTAGTGGTGTGGACGAGTACGCTAGGGTAGCTATGGTGTGAAGAGTAAACAGGATTAATAATAGCTCACTGGTGGCGACAAGACTGTGCAATTAGGCTATGAAAAAGCACAGCACTTCATGGTTTTGGGGCAACATATATAATTGATGTGAGACATAACATGAAATATAAAAGACTTTGCTCATTTTATGGCCAATCTTTGCAAGTCTGAGAAAAAGATTCACAAGCTTGTGCTAGTCATCTTTATTAGTCAACTGATATAATTAAAATATCTTATTGATTAATAAATTGAATTATACTATTGCATGATATTATTTTTTATTTTTTTTTTTGCTTCTTGACATTGACAGATTGAAACATAAAATGCACTATTAATAAATAAGTTGAAAAAATGAAAAAAAAAAGTTATCAAGGGCATCTCACCCAGACTCCTCTGGACTAGCACTGACTGACAAGCTCTCCTCCAGGGATTCACAGCTGACTCAGAGTCAGCTTTTGGCCCCACACCCCACCGCCACTCCAACGCCCGTGTAAACAAACAGCCATCTCAGGGCCACAGGGCCTGCCTGCTTCACAGTGTTGATTCAGACCTGCGTGGCAAGTCCTACCTGCAGCATGAAAAGGACAACACAAATCACACACAGTCGCCTGACTCAGCACAGGAACAATACAGTCCCAGACTCGGATTGGGCAGAGCATCTGGAGAATGGTGACTGATGCGGACAAAGCTGATCACATCTGTTATCAACTGAGACACAGAGAGAGAGTGTGTGTGTGTGTGTGTGTGTTTGTGTATATTTGTGATGGTGGTGTGGGTGGTAACATAATGATGGAAGCCCTAAGGGCCTGGAAACATTAAAGCACACCACCAGTTTTAGGTTTAAGTGCAATAGAAATCTCAATCTCAAATCTGAATCTGAAAACTGTTGTGTTTTAAGGTACGCTGACCCATTCAGTCATCTTGTGTCCACAACAGTTGAGACAAGATACGAGTGAAAAAAATATAACTTTCGAAAGTGGTTATTCATCACAGAGAACACTCAACAAAAAGTGTTGTTCAGGCAAATTTACTCTACGGTATGATAAAAAAAAAAAATTGCTTGTTTGCCTCTTTATGTAAACTAGGGAACTAATTATGAAAATACCCTCTCCGCAATACCAAATCAAAAATTAGCTGTCTGTTTTTTTGTGTTCGTCCAGTGCAATTTGGTGAATTTCTGTGAAACTTTATAACCATATAAAACGCACTACATCTGTAAACACTACCACTAATAATAATATACTTGTATGTATAAACAATAATATGAAGGAGAGGGTTATGTATTTATGTTAATTTGTAATTGGCAGTACTTTTTATTGTTATTATCAAAAGCGATACCTTTAAGTTTTTTTTTTGTTTGGTGCGTTGATTTTGGTCTATGCAGGTAGGCCTGCACATCACAAGGGGTGGGGAATGAGAGAGTAACTTTTAGCCCCTCACCTGTTCGTCCCTTCTGTCCCCCCACCTTTCTGTGTTTCTGGTGCTTGGAGAGGAGAGTTACACAGCCATCAGGGAGGTGGGACTCAGCCTAGGACAGGTTCTTTTGTTGTGCGAGGGCCTTATCCATTATTCACCTCGGAGCTGAAAAATAGACTGCAGGCCAGCCACACAGCTGTCACCGACCAGTGAGGCGAAGGCACAAATTATTCATGATTCTGGATGGAGAGACAAAAAAATGGAGGAAGAGAATAAGATGTAAAAAAATAAATAATAATACAACATAGTCTTTGAGCAGATTAAAGTTCATTCCGTGTTCTGTGATTCGGTTCAAATTGAATGGACTTCCTTATCCCCCCTATGCAATGGTTCTGCAGAAACATGCAGATAAAATAGGAGATTGACAAACAAGAGCAAGATTTTGTGGTGATTTATCAACCTCATGTCATGGGTTTTTGACAGGTAGACTTATTACCCTATTAGTTGGGGGTAAGCTAGAGGGTCAAAATGAAAATATTAGCCAAAATGGCAATTGACATTAATGTCCTCTAAAAGCATAAATAGAGCCTTGGACACATTTTGGAGACAGTGTGTGGCCACTCATGACTCAAATAGGTAGCCAACACCTCCACTCTAGCTAGCTATATTACATTTGAATTTAGACCGCCATAGCCCTACCCATCTTAACACTGTCAAAGGGTTTCTGTCTACCTCCCACTCCCACCACACACACACACACACACACACACAAATTCCACATCAGACCTCCCAGCTGGAGATGACACCTTTGCTCTGGTGTACTGGGAGAAGGCAGGCTGGCTGACTGGATGCAAGGATTCCCCCTCCTCATCCTCCAACCCTTCTTTCTCTCACTGTGTCTCCCTCTCTCCTTACACACATGCTGCACACTTTGTTCGTCAGCCCTTGTTGTTTTCAGGACTGTTTAACATGGCAGATCCCTTGGCTCTCCTCTCACTCCCAGAGCACTCTAAAAAGTCTGTTTGGCGAGGAAAGGAGGGGGGGCTTACCGGTTGAGTGAGTGTGTGCGTGTGTGTGTGTGTTTTTGTTTGCGTGTGTCCACCAAGGGATAGAAGCGGGTGGGGGCCGTTTATGTGTGTGTGTGTGTGTGTGTGTGTATGTGAGTGTGTGGTGCGTGCGTGTGTGCGCACATGTTTGGAGTGGTGGGGTGGGAGGTGACTTTAATATAGCATAGACTGGCAGCAGTGACCACAAGCCAGTGGCATCTCAGCCTGGCAACAGTGGCCCAAATGTGAGCCGACGTGCTTCTGAAGCTTAAAGCTTTGAAAGCTTTCCATTAGCCCCCCAACACAGAGGGGGTCTCCAGGGCTTCAAACAGCATGCATCCAGCAGAAAGCAACCCCCCTCCACCCCATCCCCGCTGAAGAGAAGGTTTGCAAGGTCGCCTGCTCATTTAAAGACATGTTTATCCGCCTGATTTAGCATTACATATCACTACACTATTTGGATGCTAGCTGTCGCTCTGGTGGAGTGAGTGTGTGATGTGTAGGCCTATGTGAGGGTGTGGAGGAGAGGAGAAGGGAGGAATCTGCTTTGTTTAAGTTGAACACTTCTCTTATCTATTTTTTACTTTTACTTCATATCCATTAGGCCATGTTTGGTTATGTAAAACTCTCAATAATTAAATTTATACTATTGCAACAATTATGTTGTATATAAAGGCTAAATTCAAGCCTTCAAGTTGTAGTCTAGGATAAAATTATCTCAGAAACATTAGACTGCATGTTCTGCTCTTTTGTATTAGCCTACACTGGTCAGACTGTTTTTCATAAACATTTCAAAGTCTGTCTGGTAGCTGATGAATCTTGACTAACTTGAGAGCTAAAAGGATTCAGCTTGGTAAAAGGGTTGAATAACAAAGAGCTTTTTATCCAGGAAACAGATACGATATGACAGCACCATCCCAGAAAACATATTTGTGACATGAGTAAGAGCTTTGTAAAAATCATTTATGTAAGAACCACACTCGTTTGTCGTCGATAATGGCGCTATTCTGAGCAGTAGCCTACGCTGGCTTGTCAAAGACAGTGCGCGAGAGTGCAAGGACGGACAAGCGCCACAGTTCTCTCCTCACGTGTCGGCTTGGGGAATTAACAGAGCCAGCGACCAAAACGGGAAACTTGTAAAAACCCCTAGAGTGGTTTGCTGTTAAGTCCCACTTTAACATCTCTCAAATCTCCTGAAATCTATTCTGTTCAAGCGCGTGTGATTTCATGAGAAAGGGTTCAAGCGCGTGATATGATTTTGCCCTGTGATAGGCCTACACTCTCACTTAACAGGTCTGATTGCAGCTATGAATCTCGTTGAAAAATTCATAAGATCCATTTCACTAGGGTAGCATGCCAGCCGTTTGCCTAGAAATATGAGGTGAACGTCAGATAGAGTCAGGTAGGATGAGGGGATTGGAGGAGCAAGGAGAATGGAGGAGAGGAAAGAGTGAGAGAACCAGGAGAGCCTGGGAGAATGTTACAGGGGGTGGGGGGAGAAAAGGGGTAAAGGAGGCAGAGAGAAAAATGACAAAAGATTTATTCTCAGTGCTAATAAAAAATTCATGTAGGAGCATTCAAGTAAAGTTGCTTTTGATGTTGTGATTTAATGAATGATTGGAGCATGCTGCAGCAGTGCTGTGAGGCTTATTCTCATGCCCACCCATGTGTCATGCTCCACCAGGATCAAAGTCCCCATAACACAGACAAATACACAGAGAAAGAAATAAGGAAAGAAACATAGCGAAAGTGAGTGAGGGGGAAACATAGTAAAAAAGTATAGTGACTGGGGGAAAAGGACAGAAGATTCTCTGGTGCTATAAAAGTTTCGACAGTTTTGCATACCACTTACAGACATCTGCATGATGATGATCTTGATTGCCAGGAACACTATTGAGTTGGGCTAATTATGTGTTTTCAGTGGCTTGCTGAGCGCAGATAAGCTTTAAATAGGAAGATGTTTTCATTGGTGTTTTTGCGGGTTTAGGTGAGACTGAACTAAATGAATCAGCGAGCAGAAACATAGCAGATACATGATGAACCTCTCAATATATCAATTTACTTACAGCTAGAAATAGATTTTAGTCCACCACATGTAGGCTCAATTTATGAAGCAGCAAACAAACCCCAGGAATGTAGATCACCTCACAGGAGGTCTTTACAGTGTGCTAAAATCCACATGTATCATTTATCAAGAGGAAATGTGCAGTCATGTAGGCTACTATGTTTTGTGCCTCCCCTCTTTGCGATGAAGGAGGCAGGTGAACTTCACAGTGAGGATGAGAAACAAAAAAAGAGAAACAAACATGTTTACATGTTTATTTACCTTTCCCTGCTATTAGATTGGGCCACATCAGCAAAATTATTCACACAAAAGAAAAGGCAAAATGCATAGAACTGACCTTCTGAATTACAGTTAGTATTAAAAAAAAAAAAAAAAAAAAAAAGAAAGAAATATCCATCAAAACCCCATAATATCCATCAAAGGATTTATTCACATATTCCCTGCCATCCATGCAGTGGTGAGCGGAAAAGCTGCCGGATGGGATGGGGTGTAGTGAAGGGGTATATCTGTGGTGCCAGTGGGCTGAGAGACATATCTGTGCCAGAGTTGTGACTTGAGCGCAGGCCCCTGTTTCCCCGCTGGCAGCCCGTTAAACTTTCATGATTGCAGGAGGAACCCGATACGACCACAGACGCTCCTAAACTTTCCTACCAGCAGGGCAGAGCTTATGCTCCTCCCAATCTGGGAGTGGAGTCTGGTAAAGGAGTCCTTGTAAGGGCTAGGTTTGCCATGAACTAGCTTTAGGTGTGCACTGGTATGTGTGCATAATTGAAATGTGATTGAAAGCAAGGTGAATTACTGTTTTCTTTTCATCTTTTAGTTGGTGGTTTAAAAATAGGTACATTGCGTGACACTGAAAGAATGTGAACAGTTATGTCCTTGAAAAAAAAAAGAAAATCAGTGATATATCAGTGATGTTGACTAGGCTACAATACTAGCCCACCAATTGAATCACTTGAAGTGGCACTTTCTCTTAATGAAGAGATCTTCCAGCAATAAATTTCCAACTAACAATGGAAACAAAATAAAATGGATAAAGGAAAAAGTCTCAAGGTGTCCAGGCAGCATGGTTGAATGTACAGGAGGTGACATGGAAACATCAAAAGTATGTGCAACAGAAACACTAACACATGAGCAAGCACTCAGATGGATAAAGAGAGTGTTTGGAGAAACAGAAGGATGGAGAGAGAGAGAGAGAGAGAGAAAAAAAAACACAGAAAAGGCTAAAAGCCTCCATCACATTGAACAAGACACTAGGAGCCTCCACTCCACCCCCAGCACCAGTGGCCCCCTAAACGCAGTGTGTGTCAGCATCTCCAAAAGGCGGCAGATGACTAAATCACTCTGACAGCCCGGCTCACATGTAGCAGCCCAGACTAGGCCACTGCGGGGTGCTGCCATGGGAGACAAGGCTCCATCACCGGGGGTAACGAAGCCTTACGCACCAGCAGAGAGAGAGAGAGAGAGGGAGGGAGGGAGGGATAGAAGCAGGAAGGGAATGAAAGAGGGAGAGGCAGAGAGACAGGGAGAGAAGGAGGGACAGAGAGAGGGGTGAGGTGGAAGAAAAAGAGGGGGAGGCAGGAGTCCGACTGCAACTCTGCCAGGCAACACAGCTGGTTATTGATCAGAGCTAGACACGCTCACACAAGCTTGTGTGTCAGTGTGTGTGTGTGTGTTTGTTGTCTATGGACTGGAGGTGGCTGTTATCTGAGTCAATAAAGGTCTCCCGCTCTATACTATATTGATTGGGAACAAACTTGACACTGGTAATTGCCATCAAAATGCCGATTTACAGACAGGCAAGCAGGTTTTGCAAGGACTGTCACCGTGCAAGACTATGGATTTGTTGTACTATATTCCTCCCAGTGGCCCTCTGACAAAGGAGGCGTCTCCAAGCCAAGTCTTTATTCTTATTTAACACTGAGAAAATATGTCAAACCTAATCATTAACAGGGCAGACCACTCAAAGAGAGGTGTTTCAGATACACGCAAGACTTGGGGAAAATAAATGTTTCATCTGGGCATTTATGAATAATTTGATTTGTGTGTAAATGGCAGATTCTCAAAATAGGCGACTGGGCAATTGTCAGTAAAATACTGTGAGATTAGGTAGTAATACTTTTTTTGTACAATAATAGACATAAAGAAGCATGTGTTGTGTAAGGTATTTCAATCCCTTAGGAGAAAGGAGGGGAAAAAACATTATTATGTCTATCTTTTTATATGCCAATAAAATTCTTTTAAGAATATTTTGCCACATTGAGTTATGGATTTATTCTTTCATATATGAGGACACTGAATTCTCACTGTAAGGTTTAAAAAGTGCATCCACTTAAAAATGAGGGGAAAAACAGATTCATATGTAAATAAAATATGGTGGCAAGAGTCCACCACAAAACCAACAGTCTGCATCTCCATATAACTCAGCTTCTCCACTCTCCACATGTGTGCACTTGCAAATCTCGACTGAATGGATATTTCCCTACTCTGAAATCAGAAGAAATCCATCACTAGCAGCCAAAAAGCAGGCCGACTGGCTGAAGCAGGGGCCCAGGGGAAAGCCCCAGAGCACAGCAGTTTTTCCTGACATGTGGACTGGGGTCTGGGGAGGCAGAGGGCAGTTAGGCAGCTCCAGCCACAGCCTCCCACTGGTCTCTGGGGCCCCGTCTGGTTTAAAAAGGCAACTTTAACACAGACACAGCTGAATGGAGATATACAAGCCTAATGGAAAATGAAATACTGTGTTCAAAACCTGAACGTTAAACACTGCATCGCTGCAAATCACTACGAATTAACCTTAACATTTTTAGATGCCTATTATGTGTGAATGTACAGTATGTTACACATCCATTAGAATGAGATGAGAAAAAATTCATACAGACTACAATATCATCCATGTTCTTTCTCAATCCACAACATAAGACATTCCACATATTGTTCTTTCCCACAACCCTTCAGATGTCCAGCCTTCAGCAGCAATGGGTCTGTCAGGTAGTCAGGTTACACAATTGTTTTCTGGTTGCTGGTGCCTATTAAATATACAGTAGGTAGCCATGCGATAGCAGTGACCTAAGCATTGCCTCTCAGTGGCCGGCTGTTGTCTAAATGCCTTCATCTCACTAACTCCACAGCAATGACACCACCAGATCAGGTGAGGTGCAAACACCAAAAAGGGTTTATAATAAATGTTAAGAATATTTAGAGAAGGCCATCTAGTGAACATAACCTCAAACAATCATGTAAGATACAGGCCTACTAACTACTTTACGACAAATTAGGAATTATTTTTCTTAAATGGACAGGTGTCTTTATAACCTGGGAATCTCAGCATAATTTGGTAGCCAATAGTTCTGGTCATCTGTTTGAGAACAATAAATAATCGCTAAAGGAAATATGGGGTCATTGTAAACGGCATTTCCTCCTTGACTTCACTGCAAGACACACAGCACAATGAGAAAACACTGCCCTCCAGAGTAATCAGACATTACTGCAAGTTTATAGGATGAGTTCTGAGCTGTAAAATATTCATAAGAGTTGGAGCTGATCCCTTTCAGAAGAGCGCACACACACAAATAGGTAGGCTACATAAACAACCCCCACCCCCTCCTCATCCCACCATTCTGGCCATCATAAAATATATAAAGTCTGAAATATTTGAAAGCGAGGGTCAAAATTGGGTGCCACACTGCCCCCCAGTTAATTGTCACTTTACAGATGTCATTGCACATCTGACCTTAAACCAACCAATAGTCGCCTATGATGAATGATACTGCGCCTAGAGCCTTGTAAATTCTGCCAGTGTCCATACAATAACGGGTGGCTTCAAAGAAAGAAACGCCCAAAAACCTAAGCCCGAGGCTGAGACTAACGACTGTTGAGCAAAATCCCGGTGCTGCACTGCTGTCCTTGAGCAACGCTTCCTCAGTGGCCTTTTATGTCGTGAAATATGATCAACGCGAAAGCTGTGGGTCAACATCTGACAATATGAAACCCCGTGTCTTTGTAATCTATCTTTCTCCGTGCACCTACAACTGAAAACGTGTCAACAACAGCAAGAACAACAAATCACCAGTTTGCAATTAAGCTTCTGCTTCGTATTTACTTTGCCTGTCTTTTGTAATCCGCCTTTCAGCGGAGCGCAATAGATTGAGCAAACCAAACCAGCAGCTGTGGACAGAAATCCTGGCGCTCAAACATGGTGGCTTCTTCACTTTGTTGAAATCAGTACCTTGGTCAGGGCCTCTGCGTAGCCTACATCAATCGGGCCCGTTAGGCTACAGGATATTTGAGGGATGCGAGGGGTATCACCTTACACGCGCGTGTCTGGCGAAACATCATTGAATGAGGTCTGCTGCAGCCTATAACCCTCATTGTAATAAGAGAGAAAACAAGACAGACAGACTAATGACCTGTATTCATTCTGGACACAATGCCACCTGTTTGAACAACCGATTGCTCATCCATCAAGAGGTCATAAACTACTGTGGGTTAGTTTTCCTCTCTAGGCTCTGAGTTAGACGCTCAGTTATATCTTCCTTTTATCTGTCTTAGACAGTTCAATGTGTTTTAGGTGGCTACCTTATGGCCACCACCTACAGCGAGGCTGCCATTGCTTCGAGAATATGAAAAACATTATTGTAGCCTAGGCCTATTTGGCGGCGGGTGAGTGCTATCTTGCGTTAGTTATTGAATAGGGCACTGGACCACGGACACTAAGGTCAGGGAATGGTCTGGTCCCATTAAGTCTTGCCCCACTCGTCTAGGCTAGTCCATTCTAGAGGTTTCTGTCCTCTCTCTCTGTCCATGTTGCATCGCCCCATCATAATCCTATTAGCACTCAGGCACACGCTTTGATAAGAGCTTTACAGAAGAAGTCATTGCTCACTGTGTCGACGGCTTGCTTTAACTCGCTGTGAATGCAGTAGACGATTGTTATTGCCTAGCCTACGAGACATTTGTTTGCTCCACACAGTAGGCCTACTACACAAGATCTGTAATCAAACTGGGTTGCCACTACACAATGCCAAAATTCCAAGACGTCGTTCTGAAATGGGTGAGTGAACAATCTGCACTAGCCTAGCCTACATAATCAGGAAATATACTAATGTCAGGAAACATGTTTTGAAACAGTTGAGGACCAGTGTAGTTATGGCCTGGCACTATGTGGGGCCTGTTATGCCAGTTATGTAATCTTAAGATATGTTGGAATCATATTAGGCCTGATATATTTGGCATTGAAATATATCCTTGAAAAATTCTTAAAAAAATATTATCCATATTCTGTTGACCACAGCGGAACACACCAGAACACAAATTCAAGCAAAAGGACCGTGAAGTCTGTATCCAAATCGGCAGTGCTTGTATTGATCAAGGAGAGAGTGCCAAGGTACTGGAATTCCTCAAAGAAGAGAAAAACCAGGTAAATAAAAATATTGGGGGTTATGTTATGGTTGTTTGTACTGTATGGTTTGTGTTTTTTTTGTTGTTTCATTATATTGTTTGTTTTATTTCTCTCTGATCTTACTGTATTTGTTTGTTTCAGAATTTGAAATGCAGTGTTTGTATTTTGTGAGTCACTTTTAGAGGCATCCAGGCATTGATCCTAAAATTGTATTACTGGAGTCTGACATGAGTAGGATGTGACATTCAAAGCTTTAAAATCCATGGGAATCTAGCCCAAATATTAGATAAAATATACATCTGTCGTATTATTACATGCAAACTGGCCCAAGAATTCCCTCTTAGGCCAACAAGATAAAAAAAAAATGTTGTAAAATTGGATACACATAATATAAAGCAGTGAGAGTGGCTAAAATGTCCAGATCCTGTGGGAAGTCCTCAGGGCTCATTTCACTCTCTGTGCACTCTACAGTAGATGCCTCTCCTCCTCATGCCCAAGGCACTGACCTTTTAACTCTGAGGTGTTTTTGGAGGGCCCATCAGATTTCTCGCTCTGCTGGTAGCCTTGAGGGCCACTCAGTCCAAAGTGTTGTTACATAAAAATGGACAGGATAATTTGAGGATTTTCATGATCCGCCATGGCTTAGAATAGAATGTGAAGGATATGCAGTTTTCCTAATCATCTTCCATGTTTTTGCTATGCTCAATTTCTATCTTTTATCCCACCCAGAGGCAACCTGCAAGTTCCTGTTTTGGCAGTGTAACTTTTCAAAACGTGATTTAACTTATTTCCCCCTCCTGTATTGAAGGGTATAGTCAAGGCTCTGGGCATTGGGCTGTTACAGCCACTGGTCAAAGAGATCGCAAAAAGGAAGCGGAACCCTGAGAACTGTGAAGCTGCTGTTGCTCATCTAGTTCAGGTAAAATTTCTTTATGGTGAACCTTATAAAACACATCCCATACCTCTGTAATACAGTCTCACAAATGTGAATTTCAATGTTCTGTTCAGACTTGTAAACCAAAGGACGTCTTTGACAACTTGTATAGACAACTGGATGACTGTGATCCAGGACTCATTGGAGAGACAGTCATATGTCTCCTTCCTCATCTTAGGACAGGTAATACATAATCAGCAGCCTAACCACTGCACCCTACACACTGTTAATAGCCATTTCAAAACATGCAATTCATTCGAAGCAGCAGTAAACAGAGCCCTTTCTATTAAGAACACAAATCATTGTAGATAGCCTTTGTGTCCCCCTGCTGGTAATGGACCATAACTGCAGCTAACCTGCCCAGGCCCTTTTCTCCTGCTGCAGTGCTGCTGAAGCTGGGTGATCACAAGCCCCCAGGTGTGGGTGCTACACTGGAGGCTGCACAAAAGCAGGTGGCCCGGCTACCTGTGCCCTACACAAGGCAGCAAGAGAAGACAGACGCTCATGGCCTGTGCCAGTGCTGTGTGGTCCTACTAGACTTCCTTCAGCCCTTTGTTGAGGAAGTGAAGAAGGGTGACTCTAAAAGTGTCGTTTCTGCTTCAAAGGCCAGTGCAAATGAGAGGCTAAGAACGGACATTCTTAAATTGTGAGTCTCGTTGCTTTTTGTGAACAGTCTCAATGCAATTTGTGAACTGAATGCAAAAATGTAGAGTGCAGAATTGCAGTCCTTGCAGTACGATACATCATTGTGAATATAGCTACGTTTTGCTGCAATGTTTAATAGGCTATTGTGATTTTCATTCATTCACTTTCCCACTCTGATAACATCACAGACACTGAGTGCATGAGATGGTGCAAGACCTCAATTCTTCTCATGCATCACTGTGGTACTTGAAAAGGAAGTTTGACTTGAGAGACATTTTATCTCCCTTAAGTTGGTTGCAGACACTAGCAACATAAAAACGTGATGCTTTGTGCAAAATAATGTTTCATAAAAATGAGTATCAATACTCAAAAGTCAAAATTAAAGTGAATAGTGAGATTCATTGTTACGATACATCATTATTTATTAAGTCCTTCTTCCTATCCAAGTTCCACTATTATAAACTATTATAACTGGCTTGTTAGTGCACAGTAAATAATGATTTGAATTTTTCAGTATGGGTGCTGGTCCTCTCACCTAACAGTCCCATTCTCTGCCTTTAGTTGCATGGGGAGCCTCCGAGAGCCACTGCTGCAGGCTGTGTTTGAGGATCCCAGCAGCACATTTTGGACCTTTGCCAGTGGCATCATGGTAAGCCCTATTTTGGAACCTGAGACTGCAGGCCCGAGCATCACTGTCCACCAAGAGCTGCAGTCTCAGTCGGGTTCTGTTGCACCTCGTAGTTTGAGTGATTTGATTAAGGGAGTTGATTGAGCTGAAGGTTACGTCATCTTGTGTGGTCAGTTTTCAGTTACTGCCCGATGGAAAGTTCACCTCAAATGACTAGTGTTGGATAAGTGCTTTTGGTGAAGGGTGCGGTATGCCTATGCAAATGTGTTTTGGATCTTCTGAACAACACAATTTTTTGAAAAAAGTTATTTTTTGATGTGCAAGCAAAGTTCAATATGATAAGTTAAATAGATATTTTTTACAATGAGAAGTTATGACTGGAATAACAGATGGTGTGCCTATGCTTTTACTTTTCCCCATCAGGACATACTTTCTGTTATCCACAAGCCCCTACCGGTCATCCTACTCTTTCAGCCAATGAGAAGGGGAGATGAGTCCATCTCAAAGGCTGCCAGCGAGTCGGAGGAGTCCCGTGCCTGTCTCGCCTACCTCCTCTTTGTCAAACTTATTGCCATGGAGACATTTCCTGTCATCTTTGGGTAAGGGACAGTAGTTGTAAATATATACTGAACATGCTCAACATTTTAGTTGCCAATGCCAATATTTAACACATGAAAAGAAAACCTAACCACATCACTGACCACAAATCTTTACCATCATCTCACCATCAACCAGGTCAAAGCAGCTGGGTACACTCAAGTCAAATGTGCACTGATGCTTTTGATGTCAAGTCTAGTCTTTCACATTCTGACTGGTGAAAGGACAAGCCAGTGACTTTAACACCCATTTTTCTCCTGGTGTTGGATGGAAAACACGAAAAAACACAAAGGCGTTAAACATCATAGTTATTTTTACCCCCGACGGCCTGATCTTTCTCGACTGCGCTCGACCCTGCAACAGTGCTGTGGAGTGGCGGATCCTCTAGAGAGCTTCTTGGGCCTCACTGTTGTTTTTTTTTTTTAAACCACATATGATATCTCGCACATACATTTGTGTGAAACTGTCATGTCATTTCCCTTGTGGCCTACTGTGCGGAGGATGTTGAAACCTCTAGTACTGTCAGAGGCCAGATGTACATCTCTCTGTGTAAAAGAGATTAATTTGGCTCAGGCAGTGCACCGGGCCAAATTTAAAAAGCTGCAGACTTGCTTCAAAATGTCACATCACTAACGTATGACTTATACTGTCTCCTTTTAGCCCTGTTTTTATACTGCAGCGCAACATGGACTATGTCAACCTGTTGTTAGCTAGGTAAGCCTCCAAATGCATAAAGTTAATTGATAATTTATGAACATCTAGTAAGTACTGAAACATCAGTTACCATTATTAATATTCATAATAATATTCATAACATAATATTCATCAATTACCACCAATAACATTTATAATTTTGTCTGTATAGGAAAGATGAATCATGGTTAACAAAAGGCCTGGTAAGGATGCAGTCCACATTTGGTAGCTACTGTAGATTAGAAAATGAGTGTAACCCTAATTTTTTTTTCCCCATGGCACTAAAATGTGACTATAACGATTACTTGTTGCTGAAAGAATGTGCACAACTTTTTTCTTGTGATCTCAGGACCTGTGTGAAAAGAGTTTGGAGAAAGTGGAAGACTGCAGCCTACCTGTGGAGATTCTAGAGCTCAGGTCTTTCTTCACTGTCCCTCAGGTGAATGCAGGTGTTGTAGGGAAAGAAGCTAGAATGAAATAAAATATAAAGCACAGATTGCCTATCAGCCCAGCCAAGTATTGCAATGCAAAATATGCACACTCCCTTGATGTAATCATAATCTGTTTTTTGTTTTTCCCCTGCAGAGCTTGGTGGAAATTATGACTGTTTGTCCAATGAAGCATTTGGTGAGTTTTGTACTGAGCCAAATGAGAGAACACTTACCAAAAAGTAGTATACTACTGTTGTTGATAAAAACTTACCTTGGTTGGACATGTTGTCTCTTCACAGAAAGTGAAGGGGTTGCAGGTATTCCAATTCTTCATAGATAAACTGAATGGGGAAGCCAAACACAGATTTTTCAGGTAAGGAAATCAAACTGTACTCTCATCAAACTTCAAATCCAAATATTTACTCTCTTTAAATACAGAGAGTATTTCATTTCATTACATTTACAAAATGAAAAAGTTTGTAATTAATTCAAGTAGCTTACCAAAGGCATGATAAATTTGGTTCTGTGTGTGTTTACCTTGTCTCCAGTCCTAAGTTATAACATAGTGTTTCAGACCATGTTATGCCACATAGACACTTACATGTTGTGTTCGACTAAAGGTGCATACTGAAAACCTGCCATCACGCTGGTGTGGAGGGCCACATCATTAAGAACATCAAGAACCAGGTGGACCCCGCTAAGGTAATTTTTTTTTTATGTCGGTAAGAAAAAGACGAGTGCATGTGCATTCAAAATACCTGTAATGACCTGTGTGTTTTTGTGTAGTAAGTTGCTGCCTTCTGTGTTGGTTCAGTGTGGGAAGGTGAACTGTTGGTTCTCAGGGGAACACCTGCTGTCCCTTCTGCAACTGGCCGTGTGTCTCCCACAGGGAGCAGAGACTGACCTGTTACACGGCATGGACAGGTAAGACAGGACTACTCATTATGGTGTGGGAACATTTCCTACAGTAGATCCCACAGGTGACAGGTGTCTCCTCATCGACTCATTTCAAACACAGAAATCTCATCATCATCATATCTCTTTAACTCAAAGTGCAGATTTCCCATACTTGGATCCTAGACTAAGAACATTTCAATGACTGTGCCCACAATTCCTAGGCCTATGTGTGCTGTATCAGCAATAACCTCCACTCACTTGATTTCTTCATCTGTTTCTGTTACTGCTGGTAGATCTCTGAAGCATTTATTTTTTCGTCATGTATAGAAATCACCCTGATTCTCTGCATTCACCCATTTACAATTACAGTATTTTTTAGTGACCACTGACCATTGACACCATTTCTCCATTCAGTCTTCCTGTAACAAACTCACCACTCCCTACTCAGTGGTAACAGAGGCTTGGCAGGCATGTAAGGCAGTCCTGTTCTGCTTCATCATTAATGGATGGGATGCAGCACAGGCAGCCATGCCAGTGATCCAGCACAAGACAGATGGGAGACACAGAAACACACACACACACACACAAACATGCCCAAGGCCCCAGGACCTCGGTGTCATGTGCAGCACCACTTACTAGCTTATATAACAGGATGAATGCCTCTGGATGTCAGTGTCACAAGTCAGCTGATGATGCTTCCTCCAGTTAATGATATGAGCATCCTCATCACACACATGGCCAAATGGGAAGATGGGTCATTAATCTTGTTTTGGCTTAGCCTTTGTTTGTTGTCATGGTTTCCAAAGGCAGGATAATACATGGCAGCCAAACTAATATGACCTGAAAAGTTTTAAGTTTTTTTATTTGTTGCTGTTAAGTTTTTTTTTGTTGTTGTTGTTGCTGTTCATTGTTTCAATGGTCATTTCTGTCTATTCAACAGAGTTATGGAGTCCCTCAACTTGCTCCGGTTCTTGCTTATCAAAGAGAAAGAACAGAGTTCTTCAGTAAGTAATGGCCATGAGGAGCTGTGGTCATATATCAGTACAGGGGAAATGTAATTATACAGTATTGTATCTATTAACCTCAGCATGGTGGTTATGAAAAGTGTAATACGTTCCTATAAACATTTAGAGAATAAGATGACTAGTATTAGCAACAAAAAACAACACCATTAAAATACCAAACCCACAATATTATTACATGAACACCACATTGCAGCGCACTGGGTTACAACCTCATGCTTCTCTCTCCTCCAGAAGGGGATGTGGGCAGAGTTGTGTAAGCTGTCTGACAGCTACCTGAAGGTCCTACGTGTCTGCCTCAGCATGTCAAGGTCCTACTATGGCTCTGAACTGAAGACTCTAAAAGAGAACCAGAAAAACAAAGCCAAAGGTACAGATAGCTAGCTCTGGCTTACATCAGTTTCATCGAGATGGATCAACAATGTTTAACCGTGATTGAATTTGAAAAACATTTTTCAGAGAGAAGAGAAGCTCGGAAAGCAAAGAAACCAGTGCGTGATATTAATGTGAAAGATGCAAAGTTGTCCAGTATGTCTGAAGAGGAACAACATCAGGTACGGCCAAGTGTCAATCACACTAAACAGTCACTGACTTATAATTAACCCAAAAATGTCAGATGCTGTGCTGGATGGAAAGAAATGTCATGAGCTACCTAGTTTATAAATGACCACACTCATCTTTGCAGGTTCTTCAGTGTGCCATGGTGACCTTTGACCTGATGGACAGCCTGGTAGTAAGGATAGAGGAGCTGACAGAGGAAAGGGCTGCACGAGAACCTTGAAGCACTGACCTCTGGTTAATCTACCTAGGTTACAGACCAGAACAAGCAACATTTCCACAATCACACATCCACATCACACATGAACTGAGACATGGTTCTTACTTCCTAACATCAAGTTGGAAGTTATTCAAGTCATCTGAAAGCATCTTTGAGTGTTTACAGATAGATGTAGGGGGGAAGCAATGCAAAGTACTGCAGTGCAAAGTACATATACCCATTGATTTTTTTTTTTTTTTAAATGTTTCCATTTTGTTGCAGCCTTTTATGCTAAAAGCGTGCAGGTGCGATACTTTGACCTTTTTAGTGACTTGCTTTCAATAATGGTTTGAAGAATGCATACAAAAATCAGATTTTCTTTAAATACAGGACAGGTTGTGCTGTGTCAGCGTAGTGCAGATGACAAAACTGTTGGTATGACCTGTGCAGGTTTAGGATATTTGATGGGCCATTTCAATGACTTTCGGAATTTATCTGTGTCTGAGTAGTCTTTGAATGCATGTGTCCATATCACTAGGATAAGCGCTTCAATTTTAAAATAATTAGAGATGGCTCTTATTTTTTTTCCCTTTACTGCCATCTACTGCTCATCACGATTTTTTACAAGCAACATGCAATGATGTAAATCAAATGTAAGACAACAGGTGTGTTATTTATTTGATGTTTATTTATTAAATAATTAAACAACTGCTTTTAAGCAATTGCTGCTTTACTAACTAAATACTGCTTTACTAACAAAATACTCAATATGGTCATATTAAATCTGAAAGACATAGACAAATAAAAATAAATGTGCATATGATTACAGACAATTGCCATGTCAGATACACATCTCCTACAAAGGTAGCTGCAATGATTCAAAATGCCAGCTGCCAAGTAAGACTATGTTAGCTATTAACTCATAGCTCAACCTTGTCTTGTAGCACTGTAGTGGGCAACCTCACACTCCAGGGGTCCAGTTGCTAGATGGAACTGCCATCATCCGAGTCTGAATATCTCTCAGCAGCTCCCATACGGGGCTACGCTCTATGAGGTGGGCACGGACAAATGACATACGGTCCCTCACAGTGTCCACATGGGGCTTGCTTGTGGCCTAAGAAGATTAACATGTCCATTGAAGATTGGTGGCTTAGTGATGAAAGTAGTTTGTCTAGTGTGAGAGCACATTCACACAGACGGACAGATAATGCTTTATTGCAAAAGTGTGGTGGCAAAATAAATTGTATAGATCCACAAAATATCGAACATATTAAAACATTTCATTAAACTTCCTGTAAGGATGTTTAATGCAATACTGCATCACCCCAAGTTTATACACACACTGACAACTTCAACAGAATTTGAAGCTCATGTTCAAAAACTCAATTTGGTTACAATCCAAGGCATTGCTGTGGGTCAAATTGAATTTCAAGTCTCCATTAAATCACAGCAATGACGTCTAGGGACAATGTAGTTACGTTTTCAATCTAGCTTTATTGGTGCAGTAGCCTATTCACAAGTGTCTTGCTGAGGCTGTGCTTTACCCTTACAATAACCTGATAAGGGTGGTTAGCTGTAGTGAACATTGGATCATTGTCCTTAAGGTAATTGCTATGACTTTCTGAAGTCCCTGAGCACAAAGACAGTATTATACGTGTGGTTTATTCTTAGACTGCATGACTAACTAATGAATTAAGATGCATTGTAATGCCCTTGTACATGCCTCATTTAATCTCACCTTTGCAAGAACCAGCATTCCCTTGACCATGGTTGAATCACAGTGAGTAGGGAAAACACGGAGGTTAGTGCCAAAAAATCTGTCAAAGAGTAAGTGGCATTAAAAAATTATTTTTTGTTATCCATGCAAAGATTCTACATTATTCTCAACATAAGTACTACCATCCATCACCTTGTCTGTACAGCTGCCATGATATCCCACTCTTTCTTACCAAACACGGGAGCTTGGAGCATGAGGAAACAATTTCTATGTACTTGCACAAACTTCTGAATTTTCTCATACAGGTCAGTGTTCTCCAGTGGCTCTTGAATTTCCTGAGAGACCACCAACATGAAGGCTGTACCTGTCAGATAGGCAGGGATCACATACATTGACCAGAATTTTCACTAATGTGACAATAAACGAATTAATTTGAGTCATCTACAGTATGTCATGATAATAATAATATACTACAGTTGAAGTCTACACCCTCCCTAAAGTAAGGACTGGTGCACTTCACAAAATAGATAGCATCATGACACAAGAAAATGATATTTGGACATATTGAAGTATCATATCATGAAATTAGTTAGGAAGGTAAAACGTGTAATGATCTTACAAATGGACAAGACCCCATACCTTCATGATCACAACGTGGCTAAAAGACAACAACTGGACTGACAGGAGGACGAGTGGGTGAGTATTCCAGCAAACTAGGCTACTGTGAGAAACTTAGGCCTACCCATAATAATAAGCTTGGTCCAAATGAAACTATTTCAAGGCCTTTATCAAATAGCCTAGGGAATTTATAGTGATTCAAGTAGGCAAGTTCGACAGTGAGGAAAATAATTAGGTATCTGTGGCCATAAAAGATGGTAAAATTACTAGGAAGCTCTCGGCTGTTAACTCTAAACAACAAATACATTTAACAAAAAGACAGTGACTGTGGTGGGATGCTCTAGGATCCTAACTCATCATAAGGTCAGTATAAGTGAGGAACTAATATCTCAATTTATTGTGAATAAGACACTAAACTTAGCCTATATCATTATAACCTTACCTGAAAGAGGGAAAACGAATGATCCAGGCTCAACACCATCTGAAAACCTCACCCGATGCTGTTGGGCGGATAATAGCCGAGCCGTTTCATGATTCTGCAATGTAATAAACCTTGAGCCTCAAAATTTGGTCAAAACCACGGAATGGTTTAGTGGTGGGATATTCACCCGGTGAAATAGATAACATTGTATTGAGAAAAACGGTTGGCGGATAGCCAAGGATAAATTACCCATCACCTGTTTTGTGGAAGGGAGAAGCTAATATAAATGGCTAATGGGTTTCATGAGGTTTGTCTTTGTCTCATGTCTGTCGCTCGACAACATTTAATGGGACTCTCTCATGTTTTACACATTCATACTGTTACAATTTAACTCCTCACCTGTAGTGATGTGCTAACAATTACAGTAGTCTGCCATGAATCACTTTTCCCCTTTTGCTGGTCTGCCATTCTTTAAGTGCTGCGCGTGGCGTGACTAGGCACATACTCCTCTAGAGGGCAGTGGCACTCTTTCGTGCAAAATGGAATGCGCTCAGTGGAAGTACGAGATAAGGATAGTGTTTAGATTTCTCTTTGAACCAAATGTTTGTAGAAAGTCAAAATGCTCTGCCAGGATTAAGATGAAAATATCTGTGCCTTAAGGTTAATTAAATGTTCACATCAGTATAGGGTGCAACCAGATTCAGAATGACGAGTGTATTAACATAATACATTCATGAAATAAAAAGATCATTTTTTTGTTCAAGTTCTGGCATCAATAATGGAATAGCCTATAAACTTGTCAGTACACTAGGCCTACAATGGCCGTTGTAATGTGATATACACTAGGTCTAGGATACTGATTTAGAAACCTTGAAAAAGAATATGCAATATGTAAAGTTTAAAATCTCAGAGCATATAAAATAGTGCTGTGAACCTTATAATACAAAAACAAAATGCATCATTGGAACAATATTTTTATTGGCTTCATCACAACAGTGAAATGTAAACCAACAGGCCATCTACATGTTCTTTATTTTACTAGCAAATGCCATCTAACCAATGCCATGAGAAAGAAATACATCTTGTCTTTTTTTCTTTTGGTTTTCTAATAAAGACAGAAGCAAACATCAAGTAAACAACTCTGAATTACAAAAAATGTCTGCATGCAAAACAAGTTGCCTTGGCGACAATCTGTCCTTTTTTTAAGAACCTTTCAAGAGGAGAGGCAAGGCGGGTTCTGAGCAGAGTGGAATGAAATGCAGCTTGGAGGTCCATAAACAAACAAACAAACAAAAAACAAATACATAGATACATACATACATATGCATACATACATAAAGACATACATAAATAAACAACATAGGCGACTCATAAAAAAGTAGAACGAGCCTTTCAAACCGATCAAAACAAACTTCAACGGACATAGCTAGTGGGTAATGGTCAAAGAACTTGAGCCTTGTCCTGATCTAAACCCTGATGTTAGTGGACCATCTCAACACTAATTGAGTTCAGAAAAAGACATGGCCTCACGCTCATCCCAGGATAGCAACCCAGAGAGTCCACAGACTTAATGCGTCGGCACCAATACTTCATACTATGATAAATATCCCTTAAAGGAAAGTATGGATGTTGGGAAATGTTTTATTTTGGGGGTGGGGGTGGGGGGTGCAGTGTTCTAAGGCTAACTTTTATTTTGTGGGTGGGGGGTGGGGGGACGGGGCAGGTGGGAGGCAGGGACGGGGCAGGAGGCTCGGTCAGTGATGGGTCTCCAGCTCCAGGATGGTCCATTCTCCCTGTGGGGATGCAGCGTCTTCTGGAGAGTAACTGGTGACCGTGATGCTGGCTGTGGATTCATCCAGCGGCGAGATGAGCTCGGCCCAGCGCTTGAAGCTCTCCTTCTCGTGCGGCAGGAAGGCATGCTGGGCTAGACAGTCACGTGACAGCGACAGTGTCTGCTTGATCAGGTACTGCGCCAGATTCAGGTCCTCGGGCACCGAGTTGATGACGCCCAGGTTGGTGTCCTGCTCTGTCAGCAGGTGCCGGAGCAGGCGCCAGTCCCGCTCGGCAAATTGGCCTTCCTCGTCTTCGTTCTCTATCTCTTCCTGGTGGTTCTCGGTCTCGTTCTCTCCTTTCCCCTCCTCCACTTCTTCCTCTGGTTCTCGCTCTTTGTCCTGCTGTCCAGTCACGCTCGAGTCCCCATCAGCGTTCTCCTCTGCGTCCAAGTTCTGCTCAAAGGCCTCGCTCACGTCCATCTCGTAGATGGGCGAGAGGGCTTTGGATGGACGACGACTATGAGTGCAGCTTTGATCCAATCTGTCACAAGCATCAAAGTCCCCTAAAAGCAATTGACAATACTGCACAATGACCAACGTGATTCAGCGTGTGGATGTCATTCTTTGTCATTTCTTTTATGTTCTGTTCACTGAATTCAACACACAAGAGATAGAACATATACAAACATTTCTTTTAAGAAGCTTTGTGATATGATCTATTCCAGCATTAGTTGACATCAGTGTCACCCCTAATGCAACTGTGTCCTCTTTACGAATGGTCACAAATGTGAAAAATGATAGCGTCTAGACCGCAATTGGAATTCACCATTGTCATTCACTAGGGTGTAAATGTTGGAGAATGAGCAATGGTGGTGAATTTGACCAATCTGAAGCAGAAGCTAAGTTTCAAAAACAAACCAAAGTCTCCATAGAAATGCGACTGGACTGACTTTGGGATGTGTGGGGAGGGGAGAGAGAGAACGAGAGGATGGACAGCTGCCCTAAAGGTGATGCACAGAGGAAAATAAAGGGGGAATGCTTCAATGTGTCTCTTTTTTGGTCCACCACTACCAGAAGACTGCTTTTTTTTTTTTTTTTTTTTTTTTGCCAGTGCCACAGTCAACTTCGCCCGCTACGGCAACTCAAGTCTAAGTCAGGCACAAGAGATATGTCTGTTTCTGTTGGTGCTGTTAACTTATCACTGAGTCTCGTGCAAAAGGATATTGTATAGCTCTGCGATTTATTTTCTGACTATAAAAACAAAAACAAAAAAAAAAAACAAATGCTGTAGAACACACACTAAGCATAGTGCTTTCACTTACAAGGACTTGGGAGTGCATATGTTCTCGGATCATGAGGTCTCTCATAACACAGTTGTTACATGTCTTGCAAATAGATTTTTTTTTTTTTTTTTTAGGTTTAAAGAAAATGCACTGGTTGCAAACAAATGAGGATCATGCAATTAAATTATATTTCACCACTTATTGCTTTTTCAAGGATAAATGCTCTAGTGGTTTTCTGCACTGGAAGAGAGCTATGAAAAGGTGCAGGAGGTGGTACCATACCAATGAAAAAAAGAGAGACAAAGTGGAACTGTGAGTTTCCTAGAGACATTGCATATACAGAAAGTTCTACTGGCACTACAAAATTACATTAAAATAAAAGAAAAATCTACAGCATACAAAAAAACCAAACAAAACAATAAATAAAATATCTACAATTGAGGAGATGGGTACCTACGGACTAGTGACACCATGGTCTAGTGGAGATGCAATCCCAACAGGAGATGACATAATTACAAAACAAAACAAAAAACATCAATGACACAAGACACAACACACACCCACGTGAACTAAAATAAGAACACTCACAGACACTTATGGGATTGAAAAATTAATGGACAACAAAATAAAAGATGGGTTTCTAGGATGTCTTTATGCTGAAAGTGCTTGTTGTTAGGTTCTCTAAACCCGCAGAGAGTTTTCTATGAGGAGCAAGAGGAACAGCTGGCCACAGCTGCCCCATGAGACAAGTGACCTCACAGGTACGTGGCATATACAGGTGAGATGCCAACCTTTCTCATGGAACAGTGTGTTGCCACAATGGCTGTCCCAAAGTCACCTACAGTATAGAATATTTCTTTTAGATCTCTTTTTGTTTCCCTTTTTAAAAATGCATCTGGTAGGATAAGCAACTGTGCTGTGTGTGCATATAGTGGATGTAAACTGCTGCAAGAGAAACTGCATTTTCTTTGCATGTCTTTCATGCAAACAAAAAAAAGAGCAAAATAAAAGAAATGTGAAATTACAAATAAACAAAGCTCAGTAATAATACCTGGGTGGGTATGACTAAATGATAAGTGTTAACACAAAAGTTATGATGTTTGCATTTTCTTCAATTTCGTATGTACATCAAAGTGCATTGATATGACTAACTCTGACAGGCTTTGCTACAAAGCAACGCCTTCTCCGTCTGCCTTGGCAGGTCCCTAGCGCTCTGGAATAAGGAGCCCAGATGGAAACGCTCTTTGCCCTGCTCGGCTGGAAACTGAGGGGGTCAAGGGCACAGTGTCTCGAGGGTCAAGGTAGTTTACGTTGTCAAAGATGACTGGATACGTAATGTGGTTGGCCTAATACCATTTCCGATTGCAATGTGCCATCTTTCAATGGGTGGCTCGATGTTACAGATTTCAGAGTTTGATTTGAGATGTGGGGACCCTACACTATTAGGGCTAGCAATGAGTATGAACCTGACACTACTAGCTGATGCATACCTGCCGATAGAAGAAAAAAAAATACTTTTAATGCAGATGACTGATGTTCCTCAAAAGAATGGACAAGAGCCAAGCATTAGACTTTGAGGAGATTGTATCTTGCAAAGTGAAGTGTAAGCTACACTGTTCTGAGTTGTGGGGAGCCTAGGGCCAGAGTGTAGTGGGGGGAGGAGGAAGAGGAGGGGTTAATGGGTCTGTGGGAGTGGTTTAGGGGTGGGGCACATATTTTGGGGTGGGGTTGTGGGGGGAGTGGGGGGTGTCCTTAGATTATACGTTACCTGGGGAGTGGGAGGCCTGGGAGGGGGAGCTGGTTGTGTGCTGCTGCTGTGGCTCGGGTAAGTCCAGTCGGAGCTCAGCCCGCTGTGTGCTGTTGTCAGGGGCTCTGTTGCCGCGGTACTGCTCCGTGTGCCTAAGGTCCAGGTGGCAAGGCCTCTCCTGCAGAGGTGGGTCCTGCCCGTCCCTGCTGCTCTCCCCCACTGTGGGCTCCTGGACCTCGGTCAGGAACACCACCTCCTTGGCCTCTGCGTCATGGCTGGGGGGGTTAGGTCTGTTGTTGGTTGGGGCCTCCGCCTCAAAGACGTCACCCGCGCCACCCTCCTCCGAGCCCAGTTCCTCGCACTCGTCCACAGAGAGCAACACGGAGCGGCGGAAGCCTGTGGTTGTGGTGGCAGCACCGGAGGAAGGGGCCATCTGGAACTGATTCTCCTGCTCGGCGGCGTCTTCGAAGGCCAGGTTGACGATGCCCTGAAACTGTGGCGAGGGCTCGGCCTGAGCGGGTCCGCCTCCTACTCCTCCGGCTCCCCTCCCTCTCAGCACCTCCACCTCAGACGTCTCCTCCTCCTCAGACTCCTCCTCCTCTTCTTCCTCCTCTTCTTCCTCGGAGGAGAAGAGCTGATGGTCGGGCACGCTCTTCATTTCGCCGAGGTCGATCGGAGGCACCTCCTCTTGCTGCGTGGGAGTCTCGTCACCGCCACCACCGGCCAACCAAGAGCGAGGCCTTCCAGGGACCCCGGTGCCACCTCCTCCTCTTCTTCTCGCGGCCGCCACCTCCTCCTCGCTAGTGGTGTCGGGCTCCCGCCCCCTCAACCTCACCTCCACGCGTAGAGCGCCCCCTCCAGGCGCCGTAGGCCCCTCGCATGTCTTCAGCTCCTCGGGCGTGCTGGTGTCGCTGCTGCTGCGGCCCAGGAAGTCCGGGCAGCGCATGGTGCCGCAACGCCAGGCGCCCTCGCCACGGCCCTGTGAGCAGTCGTCGTCCTGCGAGCCGCCGGCATCGTAGTCCTCCGAGCGCGGCTTCATGTCGTCCGACGAGGTGCTGGCTGCGCTGGCGGACTCCGACTCGGGGCTGGCCTGGAGCTGGGGTCGTCGCTGTGCGCCGCTCCACGACTCCTCCTGCGGTGTGCTGCCCAAGCTGGCCAGGCTGCTGGGAGTGTCTGCCGGGACCGGAGCAGAAGTGTCCGAGTCCGTGGAACGTTGCTGAGGAGTGGCTTTCCCCTCGGAAGGTCGTGCGGAGCCAGCGCTGGCAGTTTCTTCAGACGTCGACTGTTGGCTCTGTGCTGTTTGGACGCTGGACAGGGACTGCTCAGCTGTGGCGCCTGGTTGGGCGGGAATGCTGGATGTGCTCGCCGAACTGAGTTTCTGTTGATCGGCCGCCTTCTGGACCTTCGGGCTGGCTTCTCCTGTTGTGCTGAGAGACCCTGCCGTTTCTGCTGATGTGCTGATTTGTGGCTCTGACGAGGCAGGACCTTTTCCAGAACTTTCTTCCCGTTTTCCGTGTGAGGGCGACTCTGATGCAGCTGTCTTAGCCGCCGCCATGCCACTCGACTGAGATTCGGCTGCTTTGGTCTCCGAGTTCTTGGAGCTGCTAGCCTCCTTGGCTGTGGACGCCATCCTCTTGGCTGCAGCAGGGCCTTTGGCCTGGCCAGTTGCTTTCGACGCCTCGGCAGAGCCCTTGGGTTTCACTGCGGCTTTGCTGCCCGAGGCTGGGGTGGGCTTGGAGGAGGAGGAGGAGGAGGAGGCAGCGGTGGTGGCGGGGGCTTTGGCGGTTCTGCTGGCCGCTGGGGCCGGAGCAGGCTTGGCCACACGCCGCTTGCTGCCGTCCTTCTCCTCCTCTTTCTTGGGAGAGGCCGGTTTCCTGGCACTGGAGGCTGAGCTGGGTCTCGCAACTGCAGCAAAGAAGTGGGGATACAGAAAAAAAACACTTAAGGATTTTGAAATCCAAATAAAGTTGACATGACTGGAGGTGTAAGTGAGAATGGCGAAAACAAAAATTAAAGGCACGGAGTACAAAAAAAACTTCAAAAGGTTAATGCCAATGAACAGTAAGCTAAAAGCTGTGGACATTTACATGGTAACAATTTTCCACAACAAAGACTGAAGTGAAAGCCTCACACACGATGACTCATAGCATAAGTGAAAAACATGTCAGAGAAAAGTTAGACATAAGGCAGCGGTGGCTAAAAGGAGCGACAAAGTTACAAAACTGCTGTGCGTCAAACACAAGACGGAAATAATGATAAAAAGACCAAAATAACATGCTGGAGGAGATAGAGTAGAGGACTGACCGTGGTTGTCTGTGGGGCCAGAGGTGGTCCGGCCCTTGCTCTCTGTCCGGGCTGCGGAGGGGGCTGTGGTGGGTCTGCCGGCTGCTGCTCCGCTCTTGGCTCTGCTGGCCTCCCGCCCGCCGGCTGTGCTGTTGCTAGGGCTGAGTCACCGACACACACACACAGACACACACACACACACACACACAACAAACCTGTTAGCATTTTGGGGCACCTTTTACATCCTCTCATATTCTTCAGAATGGAGTCTGTCCTATAGCTAAATGTCAACCATTAGTGACTTATCTTGAAAAGACTTAGATGATTAATATTATTCTATATCCGTGTAAGCTAGACAACACAATGACCCTAGTACAAGCCCAATATTATAGTGCAGTTATGTGGGTGATGGGAAAAAAACAAAACAAAAAAACAATGCCTAAGCACATACTGATGCCTATGCTAGCAAGTGCAATGAGGACTGGGCACCACAGGGTGGCGCTAGTGTTCCTGATGCATTCCTAGGCCACTCCTCAGGCTGGACTTGGAATCGGCTCACTCGCTCACCTGCTCGTCTTCTCCGCCTCGGCTTTGGGGCTGGTTTTACTCAGCGTGGTTCTGGGCGCGACCTTGGCTTGTGTTTTGGCCCGGAGACCTGCAGTGAAAGAGAGCAGATAGCGAGAATTACAAACAGGAAGTCGACCGATCTCCGAGATCCCTGGGTAATATGAGGCGCGTCTCGGCTAGACATTAATTAATTAGACTGAGGACAAAGCACAGAGGACACCCTCGTCAGTTCCTCTAATTAGTCGAGATTCACTCTAGCCAGGAGGATGTGTGCGTGTGTGGAGATTTGATTAAAAATGAGCAGGGGAAAAAGTGCTTTTTTTTTGGGTTAAAGTCTGTTTACAGAGTTAACAGACTTGCGATAAAGTAGGCTTCGTAAAAGACAACCTGCAGCATTTTCATAATTCTGTGAGAGTGGGTGAGAACATTAAGTGGGCGCAGGCTGGCCTGATTGCACTGATGATGTATGGTCTGTGATCTGCATATCAAACATGAACACACACACACACACACACACACAGTTGAGGCTTTGAGAGGAATTACTTATTGCACAGAAACAAACACAAACACACACTCACATACACACATACACACAAACTGTGATTCCACAGATCTAGGTCCAAATATTTTCTCCTTATCTAAACATAGCTAGAAAACAATCGTGTGTGCCTTACATTTTCATAGCTATTGGTTGGCAAGACCCTGTGCGCACACTTTCCCATACCCAGTTCCTCCATGCAGTAGTCGTACTCTCAACAGACAGACACATTCCGAATCCGATGTATGGCTTTGCCCTTTGTGTACTGAAAGGTTATGAGCGCAAGAAATGCCACATTGCAAAGCAGGCAAGATCTGCCAATTACTCATGCTAATGATTGGAGCATGCTGGTAGCATGCAGGAGTAGTTCACAGCAAGGAGGAAATGGCAGGCATTGGAGATGAGGGGGGGGGGGACACATGGTTCTCTCTCTCTCTCTCTCTCTCTCCCTGCATCTTTCTTCTTCAGGATCTGTCTTTTAACTTAGACCCAACTCAGTCAGAAATTCTGTTCTCCATCAGGGGATCTGTGATCATTCTAAACCATATTACCTTCTTCTACACTTAGAATTGACACCTATATGAGAAGTGGTTAGTCACTGGGTGATATGATGTTGTGTGGGTAGGTGTGTTTGTGTGTGTGAGAGAGAGAGAGAGAGAGAGAGAGAGAGAGAGAGAGAGAGAGAGAGAGAGAGAGAGAGAGAGTGAATGTGCGTGTGTATGTGTGTACTGTATGTGTGTGTGAGAGAGAGAGAATACAACTGAAGAGGAGGCAGCCAAGTGTTGACCTTCAGCGCCTCTGGCACTGGGTGATGTATGCACTGTATGTGTGTCTCAGTGTTTGTGTGTCGTCCCTATTCTGTCATGGCCGAATCAGTCTCTTCCACCCAAAGAAGATCAGATGGTGAGATTAGAGAGAGAGACAGTGGCAGAGAGAGAGAGAGAGAGAGAGAGAGAGAGATGGAGGGATGATATGAGAGCACCAGGAAATGCTAATGGGTAATAGAGGACTGAGCACAGACAAAGAGAGGAGATGGAGAGAAGAGAGGAGAGAGGAGAGAGTAAATGAACTGCAAGAGGCAAACAGAGCGTAGAAGAGGGGGGAAAAAAGCAGGCAGCGCCTTAATTTCCCTGTGAAGCACTGAAGCAGAGCGCTCTAGTGAACTGAATCTCATTCCCTCCCACCTCATAGATCTGTGACACTCAAACACTTATGAACACGCACTGCCACACAGTCACACACACACACACACACACACACACACACACACACACACACACACACACACACACACACACACACACACACACACACACACACACTGAAACTTATGTGTCTCAAGCATATGCTGCAAAAATATTTGTGTTAAAATCATAGCATTAACATCCACACGGTCACATCCACAGTATTCAAAATATAGGAGACATTGATTCTAAATACTAAATGACTCTTTCAATATCTCTTTCTCCCTCACAAACAAAGAAGGCCCCACACTGAAATGCCCAAACACACACACACACACACACACACACAGGCGCGCGCGCACACATACACGCGTACACCTTTTGCAGATAACAGTACAATGAAGTCCCTATACAGAAAAACTCATCCATGTCTTGTGATGTCCTATAACAGAACAGTAGCAGAGGGCTCAGTGAAACTAAGGCCACCTTTTAAACAAATGCCCACATTCATGACCAACAAGATAAGAAACACACACACACACACACACACACACACACACACACACACAAATATACTGAACCTGGATGCCCTCCCTTTTATTCCCTTCCTCCCGAGGTCCACTGAACCAGCTAATCTGCTAAACGCTCGCTCAAGTAGCTCCACCACAACAACAACCTGCAAATCTGTCTGTGACAAAAGCAAAAGCTATTTTTAGTCTCCTACGCCCGAGCTGCTGTGCAGTCGGAGACGGTGACAACGGCTAGGGAGGTGAGGTGGGTGTGAGGGAGCTGCTGGACCGAAAGGTGTGGCTGGCGCTCGCTTTTTACTGCCCGAGGATCTGTCTGCCCTCTCGGCAGCCTGCCTTGTGATCTTCATGTGGACACTATTACGCACTTTCTTTTTACGCAATTTTGTCTTCTGTTGATGCAATGATCCAAAACCTAAGGCCCATTGTCACAATTGTTATAAACCTGAAGTCTTAGTGGTGTGTGTGTGTGTGTGTGTGTGTGTGTCAAATGGCCTGAGAGTGTGGGTGGAAGGTGTGGTGCAGTTTAGAGCTAGAAGATGACTTGGGGTTGGGGTGGGGTTGTTTAATGTGCTCTGACCTGTGGCCGATTGGCTTCCGTTGTGGCGTAGACTTCCAGAGCTGTTGTCTGGCGAGGCACTGCCCGACGTAGATGGTGTTGGCTGGGGCGAGTCCTTACTTGTGGCGCCTGGCTTGGAGGGCTTAGTCGCCCGAGTCTGACCTGCGGTGGCGCCCCCTGTGGATGACGTGGCTCTGGACCTGGCGCCCGCTGCGGCGGTGGTGGTGACCTTCTTATCCTGAGTGTCTTTGGCGGCCCCTGCTTTCCCCGTGGGAGACCCCTTAGGCCCGTTAGCAGTGGCGCTGCCATCTGCCCTCCGTGCCCCTGTGCCATTTAGGACCGGCTTGCTGGTGGCAGCGGCTGTCGAAGCCACCCTGCCTTTGGCTGCGGCGCTCCTGTCGACGGGAGCGCGGGTCTTGTCGCTCTTGGCGCCGTTGCTGGGTTTGGCGGTGGCGGCCGCCGTGCCCCTTCCTGCGGGGGAGGTGTGGGCAGGGGTGCCCAGGCCGTCGGACTTCATGCTGCTGCTCCGGGCAGCTGGCGAGGACGGGGAGGAGGAGGACGAAGGGCGCTGCGGCGGTCTGGAGGCCCGGAGGGGCCGATGCGAGGGGGGGCTCTCAGACGGCGAGGCAGGACCTGAGGCGCATTTCACACGCCTCTGCTACAGGGCAAAAAAAAGGAAAGAAAAGAGACAGAAAAAAAGAGAAATAAGAGAAGGAGACAAAGACAAGAGTAAGAATTAGTAAACAGCCAAAGAGATTCCACATGGAGCCAATGCCATCTGCTCGCCATGTAATCAAAACAAACTGTTGCAAGACAGGAGCTCCAGAAGCATCACGTCTCTGCCATGTTAAACCCTGCTTATGAGACAGCATTCAGCGAGCATTTTAAACGCTTTCATCTCCTACTTCTGCCCTACTTCCCAATTTCATCTTCCGAAAACACTAGGCTTGGAGTGAACTCTCGGAACGAGGCAGGCCAAAGAGTCTGGCTATTGTCATGCCTGTGAGTGTGTGTGTGTGGACTGATCCCCCAACACCACAACCATGGCCAGGCCAACCAGTGACGTGGGTGACCTTTATGTGTGCAGCCACAGTGGGGCTCTTGTTGTCTGGCCGGGGAGAATGGGCTCAACCACCGGCCTGTAATTACAGTCCTTCCATATCGCTGCTCACAGTCGCTCGCTGATTTGCTCCTTCTCTTTGCTCTCTCTCGCTCGCTCACTGGCTCGCTCTGGCTCTCAATGGGACCTCCCCGTGCACAGTTAATCAATGGCCGAGACAGGAGAAGGCTTTGTATTTATCACTGTGAACGGTATTGGGGGGGGGGGGGAGGGCTTTCTCTCGATGGGAGAAATTACAGTCCGTCAGCCTGGCATTGGCAAGCTCAGCCATGCAGAGCGAAACCCAAGGAGGTTGGGTGAGGGAGTACAGCATCACCCTTTACATCAAACGACTTCCTGTCAGCGGCCATCGGGTTGCCATCTTCTCCTCCTCCTCTTGCACTTTCCTTCTCTTCCCCTCTTCCCTTCTCTTCCTCGTTTGTTTTTCCTCCCTATTTGATAATGAGCACAACGAGGTGATTTCCACTGCCAATACGCATCTAATGACAACTCCATCCAGCTCATTAAAAAGAAAACGCAGAGTCTCTCCCACACACACACACTGAACAGTTTCCGCTGGACTTTCTCCCCTTCAAAAAAACAAACTCTTCACAGCTTAAGTCTCAAGATCCACTTAGCCCCAATGCAGGGTGCCTAACACTGCTCTTGGAATGGAGAGCTAATTGAGAGATTTGAAGTGAAAAGACGTTGAGCCTAAGGCCAGAGGAGAACAGTGAGATGTGAGACACACAGAGACCATGGAAACGGATAGACAGATTTCCACTACAACATAGCACCATGCCATACTTTCTCTCTGTGGGTCACTGAAGCTTTGTCTGACAGGAAAAATGCTGCCTTGGAAGGAAGCCTTTGGTGGAAACAAGGAATCAAGGCATGTCTGAATCAGATAAAAGCACAAAAATCTGCCTACAAAGTACCTTAAAGTATAAGCCCGGAGTAAGTTTAAGCAAAGTCCTGATGCATGAGCCTTCTAACAGCAATATATTTTGCATGAAATGAAAGAATTTCGAACAGGATAGACCTAACGCGAACGTGAAACACTTTACATTGAGTCAATGTAACCTCAGATCTTACTTTCGGTTTCCAACAGTCAGGTCCCATTGATTCAGTGTAAAGTGCCTGTTTGCTTTTGCGTTCGGTCTGTGCTGTACCAAATTATTTTGTTCCACTCGCTAAC
This sequence comes from Sardinella longiceps, assembly GCA_027497455.2. Lineage (NCBI taxonomy): Eukaryota > Metazoa > Chordata > Actinopteri > Clupeiformes > Clupeidae > Sardinella > Sardinella longiceps. Next base: position 13,408,119 of record JAODXP020000022.1, on the reverse strand, counting down.
TAGCGCATTTAGCAAGCTCTTTCAACAGGGCTATGCTTGAATTCACTCCGGTATTTTCCTTTAATTTGCCCAATTTTGAAGAAAGCACAGATGTATCCTTCATGCTGCCTTCAACGTCCAACATCCTATGAAATTACTTAATCGTCTTGGCTTGGCAACAGTGCTTGAACAATTAAATCAACAAGATGTCGTTCTAACCAGCTAGCCTATCTAGCTAGGTTATCCAAAACCATGTTTTTAGCTGGTGCCTTGATGCTGTTCACCACAGGTAACTAAGTAGACAGTGAAGACAGCAAGTCACTACCTTCCCGTTTCGGACACGGCCTCGGTCATTCGCTCAAGGATAGAGTGGAAGCAGCAATGAAGGTACAGCTCCATTGTTTATTAAGTAGCGTGAATGAAGTGGTTTAATGTAACGAGATGACACACAAAAGAAAGGTAAATCAAGACGTACCTGAGAGCTGGAGAGAACAGGTTTTTTGCCGAGTCTCTTGCCGTCTCCCTTATCTAGTGCAGCTGTGACACAAGAAACGGAAGAGAAAAAAAGAAAAGGGAGGCAATAGAGAGAGAGAGAGAGAGAGAGAGAGAGAGAGAGAGAGAGAGAGAGAGAGAGAGAGAGAGAGAGAGAGGAAAACATAAAGAGAGAGGGAGGGATTGGGAGGGAAGAGAGGCTGTCAGTTAAATCATGACAAATTAGCTTAATTACGGCAGTTTGAAACAGAGCACATTGGCATATCAAAGGCAACAACAGAAGAGCACTGAATAGTTTGGCTTAGAGAGGAGCGGCGTGTCTTGTGTCTCATACAGAACCATTCCAAGCTCCATAAATTTCCCATTACACCATTCCGGCTTGTCTGAGTGCCACCCAGTTCCCATCAGCATCCCATCATTCTGCTCTCGTTTTCCCGAAAGCCGTGCTTCAGAAGCCCATCAACGCCTCATCAGACCCACACACAACCTGGACCCACCTATTGTCAATCATCCAATTGTGTGGTTTCTTCCAATCATTTTTCCATTATTTTCACCTTGATCTTTGATCAAGCGGTTCAAGCACTTGAGCTAGGCCCTCATCAGGTAGCTGTCAATCTGCCACTTGGGCACATAAGAAAAGATCAGGTCTCCTGCCAAAGCCTGGGCTTTTGTCTGTGTTTACAGTCAGTGGTTCAATGCATCTGTGAAAATAAACTCGATCTGAAGGTATTGAGCTCACGAAAGCCAACTCTCTAAGAAAACAGGAGAGAGCTAGACAGATGGAGACTGAAAGAAGGAGAGAAGCAGAGAGAGAGAGAGAGAGAGAGAGAGAGAGAAATCAGCATAATGTGTCCATGTTTCCATTTCCCCTGCTACCTAAATCTGTCACTAAAACCTGGCTGAAAGGAACTGCTACCAAAGAAGATCTGACTCCCTGGAGACACAAGCTGTATCAAGACCAGAGCTGTGCCTGTTCTCCTGATTGTTTGTGCGTGTGTGTGTGTGTGTGTGTGTGTGTGTGTGTGTGTGGTGTGACGTGCATGGATACTCATTTGCATTCCTTTTTTGTACATATGTCCCTGTGTGCATGTCTGCGTCTAATGATGTATGTTCCCTGTGTGCATAATGTGTGTGTGTGTGTGCGCATGTGTGTTGGCTTGGATGAGCGAGAATTGTTCGGAGCAGGAATGTCAGAGGGACGTAGAGCGTCTGACAGATGCATAATTCATGGCGTTTCAGCACACATGCATTGACTGAGAGAGGGGCATGGAGAGCAAAGGGAGGAGAGGAGAGGAGAGGAGAGGACGAAAGAGAGAAACAGAGCCGGGCTTTATTCATCTCTCATTATGAGCACATCAGATCCACGCTGACGGACCCTGGCCAGCCCTTCTCTCGCTCTCCCTCTCCTCTCTTCCTCTCCTCCACCCCCGCCTGCCTGAAGAATGCACAAACGTGCTGAGCCCAGCGCCATCGGCACGCTAGTGCTCAACAAGCGAGCGGCCGTAACGAGGCTGTTGACACTCATGCAGACAGGAAACTGAGAGAGAGAGAGGGAAAGGGAGAGGGAGAGAGAGACAGAGAGACAGAGAGAGAGAGAGAGAGAGAGAGAGAGAGAGAGAGAGAGAGAGAGAGAGAGAGAGAGAGAGTGAAAAAAACCCAATGAAATCAAGAGATGGGAAAGAACTGGGATAGAGAAAGAGAGAGAGAGAGAGAGAGTAAAAACAAGAACAGATAATATGCACATGGAGGGATAAAGGAGGTGAGAGCAAGAACAGATAATATGCACATGGAGGGATAAAGGAGGTGAGAGCAAAGAGAGACGGCAGAGAGAGACAGAGAGCAAAAGAGAGAGAGAGAGAGAGAGAGAGAGAAAGAGAGAGACGGACCCATCTGGTCTAACAATAGCATGACGGACAGTGAGAAGGCTTTACAGCTGCCCCCGTCAGGTCGTTAGCCAGCGTCTGCTTGGCGGGGCTCTGGCTCCCATATCAACAACACCACATACACAGACGTGCACGCACACACACACACACACACACACACACTGCAGTCACTGAGCAGGCAGGCAAGCACAGGGTGTGTACGTGTCTCTGTGTGTATATGTGTGTGTGTTTGAAAAGAGAGGACGGACTCACCTGCTTGTATCCGCTGGCGGTGGCGTGCCGGGAGGCTCTCCCATCCCCTGGTGTGGCGCACGGCAAAGTGGGACTGGAGCAGGAAGGTCCAGAGCTTTGCGCGCAGAGCCCGCACCTCTCGCCTGAACGGCTGCCAGAGTCACACAGAGCCCGAGTCACGGAGAGAGAGACAGAGAGGGAAGGAGAGAGAGAGAGAATGGGAGATGGAGAGAAGGAGGAGGAGAGAGAGAGAGAGAGGGAGAGAGAAGGGAGTAAGGAGGGGAGGGAACGGGTGGTGCAAGAAGAGGGAGGGGAAAGGGAGAGTGAGAGACGGAAAAAAACACACACTGGAGCGAATCAGCAGCTGCTTAAGAGACCCCGTCGTCATGGCAACCAATCGCCATGGCTCCCTCCTCCTCCTCCTCCTCCTCCTCCTTTCTCTCCGTCTCTCTCTCACACAAACACACACAAACACTCCACCCCTTTTTACGCAGGAGCCAGAATCCCACTCCAGCTCCGGTGGGCTAAACTAATGATGTCACCAACACAAGATTCAAGCGCCCACCTCCTCAAATGTAACAATGTCAAAATAAACAAGCACACACACACACACAGACACAAATAACAAATAAACAAATATCAAAACGCAAGTCAAAGCACAGCTAGTCTCTCTGGGACACTGAGGGGAAAGATTACAGCTGGCCACACCCTCGCCTCCTCCTCTTCCTTAATCCAGCCCGCCTCTCTCTCTCCCTCCCTCCCTCCCTCCCTCTCTCTTCCCCCCTCCCTCTCTCTCTCTTGGGACGAGCCCCAATGCCACTCTCCAATCTCTGCCCCTTGCACTATGTAAGCTCATCCAGCCATTTCCCTCTATCTGGGTTGTTCACTTGTTGCCTTCACTGCACATGATCTTTGGCTTTAGTCTGTAGCTCTGTGGCGTTAGCTGCAGCATTACTGGAGCCCATTCTGGTCTAATGAGAACTAGTCACAATCAATCGACAAGAGACTTGAGAGAGGGGGAGGAAAAAAGGAAGGTGTGTGTGTGTGTGTGTGTGTGTGTGTGTGTGTGTGTGTGTGTGTGTGACAGGAGGAAGAGAGAAAGACTATGAGGAGGCATCCACAGTGTGAGCGGAGAGGTTCCCAACAGTCAGTGTCACTCCTTTATAATCCACTATGCCAAAGGACACGGACATTATAGGAGGGCTTAAATCCTAGGATCAGAGGAGGTCCTTAGTCACCAAGGCAACACGTGTCTCTCTCCACACAGATCTACATACTCTTCTACACACACACAAACACATATAGTCACATATGTCACACACACACACACACACACACACACACACACACACACACTCACCTCTGAGACAAACCGCATGTGGTCTGCTGCATTAGAATGGATCGACAACATTGTGACGTGTGTGATGCAAATAACAGATTTAATGTCCTTATTAAACCCAGACCACAAAACAATCATCATTTATTCTTGCTTTATAACCAAGACAAGTAACAATATTATATCAAATATGTTTACAGCAATAAACCTATAATAGATAGTAAACCAATATAAAATATGTAGACCTATAGGATAAACCTATATAAACAAATGTAATCTCCTGATAATCACATTTAGATGTGGATTTCAGGATCAAAAAGGGAAAAGAGGCAAAATGAAACGGCAGACCATCCTAGATAGTCCCAGCGTCCCCTGATCGCCAAAACCAGCCAAGAAAGGGCCCTCAACAAACTCACTGAAGCACAGAGGCCTTGGTCAATCAGATTCAGGGTCAGAGAGATTCGGACACTCAGGAATGGTCAGTGACACAATTCTAAAAGTTGCTGTTTGAAGTTGCTAACCCCAGTTATCAGTCGCTCTCTCTTTCTCTTTCCCTCTCTCCCTCCCTCCCTCCCTCCCTATCTTTTCCTCAGCGCTTTCATCTCTTTGAAGTCTACAAAGTGAGTCTAGTCTTGCTGCAGTATTCTTGTTTCAGCACTGCTGCTCCACTGATGTGATGGTGCAGTGCTGTTTTCAAGAGGCTGAAATGTACACCCTTTTCCTCAGGCCATTACAATCACCTCAGTCAGCATCTCAGCCACTCAGGGGGAACATCTAGCGTCCTGACTCACTCAGGTGACTAACTGGATCACCAACACCTAGACATCCTTCAGGACATGCTCAAATTGCATTGCCTGTTCATTAAACACATACACACACAAACAGCCTCCATGGCGAATACAAATCAAAAGATACTAAATGAAGTAAATGAAAATAAATGAAGACATTCATATGACAATGAGCCTGAACGCGCTAGCAGTTTGGGACAGCTGAACACCACAAGGTACAGTAGGCTTGGCTACATTCTTGCCATGTCATCTCTCTCCAGTGAGCCTTAAACACTAATGCACGCACGTACACACACACACACACACACACACACGCACACGCACACGCACACGCACACACACACCTACCTCCACTTCCTCCTGCTGCTGCTGGGGGTCGTCGGGGCAAGAGCCCGAGGTGCAGGCATCCAGCAGCGCGTCCGTCTCCTCTGGGCCGTCACCACACAGCTGCTGCACCGCCACAAACAGCTCACAGCAGTTCTCCACGGCAACCGCCTCCCGCACCGCCGCACACAGCTTCCGCAACAGCGCTGGGTCCTGCGTGAACGTCTCTCTCTATCCCACAAACACACACACACACACGCACGCACAGTCCGCACACACACGAAGGCATCCACATGAGAACGATTATGCTTTCAGCGGCAATGGCTTTTTTAATTTGATTTACTAGAGACAAGATTTTTTAGATATCTTGGACACCTAGTCTGACAGAATGAGGTTAAATAAAAGCATAGAGACATGCCATGGGATCCTTTGCCTTCACACTGGATGAGAAAACCAAATGGTTTCAAAGAAGACAACTGTTTCTGGGTCAGTTTCAAAGGAAACAACACATAGGTACAGTATCGTCATGCTGCGGGAAGGTAAAGTCTCTCTGATTTTATAAGGAATCGAGACATTTCGCTGTATTTCCACAAAGTCATTGGTAGCTGATATGGACCTTGAGCCAGACAAGTCCACTGCATATTTCTCTTAGCACTCTTTTATACTCGTAAAAATATCCACATCTGCACTTGAGCTTCCCCAAGTGGATAGGACTTCAAAGCGTGGCCTCGCCGCACAGCCTTTTTGTCATCAAACGACAAAAGATTGTCACTTCCCTTGTGGCAATGCCACAATGAAAGCACAATGTGTTCTGTCAATCTTTCTGCACAGCAGATAAATACTCCCCAACTCCTGTGCCCTTGCTATTCCAACTGCATCTTTAGTGCACGCCATCAGGGTAGGATAGCATGACTGTCCGCATGGCTGACTGACACCAAAGCCACGACTGCTACAGGACATTACGGGCAGCTGCAGAGGTACTGTATGCGTTTCCATTTCTGAACACAAGAGAGAGAGAAAAAAAACAACAAAAAAAAAAAACACCCCAACCCCCACCTTTCAAGCCTGGACTGCTCTGCTGGAGTCTACCCCACTGTGGGTTAACCTACAGTATGACTGTGTGAAGAGGGAACATTTGCAGGCCAAATGGGATGGCTAAAAGCTACTGACTGGAGCATAAGTGCATCCCCCTCTTTCTCCCACTCTCTTTCTCCTCTCCTCTCCTCTCCTCTATCTTCTTTTCTCTTTCTGCCGAGGTTGACGGAGTGTGGGCTGAATGTGATGAAACACCCTGAGACCTCTTGCTGTCTCTGAGGGACACACACTCGTACACACACTCCCCCCCCCGTACGTGTCAGAGCGTATTTGCTGCACAGACGTGAGGTGTGTCAGCAGGGCCTGTGCCAGAGGACACCACATATTCTCAGTCCCAGTGACAGCGGTGCTCTGCTGCACAACCCAACAGAGAGGGTGAGAACACACAAGACACAGATGCCTTCAACAGGCACACAATACTACCTGTTTGTACTATTGCGAAGGAATCCAATGAATTTGCGAACATGGAAACCTACATGCAAGTGTGTGTGTGTGCGTGTGTGTGTGTGCCTTCAGTGACAGGGGACTGATGAGAAATGCTAATGGGTTTTCTGTTGAAAGCTACTAATGACTTAATGCCACATTGTTAAACAAAGAGAAGAGGTGCTGCGCACCTTTTTAAAATTCCTGTGTGAGCAATTACATGATTGGCAGTATGGGGGGCTGCTATTGTGTTTACAGGCACTGCAAGGAGACATGCCTTCCAAATCACTTTGCAGAGATTCCCCGTTGTGCAATTTCACCGAGCCATCAGCCATCAATAAGAGTTCATAAACAAAATAACACGCACCAATTCCACCTCTTAAACTATAAAACGACACATATTTTAGGCAGCGGTGTGGGAAGGGGAAAATGGAACAAGACTGTGTGAGTATATTACGCGTCTACATGCAGCGGCTTCTGCGTTTTGAGACTGGTCTCTTAACTAGCATCTGGCAAAGCCAGCCTGGGGCTACTACTGTGCAGCTCCTCTCTGCTCTGCTGTGCTGTGCTTGGACTATCTGACTGACAGTGATGGCTGTGGGCAAGGAGGAGTGTGTGGCTTGTTAGCTGGTAGCGGTCATGTAGAAGAGGACAGCAGCAGCAGCAGCACGTGTGGCTCTGCAGCGCATAGCTGTCCTTGGTTTGAGCGTTTCAGAGCCTCTGGAAGTCTACACATACTCAGATGGGTTATTTTAAAATGTCATCGTTTGTGAATATGAATATGAATGTTCCTGCTTCATGTGTGCTAGTGAGGTGCTGTATTTTTCTTTAGTGTTATCAAAGAGCTTTATTAAACACTTCAACTCTCTCTGGTGCTACTATGAGTGCTGTGTGTGGGGCTGGAGCATGTGCAGAGAGCTGTGTTTGTGGAGAGGTGCAGTCACCATCATTCACCATATTTTCAGCTGATCGCTGCATTCTGTCTGCCAGTAAGAATGGATGCCTGCTGCCTCACATATGTTCACCTACCCACCGTGTGCGGCAATGTGTGTGTGTGTGTGTGTGTGTGTGTGTGTGTGTGTGTGTGTGTGTGTGTGTGTGTGTGTGTGCGTGTGCAAGTGTATGTTGTCTACGTGAGAGGGTGTTTGTGTGAGTGTGTGAGTGTGTGTATATTTAAACACATGGAGCGCGTGTGTTCATCTATTATAATGTATATTTCAGTTTCCCAGATGACCTGCACGGTGGGATGCAAGCTCTAATAGGGTGATAAGTTTTCATTTACATTGACCGCTTAAAATGTATAGTGTACACACATGTATGCTTGCCTGCATTATGTGAGTGTGTGTGTGTGTGTGTGTGTGTGTGTGTGTGTGTGTGTGTGTGTGTGAGTGAGTGCCTCTTACCCTGCGGAAGTTGTGGAAGGCCTGTGTGTGTGTAACCTGTGGCAGGTGAGTGACGATCAGACGCAGGCTTTGCTCTTGAAGCTCATTGGCCAGGCTCAGCACCTGCCGCGCCCACTTCACCTCTGGCAAACAGCCAATCAACTGCTCGCTCCCGCAGAGTATCGTCACTGCAGTCTGCACTGTCTGTATTCACATGCAAACACACACACACACACACACACACACACACACACACACACACACACACACACACACACACACAGAAAGAAAGAGGGGGGAAGAGAAAGAGCAGAAGAGAGATTTTGAGACCTTACTGCAGTCTACATTGTTTGTAAGATGACCTTGGTGGAAAAAAACATTTCTTTTTATGTTTCATCACATTTGAATGAATTTGAATGAAATTCTTTTCTCTTTGTTTCCCCCCATTCCTCTCTCCTCTACTAACAGACTACCCTCATCCTTCCTCTGCTCTGAATGCCAATCACACATTTATTCCACACAACCACCGCGCAGTTAGTGTACCTACAATAATTCTGCTTGAACAGCCACTTCTGAATAAATACATTCATGCTTGGAGTATGCCTGTGATTGAGTTATTTTCAGGAGAGCCACTCAGAGGGCATAAAAAGAAATAGGCTTGTTTTCCATATGGCCTTGAGTGGCTGCATTGTATTCTGGAGGGCAGTAATATTAGCCCGTGGAATGGATGATGGCAGTGTGTTAGCGGCGGCCGGGATGGATGATGTCAGCTTCTCCATCCTGTGTCGGGGGGATAAAGGCTGCTCTTACACATGTCCACTTCTAATCCCCGCCGCTGTGCTGCTGTTTTACATCCGAGCTGGCAATCAAACCAGTGGCAACAATCCCCCCCTTTCGCTCTACTGTACAAGAGCTCTTGGCTCAGGCTTTATCTGCTGCACAATAACAATACGGCTACTCAGATAGAGAAGCCGGAAATATTCCAGTCATAATACAGATTCTCGTGCAATTATTTGGCTGCAAGGACCCTAGCAATGTTTTATTTTCGGGTGAAACACTTCTCTATAGATTCATGTTGGTTTGTTAGTTTTAATGAATGTAAGGAGTGCTTTCTCTCTCTCTCTCTCTCTCTCTCTCTCTCACACACACACACTCTCTCTCTCTCTCTCTCTCTCTCTCTCTCTGTTTTGCAAGAGATGGTATGATTCAGGGGTCAGCATCTGGCCAGTAGTTCAGCCCATTTCCTCCTCAGCCGGAGCAGAGCACCCACACTCAATTACAGCAGCTTATTAGGGCTGTGTGTGTGTGTGTGTGTGTGTGTATTTGAGCAAGAAACAGAGAGTGAGCGAGCAAGAGAGAGAGAATGACTGTGAGCCTGTGTGTGCGTCAGAGCTTATGTGTATACTGTGCAAAATTGTGTATGCTGTGTGTGTGTGTGTGTGTGTGTGTGTGTGTGTGTGTGTGTGTGTGTGTGTGTGTGTGTGTGTGTGTGTTTTTGTGTGTATGTGGCAGGGTTGCAGCTCTCCTCACATGTGTGTGGTGGTGCCTGGAGAAGGAATTGACGTGGGCAGACTGCATGTCATCATGTGAGACTTCCTGAGTGAGTGTGGGTGGGGAACAAGCACTGGCCATGGAAAACTGGGGTGTGTGTGGTGGCAGGAGAAAAAGGGCTGGGAATCATTTGTTTGCATGTGTTTGCAATATCCAACACTACTGGGTGGGGATTAAGGTATATTTTATCTATGGATTATATTTTTGTAAACCATAAATCCTGAATGCTTATATACAGCAAAATTTGAGAGAGAATGCCTATACTTGTCAACTTTAGACTTCTATCTAAGACAAACTTACTCATTTTTGTGCTTGTGTGTGTGTGTGTGTGTGTGTGTGTGTGTGTGTGTTACATACCATGGATCGTATCACAGCATTAAGGCAGTCTCTTTGGAGGTCTGGTGGCAGCAGGGCAAAGCTCCTTTCGGACCAGCACTTGACAAAATATTCTGCTTGCCACCTACAGTGCACCACACACACACACACACACACACACACACACACAAAAAGAAGGGAGAAATAGTTGTGTGAGCCGGTGTGAGTTGTGGGGTGGGCGTCGTGGAGCAGAGGTTGCTGTTATCTGTCTCCAGCAGAGTGGGCTCGGACAGCGGACTACATTAAAAGGCTCATCATCGACTATGCCAGGCCTGGCTCTGTGCTCGGCTCCACTACGCTCTGGACCAATGCCCCTGCTGCTCCCTGTGAATGAGATTCTGTGGCCTCGCTGCACATTGTTGTGCCAGCACACACACACACACACACACACACACACACACACACACACACACACACACACACAAACACAAACACACTCACAAACACACACACAAACACACACAAACACAAAAAAATATGCACACACACACACACACACACATAAATGCACTCACTGACGCAAACACACAAACAGAGAATGGCCGGTGACAAATGATGCAGTAGAGACAAATGTCTTGCCATTACAGCAGTTTCTCACATATGTATTTACACGAGCTTGAATCGAGCACAATGGGGACAATCTCTTCCTGAAATAGAGAAGATGCATAACAAACACTTTGCGGGGCCAAGGCTGGATATTAACACAGCACTTACGAAACACACAGCTTGAGTATGTCTGGCTTTCAAACTGTCGAGTCAAATCATAACCGAAAAAAATTAATCTGTGTCTTTGAAAAATTTCTTAACACTGAGGCTAAATTTCCCTGAAAAAATCCTCTTGGCAAATCTTTG
>JAODXP020000022.1:13324908-13392408 GCA_027497455.2 Sardinella longiceps | reverse complement strand
TTTTGTCTACACACACAAACATTTAATCATTATTTATTTGGAATGACGAATCCTGATTAAAACAACACAGCATCTAAATAGTCAGAAAGAGCCCATTCTGTTTTACAGTACAAACATTATTCCAGAATATAATGAATAAATAACAGGATTAAATAACTGTATGTACACACACACACACACACACACACACACACACACACACACACACACACACACACACACACACACACACACACACACACACACACACACACACACACAAGCAAGTAAAGCTCTGTTAAACAAAAATCACAGCTGCATAGATGGGGCCCATCTCCATCTCCCTGGCACAAACACTGGGGAGCTCTGAAATCTGAAATCGGGCAAGGAGAGAACAGAGGGGCAAGCAGCTGCTCTTCCCGTGCCTCTGCCTCTCCTCCTCCATTCCCACACAAGGCACTGGGGGGGCACAGGGCCATTCAATTATTCAGTGGATAAAACCCATTTAGCAGGGGGGTAAGTGAGTGAATGGGCTTCAGGGCTGGAAGGGCCTGTGGCAGAACTGGATCTATGAAACCCTATATGTGTCTGTTGGTGTGTGTGTGTGTGTGTGTGTGTGTGTGTGTGTGATTTACAGACGCAGATGAGCGGTGTATGCATTATTCACGAGCTGCAGGTACACTCTGAAGATGCGCTGAGCCCGAGGAGATTAATTGTACAGCGCCGCAAACTACAAACAGGACAACACCAGCGTTTTGTCGAGGCGATTGGGGAGGGTTCCGGAAAGACGACTGCTGCTTAGCTGATGTCCTCAAACTCCCCAACCCCCCCCCAACAGCAGACAATTTTTTTATCCTGCATGCATACATTTTGGACAGAACTACAAGGAAAGTAGTTGACAAACAAATCAGTGGGAGAAAACAATGTTTAATATCTTCAGAAAACTATATTACCGGAAAGTAGTTCAGTGATTTCAGGGGATTATGAGAGATTCACGGTTAGCAGGGATTTGAAAAAAGAACACAATGAACTCCATAGTTACATGGGCAGGATGTGTGTGGATTGGTCGCCGACTTTCTGATACCTACCCTTGGAGGGTGATGCTTTGCCTAGAACTCTCCATCCAACTCCCGCATAGCATGGCTCTGAAGTACTGGGACCGTGCACACAAAACAGCTCTGCAGAAACACACACACACACACACAAACACACACACATTGAGATGCCAGACTTTAGTACGCAACTGACCTCTTGAACTTCACTACTGATCCAAACAAAGAAAAAGTGTTTGTGCAACCACTGCCAGCGCTCCAAGCTCCCAGAGCAGCAGGGACGAGACACCAGAGTTCTGGCCTCAGTGACCAGGGTTTCCGAGTGCTATAGGAAGAGCCACCCGCTATAGAAGGGTATTAACCCTCATGATTTTTTAATCTGTTTCTCAGAATATCCTTTGAGTATCTGGGGACGTGCATCAGGGATAAGATAACATAGGGAGTGTCTAAAGCCCAGCCACGCCATCTTCCCACTCCACACTCTCACAAACAAGTGTGTACACACACACACACACACACACACACACACACACACACACACACACACAAATCTTGGATCGGTCTCAATCCCTTTCTTCCTCACACATACACGTAGACACACACATACACTTACTGTACATACCCCATCCACACACACACACGCCCGCGCTCAGTTTGACACACACCAGGTCACACAAGACACCAACACCAACACCAACACCCACAGCCACAGCCACAGCACACACACACACACACACACACACACACACACACACACACACACAAAGCCTGAAGACAATGCTAAAAATAGCCCTCTTTGTTCTAGGCCCTATCCATGATTTCTGCCAGGCAGAGAGAGAGTGAGGTACGACTCTCTCTGTATGTAATCATTAAAGGCAGAGTCGTGGGAGACAGCACAGCATCCATCACAGAGATGGGTAGCAGGGGAGACAGCAGGGCTTCAGCAGGAGTGGGAGCCACACAGTCTCTACTGACTGGGGGACAGGAAGGGAAGAGCCACAGTGAGGTACAGTAGATGATCAGATGATCATGTCTCTGCCAATCAAGGGTCATCATGGATATTGATCATTTTTGGATATTGCACATATGGATATTGTTCACTTTGCTAGAAGAAAATAGTAGATCAGAAAGAGAATCTCAGCAACAGAAGCTCTTAAAGAAGCCAAAGCAGCAGGACAATCATCAGTTCTCATTCTACTTGACCTATCAGCAGCGTTTGATACAGTCAACCATAGAATTCTTCTGGATAAACTCAGAAGCATGGGCGTTGGCGGCAAAGTGCACTCCTGGTTTGAATCCTACCTCACTGGACGATCATTCAATGTGTCATGGCTTGGCAAAACCTCAGCAAAGCACTACCTTACCACAGGAGTAATCCAAGGCTCAGTACTGGGGCCCCTCCTCTTCGCTTTGCACACAACAACACTGGGTCATCCACTCGCATGGTTTTTCCTACCACTGCTATGCAGATGACACCCAACTTTATCTATCTTTTCCTCCTGGCGATTCTACAGTGACAACACGGATCTCTGACTGTCTCTCAGACATATCTGCATGGATGAAAGACAACCACCTTCAGGCAAACCCTGCACCACAACATCAGCATTAAGATAGACTCCCTATCTGTTGCTCCTACCAAGGCTGCAAGAAACCTAGGCGTAATAATGGATGAGCAGCTGACCTTCACGGATCATGTTGCGGCTGTTGCTAGGTCATGCCGTTCCTCTCTATTCAACATTAGGAAAATTAGGCCGTAACTTACTCAACATGCAACACAGCTCCTGGTTCAGACGCTGGTTATTTCTCGCCTCGACTATTGCAACGCTCTTCTAACAGGTCTACCAGCCTGTGCGGTAAAACCACTACTGATGATCCAGAAGGCTGCTGCACGCCTGGTCTTCAACCAGCCAAAGAGAGCACATGTCTCTCCACTGTTCAGGGAGCTCCACTGGCTGCCCCTGGCTGCTCGCATCAAATTCAAGTCACTAATGTTGGCTTACAGAGTACTGGATGGAACTGCTCCAGTCTACCTGAAAGCCATCATCAAACCATATGCTAACCTCCAATCGCTCCGCTCAACCAAGGATCGCTGCTTAGAACGACCACCGCACAGGTCAATCTAAGCACTTCTCATGCATCGTTCCTCACTGGTGGAATAGTCTTCCTAAGACTATCAGAACAACAGGCACTCTTTCTACTTTCAAGAGACTCTTGAAGACCAGGTCTTTCAGGTATCTCTTGTCCTAGTTCCTTAAATTACTTGGAATACACTGACCAAGCACTTCTAAACTCTTGCACTTGCTCTCCTATTAGCAAATGGCACTCCTAGTAGGCACTTACTTGTATTGTGTTGCAGTTTGATTGTTATCCCTCTTTTGTAAGTCGCTTTGGATAAAAGCGTCTGCTAAATGCATCAATGTAAATGTAAATGTAAAAAAACATCAAAGCAGCAGAAATTGTTGGGTTAATAACTTCATGTTGTAGTGGTGATTAAAATAGCTGGACTAGTTAGTTCTTGCCATTTTTGAGGCAGTAAACACACATAAAATCAGTGTTTAAAGGAAAGGCAATGTACAGTGAGCGACTAGTTGAAATAATGGTCATCTCCCGGGGTTTCAGAGGACAGAGACTCTTTTATCACTGTGTGAGTATCAGTGTGTGAGTGTGAAACTACACGTACAGTCGCACATGAAACTACTGGTGAGAGCAAGCAGAGGGACACTTATACCTCCACTTAATAGCTGCACTCGAGCGGAGATGCATAACTAGGGACTAATTATAGATGTGTGTGTGTGTGTGTGTGTGTGTGTGTGTGTGTGTGTGTGTGTGTGTGTGTGTGTGTGTGTGTGTGTTGAGAGAGAGAGCGAGTGTAGGGGTATGGGATGCTCATGAATAAACATGGTTTAAATTCTGTTAATATTTGATGGCCGTGATATTAATTGGCATGAAGCAGGAAGGAGACACGGGGCATGATACTGGAAATAGCTGTAAACAGAAAGCATCAGCAGCAGGATGTTGCATAGGGAGGATTCTAAATGCCAAATGTCATAAGCATATAACACAGACTGATACTGAATAAGGGGGATAAGCCAATCCTTTTGCAGAGTTTTTGAGGAACAATCCAGAAAGCACTTATAAAACCCAAAGAGTTCTGCTCATGGTCAACTCAACATTAAAGGGTTTTCCTTTTTCTTCTCAGCAGGCTGTGAAACTAACCACTGCTGTGCACCCCCTCTTCCTCACCAAAGATCGCTTTTGGAAAGCTTAGAAGAGGTCATTAAAGTCCCAAACACTGCACAGAATATCCTATAGCACCCACTCACCACACACCAACACACACACACACACACACACACACACACACACACACACACACCTGCGTTCACAGCAAGGACACCAGAGATTAACATCAGGCTGTGAAATGGTGCAGGATTAGCGCTGGGTGATCTAGTAATGGGCGAAGATTACACAAGCTCAGCCCTGCGCTGTCGTGCTGGCTGCCGTCATTTATCTGCACCCTGATGTATATTTCTGCGAATGTGCGCAGCGCAGGTGGGAGAAGAAGCTCCGGAACGTTCATGTGTAATTCATCAAAGTGCGCCGATGGGCTCTGCAGCATATGATTCACAGGCGTCTCAATGAAAGGGAGAAGGGAGAGAGGGGGAGACAAAGAGCCAGACAGATATGGTGATGCTGATAACTCATGCAAGAGAGACAGATAGGGATGAATTACTATTGATGAAGAAGGAGAGATTATCAAAAGGAGGCAGAGACTCAGAATATGGGAGCGTGTGTGTGTGTCTGCGGGATGTGAAAGAGAGTGAGGGACAGAGAGAGACAGAGAGAGAGAAAGAAAGAATGTGAAGGAGAGAGAGAGAGAGAGACTGAAAGAGGTAGAACAAGTAGAGCGGTTGGGAGCAATTTTGCAGGAAAGCAGGAGGGACAAATGAGAAGGCGTGAGGAGTGAGTGAGAGGGAGAGAGAGAGAAAGAGAGAGGGGAGGGGAGGGGGTAGAGTGAAGAGAGTGAGTGAATGAGAGATCACAGAGATTAGCGGCCTCTGGTGTAGTGCTGAGCTGCAGCAGTCACCAGTGGGCTCCCATACTGATGAGTGTCCTTATGAGAACCAACCCACCCCTCTCTCCTGCAGAGCCTCCATAGGGGGAGGAAGAGGTGGGCTAGGAGAGAGGGAAAGAGAGGAGAAGCAGATGGAGAGAGAGGGAGAGGGAGAGAGAGAGGGAGAGGGAGAGGGAGAGGGAGAGGAGAGAGAGTAAAAATCTGGGCAGCCCTCTGTGATCCAGCTGCAGTGGAGCTGGAGGACTGCATTCCAGCACTCGTTTCCGTTCACTGGTTCTACCCGCAAAGGAAGGGAAAAAAAAAAAGAAAAGAAAAAAACCTGCCCCCAAAGACCCAGTGCAGTTGCTATGGTTACAGAGGCAACTAAAGCATCCACAGTCAGGGTTAACTGCCCTTTTGCAACGGGAATCCATGGTAGCACGCATCCCACAGGGAAAAACAAAAAATAGTCAGGGCATTCATATAGCATTTTCCAGAATCTTCTTTGACAGACATGTGAAAAGGTAAGTGCATAGAGTAAGGTCAGAAATTACAGAGAGCATCCAGGGTAAATGCCCCAGTGGACTTCAAAGACCTTCCAATGTGCCTGGAAGTCAGTACAAGAACAAAGAACACGTTATGAGCTACAACAGAACATCTGTGTCTTGATCTCGCAGGGACTCTGATGTGAGTAGAGATGTATGATTGTGTGTTAGATGGGGGTGGGGGCTCCAGAAATAGCTGATGCATTAGACGCTGTTCACCACCAATCAATGGCAATTACCAGTGAAAACACATAACTGCTTTGGCACTAGTGTAGCTATGTAGCATCTGAACTGACACATGCTCTTTAACCACTCTGGCCATTCATTGTCAGTGATTCCAACGGGCTGAGGAAAGTCTGTCATCTCCCATCCCATTGCCACAAGCAGTAGTCTTTATAATTCTGAAAATCTGTTACTTCACATGCATTTATTTTCAGCCATGCCAGGAAATCAAAGAATGAAAACTTTCCATCAGCACATCTGTTATGTTTGGGTGTTTTGTCACTTCTCTCCACCCGTATTTGGGCCCGCCTTCTCTATCAACAACCTGTCTCTTCTCCGGAAGTTTTGTGTTTTTAAAAGTCTCAACGGAGTTGTGGACACCGCCGGTGGGCCATTGCTACTCGTGAGTTGTGATGGAGGCGTGTCTCTTTCTTTGTCTTTCTTCGTTGTCTGTATAACGTGTTCAGTACTGTGGCCACGTTGTGGTGTGATAGGTCATGAGCTTGGCGCATGGCTGATGCTCAGGTGTTTGTTGTCTTCTGTTGGCTGGGCGCTGCTGAGTCGGTTTAGCTGTTATTACAGACGGTGGTGGGCAGTCGCCGGTGTGTCGGCGATTGTTTAACCTACTCCCTCCGGGAGCGTGTTTGTGTGGTTATACGTTTCTTTGTTTGTTCGTCACTTTATGTTAACTTGTCTTGTCTATTCCATCCCCTTTTACCCGGTTAAACTCCTTATTTCCTTATTATCAATAAACCGTTTGATTCGTTCCAGTTAAACTTTGTTGTTTTTTCCATTATACCCATTATTTACTCATTATGTTTGCTGTTATATGCCCAGAGTGAGAGACGGGTATGTAATAACATCCAACAGTTCCATGAAAATCTATTGGCCCATTTCCACCTTTTTATGAAAATTGGTTATTCACCTTTTAACCAGATCTGGCTTCTCACCAGATTCCAGCGCCTATGCTAAACTAAAGCTAAAATTGGGGTTGCCAGACACATGCACTGAGAGCAAAATGCTTTTGCCCACATATACAGTATGACTCCAGGTAAGCGGGTGAATAGCCCATTTTCATAAAAAGGAGGAATATCCCTTTAAGACAAACATGTAACCAACTGTTGATAAATAAAAGGTGAGGTGTCTTTCTTACGCAGGTACGCTCACAGAATTATAAAGAGGTTCTATATCTATGGGTACGCTCCTGTGGGTACGCTGACTGGATGCCATGTGAGCTGTGCTAGATTCCTCCAGCATATGGTCTAAGGTGAGGTGGTCTGCTAGTCTTTCTGTTTTAAAGCGGTAAGCTGTAATCTTTAATGATCTAGTCTTTAATTGTCTGTGTACCCTGAAGAGTGCACCCTGAAGAGTTGTGATTGGGTGTTGCTACCTGTGGGCGGAGAAGTGCTTGTCCCCGACCTGGATACTGATGTCACATGCCTCCCCTCGCTGGTACAGTGCCAGCAGGTCGGCTCCGAGCGCAGACGCCGGCTCCAGGACCACGGCATCTGAGGGGGAAACGATGGAGGAGAACAAGATGACAGGAGAGTAAAAAAAAGAGAGAGAGAAAGAGAAGGGTGGAGGGTGTGAAACAGAAATCATCAGATGGCAGCTGAAGGTCAAAGGAATTGTACTGTTGCACATCCCATGAATATTAAAGGAAAATACCGGAGTGAATTCAAGCATAGCCCAGTTGAAAGAGCTTGCTAAATCCGCTAGTTAGCGAGTGGAACAAAATAATTTGGTACAGCACAGACCGCACTTGTACACAGAGCGAACAGGCACTTTACACATGGGACCTGACTGTTGGAAACCGAAAGTAAGATCTGAGGTTACATTGACTCAATGTTAAGTGTTTTGCGTTCGTGTTAGGTCTATGTTGTTCAAAATTCTTTCATTTCATGTGAAATAAATTTTTTGTTAGAAGGCTCGTGCAGCAGGGCTATGCTTAAAGTTACTCCGGTATTTTACCTTTAAAGAGTGCTGCTCAAAACAAAACAGATTCAACAATTCAATTCAATTCAATTTTATTTGTAGAGCGCTCAAATACAGTGCATTGTCTCACGGCGCTTTACAGACAGTACGGGAAGCATCCATGAGAAACAACAAACCAGTGCCTTACTTTTTAGATGCTAAACACAATGTTCTTTCTATATTCTGTTGATATTGACCAATTTCAACAGCATTACCAAGAAACAAACGTCATTGGGAAAAGAAGGAATATAAAATGGGGAATCAAGCAAGTGATGTAGCTTTTTACTGTAACTAGAGTATAATGCAGCTAAATATTCTGGACAGGGCCTGCTTTTGGGAGCAACACTAATGCAGTTATCACCGTTTCCCTCTAAAGTGACTGTGCAGTCTGTCAGCGTGCACACGGAGATGTCCACTAATGCGTGGCACAGGAGAGGTGGAGAGGCTAAACGTGATTAGCGCTTAAGTGGCTTAAGGAGAAAGTGTTTACCGCTCCTCCGGTGGTCTTTAAGGCTGCATGGCCTCACACAAACCCACCACTTGTCTCCCAGGCTTTGGGAGATTCGCAAACATGTGATGAGATTACATGCACATGACGATGATGGGTGCATCATGGTGTCTAATTAATCTCTATTGACCAATTAAAAAGTTGATTACGCCATCAATATAAGTGGTTCCTTCTTTGTTATGCATGCGAGTTGTGTAATGGACCACTAAAGGCCACTATACACCAAAGATTCACAACAAGACCAGCTGGAACTTTCTAAAAACCAGAAACTTTCTGCAATCTTGTGTTCTTGATAGCGATGGCTTGAAAGGGCTTGCAACGGCATGCAACGTTTGATTCACACCGCCGCAACCCCTCTCTATAACGGTCTTTTCTTGTCGCGGATCTTCAGTCTCAACTGGCATTAATGATCTACATTGAAACCTAAGATTATGGATTTTATCTATGGAGTTTGTGTGTGTGTGTGTGTGTGTGTGAGTGTGAGTGTGAGAGTGTGAGAGAGAGAGAGAGAGAGAGAGAGAGATATGTGTTGAACATTATTCTGATTAGATGAAATGCAGGAACTGGAGCTATTTCCCAGAGGCCACTACTCTCGGGCTCACCTGAGTCTATGCAGGAGCTGGGGTCCAGGTAATCAGGCACGTCGGCATGCACTCCATTCACTTGCGCCCCCTCTGGGAGCCCTTTGATTTTCCCTTGGCATTGGTCAGCTGAGTACACCCTCCTGTGGGTTAAGAGTTCCACATGCAGTCATACTGCAGCAACAGTCAAAACAAACATGTCAGTGCAGGCGAGGTTGAGAAGAATGATGTGAGTGGTTAGAGGAAGGTGCAGAGGGACACACGTGTGTGTGTGTGTGTGTGTGTGTGTGTGTGTGTGTGTGTGTGTGTGTGTGGGGGTGGGTGAGAGAGAGAGAGGGAGAGCGGAGAGCAAGATTGAGAATGTGTGAACACACACCTCAAACCCGTGTACACATTACATGCATCAGTGATTTGCAGGGGGGTGGGGGGTGATAATTAATTTTTTCCTTCTTGCTTCACCCCCTCTGTTAATCCAGTTGGGTTTATTATAAGACGCATTAAATACTTGTAAATAATGACTTCATGAAATATTAAATTACTGTGTCATACATTCAATAATTCTAACAGTTTACCACCAATTAAGATTCCAAAAGTAGGATTCAAGGTTTTTTATTTGCTATCTTTGGCTATGCCGTATACATGCAAGGTTTGCTTTCCTAACCAATGACACATAATTGCCCAAATGATGGCAGATCTCAAACACTTTCAACAAAACAAGATGTAAGCTGTCAGATGTAAACAGCCACTGGCATTACATGCATTTCCAAGCCTTCACATTTCTGCAGAAATTTAGCAGCATCCAGACTAGCATACAGTACTTCATACACCACAGTACCACTACAATAGCAAAAATGCTATATATAGCCTGCCTCCATATATTTGAACTCATGCTTGTCATCTATAAAATGGGCCTTAAAAGATGGCTGTCTGCTGAGGATAGACCAACCCTGTAATAATAACCCATTTTTGTGCGGAATCTCCAGACAGATTCTAGTGCCCAGCTGCGCTGCTGTTCCTCAAGCTTGCTTTTCTTTCTAGGAGCTCTACAGCGCCATCTGTCAGACCATGAAAGGTACTGCATCTCAGAATCCAAACAAATTTTAATAACTAGGCAACAATAAATCTTTGAAAAAATCTATGCAGCCAAGGCAAGATTAAAGCAATAACATATAACAATTCGCCACGATCTGAGGTACCGTTTTTGTAAGACAATTTCTTTTAGCATCATCTTCTACCATAATTAATTTGTCACCAGTCATCTGGGAGAGACAGACATGGTGCAGGCAGATCAGTGAGTGGTCTGCCTAAATGACACAATATTTTACATATTTACAATACATATTATATTTTTTTGCTATAAAGATATTTGTCCTACAATTTCCTCACACCATATTAAGCTTTCAGTTATGTGAGTTTTATTTTAGTGGACTGTACAGTAGCTACTGTCCCAAATTGGTATCAGCCCAAAGTTGCAATCCTCCGCCCCAGTCCCATGTATATTTGTGTCCTGCATGGCGTTGAGTGGGCTGAGGCGGCGTACTGGAGCACCAGTGAGAGCACTGTGTGAAGAGCGGATGGGTGTGGAGGGCCGGGCGTATGTCTGCGGCCAGAGACAGAAGGTCACACTGAGAGACAGCAGACTAATTAAGTATCGGCTGAGGCACTGACAGAGACGCTCCAAGAGGAGAGCTTGCTTGCGTGGGTGGATCTGTGTGTGTGTGTGTGTGTGTGTGTGTGTTTGTCAATCACATGAACCTGTAGACAGCAAACTCTGACAGTGAATCAATAACCTTTGCATATAGATGAGGACAGCTGAAAACATCCCATAGAACTACGATAGCAGATATACCAAAGATCATGGAATACTGCTCTGCTTGAATCCTCTCTGGATATACAGTATGTGAGTATACAGCGCTTGTGATGGGAGGTTTGCAACTTCATGCAATTTCTACCATTTGTGTTAAAAATATAAATTGGATCAAAATCGGAAACACTGCATACCGAATATACTCTCGGAGTTCCGCAGCATCGCAGTCCTGCAGGTGGATCTCTGATTGGCCAGGAGCCTCGCCCTTCAGCAGGTGAGCAGCCCTGGCCAGCAGCACCGCCCTGTGGACCTGCAGGCGGGCAGAGCCCACACACAGAGTGACATCTGCTTCCTGCTCCTCGGACAGCAACCTAGAGGGAACGGCCCGAAACAGAGAGGGGAGAAGGGAGAGAGGGGAGGAGGAGATGGAATGACAGAGAGAGAGAGAGAGAGAGAGAGAGAGAGAGAGAGAGAGAGAGAGAGAGAGCAGTAGGCTATTATTAATGATGAATCCATCTGCGTTGCCACAGTGATCAATAACTATCCTGGCGTGTGGAACAGAAGGATAACTCTAAAATTCAAGACTCAATAGAATAAAATGTGTGCCATTAATGCACCAAATAGGAAAGAACAAACACAACAGAGCAATGAAATGCAATGATACATTTTCATTGTCAGTAAGGGAGGATCTGTGTCAGATCTCTAAGGACATGAAGGATTTAGTCTGTTTTCCCACTAAGGTAATGTACTCATTCAAGGTCATTTCAGTTCAACTATCACCAAAGCTCCACTGAGCATTTTGCAATAACTGAAATACTTAAAATAAAATACTTAAACGAAATGAATAATATTCACTTTACGTTCACTGATGTATAGATGATGATCAGTGGATTACAATGTAAGCCGTCCATATACTGTATCATCAGCCATAGATCAAATTTGGTCTCTAGATACAGATCTTAAAGCAATATACCGGAGTAAGTTTAAGCATAGCCCTGCTGCACGAGCCTTCTAACAGCAATATATTTCGCATGAAATGAAAGATTTTCGATTAGCACAGACCTAACGCGAAACCAAAACACTTTACATTGAGTCAATGTAACCTCAGATCTTACTTTCGGTTTCCAACAGTCAGGTCCCATTGATTCAGTGTAAAGTGCCTGTTCGCTTCTGCGTTCGGTCTGTGCTGTACCAAATTATTTTGTTCCACTTGCTAACTAGCGCATTTAGCAAGCTCTTTCAACAGGGCTATGTTTGAATTCACTCCGGTACTCACCTTTAATTCTGAACATTGGGCTGTGAAACTGTCTCACTGAATTACATGCAAGGAAAAGCTCTTGGCTCTATGTCATCTATAAAGTTGGACTTGAGAAGTAATTTTCATGGTATGGCACGTGAACACTTCACTGCTCCTCACACACCACTATCAAAATCATTATCAAAGACACTACTTTTTACTCCTAAGTGACTCAACTGGGTGACCTAGAAATATCACCGAGCCCTAAGGCTTACACACACATGCAGTTAGTTGGCAATCTCACACACACACACACACACACACACACACACACACAAACACAAACACAGTAGTAGACATTATAAATAAAACACACACACAAACACACAAACACATGGCTTGTTGCGGCCATTGCTGCCTTCGTAGTTATTTCTCTGTCCACCCCACGGCAAAAGCTAGCCAAGTGGGTCACGAGGGGATCTGCATAGTGTTTGGAGAGAACGGACTTGGCATGCTGAACTCCCTCCCTCCTCCAGCAGCCCATCCCTCTCTCCTTACCCTCTGTGTGACCTTCCCCACGACCCACTGAATCAGAGAGTCTACTCAGGCTACTCATGTGTACAGCAGAGCGCTCGGCAAAAACAGCCCACAGGCCCAGCATCATCATCCGTCCACCTGCACCTGCAGTGGAATATGAACATGCTGTACTCTCTGATTTAATCCTCTCTTCTAATCTGCTATTCTTAATCATTTGTTAATGTGAGCCTCAGTTACAATATGGAAAAACACACACAGAGAGAGAGAGAGAGAGAGAGAGAGAGAGAGAGAGAGAGAGAGAGAGAGAGAGAGAGAGAGCATGTACAATGTACAGTACCAAAACTTGTAGAAGCCAGGGTATGCCACATCTTGGAATAGGAAGTATGTGCTCAATCATTCAGGGATACTATCAGCACTTGGTTTTGCAATTAGAGAGTGAAGACTTGAAACTTGAAACTCTGACAACTTTACAACTTTAGGGGCACACATGGAAATTCAATGAGCTGCTGAAATCAATGAATACTGGATGAATACGTGGCCATTTTTAACTTGAGCAAAGTCCAAACCAAGAAACCACCATCTTTCATTTACCATTTCAAAGTATTGCTATGGCAATTCAGTCACAGATCAATGCAGATCAATCCACCTACACAAGTTAGACAAAACAGACCATAGCACAATAAAAACATTTGCCTATGTAAGGGAGAACGGCTACCGATGTGTCCCAATATAAGGTAATAATGGACGAGGCGGAGGCGAAGAGCAGCCCGATGGCGCAGCCGAGTCCGCCAAGTCCATTATTACCTTATATCAGGACACCTTGGTGATAAGTGTTCTTAATTCTAAGTTGCCTACAACATCTCCTATCCACTGGCCTATAAGCTACTCTGACTAGAAGAGAACTGATAAACAATTATGGAGATGTTATTCATGTACAATTTATGTCCCAAATTGCATCTTCTGCTAGCAATATAAAATGCAATTGTAGAGGTTTTCACATTATTACCCATCTGTAAAAGTGTATCTAAACTTCTTTTGTTCAAATTATACAGCAACACCTCAAATAGGGAGACAATAGGGTAATAATAAGGTTAGGCCTATGCAATACCACAATAATAGGGTTAGGCCTATTGAACTATGGCACAGGCAAATATTTCAAAATATTTAAAATATTTCCATCATCATGAGTCATGATTAATTAGCATGAGTCATGATTAATTAGCATGATCATGATAAATTCATGTTTGTGCCCCCTCAACTAAAGTGTTGACATGGTTAAATTGGTAAAATTTAGTTGACGTATGGGATAGATATGAGGAGCTAGGCCAAAGTAGGCTAAATAAGTACTTTTATTATATCAAATTATATCAAATTCTTTTGAAAAAAAAAAAAACATCATGATCATGTGTAATTTGTCATGACTCATGATGATGTAGCCAGAGTAATTAATGCTTAAGATCATCTGCTATTTCAGTAGGAGGTCATTAATGATAAACAATGAATTCATGCTTATAACTGATGAGTCATTAGATATTCAGAGATTAAGTAATGCATGAATCATGAATGAAATCATGTATGAATTCATGATAATTCATGTACCCTTACCGCAAAGTGTTACCAATATTTCAAATTCTTCCAAATCCAACTTCTTTCTTTAACTTCATCTTCAAGGAAAACTCACCTTTTTGGATTGTAAAAGACTACACTTTGTGACATTACGTAAATCCAAATGTCCCCCTGGTCCTCAAAAACTTAACTAGTATAATTATTTACATATTGATTGGCAGTGTCATGCCAATTAGGCCTAAGTCATTGAAGTGTCAGAGCTTGGGTTTACCATTGTGACTGGTGATGTAACAGATCACTGTTCAAACTCATGTCGACATGTAACCAGAGACATGCAGTGGGCTGACCAAAGTCACTGTACACTTGTTTAGGACAAATCACATATACTAGCATTCTTGTTGACTCCAAAAGATATGTGCTAATATCCTTGGTCAATGGGGTATGAGTAATTGGACTACTCCTGCTGTCAACAGATTACCTTTTAAAACCAAAGTCTACGTAAAGTTCAATGCGGTTTCTATTACAGCTTTTTTTTACCTTGTGAAATCCTCTGAAAGGGCACGAGAGAGGCATTTCTTGAGAGAGGCTCTGGCTTTTCTCTCTTTAGCTTGGAATTCCCGAACTGCTTCTGAGGAATGCATTCTATTCCCCATTCATTAAGATATGTGATGCTCTGCAAATCAGCAGTGTTGTGATCACAACATGCGTGCAAACCTGGCAAGAGAAACAACACTTAAAGTTAAATAAGGAAAGGTCAGTCATGACATGAAATAACAGTGTGCCTTCTTTTGTTGTTCTACAGGGGGGGAAATTATGAAATCTTGCTGAATTGCTACCTGAAGGATTTGCTGTCATGCTCATTGCCTTCTTCCAAAGGTCAGTTACCACATGTCAACCAGGAGATATAGGCTAAGACAACGGCATAGCCTAGGGTTGTTTTGTTACACGATTTGTTCAAATGTAACAAGGGTATTAAGGAGAGAGTCACTCAAATAGTCTAAGAAAGGATTCATAAAAAACATACAAATCATATAGGCCTAATATTGACAGCACTGATAATAATGAGTGATACATGTTGAGGACCAGTCCAGTTCTGCTCATGTCCACAAGAAATAAGCCTAAACAAAAGTAACGTTATGAGCATTGCTCATTGCACATTGTGCAAAGAGGTAAGAGCTCATTTCAAGGCTTAATTATGCAATAGGATCCTCATGCTTAGTCATTACTTGCTTACTGAGTTGCAACTATGACTGTCTTCTGTGAATCAGAAAACAAATAGACCTACATTCATATGCTACAATTAAAGATAAAAAATACCCATCACAAAATATCAAATTCTTTGACTATTCTAGCCTATGTCTGGAACAGGCTGTAATGAAATTCCACGAGTTGTCAGAAATTGCATGACCACTCGGAGCCCTGATTAACGTTTTGAAGGATAGAAAACGGCTAGATACATACATACACACTCTGCACACCTTTAAACAAAACCCCTCCAGGCAGCAGCATCTAGCCTTCCCCACACAGTGGGCTAACGATGCAATTTTAGAGTGTGTAGTACCACATGTGTGCTACTAGACTGTATTGAGGACATTCGATGATTTATAATGTCCACTAGGAACAACTTTCAAATAACTGGTGTGTAGATACAGTATACTGACACCTTGCCACACCTTACCCACACCAGAGACCCTTTGCCTACACTAGGGACTTGGACTCAGAGGGATGTAACGTAATGTAACCTGTCAGCAGAATGGGCTGCTAACATCTCAAGCTAACGCCTGTGCTAGCTAGTTGACTAGCACCAAGAGCTAAGCTATTCAAGCCGGAGCCGCTACTTTCACCTGAAATTAAGTTTTGCATTTGTTGCTAGTCTGCTTCTGCTTGTCCGTGAAAGAAACAGCTATATGTCATTGATAATGCTTTAAACAATTAAAAGAATATTGGCTAATCTTACAACTGTCATAAAATGACACTTACACATTTCGGTCCATACGCCTCCTCCTTCAAAAACACAAATCAATGGTAGGTGTGTAGGGTGCTAGCTAGCATAGCTAGCTAGTAAAATTGTATCCCTTGGTAACGTCAGCGTCAATTGTTCAGCTGATAATATGAATTACTGCGCTATACACAACAAATTACAATCAAACTCAAAAGATAGTTGTTACTGTTACGAAATGGACTTGCCTATCTAAATACTTCTTTGTGACCACTGATCCCACAACAAATGGGCAGCGTCCTTCCCTGTCATTTCAGTACCCCACGCTGCTCCACAACAATTACGTCATTGGAATTATCCCCGCCCAAGTGGTAGTCTCATGGCCATAGATATTAAATCTATGGGTATTAAATTTTTTTATGAAATTAAATCCAATTATATTTGGCACATTTTCTAATAATGGTTTGGGTTGCAGCACATGCCCAGGTGGAGGTCTAAAATGTTATTCCTAGACTCTGTAGGAGCCCTTGCTCAGTTTGGCAGTCAAAGCACCGCACCAAATATAATAGCCTATCCATCACCACTGAAGCTGGAGGTTGTCAATAAAGTCCCACAGAAACTTCATTTGATCTTGACCACTTTCACCATTGTCTCCTAATTCAATCTCCAGCCTACACTCAAATAGGCCTACATTATCTCAAACAACTGATTGTCCATAGCCTTGCCTGCCAGTATGTTGCATGTGTTGGGCCATCTCAGGGGCATCTTTACATAGTCTACACCTTACATTTCTCACTGTCAGAAACCTCCTCATGATACATACATTACAGATGCTCACATTTCCATGCTGTTTCATCTTCCTCGCACTGGGTTTCTCGTCTCCAATTGTTGCTCCCATCTCCTTGAAGTCACCTTGCCTTGTCGCTGCCTCTTGATTGCCTTTGTGCATCAATCCAGGCAGTGCACAGGTTTGTCTAAACTTGCAACCTCTACATGCCCTATCCACCAGTAGTTATATTAGTGGCTCCTCTAGTTTCAGAGTTATATGTTTATTTTCAAATAAATAGCTGATGGTCTGCTTAGTAAAACTGTATATATTTTTCTGCTGGGATTTCAATAGAAACCAGTGGGTAAAGACTTGTGTGACTAACTTCATGGGCCATTAAGTCCATGGTACCCTAGCCTGGCATTGGCCATCCCCTTGGTCTACGCTTTATGGTAAGACACATCAGATACTTGTTGCATTTCTTGCTGATAGCTTTACCTTTTATGTGTAGGGCTGTGTTATTCATCAGATTTCATATAGTGTGCTACTTCCAGCTCACCTTTATAAACCTAGACCCGATTGGAACTTTTCAGTTCCTTGTGATAAACCCTCCAAAATAAACTTTGGTTCTTTAAAAAGCTTCTTAAATGTAGATCTAGGACTCCCTGTCTGGGAATCCCCTCCTCAATGGTCTGACAAATAAAAGGTTACTAGAGCACCGACTGCAGTGATGATGGAATTGACCTTGAAGCTGTTGTTCACTAGGAGGTAGTAAAAGAGATTGAATCAAAAAAATTTAAACAGCTTGAAACTGAAGTGGGCATTTACTCTATGGTACACATAGACATAGGCATGCATGGAATGTACGCAAGGTAGTTGGCATTACGCCCCATCCGTCTTGCTTGGTTACCCTGTGCGGATAAGGCAGAGGACAACATGGAGAGTCCCATCTCCCCCTCTCATGCATCTAAATATCTGCTCCATGATGTGATACTGCAACTGGGTCACGCCTGGCTGAGAAGGGCAGGACAAAGACACCATCTCCAATATGGCTGCAAGTCTCCAGTGCCTCTCGGCATGGCACTTAGCATTCGGGTCTTGCTTTGATAACAGGCTGAATTACCATGGCCGTGTGACATCCTGAAAAGAAGAGTTAGTCTGTGCATGCCTATGACAAGACACTAAGAGGGTTTAGAGAGCTATGGCTTTGGTCTGTCAGTTTGCTGGGACATGGATGAGAAGAAGAACATGGCTCTGAGAAGGCGTTCTATCTCGCTAGTATTTATTTGCTTAGAAAATCAAAATGGTGTGCAGAACTGGCTCAGTGAATTTCATAAATGCAAGTGTGTAGGAAGAGATACAAAAAAGTGCACAATATTTAACCATCACTGTTCACAGCAGTTGATTGTTGCCCCTATCGTACAGGAAGATCAAAATAACAACCTTCTGAAATATCTGCGCAAAAAATCATCAGAAAAATTACAAAATAATAGATTTTTCTTGTTCTTTAAGACAACACTACCTGATAGAGAGGACAGAGAGAGAGAGAGAGAGAGAGAGAGAGAGAGAGAGAGAGAGAGAGAGAGAGAGAGAGGGGAGGAACAGTGAGATCCCAGAGGGACGTGTCATAAGAGAGTAGCAATCTGGTGACACTTACAGGATAGCAGACACACGCCACAGCTCAACCTCAAAAAGACATGGCACAACTTTACATCGCAAGAAATGGTACAATTTCAAGTCAAAAGGCACCACACAATACAAACTCATGAGGAGATTTTGCCACACAACTTTTTGTTATTTTTGTTCACTGTAAAATGTCATCACCAACAAACTCTTAAGGCGAATGTCATGTGCAAAAACATCTGGAAAACAGGTGAAACACGCTACTCTGTGTCCCCGCTGATAGAAATGTGCTTTTTCTCTAAACGTTCATTTATTTTGTTCTCTCCCCCCACTTTAACTTTGACATCATTAAAAAAATATCTGAGATGTGTTAAAGTTTAAAAGAATGATTGCATTATCTTAATGTTGGTTGAATTTTTCACAGGCATTCTCTTATCCCCTCATGCACCCCACCACCCCCTTGCCACACTCCCTCACGGGGGGGAAACAGGGGAGTAGAGGGCTGGGAGGAAGGGGAGGGATGAACAGGAGCGCCCCTCTTTGGCGAGGAGGGAGAGGGAGGGAAAAAGGGTCAGTCCGGTGTGGGCCTCCGCTCAGTTCCTGTACATTTTGCGGCACTCGCCCTCCTTGAGGAAGGTCCATATGAGGGTGTTGACGATGTCAGGCTGGTCTTGCTGGAGCCAGTGACTGGCCCCCGAGATGATGTTGAGGCGGAAGTGGTTGCGGATGTATATGCGGCAGGCCTCGGCCATCTCCTGCTCCATGAAGGCGTCACGCTCGCCCCACAGCAGCAGCACTGGAGACCTCACATCATTGTGACTGAGTGGCAGGAAGCTGATGATAAGAAAAAAGGAAATAAATTCACCCAAGTGCAGCAGAGGATATAAAGAGATATGGGATGAAGTGATGTATTTATTTCACAATGTGTTTCTGCATGAAAAACTGGGGAACTGGAGCAAAAACACACAACAATGATATGTGTAAATCATTTTGACATATCTGTATAGCTACACAGATTGACCATCTGTAGACCAATTCCTGTCTTTTCCAACACATTAACCACCAGGTCACTAGGTAGTAATATATAATATATAATAGAAATAATTATTTAGGAGGTTATGTTTTCGGTCGCGTTGGTTTGTCTGTCTGTCTGTTTGTCAGCAGGATAACTCGAAAAGTGCTGCACGGATTTGGATGAAATTTTTGGACAATGTGTATATTGGGACAAGCAAGAAGTGATTCGATTTTGGTGGCGATCGGTGATCCAGAACATGATCTGGAATTTATATTGTGTCTGTGACCACATTGCCTTGGCGGAGGTCTGCGCTCTCTGAGCGCTTTTCTAGTTAAGACATGAAATAATAAACAGTATAAATATGTATTACTTGCAATGTAGCATAAATAGCATACAGTAGCTAAATGTATACTGTACAAAGAAGCCATAAAAATAAACATAACAACATATTATGATACAGTGTTCATACAACACTAAATGAGGCATGGAAAACATGCATATTTACAGCTGGCAAGTAACAAACCTGCGCCAACCTCAGTTTCCCCAAATGACAGCTATTTTCACATTGCTCCAAGCTCCAACTATCTATGCTCTGCTTGCTTGCATAAGTGAACGTTTTCATATGTCACATGTCAGATAAGAGACACAGCCATCTGAGTTCAGCTGATTCCTTACACGCCACTTCCCAGCCTTGAGAGGGAAAGGGCCCCAACCCAACAGCAAACAACTGCTCTGTGCACAGATGGAGGACTCAGCCTAGGATGTTCATCTCACATGCTCATCATAACAAATGTTGTGAACTACTTGTCAAGTGAGGAGGAAGCAATCTGTGCAATAACATACTGAATATAAAGGATATTCTGTGCATGCATATGCTGTAGGGGAAAGATGACACTTTAATTGTGAAAATAATCTATACTGAAGATTATAATTTGTCTATACTATAAATAATACTATGTGTGAATATGTGTATAACATGTGTATAACAAAAATATTATAGGTTTTTGTGAGCTTTATTTATTGTACTATTGGCTAGATCAGTGTGTGCAATCTTGTTGTGAGCAGACACTGAGCCTCCAATCTGACAAAGACAAGCTACTACAAGAGAGTTCAGTGCATACAAGGCTGTGAATGTTAAAGCCAGATGCTGTTGTGCTTTGTGTACAGAAGGACAAAAGGCAGATTGTGACCCAATTAAATAGTTTCCATTCCATTCTCCTTTGTAATAGAGCAGATACAAAGATACTTTTGACCTCAAATCGCCCTTCATATCATCAATGGGAGCTTTGTGCCAAATAGCTAGGATCCCTGGGTCACAAATAACAACCCGATGGACAATGTCACTACCAAAAAAAATGTCAGAATACATTGCTATCTTTTAGAATGCATATTGGTTTGACACAAATAATTTACTCAATAAGGTGCTAAAACAGAAAAACAAAATGCAGTCACCAGTATGACTGTTTCAATCTACAGACACTAGAGGGCACCAGTGAACAAACCTCAGTCCAGTACAACAGCTGGCTGGGTAAACCCCCAATACTCCATTGATTTAGTAACACAGCTGTGCACTTTCACCCAGCTGTTTATTTATAGCATCCTGGAGCATTCCACTTATTCAGAATTAGCTTCATTCCCCCATCTAACCAAATCAATTTGTAGCCAATTATGTTCTATTGTTTGCTTGCTGGTCAGCTAACTTACCTGAAGATGCTTCTGAAGTAGTTGAGTGCCCCGGTAAGGGCCCCAGGTTGGGAGAAAGTGTAGAGGTAGGTCTCCAGGTCCTCTGTAGTTAGCCAGCGGCCCTTGCGTCCAATCCCTGTGTTACGGCTGGTGAATAGACTCCTTAAAGCCTGAGAGAAAATGAACACACACAGACACACACACACACACACGCACGCACACATGCAGGCAGGCACGCACGCACGCACGCACGCACGTACACACACACACACACACACACACACACACACACACACACACACACACACACACACACACACAGATAGAGTAGCAGACGTCAGTGGAATAAGACTCAGAGAATAAGAGAATGGTGCAACAAAAAATCTTGGAGAAAAGTAGGAAGAAAGGATTCAAATTTAGGGAGGAAGAGATGAAAGGCAAAGTGACACTGGAGGGTAAGGGAGAATGATGAAGAGAGAAAAAGCACTGTTGCTAAATAGAGTGAAAACACAAAAGGGAGAGCCTGGGAGCTAAATGGGGAAGAAAACAAGAGTCTAATTTTTTGTGACGGCCGCACTCCCTCCACAAAATCCCATTCAATTACACTCTCGCCTTCCCCCTTCAGGGCATCGAGGTGACAGTCCCCGACAGCCTCACTCACGTCAGTGCCACCCGTAGCTAGGTCAGGCACCTGGTCTGCCTGGCCCTGCTGCCATATTAATGGGTCTGGGGAGAAGAGGAACCCCCAGGGGCCGAGCAGAGTGCCAGGGTGAGGCAGTGAGCTCCGCACTGGCAGAGACAGCAGTGGTGCTGGAGGTAGGCTGGCAAGGGTACATGTGCCCTGGGTCACACCTCACTGTGACAGGACCTATAGCACCTAGCGGTTGATGTACACAGAGGATGACTGATCCCAAGGTGTAATATAACA
The DNA here is from genome assembly GCA_027497455.2 of Sardinella longiceps. Lineage (NCBI taxonomy): Eukaryota > Metazoa > Chordata > Actinopteri > Clupeiformes > Clupeidae > Sardinella > Sardinella longiceps. The sequence continues at coordinate 13,370,392 of JAODXP020000022.1, read as the reverse complement.
TGATCTGATCATGTGTCACTGAATATGTGGAATCATTCTGCTCATTTTGGTTAGCCATGACAACATACGTACCTGCAAAGAACGTCGCTCTAGGCTAAGGCACAGTGATTCTATTATCTTATTGTCTGAGGCGTAAAAAGTTAAACTACAGCATATTTCGACAGTAATGGTTCCACCCTTCTCAGCGTGGAGGCAGTCAGCGGGGTGCTGCTCAATTGTGACAGGTGTGCTGTGTCATAACAAGGTAATTAGGAGAGGAGCACTGACAAGCTTAGCTGGCAAACTTGGCAACTTAGCATAGCTCTCAGAGACTGGGCTAACACAGGAACACCTGAATAGAACCGATTTACTGAAAAACATAATTGTATAACATATCTATAGCTCTGGATGTCCTAAAATCATTCAATCATATCAATATTATACTCATGGTATAGAGTTGCAGCCTTTGATGGAGAAAGGAGAACATATAAAGAGGAATTAAGCAAACACACAAAAAACAATAGCGTGTATGATTGTCCTGTGTGTGCGTACAGTGTAGGTCCACTCCAATCACAAATTACAAATTTCATGCTCCAGTCACACCATTGTGAGATTATACAACGGAATCACATAATTCCCTAAATGGAGGCATCGCATAATATCCAGGTACTGTATGTGTACCTCTATCAGCTGTGATAAATCACCTGATTATAAAGGAAAATTATCAGGAAGATTTCTGTAATTCCTACTGAACAAAACAAACAAACCAAAACAATAAGAAAATAGTTTATCTTGCTGTACTCTATCTGCACTAAAATAAACACTTGCAATCAAAACTAGGCCACAGTGCATGACAAAAGAAAGCTCAAACTGATTTTTTCCCTTTGCCTTCTATTCTATTTGACAACCATACTGATTTTTAAGCCATTCATTTCAATGTAACTCAATTGCCAGAAGGTCTAGCGTTACTGCTTATTAGAATGGCAAGGGTCATTACTGACTATTAAACTGCTGTAACGACATCCTTCAGGGGTAATCTATTTCTGGATGATTTTAAATCCTCATGACTGGAAATGTTTCATCCTTGCAATTGGACGGATTACTTAACCTATGCACTATATACATACCCCAACTGTGATTAACATAATTACATACCTTCATGGCAAAGTATTTCTTTGGTTGCATATATGGTCATACAGTAACATTTGTCTGAGGTTTCATGTATCCCCCACAAACCAGATGTAGATCCATGGTCAGTGATTCAATAATTACCCCACAGACATAATTATTTTGACCAGGCCTCTGAAATTGCTGTCCAAGACAGCCAATGAGGGGATCATTGATCTAGCCCATCTTTGAGATAATCGGTCTATGGACCCATTAGCAAGTCATTGCTGTTGTTTTTGTCTGTATGAATCAACAGTGGAGACAGATGGAAATCCGATGCATTCTTTTGGCCATGGTGCTACTGTTACAATGCCTGGACACAGCATAGTAAATAGGATGTAGTCCAACTTTCAATTCAAATTTCACACTAATATTCTGAGCACGGACTCCATTAGGCAGCTCTGGTTTTACTTGTATCCTTATGTGTTTCATGTCACTTTATTTGTATGTGCCCCTGGGTGATTTCACATTTAATCTTCGAGTCTTGTTCATCTATTTTGAAACAGAGACAGAATCATAGTCTCCCTGGTTCTCTTGGCAGTGCCACAAGGTTTACAGTTGACGGCCTTCAGTGGTAATGCCTCTCCCTTCGGTGAAACCATCTCGTAAGATAGATAAACCGTCCCGGCATTGCGCCGAAGGTAAATAAATGGCGGCTTTGCTGAATGCCATCGCCTCCCTCACCCAGGGAGTGCTTCATCACCTGGTTTATGGGGTGGCCATCCACAAAACAAACGGCACTGGGCCCTGCCAGTGGGAGGCTGTCCAAAGCTACAACCTGGGACACCCAAAAAACAGCACTTAAAAAGCCTGATGGGATATCTATTGATCCAGGGCTGGCACACTCTTTTCACGCTTTACCCTTCTCCCCTGTCATACGCAAGAAAACACAACACACACATTCAGACATAGGAAATCAAACACACACACAAACATACACAAACACACACAGACATACACACACACACACACACACACACATTCATACACACAGCCCACCTTAAAGTCGTTGATAGAGAGCATGAGCTCAGGGAAGCGGGGCAGCTGGAAGAAAAAGAAGTGACTTGATTTGAGGAGCTGGCTGGGGTGGCGGAGAGCATAATCTGGAAGAAAGGATGGACAGAAAAAAGGCAAAAAGAGAAAGAGTGAAAAAAAGAGTGAGAGTAAAGCATCAGCCCATATGTGCGGATAAAACAAAGATAATACAATGCATTTGGCAGAGGAGGAAACACATGCGTGACAAAGAGCTCAGACAGAAGTGCGTGAGCGTCCTGCTTTAAAAAGATGCCCTCTCATTGCCATGCCAGTCAGAACAGCCCTATAATTACAAGTTCAACCCAGCCCTAAAGGAGTTGGGGGTGGAAGCAGAGCTTGGTGGGGTGTGTGGGGTGGCAGGGAGGGAGGGCAGGAGGGATGGGTGACAGATGGAGGCTGGATCCACTCGATACGATCACTTGGAGGGCGAAATAATAAGGCCTCCTCCTAATGACTGATGCTAATCACATTAACGAGTTCAGAAACACATCTCGCCGCTCGGACAGACACTCGAGGCACGCCTCGCCGCGTGAGAGCCATCCAGGGATCGGCCAGGAAGACAAGAGAGGAGAAAAGAGGAGAGGAAAGAGCTAGAGGGAAGGAGGAACAGTGGGAGAGGGGAGAAAAAGAAGAAAGGATGTAGGGAAGGAGGAAGGAGAGAGAGAAGAGAGAGGGAAGGCAGGATATAGAGGATGATGAGAAGAGGAAAGGTGACAAAAAGATTGACTGTCTCTTGTGTGTGTGAGTGTTGTGTGTGTTTTAACACGCCCATAAAACACAAGGCACTCACCTGCAAGGACAGAGGGATGAGGACTGTTGAGCACAATGAGTTTGACCACCATCTCTGGGTAGTGGATGGCAAAGAGCCATGCAACGGTCCCGCCCCAGTCATGCCCCACCAGGAAACATCTGTTATAACCTGGGGAGGAGAGAGAGAGAGAGAAAGATAGAGAGAGAGAGAGAGAGAGAGAGAGAGAGAGAGAGAGAGAGAGAGAGAGAGAGAGAGAGAGAGAGGGGGTGATTCAGGGACATTGAATGACTATGTAAGTATATTTTGCATAGTGATAGAGAGGTGATGGAAATTAACATGTTTGTGTGTGTTTTTTCTATGACCTCTGAATTTACTGAAGTATGTGCGTGCGCATATGTGGATGTGGCTGCAGGTGTGTGTGTGTGTGTGTGTGTGTGTGTGTGTGTGTGTGTGTGTGTGTGTGCGTGCGTGCGTGCGTGTGTGTGTGTGACAGTGTGTGCATTTAGGGAGGGCACATTAGAGTCAGTGGAGCAGAAAAGGCCCTAATACAAGTTCACTTAACGCGGGCGGGGAGGGGTTTGGGGGTGGAGAGGAGAGGAGAGGAGGCACCCGTCCTTACCAAGGTCCTACCAGGATACCGCTGGAAAAGTACTGCCCCTGTCCACCCACCAACATACACTGGTCCTCTCTCTCTCTCTGCACCCCAGCTCCACCCGACACCCCCTACCAACCCCCTACACACACACACACACACACACACATCCAAATACCCCCTCATAGACACCCCCTCACGCACACAAAAACTGGGGAGGAGATCTGCCACAATCTAATTTCAGCCACTTAAGATGGCAGATCAAGGTCACCACTTCCTCCCCGGAGGCACTCTGATCATATTAACCAGCCTCACTAAATAATCTCCTCACCAGTTCATCCTGCCATTCATTCCCACTCGCCGTCGCAAACGCTCTTCTCTTCTCCTCCTCCTCCTCCTCCTCCTCCTCCTCCCTGTCCCTGATCTGTCAGCGGATAACTCAAATGTTTTGATGCAGGGGCGAGGACGTGTGAAACCTGCAGAATGCATCTGCTGTGCAAAAGGCTTGAGAAGGATGTGTGAGGGGGACCTCGTGTCAGCGGGATGACTATCTGCCTATGGCTAATGCGCTGGCCTGGTCTGACTCATACTCAGAAGTGTGTAAACACACTCTGGGCAGTACTGTATGATAGGGTTTTTTTAGGGGAGAACTGCTGAAATTGAAGGGGGATTCCCCTTGAACCCTAAGGGAGAGGTTGAGTTGAGTATCTCGCTTTACAGAGAGACTCATCGACAAGGTCAAGTTCAGTTACAAGGAAAGGGCATTTTTTTGTGGAGAACGTTGTGTGGCATGCAGGGCACAAATTAACCATCCGGTTTGCTTGGTGACCCGTCAGAGGCAAATGCTGATTTGCGCTCTTCAGATGAGTCGGACTTGAGCTGGCGCAGCGGAGCTTGTAGGCCTGTAATAACACCACCAAGGGAGGATGAGTTTCACCCGTGATGTGCCATGGCGAGTCCTTCCGCAGCCCTCCCTCTGACCTCATCAGTGAATCACCAATGCCAGACAGCAAAACAGCTCTCCAAGACATCACCATTTGTCTTCTTTGGTAATGGCAGGGAAGATTGATAGGGTACATTAAATGGTCTAAGTGACTGACCAATGCCATCCATTGAGAGACAGTCAAACCACAAAGAAGACAAAGGAGCAAGTATAAGCCAGGATAGTATATTAAGACATCATTTCCATCTATGTACTGTAGGTGTAATGAAATGGGCAAGTCTCCATATTTTACAGATGGAGAGGCAATATGGTGGAAACAGAAATGACCTCTGTGCACCAAGGTCAGACATGTCTACGGAAAAATTGGCTACCTCATAGATATGCATGTACTGTTATCACATACTGCATTGGATCTGAAGGCTGATTTCAGTGCTTGAGGATAAGGTGAGATCCTAGATACCAAAGAAAAAACAAGGGCAAGAATAGAGAAAGAGAGAGAGAGAGAGAGAGAGAGAGAGAGAGAGAGAGGAAAGGGAAGGGAAGAAAACAGCTCTCACCTAGATACTCCACTATGTCCTTCACATCAGTGACCAAGTAGTCGAGACGGTAGCTGTCCGTGGAGAGCGGCTGGTCAGACTCTCCATAGCCTCGCATATCCACGGCAACCACACGGAACTCACTTTTGAATTCCCGTAGCTGGTAGCGCCATGAAAACCTACATAAATATAAAACACAGTGTGAAGAATATTTTAACTTACACATTGTTTAAATAAACAGATGATCAATAAATTGAGAGTGTGAACTGAATCAACCACAGACGGAGATTGTAATCACAGTAAAAAAAAAATCATATAATCCCATATTCCACATTGTCTGCCATTGCTTAGCTTTGTCAACACTGTCTCCCTCAAGATAATCTCAAGGCAAATTAGGTTTTCACTAAAGATCTGCAGTCAAAACTTGTGCTTGAGACACTGCCCTTGAACTTGAGCTAAGGGGGAAAAAACATGCAGTTTGGAAATGTGTTTAACAGCCTGGCTTGCAACTCCGGAAAATTCAAAATGATACTTCAAAGCCAAGGTTGTTTCCAGTGGAGGAGGGTGACCAATGAAAAATTCAGAGTTTTAGATATTGTAGATTCTGCTCAGTCAGACAGGCAGTCCTCACCCTGCAGAGCGAGAGTGAGTGACAGATGGATACAGAAAGAGACAGAGACGAGGGAGGAAACGAGAGAGAGAGAGAGAGAGAGAGAGAGAGAGAGAGAGAGAGAGAGAGAGAGAGAGAGAGAGAGAGAGAGAGGAAAAGAGAGAGTGTGCTCCCTAATTGAAGATCTTGTCTGCCGTGAAGCTGGAGCTGAGAAGAGCTGCAGAAGGTGGAGAGGCCTGACTGAGATTGTGATGACTCAGTATCAGCACACAGCACTGAGAATCCCAGTATGTTAGAATATAGATGAGTTTTAAAATAAAACAGGCCTACCATGCTTCCAATACACACACACACACACACACACACACACACACACACACACACACACACACACACCCACGCACACAAACACAGAGGCTCATCCATACTCGCCCACATCTCTTCCTATTCTTCAAACGACACGGTAAAACACCACTGTGCACTTATGACTATATTTTTTATAATCCTCCATTTTGCATCAGTAGCTGGACAGTGGAGTCTCTCTCTCTCTCTCTCTCTCTCTCTCTCTCTCTCTCTCTCTCTCTCTCTCTCACACACACACACACACACACGCTTCTGAGAATGTCCAGTGAAGCAGAAAGCAGCCACGCCATGGTAATGAAGTGGTCGTCCACTCATTCTCTCTCTCCCTCTCTCCCTCCCTCTATCTCTTTTTCATTCTGTTTCTCTGCACTCCCCTCTTTTCCTCCACCGTGAGCTACGGTCAGGCTAAAGGCTTCTGACAGCACCCCCGCTCGCCCAATGGTGCTTGCCGCGGCTGTTCCTCATATCACTTAAAGTGAAAAATGATCCGGAAGAAAATACGCCTTTGGAATCAAAACAAGGGGGCAGACTGAGTAAACAGACAGTAAATGCAAAAAGAGTCTGTGGTGAGAGACCAACCAGAGAGTTTCATTGGGGGATTGTTTTGCTAGAATGGTTTCAATTACAGAACTACAAAATGTAAACAATATGTACAGGAATAACCAATCTAGCATATGGAATATCATCATTACATATACTGCCAATGCCTCAGCTGGTGCAGCTAAGTGACAGGCTCAGTGGGAGTCTACATTGGCACTCCTTGAGCTATAAGCTGGCTTTGGATAAAGCCATCTGCCAAATATAAAGAAATTATTCTATTTTATTTTATTTTGCTTTATTTTCATTTTGACATACATAACTCACAGAAAATGCCCAAAGGCTCTTCAATCTCTACACTGAATATCCTGTTCTACCACTGCTGTCACACTCAGATATTCACTATTTGATTAAAGGCCAAATCCAAAAGATCAGACTCCCAAGTCCGGTAACAGTGTTAACCTACATAGTAGAGATTTCTCTGCGGACAAGTGATTACACCAACGTCAACTGAGTGCTCTGGTGAGTGTGTTTCTGTGCGGGTTTTTGCAGTGTGCCATTTTCATATGCACATTAATATGTAGCCATCTTCTTTAGCCTGATGGACAGGTGGTTGATAGTTGAACGTATTGAATATCATAATAGACTCCCTTACCAGAACTCTGGGAAGCCATGCAGCAGGAGCATAAGCGGCCGGCCTCTCTCTCCAGCAGCTACATAGTGGAACCTCAAACCAGACTCCTGCAGTGGACCAGTCCGTCAGGAGCCCAGAACGAAGATGACAATGAAAAGATGGAAGAGAAGATGAAAAGAGATGGTAGCAGGGAATGAAAAGAGAGATAGAATCAGAGAGGTGGCCAAATGGAGGGATGAAGAGAAAAGAGAGGACACAGATAGAGAGAGTGAAAGAGGGAAAAATGGAAAACGTCAGGGAGGCAATAGGAATGGACGAAGAAAGAAAAAGAAGAGACAGTCATCAGTCACGCTTAGAAACACAGGCCCGTATTTGATGCCAGCGCTTTGGTGCCCTTTGTCACAAGCACCATAACTGTCAGCCCCTGATGCAAGGCTCATTTCCACACAGATGCCTGCTTTATAGGGCCATAAAACACAGCAGGTTGGAGACCAGACTAGTAAACACTTTGTGGTAATATTAACAGCCACAACATTTATTCTCCCAACTATGACACTTGTACTAAAATTCATATCCAGTCTCGACTATAAACCATTTCAATATGTATTTTGCCCCCCATACTGCATCTGTAAACTGACCAACATTAGTCAACTTATTGGCACTGTTGGGTTATCACTTTACATGTGTTTGATGATTTCCTTGTCTAATAGACTATCTTCTTGTTTTGAAATGTAGCCTAATGTAGCCTAAATGAGGGAAATTACTAAGCACTGTCACGCGCGTTATATGCCTAATGATATTAAGGCAACTAACTATCTTTCTTGTAAAAACTTTATGAGAGAGAGGATTTTTTCTCAAAGATACATTCAAGTTTGCAGCATATCACAATGCATCAAGAACTGTTGTGTGACTGCTTGCCGTCCAAATGGCATTGTTGATCAATAGCCACACTAGCCGATAGCGAAGCCCAATTGCGCACGGAGCTGTCTTCAGCACCACGGATGAACGTTTGAGCAGCATAAACCAAACAACGCGAGGTTGAAAAGCGAAAAAATAAACCATGTAGAAAGCATATTAAAGAGGGACTTCGTCAATAAATACCTCACGATTTCATTTCACGTCAGGGCCCGCCTCTGTTGATCGTTCGCATTTGCCTCAAGCACACCAGAACATAATTTGACAGCATAACCTACACTAGGCTCGAGGGATTCATTCCCAATTTACCTATAGCAAACAGAACGTCGTCAGATACTTATGTGATGCATCGCACATCTTACCTTTATTCTCACGTAGCAGTGTGTTCCCAAGGACGTGTCATTCAGGCAAGCTGGGGGGGTTTCTCGTATTGCCCACTGAAAGGTTGTTGACGGCCTTATGAGGATGCTCCACCAAAGTTTCAGAAGGGCTACGGCCGTGCAGAGGGCACAATAACCGTATATCAGAGACCAATACCCTAAAACTTTGATCTTTAACGTGAGTCGAACAGTAAACAATAGCAAGTTGTGGAGCAATCTCGCCATCTTTACATTACCGCGGCAATAATGAAGTCCAGAAGACGATTAGGCAACCTATCGATTTCTTGCGTTAATTGGCAGTCGTTTCATAAATGATGGACACCATTGTAATCCTCTTGCTCCGTTGGTAGAGCATCCGCCGCACTAGGTTACTTGTCCACCGGGGAGGATCTCAAAGTAGCTCAATGAAACGCTCTGAAGCGCAGGACGTCAGAATTCACGCTTGCGTGTGACAGCAAGGTTGCTTTGTCCGAGAGGTGTTTAACACCACTCTTTAAACCCCAAAATTGTGACGTTAACATCATAGAATGTACCAAATCAGCTAATCTCTGCGGGCGACTTTGCTCTGAGCAAAAACCTCTCCACGTGCCAGGACTGCAGAACAGACTGCCGATAGATTATTATAATTAGCAAGCTCATTAAAAAAGATGAATAGGACAACAGACGATTCTAAATTTGGGCTTTTTCCCTAATTCTCACTTCATACAAAGTTGCCTCTACGCGTAAATTATTACCCATGACACCAAATCAAGAGTGCCATTGACAAGTAAACGCAATAAGGGCCACTAGAAGTAGACTTTCATTTCCATATGAGCCCATTGGAAAACTGGACATCATCACCTTCTGTTCATGGAGAAGGCATAGCCAATCATGTGTCCTTATCACTATTGCAATCGCAAGGCAACTCTTACAATCCATATAGGCATTTCACTTAGACTATGGACCTTACCTCAGCGCATCATCTGACGTGAGTGAGGTAACTATGGACCTACGTGGTAGAACAGTCTGTGACTTTACTTCAAGTGATGCGTAAGAGTGACACATGGTGACCTTTGGGTAGTCTTATAACGACAGTATTTTCTCCACCACCACAGGCCTTTGTTTGTAATGATACATACAGTAGCCTATCAATCTACTGACTATAAATGGATGAACTTGTGCATCTACTGAAGAGATTTAATTGAGCAAGATGTTTATCAGCCTGGCCTGACCTTTGTTCATTCAGGTTCAAGATGGATGGTATGGCCAGACCCGGCACTGAGTAGCCATATGTTCCTCCAACCATGACTGACGCAAACAACATACACAAAAGACAGGACACATATAAATACGGAAAATACTGTTTTTGTTTAATGCGTTAACCTCTACAGTACGATTCTTTTGTAAATTATATATTATTTTTTGTTTGTTTGTTTTTTTATAGCATGACATGCTCTCATACCGTGAGAATAAAGTGCTAATGATCATGTTGAAGAAAATATTAAACAATAGGCCATAACCGTAATTTTGCACAAAGAAATGTCAAAAACAAATACAACTTCGAAAGGTTCTCACTTGCCACAAGACTTCTGCAAGAAAGGACATTTTAGGCGCACGGCTGAGCGTCCGGGGGAAGGGGGGGCACATTGAAATCTATGGCACCTTACTTTCATGTGCACAGAACAAAGGGATATAAAGTGGCCGTGCTGTGGTCAAATAGCAGATTCTGACGCGAAATTGAGTTTTTTTTTTAAAACAAGGATAGGCGATTGGGTTTTATCTCGAACGTAATGACCACTTAAAAAAATTACATTAACAGTTCAAAATTCTACATTCCAATCAAGTCACAGAATCTTTCATTTAAACTAAGTCCTCAGAGATCCCATGCACTGAAAACTGACATTTGGCAATAAAACAGGCCACAACTAAACAATATCAACCAAAAGAGTGATACAAAAGAAACCTTTAACTGGTACTTATACAGTAACAAAATATGTAAACTCTTTATTACAGATTAACAAACACTTCCAATATTTATGCATTTATAGCCTATTGCATTACTTGACTAAAGAAATAGAAAAGTTCCCCCCCAATTTAAATAAGACAAATATAACACTTGACATACTTTAGTGGTGCATCATAGAATAGGAGTAAATTAAACACCAAGGTTGTGAAAAACAAAACAAACAAACAAAAAAACCTGAAAAAAGTATTAACCCCATATATTACAGTAGTTAGGGTACTGCCACTTCAAACCTTGAGTGAAAAAAAGGGCTTTTCCCTTCAACGTGATAATTTCCAGAGCATACATCCCTAGATTAAACACTACCAAATTAGAGAGAAAGGGCAAGACTGAAAGCACTACACGAGACTAAGGTCAATCAAATATTAATCTCCAACCTACTCTGTGTAGAACCCCCCACCCCCTAGTTTCCCTCTGAAAAAGGTCTGCTGTCGAACAATCAACAGTGACTCAGTGCAGGTGGTTCCTGCAAGCCCAGGAACGTATTTGAAGGAGAAAGGCAAGAATCTGGTCCTCATTCAGCCATATACATACACGTATATTTATATATATTTATATATTTAACACTGTACAATATATACACCGGATGCATGTTGTCTAACCCTCTTATATAAACACTTTTTTTTCTTCTGCAGTTTCAAACTCAACCACCCATTTCTAACACCATGACCCATTTCTGTCATCAAACAATATTAAGCTTCAAAGTTCAGGCTTGCAGGGTCTTGAACTTCTGATTCTGAGGTGTGCGGTGCAGGGCGTGAGGGTGTCTCAAAGGGGGATAGGATCCCAGGCAGTTTATAACTGAGTGAGCTGGAATGGCTCTTCTCAAAGGTGGCCATGATGTCACTTTGCATAGTCATGTCAATCACACCGGACATCTGGGAAAGGAGCATACTCAACAGGTTAAATTACATACTGGACATCACACAAAGCAGGAAACCGGGAATGTTTCTCAAAGTCGAGGAAGCGTGCTTGGAAGGCAGCTTTTTTGAGCATTCCTTGTCATTGTCTGTTGCCAAGTACTGTTCCAATGTCAGCCTTCCAAGCATGCTTCCTCGACTTTGAGAAACCCTCCAGGTGTCTGTAAAGTTACTTAGTTGGTTGGTCGGTAGGTAATGGGAAATTGCACTGCTATCAACAACGTTGCAAACTTTTGGAAATCAGACCCCCTGAATCCCACCCAACAGCCAATCACAAAGAGCCCACTTACGGCCTCACGCCTGCGTCGCTCCTGCTCCCTCTTGCGGGCCATCTCGCGCTGCCTGTCCATGCTGCTCTGGGAGCCGAGCTGAGGGGGCGGCGTAGCAGGCCTGGCCTCGGCTGGCTGCACCTCCGCCACCTTCGGCTGGTCCAGGATGGCAGCAATGATGGGGAGCTCCCCAGACTCCAATGAATCCTGCTTGACAGGAGGCTCTGGCTCAGAGCGCACTGTCTGCGGGGGACTAGACAGGACCAGAGAAACACCACACGCCAAAATTAGTACAAAGAACACAAAGGTTCCACTAAGGTTCTGTAGCATTTTCATTAGATAGTCCTTCTGATTTTTATCCTAACTGATGCAATAATAATGCAACCATCAATACTACAACTTCATTTCAGAAAAATGAGCAGGCTGGTTTTGGTTGCTGTGTCTTTAAGAACTTTTCTTGTCCATGAACTCTGAGAACGGCTAATCTGTTCATTTGTGAAATGAGACGTCACATTCCTACGGGTGGCAATAGGTCTGGCATTTTATGAAGTCACTAGGTCAGCACAGAGCTTTTACATTTGCAGCTTTCTTGGTAGGTTTATACAGCCTTATAATCACATATAAAGATATATTGATACTTTTATTTTAAGAACAATTTTTTCACAGGGAATAATCATGAATTTTAATACATGCAATATATTTGCAGAGACGGTCTGCCATACCCATTTTTTTCTTGAGGCTTTCGGTCACGACCTGCATCCAGTTGCTGTCGCCGTAGCGCCCTCTCCCTCTCCTCCTTCTCCATGGCAACCTTGCGGAACTGCTGGAAGCTTTCTCTGGATGCTTTGAGTGTGGAGGGGGCCAGTGAGGCCATCTTAGCCAGACTTGCCCAGGAGTCTGCATTCTTCACAACTATGTCCTGTGAGCAGGTTAGAATGTCTTTGGGTTAGGTACGGGATGGGCATATGAATACCGACATGCTGAAGAGGTTTTTTTTTGTTATGGGAGGGAAAAGGCTGCCTGAAAATATGCACCTTTTTGGGTTGGCCAGGTTTGACCAGGTCTGCATTAGCTCGGAGCTGATCTTCACCCTCATGGTGTCTAGTACCTAGAAAATAATAATAATAAAAAAAAAACACACAGTGAGGGGAACTGCAGTACATGGGACTTGCTGCATTGATGCACCCCCCTCCCCGCCTCTCTCTCTTTCTCTCTCTCTCTCTCACACACACACACACTCACACAAACACACACACCCTGCTTACCCTGCAGTTTGGACTGCAGTGAGGGATCTCCTATGGGCTCGTCTTTCTGTGGAGCAAATGTGTTGGGCTGCAGCAGGGACAGAAACAAGTTTTGCATTACTGACTCTCCTTCACTGCTTCCACAGCTCATCGGTTTCTCATAGATCTGCAATGTACTGTTTTACAGAGGGACTTTTGTACTGTATCTACTTCAGGTGCAGGCAAGTTCAGAGGCAATAACAGAGGCAGCGGTAACATTAATAGCAAAAACGACTGTTTGAAGAGTCAAATTTGAACAATTTAAAGGGGTATTATGTAGGATCGTTAGCGAACACTCTGTAGACCTAAATCAAAACACTGGTTACCTTTAATGTAAATAGTCAATGTCAATGCTTACAAGTATTTATTTATTTATTTATTTTTTAGCTCAGAGTGAAACTAATATTTTTCAATCAATACATCAATATTCTGAACTTTGAAATAAAAAAAATGCATTGCATTTTGAGCATTTCCCTAGTTACCAGCGATCAATAAAGGGAAACTTAACAGAACTATTTTGAATCTGAACAATACTTGTCTATACTTTCTAGTCTAGGACAAGTACAGTGATCATGTAGACTCTCTTACCTCTGAGTGGTTGGAGACATGTGAAGGTGGTGAGGTCAGAGGCGACAGGAGTGGTGGCACTGAATAGAGACAAAATATGCAACATGAGAAATTAGCCATAGATCCCTTCACACAGATGAATTCAGAACAAAGGGACATGCAGCACAATGTCGCAGGCAGGGGAAAGCTGGGGAGAAAATACATCCAGACACATATGATGGAGCTCCTGAACATGCATAGAAACCGGATGCTAGAGAGCAGACTGGAAATCATGCAAGGTTTGGTTGCACTAGGGTTGAGTCCTGTTGAAAAGGCAATTCAGTGTTAAATGAGAGGGAAAGGAGAAGCATGGACTGGATAGGGGCTTTGAAAGGCGGGAGATGGAGGTTGACGCAGGTCGAGGTGGATCCGTCTTACCTTCCTCTTGCTGGGCACAGCTACTAGGCCTTGGAGGGTTCTCCACTAGGCCTGGTGAACTCTGCTCCAGTCCTAGTTCCTGTGAGAGAGGCTGACGTATGGGGGCAGAAGTATCGGTTGGGGACAGACAGAGGGAAATGGTAGCAACAGGGCTACAGACAGGGGGGGTCAATTCAGAAAGGGTGGCTGCTTCGTCTTTGTGTGAAGGTGCGGGGGTGTGGGGATTTGGTGGTGCTGGCGAGGAAATAGTCGTCGCCACCGGGTCCTGATCTAAAGGAGGCTGTGGAGGGGGGCCTGTCCGGGTTTTGCGAGGTAGTGGAGCTGCTTTGGTGCTGGGTGGAGCTGGCTGTGGGGGCAGGCAACTATGTAAGGCTGAGAGAGACAGACAGAAAGACAGACAAAGACAGTAGGATCAGGGAGGAAACAGGAAAAAGAAAAAAAGGTAAATGAAGGACAAGTTCTGTTGTGCATTTTTTTTTTTTGTGTGTGTGTGTGTGGCTCCGAAAACGTCACTTAAAGGAGGTAGTGTCATCCAGTGTTTTCCTTTGTAAGGAAATGAAATCATTTTAAAAGCAAGACAAATATTCAAAAGGATACTTCTCTGGGATAATGTGTGTTTTAAACAAAAACATCACACACACCTGGGGGTGATACAATGCAATCTGTTGGAGGCAGAAGGCCATGCTGCTTCTGTGTGGTCAAACTTTTAGACTCTGCAGTGGAGGCTGTAACCTCTCCAGCTGAAGGGGGATGAGCAGGCGACCCGTTGGTGTGAAGAGACGGCAGTGATGGATCCTCTCCTAGTGAGCCCTCCTTCAGAAGGCCTGCACGCTTCAACTCCTGTTTAAAAATACATCACACCGATCCCTTTTAACACAGGCTGCGGCTGTTCACTCATGTCAAGCATCCAGGGGCTGTGACTATTGGTCCTACATGTGACCTACACAGCATTTCTTGACCTAGCATCTCCCAAAACTCCAAAACAAACAGTCATTGTCTGGATTGGGCACATGGTCGTGACTTTTTAGGAAATAAATGTCTGTTGTACCTTTGCTTTTACTTTCTTTTTGTGCGCGCCGGTTTTGTGATGCTTCCGCTTTGCTTTCTTCTCTGAAAGACACGCACACAAGGCACATGATCACCACTGCAGTTCAAGTGCAAGTGCAGACACAAGCTTAAAGAAACTTACCTCTAGAATAAAATTTTGAAATTTTTGATCCAATTCCCTCTAAATCACTAGCTTAAGCCATCTTTGATCAATTTTCTTCTCTACTTCATGGAATTATACCGAGTACCAGAAGAATGTGTGTGATGTAGGTAGATTCTAGACTTGTACCATCTATGTGTTGGGTCATTAAAACAGTCTTGTTACATAAAAAAATAAAACCACACCACTAATCTTAACATGTACAACAGTCTATGAAAAAATTTGTTTATTTGAACCTCAAGTCCAATGAAAAAGCTTCATACCTTTGTAAGGTAAAACGCAAACAATTTGCACAAAGCTACATAACAGCATATTTTCGTGCTTTTCATATAAAAGCATGACAATCTCTTCACTCTAAACCTTCATTTGGTCCAGCTCCTGACCGACTTAGTTTACAATCTAGTGGGTACCTTAACATAAAACAAATGTAATGTACAGTGTATGCTTTCTAAGTCAAACAAACTACATATAACATTTTACACAACAAAATCCAAGGAAAAAAAAAGAGAAAGAAAGAAAGAAAAACATAACAAAAACAACCACAACACACACCAGCACACATGTAAAAGGAAACTGATGCCACAATAAAAACCCAGTCTAAAATGAAGTACAAATCAATAGGTGAGCACTGGGGCCTAAAGAAGCAGCCGAGATGAGGGAAGTGCTATGAGCTATGAACAACTGGGGCTGAATTCCAAAAGCAGGAAAATTTTTGGTCACGTGCAAATAAACATTTTCACTGGCTGTTGGCACTGAGCCTGTTTAGATGGTTACAAACTACTTGGAGAAAGGGCTGAAGGGCTGTTCAAAAAACTTTCAAAATGTAAATTGGGGAGAACTGTAAAGGTGCAGCTTATCTTTAAGTGCCACAGAACACTGGCTTTTCTTTATGCCCCAGCATTATCATTACTGATGTGGATGAAACAACAAACAAAAACTACAGTGTTATCAAATCATAACCTCATAAAAAACAAACAAAAGAAACAAAAACAAATAAATATAGCACCAAACTGAAGCTACTATAGAAAGAAAAAAAAAAAGGTTTGTTCTCTTAAGGAAAGAGGAAAAGTGCTTGAAATACAGAAAAAGCTTAAACCCATTCAACTACTGAAACCAAAACAAACCAAAAAATAAAAGCTCAATGCACTAAACTAATTATACTTTCAAGTATTTGGTTTTACCAGCAGGAGACAGAAAGTGACTTAGGTGAACTCTGCAAAGGGGGGGTTGGGGCGATTGTGTGTCCAAAGAAAGAGATTAGCGTTTATTTAATTTTATTATATTTTTTTTATTTATTTATAAAGTTCGTTTGTCTGTCTGCCCGCTAAGCTCTCCTTCTCCTTTTTTGGTGGTGGAGGAAAACGTAAAACAGTGACAGGGTGCATCCTCACCCTAATGAAAGAAAGAAAGCGAGGAAGGTGGAAGAGGAGTATAGAGGGGTGAAGTGGGATAGTGGGGTCGGGAGGTGATTGTTTTGGGGGGGTGGGTGGTGGGCGATGGATAAGTGTGCTGAGCGAGAGACAGCTAACCTGATTCAGAGTCACTGCTATCAGAGGAGCTAGAATCACTACTACTGCTGTCAGAGCTGGAGGAGGAGCTACTGCTGTCGCTGAGGCGCGAGCTCTGGCCCAGCTCACAGACCGCTGATGGGGCCTCACCTGCGGACGGGACAGGGGGAGGGGCACAGAGGGAGAGAGAAGAGACAGAGAGAAGAAGAAAAAATGAGCCTTATACACACAAAAACATAACAGTTCTGAGTGGGCTTGGTACAGAACTTTCTCACCCACTGATTTTATAAATAGGTTGCATATCTTGCATATCAAAATTAAATCTGAAAATATTAGAGCACTATTGTATCACTGGTACCTATTCAGCTATCTTAAACATGACGTTCATAATTAATATACACCATCACTGCCTTGAACCTGAAAAACTAACACACGCAAGCTTTCTGCAACCTCATATGATATGACCAGCCAAGTTGACACATCATCAGGGCCACAAAAGTAAACAGCAATTCAAGCGCTAGCGCTTTTGATTAGTCTGCGTCTATGCTATTTTTCCCCCTCCACAATATGCCTCATAAAGCAAATCCTGTCCTTCAACAGCCCTTTCGCACCCTTAACTCAGCACTTACTCTTGGCTTTAGTCCTCTTTGTGAGCTCCTCGCCTCCATTCTGTTTGTCAGCTTCCTTCTTTGTGCTGTGCTTCTCCCCTTTGGGCTTCGCCGCCTTTTTCTCTGTGGAGGATTAGGACCGAGAGAAGAGGAGAGTGAACTCCGAGTTTTCCGTTCAATGGAAAGAGCTGACACAGGCAACGGTGACTCATGGTTTAAAAGCACAGGGACCTGGGGGACCCGTCCAAAACTACGCGTAACCTCCGGTCAAAGGAAACGGCATTAGCGCTACAACGCGATGATGCACTGTGTGAATTACTCAGAGGATCATCAAAGGTTTTATGGAAAAAAATCTCTGCTCCTGGGCTATTGCACTCTTTGGTCTCAATGACTTTAAACATATTGCTTCGAAGTGTTTGCAAAGACAGTGTGGTATGAGTTACTTTAAAGGCATGCAAAGAGCAAAATTCTCGTTTCTCAACTCGTTTCTTTGAGAACATCACACCACTGTGTACTCACGGCTAGAGCTTTTGCGTCGCTTCCTTAGGCAGGTTTGGACGAAGGCCTCCAGCGTCCGGAGCGTTGACGGCTTGAGCATCTCAAAGTCGATCTCGATCTCCTCGGGGTTGGTGTCGCGGAGAGCCGGCTCGCGGGCCTTGATGATGTTCACCACCTTGCCCAGCTTGTCCCCTGGGAGCTTGTTGATGTCCAGACTCAACCTCCGCTTCTCCTCGTAAGACATGGCCAGTGGCAGATCCTCGTCCTCCGATAGCTCAAACGAATCCTTGTGGTTACTGAGGGGAGGGGGCACACAAAAAGAAAAGCGACTTTAATTACCTGGAGATTTGGTTAAGTACTAATGTTCCTACACAAGCCGACATGAGATGGGGTTAAGGGAGGTCTCTTACCTTGCCTTGCTTCCCTTCTTCTGGCCCTTAGCCTTGGTTTTGAAGCCCTTTGTGTCGTCCCATTTGCGTTTGACAGCCTCCTTCTCCTTTTTCCTCTTTTTGTCCTTGGACTTTTCTTTTTTCTTTGGCTTCAGGAGGGGTGCTTGCGTTAGCAACTGTAGTTGCTGATGGACGGCCTTCAGCTACATTAGACAGAGATGGAGAATATTTGGTCAAAGACAGTCAATGAAAGCTGCTTGACTGCTACTGAATCAGTCATCTGAAATGTAATTCTTTGGATGGCATTGTACCTGGGTTGTTCATTAGCAAGTCCTATCAGTCATTATGCCCATATGGAGATTATTTTACCAGATTTATTTACCAGTTACAACCAACCAATCCATCCCATTCTATCTGCAAACAGGGGAGCAACAAAAACTATTTTTTTTTTACCTCTGGAAATTCCCCTACAATTGCAGATTAAAATGAAATGAGAATAGAATAAAATAATAATAAAAAGAATCCACCAACCTATGTGTATTCATTTGCAAATCAAAGAATAGGAACCAGCAATGATCTTTTTCATAGCGTTATATAGACTGGCAAGGTAATGAACGTGATTTTGCCATTTAAAAACCGTGCAAGTATAATAACTTCGAGACCTACACAAGAGGCAGTCAAGACCGGCCTCTTTCATCTCACAATTAGACACATTTAAGTGACTATGGAGCTGGTAAATAAGGGTTGCCTGGTGAGCCTTTAAGTCTGCATATTAGACTTCAACAACTGGAAACTCTCAGTCTAGGCCCACCAATTCAAATAAATAAATAAATAAAAACAAACAAACAAACCAACCAGCAAGCAAGCTATGAACTTTGTATTGGAAATGTAACACAATGGGAGCGGACCTGCTCTTGGAGGCTGGCCAGCCGCTTTTCCCGCTCCTCTTCGTCCTCCTCCTCTGATTCAGAGGAGCTGTCCGAGTCTGAGGAGCTGTCGCTACTCTCGGAGCTCGAGGGGCTCTTCACCGGTCGCCTCTCCTTCTGGCTGACTGGCCGCATGGGGGTCTCGCTTTTCACCGGCTCTGGAGGAATCTTGGCAAAACGGGACTCAAATACCTCCTGCAACAGCCAAACAAGCAATGTGGATTTAGGATTTCCAGCTGGCCAGTTTCTTTTCAGGCTATAATTCCCCCCTAACATTTCCTTTTCCTCCCAGCAGCAGAGCAACTTTGATGCTCTTGTACCAAGCTATCCTAAATGTCAAGCCTTCCAATAGAGGCTGACAATCTCCAAGAATCTATGAGCCTTTGAAGGGCTCTGCATATCTATCTTGTGTTAAAATGAACAATTTATAATTTGCACTTTGCCGCGGGTCAGATGCAATATAATAATTTCCAAATTCACAGTGGTCATGGAGATGACTTTATAATTTACTTTTTTTTTCTTATCTTTAACTTTCATTTAAATCAGAAGAACTCTGAAAAGCATTACTGCTAAGACCCAGCTCGTAACAGTAACAAAACTGTGTATTATATATGCAGGTGGGTGATGAGCACAAGTGTACCTGTAGTTTCTGTGCCATGGCAACAACCTCATGAGTGGGGGGATTGTATTTGTAACAGTTGGAGAACATGAGCCGAATATCCGCCGCAAACTGCAGGGCATCTGTGTATTCTCGGTTGTCCATCTTTTTCTGCAGAGATAAAAAAAAATAAATAAAAATTGTATATTCAAGACCACCCACATCCACATCCATCTACCACCTACGCCAAGTTAATCCCATGTGTGCTTACTGGGGAAAAACTCACGTCTGACTAATTCACAGCAACTCTAATGGTATTGCTGACAGCAGTGCTGACAGTCATATCTTACAGCAGTGCTTATACTTTGAGTATATACTGAGTATTTCAGTCACGCATACAACAAAACATAATTATGAAGAAGGAAGGGAGCATATGAATAAAGTCAGTTTTCCAATAGATACAAGACACTCTTCGAAAGTAGTGATTGATACAACTGATGATCAAAGGCTTTTTTTCCTCTACAAAACTGATTGATTGATTGAATTGAATGATTAGTTAAGGGTTCTGACCTTTATGGTGCCCATGTCCATGGGTTGCTGCACAATATCATAGTAATCATGCAGACAAAGAGCCTCCACATCCACAGGCTTATAAAAGGGCCAGGCGTAGGCGTAGTGCTTCTTGGCAAACAACTCCTTGAGGATGGTGTTGCAGTGCTTGAGGCGCTCGGACAGCTTGGCCCTCTTGGCGCCGTGGTGGTGTGGCTGGGGTGAGTCGGGCAGGTCTTTCCTCGGAGGCTTGATGGGCCGGCCACTGCCGCGTCGGGAAACCACCTTGAGCGCCTTGGCTTCGCCCCCGCCCGGGGGTGATGACGACGGTGGCGGCGGCTCGCAACCGGGGAGAGTGGTGCCTGCTGGGGTGGTGGTGTCTGCTTTTCGCTTCACCCCTTTCTTCATCTGAGGAGGGACCTGCAGAAGAAACCATTTGTCATGCACCTGTGTACACAACGCATTTTACATGCATTTCATTGTTATTATTTAGCATCAATGACAAAAATCTACCCTAACGATAAATCCTCATTCAACTGGCCTGAGGTAGCCAATCATGTGGGTTGATTCATACAGACTTCTCCTTGGGGTTAAGTCTTTAAGGGTTAAGGGCCTAGGCAGGACATTTTAATTCAGCCAATGTCTTGGCAGCAAAAGGGGGCTAAGGGCTTAATCTGAAGAGGGAACAAACTTTTGCAGAGAGCTGAGCTGAGAGGGGGGTGCTGGGCATGGTGTGAAGAGCCTCTGGGGGGATGACCGTCACTGTCTGCTGGAACACAACCTCTGACATTGGAGACTGGGGCCTCTGTTTCACTAGGCCTGCAGGCAGACAAAGGAGAAATAGAAGAAATGCAATGGAGGAAAAACGAAGAGTCGGGGAAAGAGGAATGGAAAGAGAGAGCGAGAGGGAGAGAGAGAAAGGGCAAGGGGTGGTTAGAGGACCTCATGGGAGGCAGTATGTTTCCATGAAGGCAATATAATGGTGTAGACAGCTTTATCTCAGAGGGGGCCCACACAAAGACAAGAGGCGCTCAAGCACCTGCCAACGACTTCCTGCCTTTCCCCGGAGCCTTCGTTGTCACGGCGCTCATCTCAGTCTCTTCCTGGGGCATATCTGCCACCTTCTCCAAAAAGGACTTCTCCAGAGCCTGAGCCATCAAGACAATGTCGTCTCCAGGCTGTAAAATGAGGGGAGGACTTCATTAGATAATACTTTGTAGGAGATGTGTTTTAATGAGCCCATTTACAAGTGAACACACTAAGCTTACCCTATTGTACAAATAGCAGTTGGTGAACATTGTATTGAAGTCTTCAACACACTCCATAGCCTTCCAGTAGTAGTTGTTTTCTAAACGTTTTTTGATTGTATTCAAATCCATGGGCTTTTTGATGATTGTATAATAATCCTTGGAGAGAGGGACAGAAAACATGTTGGATTTCACAATTTAACAGAAATATTACCGGTATGTCAAAATTATAAAATGCCATTTCCATGTTCCCTAACATTACAATTAAAAGCCATAGCCTAACCATTACAGATTAATGATCAGGACTTCCACAAAGATAAAAAGGTTTTCAAAACTAGCTATTCTAACTCTAACTCCACTTGAAAACCTGCCTTCTTCTTTTAATTAGTTATAAACACACTGGTAACCACTGACTGCTTGTTATTGATGGGTGGCAATACTTACAGGTAGATGGAGCCGGACAGCATCCACAGGGAATCTGAAAGGCCAAGCAAAGTGATGCTTCCACAGTGCTCGCACCACCACCTTCTCCAGGTAGTGCAGCTGATTGGTCAGACGGCCAGGCTTCTTGGGGTTTTTGTACTCGGGAGGCGGGGGATTCCCGGCCGTCATGTTCGTGGGGGGTTGCATCACATCAGACATCTTGAGGGAGGTCAGCAGGGGGTAGGGGCCCAGAGCTGAGGGTGTGTGAGCTAATTTTGTACAGGGGCTGCTCAGTGCTCACTGCACATCTTCCGCCTCTGCCACTAGATGGGGAAGGGGAGAGAGGAATATTCAGCACTGGCACACTTTCTTTTCCCTTTTTCTTGCTGATGCACATCATTCCACTCAGAGAGCAATATTTGTGAAAAATCAGAGGGTATAAAAACAAAAAGACAAATTCGTTGGCAGCATTGAGAAGACAGCCTTACCAAGCTTAAATACTAAGCAAAAGACAACAACAAAAAAAGTATCTGGTCACGCAGCTCTCCCTTACCCAGGGTACCATGGAGGGGATTACTAAAGCCTAAAGAAATCCTTTGACGAACTGAATCGACTCAATAGGATTCATAACTCAGATTAGTCAAGCCAGCTAGCTGTCCAGTCCAGACATTGACCTGCAGTTCACAGCATTTCCTTATAATAAACATCTGCATCAACCCTAGACAAATTTCACCTGGACATTTCACCAAAACAATACAATTGTATAGGCCTAGAACAGAAAATAAATGATTCTCAAAGAACAAAGAGCTATGGTGCTTTATTTAAAAAAGAAAATTAAATTGACAAGCTTAAGATGAAGCAGGCTTTAAAATGGATTACAGTCTGCAATAGCAGTCATGAAGTTTTGTAATACACTCAAATCCATTCCTCTCCAGATATTTGGGGTTACTGCAGTACACTTCGCCACACGTGACTTTCCTAAAAGATGCACCGGATCAGAAATGTTTTTATTTTATAATAAAAATCTTTCCCCCTCAAAATTGATCATGCTCTAGAGTGAAGCGCCAAGAACAAAAAAACAAAAAACAAGGCACTGGTTGGATACCAGGGATAAAAAGTGAAATATTGAGTTCAAAACTAGACAAGTTTCTCTCAGTATGTTTACAGAAAACATACAAATAGAATACAACCTTAAACCTATTTTCCAATTGGGTGATATTTAGCTGACTGGAATGTTAATCCTGGGATAGTAGCCTACACTTAAGCGACACATTAACCCCTACCAAGGATGGATCTCACTGAAAAAGGCTTCAGGCATGGTCACTAATGAAGCCATACACCGGCATGCCAACACATGCACCAACTCAAGACACTACACAAACATCCTAAGATTATAAATACTCAAGTCCTGCTTGTGTGGTAACCACTGCCACCTACTGACTTAGCACGTGTACTTGCTCAACAAAGGCAAACCAAAGATTACAGAGTAATCGTACCACCAATCATAGCATTATTTAGGGGAAAATGCAAAGCCCTCAATATTCCATGACATAATAATGCAAATCCTCTGAAGGTTTTTTCTTATTACAGCTTACCTGCTCACCCAGGTAAAAGTGGACTAAAACAGTAATATGGGGCCATACTTTGTGGAAGATAGGCTATTCAGAACTAAATAGGCACACTATTTATCAGTCCTCACAAAGAATGCCTACCGGCACCAAATATTCAGGGCAAGATTAGCCGATGCACTTGATGGGGAGAGACTATAAATTAGAATTAAGAAATGGAGGGCTGACTGATTATACATTTGTGGTCTAAATAATTTAGGCCTAATGGGTTACCATTTTTGTCTCAAGACATGAAAAAACTAAACATCACTAACTGGTAGCCAAAAGCCAAAACATACCTTAATTTCATAACACAGCTCATATAAATACTGTCAACAACAAGGACCTGACAGTATGACACCTTTAATCAAAACCGTAATTCAAGTACTCTGATAGAAAACACTTCAAACAAAAAAAAAAATGTTGCCAAAGATCCAATGCATTATCCAGAAAGTTCCAAAACAAAGCACTGGAAAACTATGCAAGGCCTCAGGAAACATAACATTGTGTAAGAAAACACAACAGGGGAAAAATAATAATAATAAAAAAAAAATCAACCCATGTTGATGGCTGAACTACATCCACAACAATTCTCCAAAACTTAATGCAACATTTCACACCACTTACCCCCATCAAGAACTCAAATCTTCAAAACGGACATCCTCTGTCATAAAGGATTTGGCCCATACCCAATCAAATAATTTACATTACAAGTTATGTAGAGCTTTCTGGTCATTTTATTTGCAGGAGGTACATTTGATTTTACAAATGAACTATTAGCCCTGCCAAGGACTTACAAATACAATTCCAAATAAAAAACAAAGAGTATCATAATTAAACAAAGATTTATTTAACAATCTATCACTTCAAACAAAACAGTCACACATTCGCAAAATTCTAGAGTCAGACTCTGGAAAAACAGACCCGTCATTTTTTTTATATAAATATGGCGAGCCTGACAGTTTGGAGGGAGACAAAGGGGCAACAAATTATGGATTTATTTTATTTTCTAGACGATTACAAATTGTATGAATGGAATTGTGATCTCGTGTGTCGTGCTTGTTGAGGGCAATCGTTTGTCATTTTTGACCATGAACGATCACCACAAACGTGGTAGAATGGGGGCTGCGAAAATGGAAAAACAGCAATTATATTTGCTGAAACAATGTAGTACTGTACTGGCCAACAGATTGGATTGATTTTTAACTGCAATAGTTACAATAGGTAGGTTAATAACTTGTCTCCCTTACATTATCGTGAGCCTTTACAGTACATTTACTTCAGAGAGAGTTAATTCATTAAGAGCTTTTCCAACTAAATAAATTACCATTATGAGAGCCCCGGCATTGACTAGTGTAGGTCTACACGTTGTTTATTTGTCAAATACCAAAAACAGACTTCTGTCTACGTTAAACAAGGTAACGTAACAAAATTTGGCTTCAGTTATATTCACAGCCATTAGTACCTTAAACCTAATTTAATGTTTATTGACAAATTTACGCTGTAATCCTCACGCTTGTTTGCGTTCATTGGCGTTGCCAGAGCAATGTTAATAAACGGGCTCTGATGTTGCCTAGAGATACATAACACCAATGGATTTGGCAATCATGGCGTTAACTAAAAACAAAAACCTGTTGTCAATGGCTAGCAACGTTAGCAACTTACGATTACATAACCATAACGTTAGCCTTGCCCCAAGCTTGCATGATGCAATCGGCACCGTGAAACAGAAATGTTAGCAAGCTAACGTTGCTGATCCCGTTGACCGAAAACAAATCATGGCTGACTACTAGCTAACACTTCCCCATGCTGCTTACCAAAAATACAATTAGCATAATTACGTGACGTTGAAAAGTAAAAACTGATATTTAAACCGTGTTTTCTTCAAACGGGATCGTTAAACACATACACTTGTGTTCATATGGATAGGACATTGATGTTTTGGTAGCTAGCCTGTTAGCAACAAAATGGCGACAGGAAATGCTGGCCTTGGCGTGTCGCAGGACAGCACGTAAAGAATTGCGTCTTTTAAAACTGGGCTAGTGGCCCTCCACCCTCGCAGACATCGGTCCACACCAGCCAGTCACCACACTCACATCCAGGCTATGTATAGAAGTAGCCCGCAAAACACAGACCGCTTAGTCAAATATTAGCTAACGTTAACTATTTCAACCTGATCTCAAAATTTACCTTTCCGTCTCTGGCACAACAAGATTGTTTTTACTGCCGAACTGAGACAGACGTTCTGAGCCGAGGTGGTCTGCTGGACAGTTGAGACGTGCTGGATCTTGACGCTGTTACTCGCTTTTATATTATTACCCAACTTTATAAGGTCTTAAAACAAATAAACTGAAAAATAATCAACATACAATCTTATTTTTCACAAATTTCGGAGCAAAGCAGTCTTCAATGGCGGACGTCTCTTTGACCAACCGCCTGGTATTTATACCCTTCTGTTTGGAACTCGTGCGCCAATTGGTCAAAACGCTTCACGTGTTACTGTGTTCTCCGTTTTCCAAGACGACGAGCAAAGAACACAAACAATATACCTTTAAAATGTTTTAAATGTTTACAATCGATCTTACAAACTTCTCATGACTCCTTCCGACCATATAAAAGCTAGATGTAAGGTGAAAATACGGCGAAAATGCTCGGAAAAAACAAGGATCATACGTCAGAGTATTTTTTAAAACTACGACATAACTGGTCTGTGGGCATCACATGACCAATCTAGAACATTCCATTGATTTGTTGGAAAAGTACTGGTTAACTTCAACCCATTAATCCAGTCAGTTGTCTTAAAATTACAAATTACAACCTATCAAACGCCTAAACTTACGGAAACCCTGCATGCTTGTCTCAGCGTAGCTTGAGTATTCTGTAAGTGCGAGATATGATATGATAGCGAAGACAGCCTTGACAAAGGGGCGGACATCGTTTTACATGCGCATGTGTACAGCGTCTGAGCTGATTGGCAGTGGGATTGACGCTGGGGTCAACGTCATTTGCTCTGATTTTGGATAGCAGATGGCCTACATCGGCCCCAGACATTGCATTTTTCTACACTGTGTCATATTCAACAAGTAAAAAAAGAGTATGGTCATAAAAATGAAGGCTTCAGTTAAAAGGGACGTGAGCATTTGTCTGGATTTTTTAAATGTGAATTTTACTACTGACTATGCAACAGTTAGGTCATTCCAAGCATAGATCATGAGGATAGGCCTATCCCAATCCATGTCCCTCTTGAATACCTTTTTGAAATGGATTTCTCACTCAACACATTAGCAGAGGCAGAAACTTTGCTGAATGTTTGTGAAATTGCTGTAACTCTTGATCGTCTTGGGTTGGCAATTATTTTGGCTGGGCTGGGACACATTAGGTTTTAGGTGACTGACGGACTGGGTGTTACACTAGCAGTCAACCTGTTAATGGGGGTTGAAGCTGGTAAATTGGCAAGTCTCAAAGCGATCCACTTATTTCAGAGGACATGTTACTCATGCAGGCTTATAATGGGGGATTATATTTCATGAGCACAATCAATTTGACAAATCAGGCATCTTACTTCACCTTGGCAAAATGAGAAATTAATCTATTTTGGGAAAGCTTCATGGACCGATTAATAGCCCAACAGGCCTTAGTTTGCCCACGTATAAGATCGGACTTGGTTAAGTAGGCACAAGGAAGCTTTTAGTTTATTGATGACCAGGATGGCATAGAGTAAAAAAAGAGCATAACTGGAGTGAGAATGCCTCTTCATAAAAGTGTTTGTGCTTAGTTTTGCAGGTTTGGGTATAGCCTATTTGTTATTAGCCAAAAGTCAAGGACCATCTTTGGTTTGACAATTTTCAAATAACTTATGGATACTTTTCAGGGAAATTCAGGGAAAGTAGGCCTAGCATGTTCACTTCAACAAAATAGTGGCTTTTCAATTTGCAAATAAATCCAAAGCCATCGCCTCTTCCAAATACGTATGTTGATGGCAAATATTCCTTTTATGGCTATGTTTGCTCATTTTTTTTGCGGTTATGTATGTGGAGACAAGAAGAGTGACAGAAAGTCTTTGCGTTGTACTGTATTATTGTGCTACCCTCACTATTGACCCCAGCCTGGCTAACACCATACTAATGGAGTGTGCAAAGGAGCATCCCAGGCTATATTGACCTCCTCTTGACTCTTACATTTGGTGACAGGCAGCTCTACGCTGCCCAACCACATCTATAGACAACAAACTATGCTTTGACTACCATAAATTGTTGTCAGACAACATTCTATACTCAAGCTACTATGGTGCTTAGCCAAAACCATGGACAAAGTTGTGATCTATCACTAAACTACTGACTGTACTTGTACTTCACTAGGCTCATCATGGCAGTTGGGTCCATGAGGCGTGGATCTACCCAAGCCTTCAAGGTTGCCTCTGCTGTCATACGGCAATCTTGTAGACATCAACAGCAGGCAAAGGCCTCGGCCTGACACCGTAAGCAAAATTTGCTAAATTGTAGGCCAATATCTTACTGTCACACACAAGGTGTTATCAGGGAGCTACATTACATAATTTGATTCATTCATATTATAAAGTTGGAGGTAAATGGACTGCAGTCACAGTCGGACATTCACCCTTTCACACGGAGGCTGCCATGCAACGCACCAACCTCACCAGGAGCAGTTTGGGGTTCAGTGTTATGCTTTAGGACACTCAATGGGGCCAGGAGGAGATGGGGCCTTGGGTTTGGTGCTTGTGGCTTGAACCTGCAAGGCTCAGGTATCTGAACAGCACCACTAACTTATGCCCACCAGGGGGATCGCTACACTGCAGATACACATTTCTGAAACATACACTCAAATTATTATTATTATTTTTCATTTTATTATGACATTTTAAAATATTTTTACAATCCATTTTTTTTACAATAATTTTTTTAGTGTTCAAATTGTTTCAAAAGATGTCTACTAATTTACTATGACTGCCAAAATGTTATACAGTGCAATGCAGTGTTTTTAAAGTGATCCACAAGGGAGCAGCATTGACCATATTTTCAAGTATATTAAAAATTGGATCTCATAGTAGATTTTGCAACTGCACTAAGAAGCGTGCGTATAACATGATCAGTTTTGCAAATATACATCCCTCCAACACATTTAGAATAGCATTTTATGTATGGGGAAAAACTGTAACATCCACTGTAAAGTGCCTCTTTGTTTTGTATCCAAGATGAAAAACTCAATCATTTGTTGTGACTCTGGACTTCAGGGGATTAATGTTCAACATTCCAGTATGGTAGTTTGTAATGTATGAGAGACTTATCTAGAGACAAGAAAAGTGTTAACAGGGTGAATCAGAGGTTGCTTAAAAGTATAATTCGGATATCACCATCACTGTACATGAGCTCTTATGAGAAGGCCTATGAGCATGGCACATATGCAGAGTTGACAAGGGTGTAAATATTTCTTTGGTAGTGGAGTGTTTTTTTTTTTTTAGAGTTTTCTCCAGCACCAGTATCAAGCTGTCTGTGTACATTCCATGTTTTTATTTGCTTTTTCACTTTTACATTTCTCTACTCCAATCCAGAGTGTGACACAAAAATGCTGTGTTTGTTTTGCCAAGTAATGCTTTCAAGCCCCTTTTCCTTTTACTGACCTGCCTGTGGTTCGGTAGACATCTCCACCTTTCCTTAGTGCATACAGTATGTGTTTACATGTTTGTGTGGGTGTGTTACTACTTTGCCAAACGATCACGCTTGCAAAGTTCAATAAGGATGATGAGGTGTCATGGTGTCATGTTACACTGCATGGTCCCTGTACACCAAATTCAATAGTTGGATGAAAATGGATTGTTAATATGAAAGCACACAGCATGTAACTATGCTTACACCTTTTTACAAGACCACAAACAAATATCAAAATACAGAGATAGACCCCCTCCCCCTTTCTCTCTCTCTCTCTCTCTCTCTCTCTCTCTCTCTCTGTCTGTGCATGAGTGCCTCTATAATAATCAAAGAACAAAAACATCAGGCTTGTGTACATGATGGCCTCTCATCTTCCCTCCTCGCCTGAGTCGCAGTAGCGGGCGTGAACGCTGGGAGCACACAAACAGACATCAGCACCATGGCCCGTGCCAGGGTCATACATATGCATGAGGTTGCAGAATGCGCTACGAAGGGCCCTTTGAGTGGATGCTCCTGCCGACACTCCAAAGCGGCACATCAACATTCTCAGCTGAGGCGCGAAGACGCTCCGAAAACAAAGTTTCTCTGTCGAATGCAGGTGCTGTCTCATTAGTGGGATATCACTTGCACTGACATTTAGGTTGTAACCAGCCACAAAGCATATCCATTTCCCAGAGATGCTCCAGCTAAGCGACAGAGATCCTGTTTGTTCAGGGTGATGCATGCTGAAGCACCCTTCCACCCTTCACCCCCATCCTGAAACAGGCACGTGTATAATGATAGAGAAGGAATCAAGTAAACAAACAGCCCGAAGACAACACTCATGTAAATGTGTGAAATACACAGAAATACATCACCCTGCCACACTGTTCCCCAAAAGGAGTCACTTGAATAATGAAAGAAATTGTAAACAAGTAAACAAACACACCACAAAACAACATTCAACTCATAAATGTCTCAAACACCCTCCTCTTTCTCTCCCGCCCCCTACCCACTGCTTTATGTCCTGTAAAGCATCATGTTTGTGTCACATTCATAAATGTCAAGGCAGAGAGCTAACATTACATGGACTTTATGTACCTTATCATTGAACGTCCCTGGAATGGCCCTGGCATTTTGTGGGTGTAGACTAAGTTCATGCTGATTGTTGCAGTGCAGTGATGCTTCCTTCTGATAAGTGCGTTGGAGGCAGTACAGCGCCAAGGCCAAACTTTGAGAAGCCACACTAAGGGCTTTAGGCCTTGAATCAAACCTCCAGAGAATGATAGCTTTATCACAGGTTATCTGTAAAGAAGATCCATACCAATTTATTAGTCTATAGGCCTACATTGATTCTTTTATGGGCCCTACACTGCTCAACGTCTTACTGTATCTTATTAAGTATGTGTGCCCAAAGTGATGTTGATTGAGACCTGAAATTATCACTGTTGTTATGCTCCTTTTAGTCAGGAGAAAACTGACCTCACTGACTGTATAAAAAGCAGCTGACCCTCAATTAGATATTGTGGTGTGGCGACATTTATTTCAGGCACTCTTCTGGGTATTAATGTGGCTGGTTTTGCGACCTGTGTGATAAGAAGTCTGCTGCTTATTCCACAGCATTTTCAGAATCTGTCCAGTTGTTTCACAATAGGCTTATAGGCCTATACTTTTCACAAAATATATGCTCACAATATCTGGTACTATGCATGGGACATTACTGGAAATTTGGAACAAGCATTTGGAGACAGGTGATTATGAAACTGACATGACTAATGTTAATACCAAAAGATTAAGATGGCATTAAGATGGCATTCAAAATGTCTGCTTCCTATTTTATCTGAACATGTAGTATAGAAAATATCTGTCCTTTGAATAGGGGTATCTTAAATTAGTCTTTTAGAGGTCACTGCTGAGGAAAACATATGAATGCAGTTACAGATCTACTCAGGAGCTTAATGCATTTTCAACCAAGATAGAAATTTTGCCTCTCAGCTGCACTCTTTGAAAATAATATGAAGCGTTATTGATTTCTAACGACAATCAGTGGCTTAGCTGAGACACAGGCGTCTATGGTAATGCACGAGCCAAGATCTGATCCTTCTCCAATGAAAAGCAATATCTTGAGGTGATTGATGTAGTCCTCAGCCTCCTCCTACTGGTCCCACCTCCGACTGAAGTACATAGCGAAAGCGGGGGCAAGGGATTTAAAACTTTTTAGCGACCTATTACCGTGACTATTACCCCATCATTTAGGGAATACTGTCGTGCTGTTTGTCATCACATGTTTAGAGGAAGACGGACAGCGCGTTCTTCAACTTTGAGAGAAGAGAGAAGATACGTCCCAGTTTCGGTTCATGGGCTCGAGCGGGTTCTACAACTACAGCAAAGTTAACGCTGATAATTCTGGATATTTTGGAGGTATGTCCAGACTTGTTTCTGTTTTAAACTAACCGAAATGGTGTTGTAGCAGTAGTTCTGTTAATGTAATAACCCAAATACGACTGTAAATGTTATGACAAAAACTTTTCACAGCATCTGACTCTCACTAGCGCGCTTATAGGACAACCTCTGGAGAGATGAAGTTTCTGCATAGCGAAGATGCACGTTTCTCAACACGTTGTTGTATCTCTGCCATTCTGAAACTTCTCTGACTTAGAAACAAGTTTTAAAAGTTCGTGGCATTGTCTTGTGAGTGGGTTCGTGGTAAATGTTAGACGAATGTTGGACTTTAGAAGTTTGTTTACAAGCGAGAATTCCAAGATTAGCTGTCCAGTGCGCGTTCTTCCAGTGCATACAGACCCGTCCCTCGTGTATAAACAATGTGTTTAATTTCAGCAAATGATTATCTAATTTCTGCGGAGGTTGTTACAACTGATTCAGGATTGTTGCGGTGCGCTTTAAAGAATTAGCGCAAGTGTCCACATGTTGGATGACAGCCGACATTGGTTTGACGCGCAAAAATGGCAAAAATGACCTTCCGGTACAACATTTAGAATAATGTTTAATGCGTTCATCAATTAGGTTTGTGTAATATAGCCTACTATATCTAATTAAATAATTCAGACATTGTAACAGTCCATATCAGACATGATTCAGACATTGTTACAGTCCATAGGCCATGCACTCGTGTGTTGCTGATATGTTCAAAATTCTAAACTGAGCTGAGCAGACTGTGCCACCAGTGCAACTCCACACTCAGCCATACCTCAGAGGCAACGAGTCACAAAATTCTACTTGATATCATAATATTAGTCTCAGTGACAGGTACTAGTGTATTATGATTGGACAGTGATTTAACAGGTCAGCCTTTGCCATTTGCTCTAAAGAGAGCACAAACAGAAGGCTAGACCACAGATACCACATAAGACGCAGCACAAGACAAATTGCTTTCTCAATCTAGGAACCTTCTTCATGTAATACTGCTTTGGAATTATACACTGCTGTTATTCTGTAATAGGCATTAAAGTGCCATACTCTCTCAAATTGCCTGCATTCACACAAGTCACTCAAGTCACATTGTTAAGACAGTGCAAAATCCACTTAGTGTGAAGCGATGCCTCTCTCCAAAGACTCATTAAGGTGTTTTAGCAAGGGCCTTGGGTCGCACCCAGCCTTCTTCAGTATTGTCTCTGTCTGCTGAGCCTTCATTGTTTAACAGAATGATGTGATGCATGAGCAGATTTTATGAACAGAGAGTGGGACAGAGAGAGAGAGAGAGAGAGAGAGAGAGAGAGAGAGAGAGAGAGAGAGAGAGATCAGCGTTTGTGAGTTTTCTTTTTCTTTAGAGTATTTTACATATTGACACATACTGCAGAAATGACTGGAAGATTGCTTGTTTAAAAATCTCTTAGATATATATATTTTTTGCAGTTTGGGGTATAACAGTTTTCTCAACAAGCAACAGTTCTCTGAAAGCAGTTTGTTCTGAGCAACTTATGCTAGGGACAGAAATTCAGTCTGTCTATAATCTGTATTTTACTGGCAAGCTTAATACTAACTTTGCTGTTTTCAGTGATGTACAGTGATCTGTTATCTCTGTTATTCGCTTTGTGATACCAGCAGAGGAGTGATCTCTAAGGGGTCTGACTTCTTTAACTTCATTACACATCTGGGTCAGATTGGTCATTCTGAAAGCATATTGCACCTCCTGAGTCAAGTATGGGCAAACTCCTGAATGGGTTTTGTGATGTATTAAGAGAAGGAAAGTACAAAATAGTGCACAAAACCCACCTTTTTTGCGTTATTGAGAGCTGACCTGTCTTGAAATTAGGGTTGCATTTGGGAGCCAGAGAGTGAACCAAGTCTCACAGTGCATCTCTGAGCTGTCTGGTGTGACTCACTTTTTATGTCTGGTGTGTGGGTAAGCACACAGCTGCACACACACACACACACACACACACACACACACACACACACACACACACACACACACACACACACACACACACACACACATGCCAAACCACAACTAGAACAGTGCAAGTTTCAGCACATATAACTTTGTTGGGGTATGAGCACTTATTAGTGTACTGTATGTGTGTAATGTGTGTGTGTCTCAATGTTGAAGTCTGTGTGTGTCCAGTGTCCCCACACGCATTCGCATGCAGATGCATGCAGGTGCGTGAGCTCTGGCGGGAGCATAGCCCCGCACAGCTGGCCACACCATGCGTCCCAGGAGAGTCGCACTTCGACACGTGGCCACAGCCCTGGCCAAGATACGGAGAGAGCGAGAGAGAGAGGATCCATTTGGCTCAAGCGACCACGTCCCTAGCCATAAACATGTCAACTCGGGCTGCATCATCAGTCGCTTACGCAATTAAGAAACAGGACATTGTTTAGACTAAGCATCTTTGGCAAAGGGGCAAGCCAGACTGCGCAGCCAGGAGCTATCATTTCTAGACAACAGCCGTCTAGAAGTGTGCACGCGGTTTCCAGTCATCAACATTTTTAAAGCCTTTTACTTAGCTGGTTATCACTTGTTGACACCTGATTGATTTACCCTGTTGAAGTCACTGAGATACAGTATGAACTTGACCACTGTTTGCGTAGAGCTAGGAAAGCATGACACGATTCTTGTTAACTCATGATGATTTATAAAGGTTTGTTAAGACTTGAAATGGACAGAGTATTTACTTAAGAGGGAAAGTGTTTGACTTTTATGTAGGAGTTGTACAGTAGGCCAGCAACTGATTCCCATTCATGGTCAAACAGGCCTCCTACCAGTCAGGAGGAGAGCAGATTTGATAGTTTGATTAGAATACTGAGAACCAATATCCAATATTAAAATCTTAATATTTAGGTACATAGACATATTGCTATACAGTTTTTTAAGTGAACATTGTACTAAATTCCTTGAATTTGGGAAGGCCCATGTCAGTATCTAGATTTTCTTTATCTATTAGACGGTGAAGGTCATGTATGTTTTGCAATGATCAGAGGAGGCTGATGGCATTGGAAAGATAGGCATGTGCCAGGAGGCATGGCAAAACTCAGCAGGTCACCCTGGCGAGATTGTCAGCTGCCCCTGACCCCCCTGGGCTTTGACGTGTGAGCATTGAAGAAAAAAAAATTGAAGTGGTCCCAGGAGAGACCTCATGTCAATAGTGACCTGTGTGTGTGTGTGTGTGTGTGTGTGTGTGTGTGTGTGTGTGTGTGTGTGTGTGTGTGTGTGTGTGTGTGTGTGTGTGTGTGTCCCTTTAAAAGAAAGAATATTTGCTGCATCTGTTTTTTATATGTTGGTATTGATTCCGTCACCACCACTAGGCTTTCATGTGTATGAAAACCCATAGCAGTGATCAGAGCACTGATTTGCTTCCAGTGTCTAAGTTTGGAATGAATTGAGTGAGAGAGAAAAACTGAAAAAGAGGGTGAAGAAGAGAAACAGAGAGAGCTTGAGAGTGAGTGAGAATGAGAGAGAGAGAGAGAGAGAGAGAGAGAGAGTCAGGGAGAAAGAGTGTAAGCAACACACGAAACCATATGGCGATCACGACTCCTCCTCCTACGCTCTGACAGTGTAGAGTACTTCATAGCTACTTATTATGTTCAGTCTGGGGTCTGCTGCCTGTGCCGGGATGCTAATGCCTTTTCCAGGCCTCCCCTCCCTCTCCTCTCCTCTCCTCTCTCTCCCGCTCTCTCCTTCTCCACAGCGCCTTGGCCTCAGCCGCTCTGCCTCCCTGCCTCTGCCTGAGTGAGTGCGTGAGGGCCTGAGTCAGATGAGGTGACCCTCCTCCTCCTCTTCCTCCTCTTCCTCCTCTTCCTCTTCCTCCTCCTTACTTCTCCTCTGGTCTACCCTGCATTGTTTTCTGTGGCCACCACCTCCCCTGTGATTGAATGCCAGCACGATCTGGGCATCGAGGGGCTTAGTTGGGGCGAGGCCCGCTGGGCAGTGAGCCGACTGGTGTGTCCTGTGTGGCCTCTGTCCTGGCATCCTGTGACGGAGTTAGATTGTGTGTATGTGTCTTTGTGTGTGTTGTGTGTATGTTGTGTGTGTATGGGGGGTGGGGTATTTACAGACCCTGTATTGGCTCTGATAGTGGAATGCTGGTATTGAAGTGTCATCATGGGCTAATGGTGGGCAGTGAAGGGAGAGCAGCAGGTGTGCTAATGATGTGCTATAGATTAGCAGCTGGTGTGGAGTGGCTGTCATGTGTTGAAGAAGTGCTAGATCACTGGGCCTGCGGTTGGGCAGTGGCGGGTGTTGGGTGTGTGACCCAAAGCGTGGGAAATGCAACCTACCATGGCGACTGACCACCCATCACTGTGTGTGAGGAAATAGCAGCCAGTGTTTATGTATGTATGTTTCTGTGTGCATGTGTTACTGGCTTTTTTGATATACCTATGTCCCAGAGGAGGAATAAAATGTAGTCTCCACCCCCCACTCTTTCTCCCTCTCTCCCTCACTCCCTCCCTCCTTCCTTCTTTCACTGTGTGTGAGAGAGAGAAAGTGATATGTGATATGTGTGTGTGTGTGTGTGTGTGTGTGTGTGTGTGTGTGTGTGTGTGTGTGTGTGTGTGTGTGTGTGTGTGTGTGTGTGTGTGTGTGTGTGTGTGTGTGTGTGTGTGTGTGTGTGTGTGTGTGTGTGTGTGTGTGTGTGTGTGTGTGTGTGTGTGTGTGTGTGTGTGTATGTGTTTGCATATATGTGTTTGGGTTTGATGGAATAGGTATGAGAAATTGAGTGTGAGAGTGAGAGAGGAAACAGATGTGTGAGTGCATGTGTGTGTTTCTGTGGATGCGTGAGCCTGCGTCAGAGTGAAATAGAGAAAAAGTAAAGCACCATGTGAGAGAAGTGTGTTATGTGTGTGTGGGGGGGCTATGTGTGAGTGAGGGAGAGCTGTGGGTGTGGGTATGGGAAGACATGGGGAAACTGCCAAGGAGTAGGAGGAAAGGAGTAGGGGTAGGGGGTGAGGGGTTGGCGTTTGCGTTTTGGGGTAGGGAGGGGGAGTGTGGGGGTCACAAATCAAAAGCAGGGGTTACTCTCCCCGGCAAGGCTGCTTTAGAAGTGTAGTATTTGTCAGGATCCTCCAGGAACGACTCGCCCCTGGCTTTGGCCGCGGCACAGCAGCTGCCTGCCTGCCGCAGGAGTGAAAGGTTTCTTTGTTCCGACAGCTGTGCGGCGCTGCACCGCAGCGATAGAACCGGAGAGCTGCTGCAGCGCACCTTAATCAACCCCACCTGCCACAGAGTACTC
This sequence comes from Sardinella longiceps, assembly GCA_027497455.2. Classification (NCBI taxonomy): domain Eukaryota; kingdom Metazoa; phylum Chordata; class Actinopteri; order Clupeiformes; family Clupeidae; genus Sardinella; species Sardinella longiceps. The sequence continues at coordinate 13,333,596 of JAODXP020000022.1, read as the reverse complement.
CACCGCCTGGCAGACCTGCCACCCTGTGGTTTCACCCGCATGGGAGGTGGAGGTGTGTAGGGGGTTGCCTTATGTTAGGTGAATTAGCACAGATCTAGTAGTTTGAAGCAATAAAGATATACTGTAGGCTGCTTAGAACTATAGTAGTTTGAAGCTATAAAGATAGAACTGCTTGATAGAAATTTCCTTGTGGTTAGATAACAGCTGACACACACTCACTCACACAGACATAAACACACATAACGTACACACAACATAGACACAACGTCATCCTCTTTTTAATTTAATGATCCCTCACTTTGCCAGCTCCTGCCACAGAAGCACACATCATGTTTAGCGGTATGGACAAATTGAAACTGACATAAAACCTGACAAAACCCTTTGGGGCACAATGTTGCTTTTTTCCCCCTTAGTCTCTTGTCTGGTCTAGTCCTGTCTGCAGTGTAGCTTGAATGGAAGTACTCTTTTGTCTGTCGCCTTGGACACAAGCATCTGCTAAATGCATAAATGTAAATGTAATTACATGGAAAGTAAGGTAAATAGAGAACCGATAACCACCACACATAAGTCAAAATATAGACATGATTGTACAGGTGTGCAGGGAAAGCTGGTGTCTGGTCTGGCTACATTAGGCACTCGTTGTGTGTGTGTGTGCATGTGGAGCTGTTCCATGTGCTCGTGTGGTGGTATTAGAGATCTATTGTTGGGCAAATCCCATGCTTTGATAAGGACTTAGGTGGGGGATGTAGAAGGCAGCTTCAGCCAGTCTGGCTTGGCAGTCTGATGCCCGTTTGATTCCGGAATGTCCGTAAGGCGGCACTGGCTGCGTATCAGTCAGTCAGTCAGTCAGTCATGCCACTGCCATATGAAATCATTTCACTATCATACAATGCTAATATCGAAAGGCTTTTTTAAGAACTGATCTGAAGTTGCATGCAAGCACTGCGGTAGAGATGCGGACAGCAAACCATACCTGGTGTTTCATCTCCTGCTAGTCCCAATAGAGTAGGTTGAAATGGAAAACTCAAATCGCAGTGCAAAATGTGGAACGAGAGAAAGATGTGTCGAGTTTCCAAAGGCTGTCGTTCCCGGTACAATAAACTTTGTGCCATAATTTACTATCCAGTGTCTGCTGGAAATATTAAAGTGGAATGCTGTGATTCAATATTGGTGCAATGTATGAGCCGTTGAGCAGTCATCTGTACTTTATTTATTTGTTTTCTCAATTTTTGTTATATTCTAAGAAGGTAATTCTTTGTGCATTTATATGTCTTGTGTATTTGTGTGTGTACTGTATGTGTATGTGTATGTGTATGTACAGTATGTGTGTGTGTGTGTGTGTGTGTGTGTGTGTGTGTGTGTGTGTGTGTATGTGTCTGTGTGTGGAGTTTACACCCTGTTGGTCATCATCTGCTGGTGGACCCTTAATGCAGTTCAACTGGGGCCAAGTCGGACCCCACAGACTAAGCCCCTTAGCTGGAGGCCCCACAGGAAGAGGCCAGCAGTTCCCTGTGCCTCCCTCTCTCTCTGAACTTGGCCATGGCTATGCACCACACAGCCCAAAACATCTCCTACTATAGTGGGGTGGGGCTTTGGGGGAGGGGGGGTGCACTGCACCCTGATAAATAATATTAGAGAGTAGACTGGGTGATCGGTATCTCTGTGTGTGTGGTCAGGCACACACCGCAACAGCAGGTAGCCTTCAGATGTCTTCAAATGTCTAATTAGCCGGTAGGGATTAACCCACCACTGCCCTGGTCAGCAGGCTGCCCCACTGCCCCTTACTTCAGGACACGGCAGAAAGACCCCCTTAATTCCCCAACGGCTGCAGGTTAGACTTCTGTTGCTGAAATACCGTCGGACTAATCTGACAGGCCATTCTCTCTCTCTCTCTCTCTCTCTCTCTCTCTCTCTCTCTCTCTCTCTCTCTCTCTCTCTCTCTCTCTTTTGTCTTTCTCTCTTTCTTTAATTCCTGAAGGTGGAGAGGAGACTTGCAGACACATTTAGAAGACTCGTTTCGTGGTAGCCTGGTCTGGTGTGCAGACTCGTCCCTGTCTGTTTGCCCTCATGGTTTCAGCAATGCCACATCGACAAGTCCACCCTCTTCTGCTTATAGCACTCTGCTGCATGGCCAGTGCAGGTAAGACGTTCATCTTTGTTTTTTATGCTCTTCTCTCTCTCCCTCCCTCACTCACACACACACACACACACACACACACACACACACACACACACACACACACACACACACACACACACACACACACACACACACACACACAGTGTCCACTATTGCAACAGTAGCAGTTATTGACAGCAGAGGTGTTAGTGTGTGAGGTAGCTCACTGAGTTCCGAGTGGTTTGGGTATGTTAATGAAATGATTTTCCATTATTAATTTGAATCTGTATGCTGTATGTGTTGTATTGTGTTGGGTTAATGTCAAGCCAGTCATTACAGCCCACAAATCAAGTATGCTGCTGTGGATTGCCAGAGTTCATTGCAAACCTCATATGCAAGGGTGAATCAATGGTCTATTGTGCCTTTCCTTTGAGGCCTGATAAGTGTCTATTTGTCCTCATCGTGTTACATGTAGGCGTATTTTCTACATTGCCAGGGAATTGTGTCACTGGGTTTTCTGTGTGCTAGGTTTTATGTGTGTGTGTGTCTGTATTGTGAGTTTGTATGTGTGTGTGTGTGTGTGTGTGTGTGTGTGTGTGTGTGTGTGTGTGTGTGTGTGTGTGTGTGTGTGTGTGTGTGTGTGCGTGAGCATACGTGCCTGAAGTGTCAGTTTGTAAGTTTTTACTAGACGTGGGCTTGATAAGCACATACAGTACTCCAGGCCTTGTCAGAGCAAGGCATGCTTTGCCTGTTTTGTCAGGCAATCAGAAATCACCCCCCTACACCCAACCCCTCATGTTAACCCCCCCCCCCCTCCCCATCCCAAGCTTGCGGAATTTCCCCTGTTCCTCCCAGCATGCCTTTGCAGACAGTGTCCCATTCGAACAGGGGTGGGGTAGGGCAAAGGGGGGTGGGGTGATTGTACTGTGTGGAGGATTTGCGCTAAGAAAGTGCTGACAGCTTCAATCTCACAGGAGAAGCCCACGGCTGGTCTGCACAGAAAAACTTGGCTTCTGCACGTACACGCCAACGGCATTTTTGATCCGGTGCACTCCACCCCAGTCCCTCCGTAACCCCCTTCCCAACCATACCCAAAAAAGAAAAAAAAATGGTGATTCATTTTCCAATTGGCATGACAAATGTTGGCATGTGATCAGGATCAGGAAGAGAGGAAGAAGAACAAACAAGCAGAACAAAGCGGGAATGAAAAAAAAAAAAAAAAACTTACTGTGGAACCGTCAATGTGGCGCTGCTGGCCATACCAGTGACTATACACCCCCCCCCCCCTGCCCCCAACTGCACACACACACACAAATGCACACACACTCTCTGGGGAGACTCTGACTTCCTTTCAACCAAGTCCATATCAATAGCTATTTTTCTCCCGTTTTGCCCTGGTCGTGGGCAGTCTCACTTCAAAGCCTGCTAGCACCGCAGCAGCATCCAGAGATATGCGCACATCTGCTTCAGTCACTTCAGAACCCTGTAGCACAGTACATTTCAATGAAACACCTTGTTCATCATTTGAAAACACACATAGCACTTTCAGCCAGCATTAGATATTGTTGATACTCAAACACTAATCTTGCATTGATAACATTCTTGTCATTTTTTCTTGGTTAGCAAGGAAATACTGCTTCAACAGTCGCCAAGTAGTTTAGATTCAGTTAGCCACTGAATCATTGTTTTATTATTCCAGCTAATCACAAACTGTATTAGCTGGATCTCCCTATCGAGTTGTTATCTGTTAGCTGAAATATTTCCTCTCCTTCCTGCAATGGCTGACCTGTTTACTCTGTTTGGCCTGAGCTGCATTAATCAGCGCGGCTGCATTCCTCTGACACCTGACAATGCACTCAGAAGACATCAGCAACGGAGCACTTGGCCACCGTCGTCACTGGCGAACGAGAGCCGCTCCTCCTCTCCTCTGTCTGAAGTGAAAGTGCGCTCGGGAGAGCCATTTGCAGAGCGTGAGGGGAACAATGGCTGCTCAGTCCGAGTTGGCCACGGGACTGGATGAGGCGGGAAGAGGTTAGGGGGGTGAAAAGGCAAAGGGGGCCTGGGGAAGGAGCAAACGCGCACACGGCCGGCCCTTGTGTCTCCCACGACGGGTGCCTCAGTGCGAGGACAATGAGCTCCCATGTGCACCTCTCCTCCACCTACCTCTTCCTCTGATGGGTGCCAGCATTGTGGATGTTTTTTTTTTTGACATTCACCACCTCCTTCAGAAACCTCCTCTGCACCTCCTCCACTTCTAGTCTTTCCCATCATAGAGTCTGAAAGTCTTTTTTTAAAAAAAAAAGTTTATTCCCAATATGTGCATGGAGTCAATTGAGGCCACTATAGATTCCTCCTTTCTCCTCCTCTGCAGCCTGGACTGGCACTTGTGAGTTACGCCGACTGAAGAAGTTTGTAGCCTCACTGTGACAATGAATCACTGTAATGACATGGATGTAAAATGGATGATATTACTGTAGAGAGGTTTTGTTGTTTCCCATCCACTCCCCTCGCAGCTGGTGGCTTGTGTGAAACATGTTGTGGTTTGCACAGGGAGTGGACTGCACTGAACGCGTTAATTGTCTGTGCAGCCAGAAAGAGAAAGCTGAATTGATTTACAGCTATTGTTTAGCTGTGTTCAGGTTGTTCCAAACTGCTAAAATGATTGTCTGTCACAGAGCCGTACATCCAAGTCTTTGGAGCGTGCATGTGTTTTTTTTTCTATTGTGCTCACTGTAATTTTGAGTAATTATTCAGAACATGAAGTGAATTTATGAACACTTCTTGGATATTGCCCTGGAAAAATGCAACAAGGGAAAAATAGAAAGAAGACCTTCTCAGAAACTTCCAGATGTTTTTTTTTTGTCCTAAAGATTACACATCAGGAAACTTTATTTGTATCCAGTCACCAACATCAAAGGGTAGGCATCAACTTCTTTCGTGCAGACTTCAGACGCCTTCCCTCATTATTAATGAGATTTCTGACTGTAGTGTCTGCACATACATCCTCCCCTTTGCTCCCTCTTCAACCCCACTCTAACTCGATGGTGTTGAAATCCCAGGCTTGCCTAATTAATTGAGGACAGTAAACTGGGCTAGATGCGTAACGTCACAGATCCTCCTGAGAGAGACGCTAGCCTTGCCAGGAGACCTCAGGTTTCCTGTTGGTTTCCTGGTAACCAGACTAATATTTGCTCAGCACTCCAAGAGTGACTCTATCGCAGAGAATGCCCTCATCACATAGATGTTATGATAGCTCCATGAGAGAGCTAGAATCCTCATGACGTGTTTATATATATTATTCCATATAGCCCTAGTCATTATGAGTTATTATAGCAAATTATTACATCTATAACAAATTCTTTACATATGTGGCAAAAAATCTCAAGATAGAATTAAGGTTTTTGGCACAAATGTTGATAGTCTTATAATTTTAGTAAAACATTCATGGGGGAATTTTGCTAAAAAAGTGAGTGATATTTTGCGGGTGAAAATGAAACTTTTTGAGATTTCTGTTCTCCTGAAAGTGGTGAAGGTCAAGTTACGGTAAGGTTTTGATGAGTTTTCAGTCCACATTTTGTTTTTTGATGAATTTCAACTGACAGTAAGTCACGCTGAAATTGGTATATTTGTCATAATGTGCCTAAGTTACAGTTTTCCTGCCTAGCAAGAACAGGATTTTATCTGGGGGCAAAGAAATCATAATTTGACTCATTGAAATAAATCAGCCTGAGTCGTACTGGCGTAGAGCACCGAATGTGGAACAGGTGACTTGGTGGGATTACGTCAAACTGATACCCAACCTAACCACATCCTGAATAGCCAAAAGACAGAAAGTCACTCACTTGGAAACAAAGGCCAGTGGAGACCATAAAGTGGCAGAGACAGAGAACATGCCACCCAGTTCCAACCCAAATATCTCTCTTTCCCCCCTAAGGGAATGTGCTGTGGTAATACTGTGCTCAACACAACCAGGGTGTGAAAGAAATGAGTTGCTTTGACGTTCACTTTGATGTGTGCTTCTCAGGTTTGGCAGCTCAAGTACCGTTGAAAGCACACAGAGAGGGAGCATGGTAGAAACTCTTTTTTTTTTTTTTTTTGCTGGAGTGCCACAGGCGATTTCTACTCTCTCTCTCTCTCTCTCTCTCTCTCTCTCTCTCTCTCTCTCTCTCTCTCTCTCTCTCTCTCTCTCTCTATCTATCTGTCTCTCTCTCTCTCTCTCTCTCTCTCTCTCTCTCTCTCTCTCTCTCTATCTGTCTCCTTTTTGCTGTCTCTCCGATTGTGTAAACAGTTACATCTGCCAGACAACCTGTCAGGAATGGCCTTACGTAATGTTTAAATTAGCCCGTGATGGATCATCTCCCAACCAAACGCCATCCAGGATACAGGCCGTAACTCTTCACTGCTCTGCACGAAAATACACCTTAATGGCCCTCTCACAGTGCCTGGCTGCATCTGTAGTCCTGTGTGTTTCTCTCTGCTTTTTAGATACTGGCCTATTCCCCCCACTCTCTCTCTCTCTCTCTCTCTCTCTCTCTCTCTCTCTCTCTCTCTCTCTCTCTCTCTCTCTCTCTGTCTCTGTATACCATGACTTTATGTCTATATCTGTCTCTGTTTTCATTCTTTGGAATTGGCCCTATGGTTGCTCTTTCTCTCCTTTCCCCAAGAACTGTTTGTTCTTTTTCCCCTCGTTTTACTGTTACCTTCTTTCGCGTGCAGCTCCTCTGGCCTTGCCAAGCGCTGTGCTCCCTGAAGACTGTATTATTATGGGGTTGGTGCTTCAGACCGACTTCAGGTTTCATGGAGAAACGCAGAGGAGTGGAGGCACGCCAGATATTAATTTGAAGGACTTGCCAAAAACAGCTCCGGCAGGATGCTGGCTATTCTAGAGGCGCAACTCTCAGCCGGCGGTGCCTCTCTCTCTCTCTCTCTCTCTCTCTCTCTCTCTCTCTCTCTCTCTCTCTCTCTCTCTCTCTCTCTCTCTCTCTCTCTGTCTCTTCCTCTCTCTCTCTCCATCTCTGTCTCTTTGTTTCTCTTTTTTCTCTCTCGCCCTCTCTTTTCTATTCCTTCTGTCTCTCTCTTTCTCTCACTCTCCTGCCTATCCTGCCTATCTTTCTCTCCCTCTCTCTCTCTCTCTCTCCGCTCTTCTTCCCTCTCACCACTACTTCCCCCCCTTCTCTTCAGTCTCTCCCCATCCCTCTTTCCATTTCAAACACACTCACACTCGCTGTCATCGTCTCTCCTCTTCCTTCTCCTCTGTCAGCTTCTTCAGATGATCAGATGATTGATGTGTGCATTATGTGCCACAGGAGCCTCCTCCATGCAGCAACACCCCCCCCACACACACACACACACCTTACACACACACACACACACACACACACACACACACACACACACACACACACACACACACACACACACCAAGCCTTATCTTGTTCATCTTCATGTAGCAATTAATCTGGAGCCAAGCTAGCAAGATACAGGGTGGCAGACTCCAGAGATCAACTAGTGAGAGGTGTGAATATTAACAAGCTGCACTTTGTCTTTGCACTGCATCCAACAACAGTTCTGAAAGAGTTTCTCGGAAAACAAGAGGGAAAAAAGAATACATAATCACTAACGTAGCCCGGACCAGGAAAAAGTTTTGTGTTAGCCAGAGACTTTTTAAGAGGAAAAAAAAACTGTAATTCTGGTCTGAGAATCAGCCAAGCCACAAGTTTTTTTTTTCTTCTTCACCCACCCTCTCTCTCTCTCTCTCTCTCTCTCTCTCCCTTTCTCTCCCCTTCTCTCTCCCTCTCTCTCTCCCCTTCTCTCTCTCTGTCTCTGTGTCTGTCTCTGTTTCTGCTTTGTTGTTTTCAATTGGTTCCATATTATCTTCTTGAGCACAACAGTTGACTCTCCAGTCTGTTGTCCTGTAGACAGAAGCATTTCTGAGAGTTTTTCAGAGCTCAGCTAGCATCTCGCTTCTCTACTGCTGGACTGGGACTACAAGACCCCAGCCAGACGCGATTGCGCAACAGCCGTAACCCGATCCAAGGCTGAGGGAGGTGGGGGGGTGAGGGGGTATAGGAGGAGGACTTGGTCCAAAACCGCCACACTTCGTTGGCTGAGCCCCCTCCACTCCTCTCTCGCTCTATTTCTCTCTCTCTCTCTCTCTCTCTCTCTCTCTCTCTCTCTGTCTGTCTCTCTCTCTCTTTCTCTCTACCTCCCCTTCCTGAACCAGATGTTGTCGCGTGACTCAGGCTGACAGTAACGAGACTCCATGGCTGGTTTTTGTAGTGGTGCTATCCAGAGGTGTGGGGATGTTTGCATAGCAACAGGAGACCTGCGCAACCTTAATTATGCCCTCCCCTCCACCTCACCCCCACTCTCTCTCTCTCTCACTCACTCACTCACTCTCTTCCCCTCTCTCTCCCTCACACACACAGGCACACTCACACACACACATCTGACTTGTAAATTTGTGGTTTTGCATCATACGGCTGGGGTTGGGAGGGGCTGTGAGGTGGCACTCAACACCTGTGTATGTGTGAGCACTGTGATAAACCTCCCTCTCTTACTCAAAACAT